>OY755040.1:118126583-119326583 GCA_963576565.1 Aspidapion aeneum
AAAGATCTTAGAGAGGTAAATGAGACTTGTTTACATTGTTTATCGCCTATTCTCTTTTCTTTTTAAACGCTTTTAATTTTTAAATATTAAAAATTTCGGAAACTAATCGTTCACCTGTTTTAACGGAGTTTTTTCAAAACATTACAATGAGTACGCAACTTAAGAAGTTAGAAGCACTCCGTAATGTGCAACATAATCGCATTAATACTCTTCATAACTTAGCTAATGCTTGCCTAACGGATGATACAAAAAAACCGTGTTTACAGGTTCGCCTTATCGACCTTGATGAAATTAAAGAAACATTTTTTATTTATCAAAATCAAATAATAGAGGCTTATTCGGCAAGTCCGGAGAGACTGGAAGAAGAAAATGAACGCCTTACTGAGTTTGACGACAGCTTCTATGATATTAAAAGAATTCAAAAACAACTATTTGAGGTGAAAATTGAAGCTCCTCAACCTCAAAACTTAACGCAAATTTCAAATTCTTCTGATCCAGACCGCTTTATGGCGTCTTTAATGCCAAGACTGCGCATTGTCGAATTTCATGGCGACATCACTAAGTTTCCAACCTTTCTAGATATGTACAATAGTTCTGTACACAATAATCCTAGTATTCCTACAAACGCTAAATTTAATTTGTTACTGTCCTACCTAAAAGGACCGCCTTTAAACGTAGTTAAACATTTACAAATAACCGACGCTAATTATATAATCGCTTACAATACGCTTCTAAAACGCTATCATAACCCCCGCTTATCGGCTCAAACTTATTGGCGCTCCGTGTATAATTTTCCCGCTCTCAAAGACGACAATCCAGAAACGCTACGCACGCTGCTTGATGTTTTTTCAGAAAACATTGAGGCTTTAAAAACTCTAAATTACGACACTGATCAATGGTGTTTTCCGCTCGCCAACATTTTACTAGATAAATTGCCTGAGGTACTACTTTCGCGCTTTGAACTAGCTAATTCTAGGTCTAATGAAATGCCCAAATATCAAGAAATTTATAATTTCCTTGAAAGTCAATGTAATTCGCTTTATTCGCTACAATCTAAAAATAGATTTAAAAATAATAAACAGTTTTATAAAAATAACGCTTCGCCTTATTATACAAAAACGCTACTTGGTACGGAAAATACTCATTCTAAAGATAGATGCGCTTTTTGTGATTCTAACACACATTCAATATATTTATGTCACGCATTTAAAGGTAAATCTGCCTACGAACGCTATGCTTACGCTAAAAATAAAAAACTATGTTTAAATTGTTTAAGCTCAATACATTTAACAAATTCTTGTCAAAGTCTACGCTCATGTCGCTATTGCCCTGGTAATCAAAGACACCACTCATTAATTCATTTTGAGCGAAATTATAATTGCGCTAATTCTCAAAATCAAAATAGATCCCATTTTGATGCTAACGTGAATTTCTCACAAAATCTCTCTAATATGTCTCCCAACGCATCTCCAAGTCGTTCACCACGTGGTTACTTGGCCAGTCAGCAAAGTTTTAGATCCCCGAGTAATATCCCTGGAATAATAACATCTCATCTTGTTTGTAATAACAAATATATTGCTGACGCCGTACATTGAAGTTTATATATGCACCCAAATGGTCTAATTAGGTATCATTATACTTTTACAAGTTGTATTGGTCATTTTAGTTATAAGTATTTTTTGTAGTCTTTTCAAATAAAAAGTTTTTTAAAAGCTACGTCACCGGACTTCGTATTTAATTGGCGCTGCGAACAGGATAGTGCGATTTCGTCCTTTATCGGTTTTCCGTTGTACGAAAGTGACTTTTAAGTCTTAGTGCGCTATTCAAACCGAACTTTACGTCCCGTACGAATTGTGAACTTTTTCTTAAAAGAAAATACCTTTTACGACGTCGAACGTAAAGAAGTGTTGTGGAATAAAGCCTGGAGTTGAAGCTAGTGACGTCTACCGTGTTGTATGAGTCCCGCCGAAGCCAAAAGCCTAACCAACGACACATCCCTACTGAGCCCGGTGTCATAGGCAGAAAAGCTAAAGTCAACCCCCATTTATAGGATTCCTTTTGGTGGCGTAACCTCTACAGAACAAGCCTTATGGATTTATCCTCGATTGTTATGTAAGTTTTTTTGACTTTCTTGATGCCTAGGCGATTAAAGAATATTTTAGAAAAGAACAAAACAAAACTAGGATTAGGAGCAGAAAATAAGAAAGAAAACGTTAAAACTGAAATTGAAAACTATCTAGCAAGTTTGAAGAAACCGTCTTTAAATTTAAATTTTGAGCAAATAAGTAGTTTGCAAAATAGTTTAAGAAATTTAAGTGGTCAGTCGACATCGAGACTAGACACTCAACAGCAATTAGAAAGTATAGAAGAAAGTTTAGAAGAAAATACTGAAAATAATTTAGAAAATAGATTTTTAGAAAATTTTGATTCTTTAAATTTTGCAAATTTAAACACTAGTTTTAACAGTAGTTTAAGTAGCGTTAGTAGTAACCAATTAGATAACACTTTACAAAACGAAGAACTTTCTAACACAATGGAAAATCTTAAATTTTACACGTCATTGTTGCCCACATTTGATGGCAGTCAATCCCATTTAGAAAGTTTTTTGATTTCTGTACAAGAATTTTATGAACTTTATTTTGGTAATTCTATTGAGCAACAAAAATTGGTCCTGTCTGCCATAAAATCGAAACTGGTAGGCAAAGCTCAAAATTTTCTATTAGAAAGGCCAGATTTAAATACTTTTGAAAAAATTAAGTTAGCTTTAAGACAAAAATTTGGTGATCCAATTAATCACGAAATTTTGATGCAAGAACTTCAGTACATTAAAATTGACGCAAACGAAGACATTTTGCAGTTTATCGATAGACTTAAGGCCTTCTGCCAAAGAATTTTTGGAAAAATTCAATGTGAAGTAGCAGATAACGCACAAAAGTTACTGCTTATATCTCAAGTAGAAAAAGTATCTGTTTTAATTTTGACCGCAAACTCCCCAGACTCTTTAAAAACGCTTCTTATGCTTAAAACTCCTGCAACTCTAGACGAAGCCTACAAGGACGTCATGAGTAATAACATAGTAGAAGCGCAAGTCAATTTTACAAGTAATAACTCGAACTTGCACAAAGGAAATAATTCATTTTTAAAACCCAACAATAACTTTAGACAAAACCAAAATTTTAATCGCAACCCCCAAACTAATCAAATAAGACCAAAACCACCCCAACAACGTTTTAACCCGTTTATGCAACCTTTTTCGAACCCTCAGTTTACCAGACAATTTAATTTTAATCCACCTTTTAACTCTCAATTTAGACAACCTAACTTTAATTTTAATCAACCTAGACCTTTTCAAAATCAACCTCAAAATTTTCAAAATTTTGGAAGACCAACTAACGCCTTCGCCCCACAAAATAAACCCATTTTAGACAAGCCAACCCCTATGTCGACATCAACAATTGGTCCGTCAAGGCAACACTATCAAAGACCCCCATACAATCGACCTTCAGGAATTTTTAAACCCTCAGGATTTTTGACAAATGTAGAAACATACCCAGAACAAACTTACGAACAAAACTACGAACAAACCTACGAACAAACCTGTGAAAATCAAACTTACAATAATTATAGTGAAGAAAACCCTGACTATTTTTACGATCCTCATTTTTATAACGAAGAACCCACTAGCCAACAAGAAAACTGCTCTTACGAACATAATTTACAAACAAACGCCGCAAGCGAAAATTTTCAGGAAACAGCCTTGGATCCCCCGTCGACTTAAATAACGTTGCCCGACAAATCGAACTACCATATTTTTATTTACCAAAAACGCAAATAACAATTCTTATCGATTCAGGAGCCTCAGACTCTATAATCTCCCCAAAAATAGCCAAAATGTACCCCAATAATCTATTTTTTGAACCCTTTGAAGTAACCAGCTGCAGAAACACATATAAAGAAAATAATAATTTAAAAATAAATTTATTACAAGAACTAGGAATAAACGAAAATATTAAAATGCGTGTTGTAAACTGGCATAAAGACTTTGACGCATTAATAGGCTTAAGAGACCTTGAAAAGTTAAAGGGTATGCTCGATTTAAAAAATAGTATATTAACTTTAAATAAAAATGTAAAAATTCCTCTTTCTATTGCTTATAATAACCCTGTTAAGCAGCCAATCCAAAATTATCAAGTAAACTACCAAAAAGATATTGAACTCACACCCTCTTTTAGCTTCAAAGAACAATACATTCCTAACTGTCCAGTAACAGTTAAAGAATTTTGTAAAATCCCCTATCCAAGTCCAAACGTTAACATTAACTTTCACCAACAAATAAAAGTAATCCCACAAGAAAGATTTAAGAAACAACCTATTCAATATTTTCACCCTGAAACACAATTAAAATCAGACTACATCATAACACCGGAAGGTACTGAACCAAATTTAATAAAAATCGACTGCATTCAACGGTACTTAATTCCAGAAACTCAAAAAGATACAAATTACGAAAAAGAAAATGTAAATGTCGTTGCTAACGCCCTCTTGAAGATAAATTTTAACATACATGAAATAAATAAAGCCAATGCACCCACCGTGCGTAACTCTGTTACCAACTTAACCGATTTTAATCTCACGGAACACGTAATTAACGAGCAATACAAAGAACCCCAAGCTAATGTAACCGTACTCAATGAAAAATTAAAACCGCCAAAAATGAATTTAGAGTATTTTGTGCCCCTCCAAAATGACGCCCGAGACAACGCCTCTGACGTCACTATTCACTCAAATAATGAGACACAAAGAAAACATTTATCTACATCCGAACTGCCCCTTAATTATACAACCAATCGATTGGTTATTAATTATGGACAACAATATAAACATTTTTTCTCTAAACCATTTAATAGAAATCATAATTTTGTGACAATAAATGAAAAACAACAAGAGCACATTCTTAAAATTCTAAAAGAGATAGTGAAACCTGACTCTCTATTTACTATTTACATTCCAAACAATGAACTTAAACTAGAATTTCAGAAAGTAGTTAACTCTATTTTTAACCCATGTGCAAAACTCATATTTTCGACTAAATACCTAATTGACGTGATAAACGCAGAAAAACAAAAAGAATTAATATTAAAATACTATGGACCTAATCATAAAAACAAAACAGAGATCTTCAATGAAATAAAACAAAAATATTACTGGCCCAAACTAAGAGAATCGATTACCATCTTCATAAACAACTTTAAAATATGTCTTCAAAACTCATATAAAAAGCATTCTTATAAAATTGCTTATAAAGGACCCCTTTTAGATGAAAAACCATTTAAAACATTTGTATCATTTAGACATCTTTCAATTTATAAACTGTCAATTTTGAACTTAAATAGATTTGTTTCAAAATACACAAAAAATTTTATAACGATTTTTGAAAACCACTTTTCTTATAAGAACACAAAAAAAAATAAACAAAAGATAATAAAATAAACAATAAAATAAAATTAAAAAAAAAAAAGATAACAAAATTGATAACAACCTTTTAAAATATTTATGTCAAATATTCTGCAACGAACAACTTTCTCTAGACTACACATTTTGAATATTTAAGAAATTTAAAAATTTAAACATCTTGAAGAAACTTCTCAAAATATTATGACGTCAGCCATACTAATATATACTTAATCAGAGAGTACACTCTATTACCGATCATTTTTAATTTTCAATTTTATACAGCCTTATGTGAACGAACCAAACATAAATAACGACCTCACTCTTTTTGAACAATATAATGAACAACGAAAGAAAGAACTAATACCTTTTCACGATCAAGTTTTCAAAAAAGCATATCAAAAACAGTTACACACCACACAAAAACAAAATAAAAACACCGAAGAGCCCCCTCAAATTCAAAAAGATCAAACTATCTTTAGAAAAAACACCCTTCGAAATAAAATGAACCCCCAATTTATCCCTACCAAAGTAACTAACGTCAATAAAAATGTTATAACTGGTATCTCAAAAACTAAACCAATTAACACACATGTCAGAAAAATAAAAAGACTCAGGAAAAAACCTAAATCATTCCAGGTTCCTGATCCTGTCCCTCCTGACATTGACGAACCTCAACCAGGCCCTTCAGGTCAATAGATTGGACAATAATGGATTCTACACCGAAGAAATCTCTCCTTCTTTAGTTGTAAGCCATTATCATACTATGTACATACCTTTTAATATGACAAAAATTAAAACGTCTCTAAGCCAACTTTTTACTACTAATTCCCTATTTTTATCCCCTTTAGTCAATCAAGTTAATAATACTTTATTAAAAATACAATTTCAATTCCTTGAATCATGCTTAAACGATACGTACAATACTTATGAAAAACTAAATTCTTTAGAAAACAATGAACTTAGAAAGAAACGTGGTTTATTCAACCTACTGGGAAGCGGTATTAAATTTGTCACCGGAAACCTAGATAATACCGACCTAGACACAATAACGCAGAACTTACAAATACTGAAACAAAATCAAATTAACACGATGCACAAGATAAATGACCTTAGTTCATTTGCCGGGAATATTATAAACAAATTCCAGGAAAATGTAAACATTATAAATAAAAACGCAAAATGCATTCGCTTCGAAATTTTAAAATTGAATAATGAAATCACGTTATTACTCAGTATGCAAAACCAAATTTTACAAATCTCAAAACTAAACAAATTTTTGGAAAAAATGCTGAGAATGATATCTTTTGCGCATCTGCAAACTTTAGATTTAGAAATTTTGAATGTCAATGAAATTAGGGAAATTTGGCAATATTTGACAGCTCATTATCCAAAAAATTCTCTATGGCCACTAAAACACCTGTCAGAATTAACTCTTATATGTAAAACTGGCCTTATTCTGTTAAAAGATATGTCAATCATTGTAGTGAAAATACCAATCTTTGGAAAATATTCTTGTAGTCTTAAGATAGTTTATCCAATACCTAATAATGAATCAAAAATATTAATTAGCCCCAGTAAATACTATTGTAACAGTTTATGGTATCAGCAATGCTCTGAAATTAACTCAAATTGGATTTGTTTCAACCCCATTGCACATAGTTGCCTTTTACCAAAAAATTGCCCTTTCGCCACAGTAAAAAATAATTTTCAAATTCACACTTTAACTTATAAAAGTGGTCTACTTTTCTGTACAAAAAACTCCGAAACAATTTACGAAAATTGCTTCCAGTTTCAGAAAACCACACTTCAAAACTGTTATCTTATTAACAGCCAGTGTGACATAATAATTAATCAAAATAAATATTCATTATCAATAAATAACATTTCTGTTTCATTGCCAGATATAATAAAGCTTCCTGAAACAAACTTGTCTATCAATTTGCAGATAAGACATTTAGAAAACCCGCAAAAAATGCAGGAAGACCTTTTGGATCCTTTAGTCCTACAGGAACTTAATTTTGAAAGCCAAAATTACATTATCTTAACTTTATGTTTGGCAGTAATCTTGATATTTATTTTTATTTTCTATTTTTGGCGAAAACAAAAAACCTCAAAGACAAAAAATATTCCCTTAAGGGTTCTCCAAAAACTCATCAACGAGGACGTTGACGAAACTAAGGGTGGAGGAGTAATATCCCTGGAATAATAACATCTCATCTTGTTTGTAATAACAAATATATTGCTGACGCCGTACATTGAAGTTTATATATGCACCCAAATGGTCTAATTAGGTATCATTATACTTTTACAAGTTGTATTGGTCATTTTAGTTATAAGTATTTTTTGTAGTCTTTTCAAATAAAAAGTTTTTTAAAAGCTACGTCACCGGACTTCGTATTTAATTCCCGGCTACTGGGTGTCCGCTTCAAAATTACTCTACTCAAAATAATAACAATTTTACTTCGACGTCTTCTAATTCACAAGTACCAATCGCAACTCCTTCGGGTTCTAACCCCACGCATTGTGGTTTTATTTCTGCGCAATCGCAAGTTTTATTGTCAACTATCCTAGTAAAAATTCAAGATGTCCGCGGTCACTTTCAAACAGTTAGAGCCGTTTTAGACAGCGGTTCGCAAAACACTTTCTGTTCTCAAAAATTAGCGCAACAATTGGGCCTTCCAAGACAACCCTTATGTTCAAATATACAGGGGGTTGGAGGCAACTCTCTTACTTCTGATCTAGGATCGATTTTTATTAAAATTTGTAATTTTCAAAAACCAGATATTTTTATGTCCACGCAAGCGATTATTTTGCAAAAGGTTTGTACTGATTTACCGTCAGTAAAAATAAATACAGAAAATTGGCATTTTATAAAAAATTTACCCTTAGCAGATCCCACTTTTTACAACCCTTCGCCTGTAAATTTACTAATTGGTATGGATCTATTTCCACTAATTATACAGGGTGAAAAAATCGCTAGCGATGATCCAAATCATCCCTTTGCTATGGAAACTATTTTCGGCTATATTCTGATGGGACAAATAAATCAACCCTTAATTTCTACCCCGCCAATTAATGCTCTTTTTTGTCAAAATGAAAATGACTCGCTTTCGCAATTAATTTCAAAATTTTGGGAAACCGACTGCGTCCCCCAAAAAACTCATTTGAAACCAGAGGATGAAATTTGTGAAAATTATTTTAAACAGAGCGTGTCGCGTAATCAAGACGGCCGGTACACAGTATCCCTTCCCTTTCGCACATTTGACAATCCACCACAGTTTCCTACAATCAAACAAGTCGCGCTAAATCGTTTCTTATCTTTAGAAAAAAAACTGCTTCGCGATAAAAACTTGTATTGTGAATATTCTAAATTTATGAATGAATATTTGGAATTGGGTCATATGGACTATGACTCAGAAAAAGAAGACGATTCAGACAGCTATTTTATTCCACATTTCGCTGTTGTTAAAAATGAAGCTATCACTACTAAGACAAGGGTAGTTTTTAATGCGAGTGTTACCGACCCTTTTACGCATATTTCGCTTAATCAAGTCTTATTATCGGGTCCAAAACTACAAAAAGATATTATTCAAATATTATTACATTTTCGCCTTAACCCTGTGACGCTCACCTGCGATATTCAAAAAATGTATCGGGGTATAAATATCAACCCTGATCATCAAAAATACCAAAAAATATTTTGGCGGTTTAACCCTAATGAAAAAGTTTCCATTTTTAAACTACGAACTGTCACTTACGGAGTGAACTGTTCACCATATCTCGCTTTACGCACCCTTCAGCACTTAGCTGAGTCCGAATATGATAACTACCCTCACGCTGCTAAAGTTATACTTAACGATACCTATATTGATGACGTCACTACTTCATGTAAAACGGTTCAAGAGGCGTTAAATTTGCAGCATGAGCTTACGGAATTGTTAGGAAACGCTGGCTTGAAATTACACAAATGGTCTAGCAATCGCTCAGAAGTGATCTCTCATTTAGATCCCTCCTTAGTCAACCCCGCAGTTTTATCTCTCGATTCGGATGACGTCACTAAGGTCTTAGGCCTGTGCTGGCATCCTTCATACGACGAGTTTCGATTTAACATATTACCTAATCAGCAAAGCTGTACAAAAAGGACGCTTCTCTCTTTTTTAGCACGCTGCTATGACCCCCATGGTTATCTTACCCCAGTAACATTCACTTTAAAATATTTGATTCAACAAATTTGGTTACTTGGTATTTCCTGGGACGCCACGCCTACTTTAGAAATAGTTCGTCAGTGGACACTCTATCAATCTGAATTTCAAGTTTTAGAAAAATTTAGTTTACCCCGCCACATTGACATCACAAACGCCGAATCCATCGATCTCTGTGGTTTTTGTGATGCGAGTGAACGAGGGTACGCATGCGTAATATACTTACGTGTCTTACGAAACGCTAAATATCACATATATTTTGTTCTTGCGAAAAGTCGCATCGCTCCACTTAAAAAATTTGTTAGTATTCCGAGAATAGAACTTCTAGCCGCTACACTTTTATCTGAGGTCTTAAAATACACATATGATATATTCATAAAAAGGTTCACAATAAATAATATTTACGCTTTTTCGGACGCAATGGTTGTTTTACACTGGATAAAATCCCATCCAAGTAAATGGAAAACTTTTGTCGCAAATCGTGTTAGTCTTATCCAAGATAATATTAATCCAGAATGTTGGTTATATACCCCCACATTTCTCAATAGTGCCGATGTAGCCAGCCGCGGCTGCTCGCCGAGTGAGCTTTTAAATCATCCCCTATGGTGGGCCGCCCCTAGTTTTTTACAAGAATCTTTCGATAAATGGCCAACAAAAACCCCGCAAGTCAAAATAAATGACAGTTTAGAGACTGAGGAACGAAAAAATGTTGCTCTGATTTCTTGTGACCGAACAACGGAAAATTTTTTAGATTCGCTTTTAAATAATAAATCCGATTTTTACGCTATTCAACTACTTTTAGCCCGCAGTTTACGATTCATAAATAATTGTAGACTATCCGCAGACGTCAGAAAAAAGACAAATATAGATTATATCGATCTCTTTAACGCTTTAAAATGTTTGGCTAAGCACGAACAACAAAAATACTTTTCTGAAGTAATTCTTAACCTTCAAAACCAGAAAAAATGCATAAAACCCATACAAAAATTGAATCCCTTTTTAGACCAGGATGGTCTTATAAGAGTTGGAGGACGCATTCAACAAGCCATGACTATTTCTTACGGACAAAAACATCCTCTTCTTTTACCCAAGGAAAGTAGACTTTCTTATATTTTTATTGAATATATGCACAAAAAATATTTGCATGTCGGAGTGCAAACAGTCCAATATCTCATTAGTCAAATTTTTTGGATTTTATCTGCCAAACGCTTAATTAAAACGGTTTTATCCAAATGTGTTCGTTGCTTTCGCGTCAAACCGCATTCTTATGAGCAAATCATGGGACAAATTCCGTCCTACCGCTTGATTCCACAAAAGCCTTTTACTTTTAGTGGAGTAGATTTTAGTGGTGCTATACCTATCACTCTCAGTAAACACAGAGGTGTAAAAACACAAAAAGCATATATCTGCCTTTTTATTTGTCTAAATACTAAAGCTTTACATCTCGAGTTAGTGTCAGATCTAACTTCGGACGCTTTTTTAGCTGCGCTACGTCGCTTTGTTGCCCGAAGAGGTTACATAAAAACTCTTTTTTCAGACAATGGCACAAATTTCGTTAAATCAAGCAAAGAATTGCTTGATCTTGCAAGAAATGCTTGCACGCAACAAGCTATCGCCTGGAATTTTATCCCTCCATCAGCTCCCCACTTCGGCGGTCTTTGGGAGTCAGGGATAAAATCAGTAAAAACTCACTTAATTCGTACCATTGGCTCGCAAATTCTAAGTTATGAGGAGTTGTACACGGTTCTTTGTCAAATTGAGGCGATTTTAAATTCTCGCCCCTTGACCCCGCAATCTACCGACTGTAACGATCTACAGGTTTTAACACCGGGACATTTTTTAACACATGGACCTTTAGTTTCTGTTCCTGATGAAGATTTTTCAAGTAAACCTGAGAATCGGTTATCGCGATGGAACTTGGTCCAACGAATACAAGCCGATTTTTGGCGTCGTTGGAGCCAAGAATTTTTACATACCCTTCAAGTACGAAATAAATGGTTGGAACCATGCGCAGAGCCAAAAATAGGTACCCTCGTTCTTATCAAAGACGAGTTATCACCGCCCCTTCAATGGCGGGTAGGTCGCATTATTGAAATTTTTAAAGGGCCTGATGGGCACGCTAGGGTGGCAAATGTTCGTACCGCGTCCGGTATCTTTAAACGACCTTTAGTCAAGCTTTGCCCCCTTCCAATTGATTCAGATTCACCTACCGAAAAATGATGCTCATTTTGGTGGGCCGAATGAACAAGTTTCCCAACTTGTTTTTATTTTTGTAAATAATTATATTCTCTAATTTTCACGTAAAATTCGAGAAGCTATCTCTCTTAGTTTTTAAATATTTTTGGGTTACATTTTCTACGCTTACAAGCGTTTTAGAATATTATTTTGATTTACTTTACGCTATATCTTTCCATATTTTAAATTTAAACTTCGCGCGCTTCTTCCAGCAATGAAGGATTTGAGATAAGCGGCTAAATTCGGCCTAGCAGACGCAAACGCCGATTGTCTGAGCGAACAACTCAACCACGCGCCACGTGCAACTAAAGTCACCGCACCGCTATTATTTTATATTAAAATTGTGGAAACTATTAATTTTACGCTTTAGTTTATTAGATATTAGTGTTTGGAACATTTTGAACTATAGAACAATGGAGAGTC
Source organism: Aspidapion aeneum (assembly GCA_963576565.1). Classification (NCBI taxonomy): domain Eukaryota; kingdom Metazoa; phylum Arthropoda; class Insecta; order Coleoptera; family Brentidae; genus Aspidapion; species Aspidapion aeneum. Next base: position 118,138,898 of record OY755040.1, read on the forward strand.
TGGTACTTCGCGTATAATCGGGCTGGCCAGCCAAGTAGCTACGAAAGACATCTAATGGTAAGTCGCTTTCGCAATTTTTCATTGCTACGCTATTTTTAGTAAATAAGTTTTTAGGCTCTTTTTTCCCTGTCGGAGCCCTGTGGAAAGATACAGTCCCTCTTAACTCCCACACGTTTTTCTCGAGCTATCTCGAGTGGTCCTTCGGTATATTTTATTTTCTACAGAAGGCCTGACCTCACCACTTAAAATTCTTGAACATAATAAAATTCCCAAAATTCTTAACATTCTGAAAATTTTTAAAATTCCTGTAATTCCTATCATTTTAATTTCGACTCCTCAGCTCAATGCCATAATACATATCTCGACATAAAAATAAGTCCTCATATAATCGAAACTTACTCCAATTAGTACTGGTTGGGTACGGCCGGTATCATTTCTTCCCTTGCAGTAAAATCTTAACAATCAATTTTTTGACCTGGTCTAAGCAAAAACTATCTATTGGGTTCAGTGATTGCATTCTTGCAAAAAGGCTAAGCCCGTACCATTATTGCCCTCTTCTCCTACGGAGAGAGTGCTAATTTCTTCGTTATTTACTGGAGGGCTCTGCGGTTTTTAATTGCTTTTTATCTCTGGCGGATCAATGGCCACAACGCAAAGTAAAGAATGGGGTGGCGAAAGAAATATTATAGCATAAGTAATTGTTTCTTTTTTTTTACACAAAAACTTCTGGCCATATCGCATTGAGAATGACAATAATAGATATTATTATTAAATTATATGTAGGTACGGTTGCCCACTTTTTTAATGTCATACACACGCATCCATTCACGTGGTAGTTAGTGTTAGTATCTGACTATCGATATGATTTAGCACGTGATTTATATTTGTTTTGATACCTGTCATTTTGAAATTGTCAATTTTCTTGATTCAATATAAAAGTAGTAAACAAACAAAACTTGGTTTGAATAAAATATAGTTTAAAACAATACAAAACGCTATTAATTGATAGTACAGAAATTAGAGAATGAATAGGTATTGATTATTTGATAACTGTGACATTTATCGTGACGTCACACTCCAGAGGAAGGTACTTATCAAATTCCATTCCGTTTAATTATTTCCACTAGTTTTTAGACATGACACGATTTACCACGGTAATACATGTGTGTGTACGGGGCGCTACTAGTTTTAGAAATGACTGCCATCGAAACAAAGGAACTATAATCGACCAAGTGCGCATGCGCCAATCTCACTCTCATTTTTTCCTATGTAAATTTTTTCTCACTCTCTGTGTATCCCCTCAAGAGAGAGAAACAGAGCTAAATCATCATAAAAAGAAAAGAGAAAGGGAGCGAGTGGTGCATGATAGCTGCGACGCAACCACCTGTAGTTATATCTAGAGACCCTGTATGTATGACATATTTTAAAGAAATAGACATGGGCGCACCAAGGGGGAGGGGCGGGGCCCGGGCCCCCCCAAGCCTTAGATTTTACATATTTCCGACATATTTAAAAAAAACACAAAAAATAGCCAAAAATTCGACATCATGAGGCTGCGGGGCCCCCCCCAAGAGGCCTCGCCCCCCCCCCAAGACATATTCCTGGGTGCGCCACTGAAATAGAGACGTGACAAACCCATCAAACTCACATTTTTTCGTAATGTTATTTTCTTGTCAAGTTCATTGGCGTTTTACTAAAATAATAATTTCGGATGTCAGTGGTGAGTGACATCAACAATAATGCGACATATCAACAAACGCATTTGTCCATCACCCCCTGTATATGTTTTGTCGAAAATCGTTTATTTTTATTTTTGAATTAACGCTGACAAAAGGTGCGTTTCTCTTTAAACCATGCTAGACTATAGAGGACCGATATTTCCCTCCTTTGTTTTGGCTTAAATAAATTTGACATTGATAAGTTTATCGCGTGTTTTCTCTATGTCCTTAAAATATGTCACACATACAGGTTGTCTACTTATATCCAGTCTTGAGCCTTGATCCTCCTCAGCTTATCAGGATAAATAAATTTTATTGATGATGAACAAGGTAAAAATGTATACTTATACAATATTGCACAGTTAGTTGAAACCTGGACCCTCAAAACCTTCTGCATATTTTACTTGGAAAAGTTTTACGTTAATCCGGGTGGGTTCTCTATTTTCTTTCTCTCTCTACATTCCCTCCCTTTCACGCCCGTATATTAAATCTGTTTTAGCGGTGAATTAAGCAATAGCACGAATTACGCCCGGAAGAAATTATTACTATTAAAAGACACTTTTCCATACAACCCGCCGTTTTCGGAATCCAGAGTGGGTTAGTTCAGGAAGAATTATATATAGGGAAAGTTAAAAATTCGTTTAAAATTGTTGATTTATAATTTTTTTACATTTTTATACAATTTTTACACACTCTGAGGATTCTTAAAAAAATGTAAATAATTAAAATATTTGGAACATCTTGAAAATCTGAAAATTTTAAAAATGCTTAGAATTCTTGAAATTTTTAAAATTTTTAAAATTCTAAAAATTCTTAAAATTCTTAAAATTCTTAAAATTTTAAAAATTCTTAAAATTCTTAAAATTCTTAAAATTCTTAAAATTCTTAAAATTCTTAAAATTCTTAAAATTCTTAAAATTCTTAAAATTCTTAAAATTCTTAAAATTCTTAAAATTCTTAAAATTCTTAAAATTCTTAAAATTCTTAAAATTCTTAAAATTCTTAAAATTCTTAAAATTCTTAAAATTCTTAAAATTCTTAAAATTCTTAAAATTCTTAAAATTCTTAAAAGTCTTAAAATTCTTAAAATTCTTAAAATTCTTAAAATTCTTAAAATTCTTAAAATTCTTAAAATTCTTAAAACTTAAAATTCTTACCTCAAAATATTGTCCTAAACTGGTATATTTAATGATCTTTTGGATGGCCCTGTATAACATTAAAACCTAAAGCCAAATTTTACACCCTAAAGGACCCAACTAGCCAACGATATGAGACCCGACAACTTTTTCCCCAAAACGGAACACACTTCATTGGTATGCATTGAGGATTTATACAGGCATGAAGCCAAAAACATTCATCAAGGTGGATTTAACTGAAACTCTGATTCATTGCCGCTCTAATGTATGTTCAGACTCGGTCCGCATGGGGCGCTGCAATTGACCAACTCGACGCTACGCGCGAAAATTTTTATTTATCACAAAGCTTAAAAAACCGATAGTTTTCTTTTACCTACTTTTACGCGAATTACTATATCTGGGGGCACAGGAGTGCCCCGCCAAGTAGTAGTACCATCGTACCGCGTAAGCAGCTGTACCATCTTTTCTTGAAACATTTCAGCCCATATTTCCATCTAAAACTCTACTACGGAATGAGCTACGAAACTCAAACTGCACAGTCGTAGATTTTAAGCTAACAACCCTCCGAGTTTCATGGACTTCCAAAAAGTAGTAAAGTAGTTACGAAATTCTACTGTACTTTCAGACATGCTACATAGCTGAAATTATGACCAAACCCTTCGAAAAAATATTAAAAATTCTATTTTACTCCCCTCCCCTATGCATTTAAAGTTATGTCAATGTAACATTACCCACTTCCAGAAACGCTAGAGAGCTGAGCTTTGAAAGACTGATAGGATATATATAATAAAACTATAGGAAAAATTTAAAAATCCCAACATTTTAATTTGCTTCCTTCCTCTATAAATATAAAGTTATGTAAAAGTAACATTGCCCACTTCCAGAAAAGCTAGAGAGCTGAGCTTGGGAAAGCCGATAGGAACTATGAAAAAACTAAAGAGACAAATTAAGAAACCCCAAAATTTTACATTGCCCACTTCCAGAAACGCTAGAGAGATGAGCTTTGGAAGACTGATAGGAACCATGAAAAAAATAAGGGAAAAAATTTAAGAACACCAAAATTTAAATTTACTTCCTTCCCCGATAAACGCAAACTTATGTAAAAGTACCATTACCCACTTCCAGGAACTCTATAAAGCTGAGCTTTAGAAGGCTGGTGGGACCTATGATTAAACTATTCCGCAGATTTTAACTGCTTTAAAACTCACATATTTTTCAAATCCTTTATAAAAGGAGTAAATTCCTAACAAAAGCAATTTATGTAAAAAAAAGCCAAGTATGCGAACATGATATTCCGTATAAATTGATTAAAAATTTTTTTTTAAGTCACAAGCTTTTATAGCACAAGCACTCAAAATTAAAAAATAATTTTCTAACATTCTAATATTATCATAATAATAAAAGCGATGGCCGACTGATGGAAATTTTGACGATGTTAGCACGATAAGATATCCGTATCAATTAAATATCACTATTTGCAAGAATTAATCTAGCAGAAAAATGCAGAGGTACCAAACCCACCCAACCCGAACCAAGATACCCCAGCATTTCTCTGACATAGGTCTGACAATGGCATTACAATACAGGATATTTTTTTCTTAATGTTGTATTGTAATAGGACCACTATGTGTGTACCAAATTTCATCCAAATCGGATAATGGAAAGTGTGTCAAAAACGCTTCACAAGATTTGATAGATAGTTAGTTAGATAGTTAGTTAGATAGTTAGACAGAACATCTGAAGTTAAATAAAAGCTTGTAATAAAGAATTGAGATAAAAGTAAAGCCAAGTTCTCCATTACAAATTTCAAAATGAAAGGTTCTTACTAGTTTGGAAATGTTTGTCTAAAGTTGGCTATTACGACTGCAAATGATTCTTAGGCTGTAATAGCAAAGTTTAAAAAATATTTTCAAACCTGTAAACCATTTTGAAATTTGTATTGAAGCACTTGGCTTTACTTTTATGTCAATTCTTTTTACGGAATACCATGTTCGCGTACGTGGCTTTTTTTTAGATGAAATGTTTTTGTTTTGATTAATTTTATCACTTGTTACCAGAGAATGGGAATCTATTCCCTCACATCAGCGCTTGTAGCTCGATTAGCTAAAAAACCGTTTTAATAAATAAAATTTGAGTCAAAGTCCGTCACCTATAAATCCATTTATCACGAACTGACAACCCGCATAAAAGGTTCGATTCTTTCGCTATAGACACCATTATCCGCAATCTATCCAATATATCCAGGAAGGTTATATTGCTTCCATAAATCTAGAAAGCCTGGAAATCTCCTGGTAAACAAAAGAAGATCCACGGTGATAAATGGTCAAAGGAGGCTCAGATGAAATCATCAAAAATAAAGGAAAGCTAAAGGAAAACTTTTATTGGCTTTCAAACTAAGCCCACTTTTATCTATCGGTATAGTTTGTTTTTAGAGACTTTTATTGGGAAAGTTTCTATTATTGAATATTGATGGGTTTTTTGTTTAGAAATTTGTACCGAAATAACAAAATCCACAGAACTATAGCAATTCTGAGAATCTGCCAATTAAGATGCTGATTCCGAGCAAATAAAATAAAGAAAGGCAAAATTAAAAAAAAATCATTCCAAAAAATGGAAACAACGTAATAAATTTAAAAACAGTTTTTATTTTAAATAAATTAAAATGCTTTAGTTGTAAAAATAAATAACTTAATGATTGATTAGTGCCATCAACCAACAAGAAATGTGAATTCTCCACTTCCCACTCCTGCTCAGGAAACCTCTTTTTCGCCGGATTTTCAACTACATAGTAGGATTAGCAACTTTTTAGTCTTTTGAAGGTTTTCGAAAGCTGATGATGGGTCTCTTTAGACTCTTTAGAACTATTTTTCAATTTAAGTAAAGATTGTCGATTTCAGTGTTTTAAAATAAAAAATGTTTGTGGCAAATTATAATAGTTCTCAAGCACCTCAAATATACAATTTTCAAATTATTATTTTTGGATTTGAACCGTATGAAGCAAATATGCTACAACTACAGACGATGACAAGATAGTATGATAATATTAGGAAATATAGCTGTACAAAAATTATAGTTTTTGCTTCATCTATTTAAACTTAAATGTAACGAATAAAATTTACGCCAAAATGATGACACGAAATCCGATATTATTAAAGATGACACTAACCCGGAATCCTGATACGACCCTAAGGAAGTCCTAATGGCATAAATAAACCATTCAAGTGACCAACACGTTAGATTTTACGATCGAAACGGTGCGAGAATTCATAGATAGGAAACGAAAGGTGACACCGCGTGCCCTGCAACGGAATTGCACTTTAATAAATGACATACCAACCTTTGTATGTATGTGCAATCCTGCGGCATGGCTTAAGCAAGTCTCACATGGTGGTAGGTTTGAAAATAACTAATATACAGGGTGTTTCACAATCATCGAAACAGTGGCCTTTTTGGGTATTTAGAGTGCGAATTTTGAGAAACGCTCGGACAAGACAAGAGTTTGCTTGCGAGAGGGACTTGAAATGTTTGTAGCACGAACCCCCTTCGAGAAATATACTTTACCCCTAAATTTTGAATAGGGAAAGTGGGTCTAGTGATACCCTGTTTGAAGGCCTTCTGAATGTCCTTAAAACCGTGTAAAAATTTCAAAAATCTATCCATTAGTTTTTGAGATAATTGCTTTCAAACTTTCAAATTTAACATGGACATAAAATAAAAATGTAATTAGAATTTTATATTTTTTGGACTTAATTTTTAATGTGTCATTCATTGTTAAATTTGAAAGCTTGTAAGCAAATATCTTAAAAAGTAATCGATGGATTTTCGAAACTTTTACACGGTTGTAAAGATATTCAAGAGAGCTTCGAAACAAGGAATCACTAGATCCACTTTCCCTATTTAATATATAGGGGTAAGGTATACCCCTCGAAGGAGGTTCGTGCTACAAAAATTTCAAGATAGCCAGAAAGTGTCCCTTTCGCAAACAAAATCGACAAAATGTCCGAGCGTTTCTCCAAATTCGCACCCTAAATACCCAAAAAGGGCTCTGTTTGGATGTTCGTGAAACACAGTGTATATTCTGCTGCAAAAGCAAGAATAAAAGCTTTTAAACAAGAAGTTATAAACAGAGAGACTGACACAGAATCCAAATGTAAAGAAGCTAGGCAGGTTTTTATTAGAGTCCCTGTATGTTGACATATTTGAATTCCAAATATGTCAAAATACAGGGACTCTACAGTTCGTCATTATTTTTGGGACAACTTTTTACAACTTTTTTTTGTTGGCCTATGCTTTTTGTTATGGTAAACAACTGATAACTGTCAAAAAGTTATCTCAAAAATTATGATATATAGTTTAGTTTTTATATTAGATAGATTTGTTATTGTTTCATATTTACATTATGCAATGGATTTGTCAAATAAAAGGAATAAGGTGACTAGTGAAATTATTTAATATATTTAACGAATTTTCTTTCATAAATAGTAGATTTTTTTGTATCATTAAAGAAAAGTTAATTAATGTCATAATTTGTGTGAAATTAACAGAAACAACAACTCCGATCGAAAATACCCTTACCGGCATCTGGGGACACGACAGTGCCCGCCAAATTCGCGGAATCTGCAGTAATACCTGTCTAAAACGGAATAAGCTACGAAACTCAAATTTTGCACAGTCGCAGTTCTTTATAGAGTTAACAACCCCTCCAAGTTTCATGGACTTATAAAGTTGTAAAGTAGTTATGAAATTTCAAAAAACGTCGAAATTGCCACTCACTCATGTATAGATCATCAAAATTCTACTGTACTTCCAGACATGCTACAATGCTGAAATTAGGCAGACTGATAGATTTATGACCAAACCCTTGGAAAAAATCAAAAAACTCCAAAATCATAATTTACTCCCCTCCCTATGTTAGAAAGCTGAGTTTTGGCAGGCAGATAGGAACTATGGAAAAAAGCTTAAAACCCCAAAATTTTAATTAACTTCCCTCCCCTATAAATGTAAAGTTATGTAAAAGTAACATTTCCCACTTCCAAAAACGCTAGAGAACTGAGCTTCGGAAGGCTGATAGGAACTATGATAAAACCATAAGGAAAAAGCATTGCACTAAAACTTAAATATTATCCAAATCCTTTAAAAAAAGAGTGAAATCATAACAAAAACATTTCATGTAAAAAATAGCCAAGTACGCGAAAATGTTATTCCGTAAAAAGAGTTAAGATAAAAGGAAACCCAATACAAATTTCAAAATGGGAAAGCTCTTACTAGTTTGGAAATGTTTTTCTAAACTTGGCGAATCCAAATGACTCTTAGGCACAGTGCTAAATTGAACTTAAAGAAGTTTGGCTGTAATAGCAAAGTTTAAAAAACATTTCCAAAATAGTAAGAACCTTTCATTTAAAATTTTTTATTGAAGAACTTGGGTTTACTTTTATCTTAATTTTTTTTACAGAATATCATTTTTGTGTACTTGGCTTTTTTTACATGAAATGTTTTTGTTATGATAGTTTTATTTATGTCCACACTGAAAGAAGTGCTTTGTAAAATTCCAGTAAGAAACGTTGGCAACTTTGTAACGTTTTTTACTGTAATTACAGGATAAGTAAAATTACATAATATATTTCGTTATTTTTCTAAATCCAGTTGTGCAAAAACCGAATGTATTCTGTCAAAATGGAAAAATACATCTACAGTACTGAAAAAAACACATTTACAGTATATGTTATGTAAAAAATTACATGATATATTATGCAAAATTACCAAATTTTTTTTCACTGCATAATATTTAGGTAATATTATAAAAAGTTTATGTTGAATAAATTTTGTTTATACCTGCCTCTCTATTTCTACTTACATTTTGTTTGGTGGCAGTAATAAATCGCGTGTAAAATATGGCGTTGTCGAGTTTAATATCCACGCACCCTTGATGAAGAACAAATTGACATTTTTCGGAAGGTTAGAGTGCGTGCGTGCCCGCTGCGTATTCCGAGTCACGCTTTTCCAGTCAGGACAACTTTGGGAGCGGGGCACTGGCATGGCATTGGAAAATAAGTGGAACACAAGGGACCACCCAACTTGCACAATTTTGCGAAGAAATAAAAAACACAGTTGTAATTACTAGCGAGCTAAGATTTAGCTAGACATCATTTATAAAACACTCCACACTATTCTCCACCTCCTTCGATCCTGACAATCATCTTCTGTCAGGTTTTTTTGACTCATTGATCTTTGGATTGACTGTTGCCATTCTAGTTAAGGACGCCCTCTTTTTCTGCGCCATATTAATTGCCATTCTAGGACTTGCTTTGGGAATCTTTCGTCGTTCATCCGTTGTACATGACCTTACAATATCAGTTGTCTTTTATTGATGATATCCGTTATGCGTCCCTTGATTTCCATTCTTTGTTTTAATCTCTTTTAATGCTCATTTCTTATATGATTTTTTTTATAAAATAACCGATAAGATTAATTTTGAGGAACAAGATATAATATATGACTTACAATTCTGGAATACAGATGGATTCATGCTACCGAATAAAGTTGATTGGGGCAAAAATATTTTCAGAAATAAATCCACATAAAGATCAGTAGGCAAGGAACAAAGAACAAAATATTTGTTTGACAATGTTTAAGTAGAAACAAAATTTCGGACTTCCATTGTCTATATTTATTTCAAACACGACGTTTCGCTTAGCAAATACCTCCAACAGTTTAAGTGTAAACTATACAATTAAGTCTACAAGCTACTACTTATACTACTTGGTGTGCACTCGTGTGATTGTTTTCCTTAAGGAGTGGTTTCCATATGTTTGGTATGCCCGTGCTTGTTTGACTGAAAACTTCTTTAAACCATATTTTTCAATATCCCCTAATTAGGTATTTTTAGATGTTCATTTACTCTAACATGAAGAGGGCGTTTCCTTATTATTTGAGGGATTTTCAGGTTTTGTTTTAGTTACAAAACTGTTTATCGCATTTCCCTTTGAAAATAATAACTTCTCGGAATAACCATTCCTTTGTAAGTCCTTTTTAAAGTTGGAGATTTCTGTGGTTAATTCTTCATTATTACTACAATATTTTATGAATCCTAGATACAAGCTTCTTATAATTCCTTGTTTTGTAGCAGCAGAATGATGAGAATTAAAATTAAGGTACCGTCCCGTGTGCGTAGGTTTCCTATATACAGTGGCTTGAATGTTTCTATCTATTTGTTTGAAAAGAACAATCAAAAAAGGCCAGGCCGAATCTTCTTTAATTTCCATTGTGTATTTAATTGTTGGTCCAATACCGTTAAGATGGTGAAGAAAATTCTGCAGTTCGTCATCATTTTCCTGCCATATAATAAATGGGTCATACATGTATCGTAGCTATAGTTTTGACTTGACCCTTACTGTGTTGATCGGATGGCTGGTATTTGCTACCACTGGCGAAAGAGACGAACCCATTGGAAGTATCTTATTTTGCGCGTAGAGAGAGCTCCAACAGATATATCACTCCTTCCATCCTTAGCGTAGTTCTCTCGTGAAGTGTATCATCAGTTTGTAATTTGGTTTTGATCTTACTGAGTGACTTATTTATTGGCACCTTGGCGCTAAGTCTTTCTACATAAAAAAATCCGAGTTTTTGACAAAATAACAAAATGCCATAAGGCACAGTGTGGAAGATCACAATAAAGGTAAAATTGTTGCAAACGATATAGCTGAGACAACCAAAATAGTATATTTTGCAATATTTAGTAAAAATAACAGTGCTAAATCTTATTAAATTCTTAAAACGTGTCCACACCAAACCAACAAAACAAAATCAAAACAGCAACTTAATGTTCTTGAAGCAAAATGAGAACAATTCGGCAACTTTTTTGTTTTGATGGCGTTTTCAGCAACTTTTTATTTTCCCGTCGCCTGTCGGTAAGATCAAAGTGTTGATGTTTTGTTTTCGTTTTAGGCAACTTTGTTGGTCTTGTCTGTACGTGAATAAAACAGAAACAAGCATCGTGGTTCAGTTTGTGCCGTTTCTGTGTCCAAAATTACCGTGTCCGAAAAAAAATTAAATGGGGTGTTGAAAATACTAAAAATGAATTGAGGTTTATTGAGAAGCTAGATTGTTATGGGACGCCAGACACCCTGATTATAAAAATCGTTATAAAAAGGCAGACGCCTTAAAGGAAATAGGAATATTGTGTGATACTTCTTCAGAGAAAGTGGACAGAACAAAAAACATCAATACCCAGTTCCAAAGGGAAAACAGAAATTATCAGTTAATGAATTATTCTATCGGGAATCATAAAAATTGTTTTCCTATATGTAGACAGCAGTTGACAATTTGTTCGTGTTCTCGAAAACTTGCAGATTTGTTGTATTGCTGCTTTGTTGATGTTTTTGTTTTGATGGTTTGATGTAGATCAGGCATTAGGATCAGTTGCGATTAAAAACTTGAGAGCAGCTTTATAGATTTATTTTGGTTTTTTTTTACTTGTGCGTTTGGTATGAAGCCCTTGGGGAAGATTAAAATAAGGGTTGGAGTAAAATGTGCGTAGTTTGCGAGGTGCTGGGCAAATAAATTCCTTACCTTAGCACGATCATGAGGGCGTTAAATATTTTACAGAAAAATGTGGAGAATGTGGCCATCTATCTACTGGTCTCGTACCAGAAATTTATTTCATATGTTTTTTCATATGTTTTAATAATTTAATTAAAACAATTAAATAACATTCGAAGAAAAAAGATGGAAGAGGTGCTGTCTGTATCGATAAAAATCTAAAAGAATTTTATACTTCACACAAAGGTGTGTGTGCTTAACTCGCCAGTGTCAGAAAAGGAAGAGTTGGTTTTGGTTAGTTTCCAACTTACACAAGGTAGCAACTCAGACGTACGTTTCTGTATGTTTCACGTCATCAGTGGAGAACAGCATACCTAGGTTAGCCAAGCGCGGATCTAGGTGAAAATCTAGGGGGGGGGGGATAATAGTCGACGAAAAAATTATTTGGTATATAAGTTTTTTTTCTAGGGGGGGGGGGGCTAATTCGCCTATTTTCCCGTTAATCAATACCAAAAAGTGCATATTTTTTGTTCTAGGGGGGTTAATTACCACGTTACCTCCCCTCAAATCCGCGCTTGGAGTAAGCTAATTTGAATCATCCTTTTCTTTCTGACACTCGCGAGTTAAGCACACACACCTTTGTGTATCGATAAAATTCTTTTTGAATTTTATTGATACATACACAGCACCTCTTACATCTTTTTTCTTTGCATATGCTTTGGGCAGTACGGCATTTTAGTTGCTACGTGATTACGTGGTTAAAACCACATTCAATGGACGAAACTTGTCTATAGATGGCGCAACTGCGTCTCAGACAAGACGATGCCAGTGTACTTTGACATATACCTTTAATTTTGCTCGTATTTTACGGATGCGAGTAATTCATATATAGGAGTTGGTTTTCGTTTAAATTAGCTTACCTAGGTATGCTGTTCTCCACTGATGACGTGAAACACACAGAAACGTACATCTGTTGATGCTACCTTGTGTAAGTTGGAAACGAACCAAAGCCACCAACTCTTTCTTTTCTTTCTGACAGTCGGGAGTTAAGCACACACACCTTTATGTGAAGTATAAAATTCTTTTTGATAATTAAATAACAATTACCTAAATAATTTACAAAATAAAAAATAAAGCAAAAGTTTCATCTGCTTGTCACAGATAGTAAAACACTGAACAAAATTGGTTCCAAAATGAGAAACTCTGGATTAGATAATTTAATATTGAAATTCGATCACCAATGTAATTGAATATGTTATGCGACTGTTCTAAAATGCAAAATACAATCAACAACAATCCACCACCGTCCGTCGTTGATAAATTGAATGTTTAATAATAGAGCTTTTGTTGCGAATCACTGCATTATTATTTGCTTTATGGTTAAAAAAAGTATGAGCCAGTATGCATATTGCATATATCGTTATTTGTTTTTGTTTAATCCTGATTGAAAGCTTTGAATTTAGGTGGTATCTTGGACAATATTAGGGACCTTTTGCATGTCCCATTTTTAACTTATCCTTTATTTGAGGTATGCGCAATTATTTGGTTGAATCTTTATCCCTTACTAAAGGATAGTGTTTGACCTTACTTGTGTTCGAATAACGCAGGATACTAGTTCCTTTATTTAGAGACAGTGTTGCCGCGCATGTAACGTTTCGACATATTGTAATGTAATGTAAATTTAAAAAAATTTTGATACTAGACCATTATTTCAAGAGCTACCAATGCGGAGTAATCTGCAGATTTAATTTTATACCAATTATTGAAAATTATTTAAAAAAAAACTAGTAGATATGTCTTGTTTGGCAACAGTGCTCACCAGCAAATCCAGTCATCAATGTTCTGTGAAGTGTTTAAAAAAAGAAAAAGAAGAAGTACACAGTACAGAGAATCTACCTATTTTACTGACCAGAATTTTACTGACTAACGACTTTTTTGTACTTTCAATGTCGATGCGAACTGTTTGGGATCAAAACAAATCCTACCTAATAAATCAAAGCTGCTACCACTCCCAAACATTTAGCTATCTGTCTACCACACAAAAATAATTTTTTTCACTAAAATAGAATAGCTTCTACTACCAAAAAACCAACTACAACCACGTTCACCTGCCTTCTACCAAAAAAACCCAACTAGCTCCTATTACCAAAAAACCAACATTTGCGAGGCGAGGCATCTATTAGCAAAAAACCAATTACTACCACCTTCTAGCTTCTACCAACAAAAAAACCAACTACTAACATCCCCTCGCTAGTACCATCAAAAAACTAACTACCACCATCTCCCTACCTTCAACCACTTTCACCTTGCTGCTGCTTCCACCTTTCCCTAACTTTTTCCATCAAAAAACCAACTACCACCACCTTGCTTTCGGTTTTACCAGAAAAAAACCAACTACTACCTTCCCCTAGCTTGAACCACCACAAAACCAACTACTACAATCATAATCAAATGAGCTAGTAGTTGGTTTCTTGGAGGTAGAGAGTAAGCGAAGATTGTAGTAGTTGGTTTTTTGGTGACAGGAGCTAGGGGAGGGTAGTAGTAGTTGTTATTTAATCTAGGAAGGAAGGAAAAGGTGGTAGTAGTTGGTTTTTTGTTAGTAGGAGCTAGGGGAAGATGGTAGTAATTGGTTTTTTGGTGGTAGAAGCTAGTGGAAGCTGGTAATAGTTTGTTTTTTTGGTGGTAGAAGTTAAGAAGTTAAGTTTTTGGGATAAAACCTGGTCGTAGCAAAAAAATACAAAAATTCGTTGGTCAGTAAATTTTTGGGCAATAAAATAGGCTTTTGATAAATAAAGGATAACAAAAATAACGCAAATAAACATTGTGTCTGCAAAAGGTCAAAAATGGACTTTTATATATAAAGTTGGGTAAAGGAGTGCGTGCAGAAGGTCCCTTATTATCATCAATTTCCAACTTCTGGGTTGCATTTTAATTAGGTACCTGATTTACCGCGTTATCGCTCCTTTAAACTTATTAAGCTGCTTTCATTCTATCAAACCAAGCTTGGACACATTAACTAAAAAGTTATCAGCTATTGAATACATAAGGATTATTATCATTATACTACTACTATGTCGGTTTAGAACGGTTTTCTACGTTATCCGACGCCTATTCTCCACCTCTTTCGATCCTGACAGTCATCTACCGTCAGGTTTTTTTGACTCATTGATCTTTGGATTGATTGTTGCCATTCCAGTTTAGGACGCCCTCTTTTTCTGCGCCCTATTGGTTGCCATTCTAGGACCTGCTTTGGTAATCTTTCGTCGCTCATACATGGCCCTACCATATCATTTGCCTTTTAGTGATGTCATCCGTTATGCTTCCCTCGATTCCCATTCTTTCTTTTATGATCTCATTTCTTATATGATCTGTTCTGGATATTCTCATTGATCTTGTTATTATTATTTTTTATTATTATATTATATTTTTTTATTATTATCATAATCTTGTCGGATATTTCTGGTATTGATGGACGGCATGGCAGTGCCCGGCCAAGTTCGCGGGTAGACTGATGTACCATCTTTTCTTAAACACTTCAGCCCATATTTGACCTATCTAAAACTCTACTTCGGAATCAGCTACAAAACTCAAACTTTGCACAGTCGAAGATCTTCAACCACTCCAAGATGCATGGACTTCCATAAAGTAGTAAAGTAGTTACGAAATTTCAAAAAACGTCGAAATTGCCACTCACTCACTCATGTCTAGATCATCAAAATTCTACTGTACTTCCAGACATGCTACGAAGCTGAAATTTGACAGACTGATAGAAATTATGACCAAACCTTGGACAAAAATCAAAAAACCCCAAAATTATAATTTACTCCCCACCCCTATACATGTAAATTTATGTAAAAGTATCATGGCCCACTTCCAGAAGCGCTAGAGAGCTGAGCTTTGGCAGACTGACAGGAAATATGATAAAACTATGGAAAAAAATCACAAAATTTTAAATTGCTTTCGTCCCCTATAAATAAAAAGTAACATTGCCCACTTGCAGAAACACTAGAGAGCTGAGTTGGAAGGCCGATAGGAATTATGATAAAACTATAGAAAAAAATTAAAAAACGCCAATATTTTAATTAACTTTCCTCCCCTATAAATGTAAAGTTATGTAAAAGTAACATTGCTCACTTCCAGAAACGCTAGAGAGCTGAGCTTTAGAAGACTGATAGGAACTATAATAAAACAATAGAAAAAAATTTAAAAACACCAACATTTTAATTTACTGCCCTCCCCCATATATGTAAAGTTATGTAAAAGTAACATTGCCCACTTCCAGGAACGCTAAGCTTTGGAAGACTGATAGGAACTATGATAAAGCCATATTAACAAATAAAAAAACCTTAAATTTTTTAATAAGGAATTGCAAAAGTTTTGAACAATATTCCGCGTATTTTACTACTCTAAAAGTTAAATATTATCCAAATCCTTTAAAAAAGGAGTGAAAACATAACAAAAACATTTCATGTAAAAAAAGACAAGTACGCGAAAATGGTATTTCGTAGAAAGAATTGAGATAAAAGTAAAGCCAAATTCTCTAATACAAATTCCAAATGAAAGGTTGTTACTAGTTTGGAAATGTTTTTCTAAACTTGGCTATTACGGCTGCAAATGACTCTTAGGCACAGTAGGCACAGTTCTGGAAGAAGGCTGTAAAAGCAAAGTTTATAGAAATATTTCCAAACTAGTAAGAACCTTTTATTTTGAAATTTGTAATAGAGAACTTGGCTTTACTTTTATCTCAATTCTTGTTACGGAATATTATTTTCGCGTACTTGGCTTTTTTCCATGAAATGTTTTTGTTATGATATATATTAGGAAAATTAATACATGTTCTGCTTTTAAAGCAGTATTAAATCTGAAATTCGGTAGGCCAAATAAAAATGTAGATTTTTTTCGGGAGTGACTCGTCTGTCTCGACATAATTTAAATACGTTCCGTGTACCCGCCTTTTGTTTGTTATGCACCCGAAAAAGAATTATCTGCCTATTGGGAAATTTTCCGCCTTTCTACTCCTAAATATATATCTTATTTTTAATATGCTTTTTACAAGGATGGCGATAAATTAAGGGAAAAATAGTGGAAACGTAATTTTCCAGCTTCGTCCCGATAAATTCTTCAGAGAGGCCGTATGTATGGCCGACTCTAGACCACAAGATTACCCGGACAAACCTTGTCAATATTAGCGAACGGTTATTGGGGTTGACTTGAATTAATACACTGTAAAAATTATTTGTGGATTTACATCTAACTATACTTCTTTAATTTACATTTGGTACTTAAGATTTAACATTGCGTTTAATTTACATTTATATGAAAAAAAATACTCAAACAATTGATTAGGTATAAAAAATATATATTTACGCATTTATTAAAAAACTTTGTGTTTACAAAAAATTATATTTTCTTGTAAATTTAAATTTTTTTATTAATCACAGTTTTTGTTATTTTCTATGTACAGTCGAACTTCGTTAACTCGAACTTCGATAACTCAAAATCTTTGATAGGTCGAACCAAACTGTTGGCAATGGCGTCAAGGGTAAGAAATATATGTAATTTGGTCTTGATAACACTTCGATTAGTCGAATATCTGGATAACTCGAACTAAGATAAGTCGAATTTTCTGGGTGAATCCCCTAATTACGAATCGTTCTAACTTGTTTGTTTGCATTGGAAAGTTTTAAAGATGCAATTCAGTGTAACTTGTATTCAATTTGCTATACGTTTAGGGGTTGTGTATATGTTACTATGTCACAAAACCCGACTTTTTTAAGGTAAAATAAATATGTACATTCATACATATGTATAAGAACAAAAATTATGTATGCACATGTATTACATGGTCAACCTTTTTAATATAGATTTGGTTGTATTAAAATTATTGCAAGTATACCAATTTTTCCTTAAAAAGACACGTACATTTTAATTCACAAAAAATACAAAAACGGCGCAAAAATCTCTGGCTTATATTAGGGACTTTTTGGAATAAAACCTGACTTTATTTTCAAGTCGACTTTATTCTGACAGATTTACAACAAAAACTGACAGCTGACCTCTAAATATTGACATACTAAATTCTACTGTAAAAATAAAGTCGCTAGCTTTCATTTAATATATAGAGACACTAATAAATCCGGTTCTTAAATACACAAAGGCCAAATTTTGAAACAAGCAAGCTGTTTTTTTTAAATGTAAATCTGTCATAATACGGCCGATTTTAAAGTGAAAGCTCTATTTACGATGAGCTCTGATAAGCGGACAATTCTCATCACGGATCACCCAACAAAAGGTGATCCGTGATTCTCATATTCATCAATGCTGAAACCAAAGTTTTGTATCATTATTGAACCTTCCTCAAAAGCAGAAAGCTTCCACAAGCGGACAAACATATTTTTTACTAAAGCTTGTCCGGGAAATAGAGTCGACCCTGATGCACGATTCCCAGTTTTATATAAGATGCTGTCCCAGCACAGTAGTCCGCTTAATATTCCGCAAACGGCTCGGCCACTCGTCATTTCTCACTCCTGAAGTTTTCCGCCTGTGAAATTCAGCCGCCCCCTTTTGCGTGATACCCGGTCTCTTTTACTTTATCAGATGGAAATCCTTTTTTATTGCTTTTCCTAAAAAAAAAGTCTAGGTATTTTGCAAAAATAAATTCGTCGTTGTAGGTTTAACTCGATTATAATAATGTAGTAAAAAGTATTTACGTAAACATAGTGAAAAGCAATAACAATTCAATCATTGTACAATTCTTAACTATTCGTTGTAATAATCAGTGGCGTAGCTATCGTTGGGCAAACCGGGGCAGTGCCCGGAGCCCCGGCGTAAAAAGGGCCCCAGCGGCCCTGGTAAAAACATCGGTTTTAAGCGGCAATAAATTCGTAACTTGTTGTTAAACTAAATTTTAACTAAAAATCAAACTTATTTGATTTTTTTTCACAAATTTTTATTAAAATTTTCAATTGCGGCACATTTTATTTTCATTTTATTCTTAAGTTCCGAGTTCAGACCTATTAAAAATAAAAAAAATATGTTTTGTTTTTAATGCCTTCTTGGTCCCTCCCCTCCGGACATCCTGGACCCGCCACTGTAAATGTATATTTAAAATTCATTAGGTTTACAAAATAGCTTAAAAAAGCTAGCTTTAAAATACGTAGTAAAACGATGATGAAATGAATGATTTTGCAAATTGAGAAGCAAGAAAAAGATATTTTATTTTGTTATTATGGCAAAAGACAAGTTTTTGTTGACAAGCATTTTATATTGTTATTGACTCATGAGGGTCCCCAAAAATTATCTGCCCCGGGGCCCCATGACTTCTAGCTACGCCGCTGATAATACTATTAGCTACAAGATCTGATTAACCACCGTCCGAAATCACAAATGTTGAAATCAACAACACAGAATAGGACCTGCAGCACATTATGGAAAATTACTTTTCTATTGTAATTATCCCCTGCTGAAAATTGATATTTACTGCACAGAAAAAAACACTGCATTGACTTTTTTGTCACAAGAAGCTAAAATGAACATTTATCGAAACTGTAGCGTCAAGGACAGCACAAACATACAACCCATTAGGTTATGACTTTTTAAACAATAAGGTAAGAAAGCATACATTTTTATTTACATACAGTGAAACCTCTCCTTGCGGACACCTCTATTAAGTGGACACTCCCTTTAGGCGGACAAATTCGTTGGAACTCCTACTCCTATAACTAGACACTCTAATAACCGGACGCGGACAATCTTTTTCGGTAAAGAAATTCTAAAACCTCTCTTAACCCGACGCGAACCTCTGACAACGCGACGGAGCGTTGCACAACATGGCCGTAAATCTATAAACAACAAGTGAAATTAAAGAAAGAAAAATAAGAAAAAAGTTTTCTGCTTCGGCCGATCCTTTGACCGACCTTTGACAGTGGGAAAGAAGAATTTGGAGATCAGTTGGATGACTTGGTCGAGTTAATACCTGAGTGTCTCTCGTTCTTGTATTGAGACATCCCGGCCCGCATAGATAGAGGTTTTCCGAAAATTTATATGTGGCTTCGCTGGCTCAGTGGTAGAATGTTTGCCTGGATAGCAAAAGATCCCGGGTTCAATCCCCGGCCGAAGCAGAAAACTTTTTTCTTATTTTTCTTTCTTTAATTTCATTTGTTGTTTATAGTTTTAGGTCCTTGCATTATTTGCAATTTGGTATTTGATTATGGCCGTAAATATTATGTAGTATGTTGACAACAACGCACTCTGCAGCCGGGGAATTACCTCTTTTTTTTTTAAATGCGGAGACTAAACACTTCTGTCGTATTTACAACATATTTTATTCGACGGGCTGCTGTGTTTTATTTTTATTGTTCAGTTGGCTAGTAATAGATCTCTTTGAAATGGCGCCTAGTAAAAAACTTCTTAGTTTCCGTGAAATAATGGAAGTTGTTAACGTTTCGGAGAAGGAACATCTATCAGCACGAAGGATCGCTGAAAAATTTAATATCGGAAAAACTCAAGCAGCGGAAATTGTTAATAAATATATATTAAAATTTCGGAGTTCTCTCTCACAAGCGGACACCTCCAATGAGCGGACAAAATCGGCGAAACCGTGAGTGTCGGCTTATAAAAGGTTTCACTGTATATCAGTATGGAACAGCGCATGTGCAGAATCGTTAAGGGACCGTTACGGGACTTCCTCCCTATGTGGAATGGGTTGCTGCAGCACCCGTAGGGTATCGCTGGCCCCCACGCATCCAATCCGATTTTTGTGTTCTTTGGTTTTCAAATGTCTAGTTCTGTCGTTCAAAAAGAAACGGTTGTAACTGCATTTTACGCGAAACTGAGATAATCCTCTTTAAATTTAGAATTCTGTAATTGCGATTAAATTATGTAATACTGTCTTTTCAACAGTTACAATAATCATACTTATATGATTTTAGAGGTTTGAGGACACAAATTGATCAAGTCCAAAATAGGGTATTTGACAAATTTTAGAAGAAAAGAGTTTAGAATGATACATCGATCCCAAATTTGCTACGCAAAATTATTAAAATAGTATATTTTATCATGAATACATTTAAAATCAAGTTTTCTAATTTCTGATTTGAATTTGCCGCTAAAACACTCATTTCTAGCATGGCCTTGCAATGACGTCACAGCGTAGTAAACTCGCGGACAGATACACGGCATTCAAGTGTTTATTTGTTTTTGGTCTGTGTTTTTACTGTTTTTTATGAAAAAAAACTGTCCTGTAAGTGGTGTGTAGTGCCTCAGTGTTCGAATACTAGCATAAAAACACCTGAAAAAACTATTTATTCATGTGCCTACAGCAGTAAAAGAACGGAAAAAGTGGCTAGAACTTGCTCGAAGAGACACAAGGGCCTTATCTAATACATCTTCACTTTACATTTGTGAAGATCACTTTGATGTGAGTCTAACTAAATTGTTTCTATTAATTTTTCTCATGTTGTCTATAATATAATATATACCTATTTCGTAAATGACGATGAAATTTTTAAGGTTATGTATATTACAAGGGGTGAACAACTATAATAGGCAGAAAAGTGTACACATTTTTAGGTGGTACTAGGCAGTTATTAGGCAGGACTAGAGAATACTTCTAAATGCAGGACTAGGCAGTGCACATGCATGCCAAATGTAGGACTGAGCAGTGCATATGCAAGACTAGGCAGTGCATAGGCAGGACTAGGTAGTACCTACGCAGGACTATGCAGTGTAACCTATGCAGCACTTCAAGTATTGCTGGTCGTTGTATACTTTTTGCCTACCTGTCCCGCAATTTTTGATTATTTCTTAATGCTTTAAATAATAATGATTGGGTATTTAATTGAATCTATTGTAAGTGGCATATTAAACAAAAAAACAAAACATATAACCTAACATCAAAATCTACATGAGTAAAAGTAGGCGAGGAATATCGTAAAAAAACTTTTAGTTATATACAAAACAACTCATCGAATACTTACATCAACATTTTAACGTTTCTAAATTCCGCAGAACAAAAATCACTGTTGTTGGCAAAGAAGCTTGCCACCATAAAGGAATTCAGCATTGGCAAGTTGGAGCTATTGGCTTTGGAGAATCCGTTTTCCATTGGAAATGATTTTTATAAGCAAAACACAAAAAAAAATCTAATTTAGGACGATAATTCGCACTTTAAACCAAAGCAAACATTAGCATCCATAAGAAAATAACACAGAAAATACGTTCGTTCGAGGCGTTTACTGTTTTGTGACGTCACTCGCAGCTGATTGGTAGACCGCCTGTTTTGAATCACGTGACCAATTGTTTTAATTCAATGAATTTATTTAATTAAAATAACTATGAATTTGAGAAAAAATTAAACAAAAAAGTTTGTTTCTAGCATTCCCAAGACCTAAAGAGAGAGAAATATATATTTATTTTTTACTACTGTCAAACACCTTATTCATTTTTACATTTTTGGCAGTTTCATTCCCATTTTACGACTAACTGATGCTCTGTGCCAGGCACAAAATTTCTTTTATTTTTTCTATTTAAACAACGCTAAAAGTCCAACATAAGGTCTATCTCTATTCGAAGCAGCCAACAGGAAAGTGCACATACCCATCGGGCAGCGTGTTCTACGCTGATTTGGGTTTTAGCCGAAAAATGCGAATACATCGCTCTTCTCCGGTTTAAGTGGACCATTCATCTCGTGGTGTCGAGTTGGAGTGTGATCTTTAGAATTGTACAGGGTTACCAAATTTCATATAATTAATAAACTAAAAAGAAATACATCAAATAAAATAAGAAGCTATAAAGATGTTTTAAACATAAAGAAGAAACGTGTTTTTACAAAAAAATAGGGTAGTGCCCTGGCACCGTGGCCCTATTATACCAGTCGCCAATGCAATAATATACCGCACTCAACCCGAATTCCGACACCCACCTGAATTTCGTCAGTTTATAGAAATGTTTTGAATTATTAAGCTAATCCTTTAATGGAATTCCAAAAAAAATACTTCATGTGTTAACCATATACCTGGCAACACTGTGCGCAAACTTCAGCTGTATTGGTTAAAAAGAAGCTGCGCGCGAAAAATTATTTTAGCCGTGATTCAGCTGTCGAAGCGGAACGTCGCATTTTATTATAAGGCAAACCACTTGCACGTACTCGTTAAATCTAAGATTTTTATTATATTATTACCAAATATATTTGTATTTTTTACTGAAGCAAACAATGTCCGTAGATAAGTTTTTAACAAAATTTTGTTTTTCTTTTTTTCAATTATTTTCAATAAAAAGGTGGTGACGTGGTTCGGGTTACAAAATTGGGGCGGAAATCTGACAGGATTGACGGATTTCCCAACAAAAACAATGTATATTTAAATGAGTTTTTTTCATACCTACATTTATCAAAAAGCGAAAAATACATGTAAATCAGATTCACATTTGATCAAGTTTTCTAAATCCCAATTTCCGTCACTGGCATTTTGAGCTATTTTCTCTGAAAATGTGTTTTAAATCAATGTGTCGGAATTCAGGCTATATGGGTGGGGCTATGACGGCTTTCCGATTGTTTTATTTTTGTAAAAAATAAGGGTGACGGAAATTCTAGTGGGCAACAATTTTTTTAATTTCAATTTTTTCCATATTAGCAATTACATAAAGACAAAAAATGTAAGTTTTTAAATTTCAAATTGGGTGATATGTTTTTTTTACTCTTGATTGGTATAAAGCGAAAAATTAATTAGATTGCTGGTTCATAAAATTAGTTTACCAATCACCTGCGAATAATTTAATTAATTATGAAATCTGAACTGAAAATAATTACGAACAGTTGAAGATGCACTTACCCCTGTTTTTGCAGCGTGTTGTTCGTGACGTCTTTCACACAGAAGTGATTTTTCGACAGCAATTGTCATATATCGAAGCGCGCACACCCCCAATGTACAAATTCAACTGGTTGAGTGCGCGAAGATGCAATTGAACATGCTCAGAAAATAAAATAAAATAAAGTTTTCAATCGCATTCGCCAAAATTCTTAAAGACAAATACGAATGTATAAACGCGAGAAAAATATTAAAATAAAACAAAATTCTTATACCCAAAAGTATATTTACAAAGGCGAGTGAATTTTGGACATTCTGCCCGCCTAAAAATTACATTGATGTAATTTTTAAATGTTTTCAGGTTCAAAGTCCATCGGTAAAGGACATAGCTTTACCAGAGGTCTCTGAAATATTCCTGAGACAGTGCGCACAGTGGCAACACGTGAGATTTGATCTTCACCTGGGTGAAGGGCAATAATTCTACCAAGCGACCATTTTGTCGGTGGTAAATTATCCGACTTTATGTGTACCATAGTACCTATAGCAGGGGCGGGACAAGTGGGTTCCAGCCACTTGGACCGCTGCTGCAGTGTATGTAAATATTCCTTAGAATAACGCGCCCAAAAATCCTGATGTAATCTTTGGATCATCTGCCATCTAGAGAGGCGGTTTAGTTTGATACTGGTTACATCAGGATCGGGTAAACTACAAACAGGTTCTAGAGTCAAAAAATGATTTGGTGTCAACGCAGACAAATCATTGGGGTCGCTAGATAAAGGAGACAATGGTCTAGAATTTAATAGCGCTTCCACTTGTACTAAGACCGTATAAAGCTCTTCGTACGTTAAAATCTGGCTTCCGATAACGCGATACAAATGCGTTTTTACCGCCTTTACTCCACTTTCTGCTAATCCAGAAAAGTGTGGCGCCCCTGGGGGTGAAAAAACCACTCAATGGATTCCGCGGCTGCCGCTTGTTTAAATATTATCTGTAATTCCTTATTTGCACCCTTAAACGTAGTTCCTTGGTCTGATATTATTTTTGAGACCCTTACTCGACGTGCCATAAAACGCCTTAAAGCACACAGAAAAGCTTCGCTAGAATAATCCGAAACTAATTCGATATGAAGAGCCTTGGTAGAGAAGCAAACGAATATGCAGATCCAAGCCTTAAGCGTTTTATTTCCGCGAACTTTTCTGCTTAATGATATGGATATTGGACCCGCATAGTCACAACCGACTACGGTAAAACTTTTGACAGCAGATATGCGTAATTTGGGTAAGTTTCCCATTTTTGGTTCAAAAGGTTTCGGATTAAGTCGCCAACAATTTTTACAGTTAGCGATAACGGTTCTTATCGCCCGCTTAGGAGATAATATCCAGAAATTTTGAAAAATTAAGAACTGTAAAGTTTGCAAACCTGGGTGCAAATAAGATTTATGATAGTGTTCAATGAGGAGCGTAGTTAATCTATGTTGTCGTGGTAAAAGAATCGGGTGTTTCTGGTCATATGAAAGATCAGAATATCGGAGGCGACCTCCAACCCGCAATATATTTTTATTATCAAGAAAAGCGTCTAACTTTCTAAAAGGCTTTGAAATGCGTTTTTTCGCATTAATATTTGAGATTTCTTGAGAAAATGTGACTGTTTGAACATGCCTGATCAGAAAAATAAGAGCGAGATTAAGTTCTGACAGGACTATGGGTCCAGTACGATAAGCAAGATTTCTTTTAAAGCAGATAAAACGATACCAGATAGCGATTATCCTTTGAATTTTAGAAAGCGAAGAATATTTGTTTAAAAGAATATCAAAAAACGTGTTTTCTGTAAATGCGACCAAAGTTATTTTCCTTTCTTCACCAAGAACTTCGTCCGAATCCAATGGTTCAGAATAAATGCTTGGTGGCCAATGCTCATCAGGCATTGAAAGCCAATCTGGACCGCACCACCAAAGGGGCGTATTTAACAATTCTGACGGCAACAAAGTTCTTGTTGCACAGTCTGCGGGATTATCATTTGTGCGTACATGCTGCCATATTGCAGCTGGTAGTTTATTTTGAATTTTCGCAACCCGGTTGGCGACAAATGTTTTGTATCTATAAGGGGGATTTTTAATCCAGCTAAGAGCGATTGTGGAATCTGACCACGCGAAAATTTTAGAAATTTTAATTTTATCTCCTAGAATTTTTAAAATTGCGGAAACAAGATCAACCAGTAAAACAGCGGCTACTAGCTCTAATCTCGGGATTGAAATTGTTTTTACCGGAGCGATTTTTGCTTTAGCAGCAATGAGAAAAGTGCAGATTTTATTATTTTGTAAAACGCGAAAATACGCTATACTAGCGTAAGCTTTTTCTGACGAATCACAGAAAGCGTGAAGTTGACATTCTGTAAAATTATCAATAATAAAACGTCGCGGTAAAGAAAAGTTTTGAATAAGGCCTAACTCAGATTTATATTTTAACCAACGTTGGCGTATAAAGGGGGAAACTTCCTGGTCCCAGTCATATTTTTGTTTCCACAGTAGCTGCAATAGATCTTTGGAGAACAGGCTCAGAGGTGAGAGCCATCCTAGTGGATCAAAGCATCTTGCAATTTCTGACAGAATCGTGCGTTTTGTACATTTTCGTTCCAATGGATCTACGCGATAGGTAAAAATATCTTTACAAGGAATCCATTGTAAGCCTAAAATTTTTATTGTTTCAGATTCTGAATCGAAATTAAACGAGTTTGAGTGCAAGTAAGACTCCGGAAGGTCTTGTAAAAATGACTTATTGTTGCTTGCAAATTTTCTAAGTTCGAACCCACCGTTTCCCAATAGTTCTATAAGTTGATCGCGTAAATTTCTAGCTTCTGAGAGGTTATTTGCATTACAAATTAAATCATCAACGTAAATTGAGGTTTTGAGTACCTCACGAGCTTGAGGAAACTTGTTTCCTTCATCCTGTGCTAATTGAGCAATGACGCGGTTAGCGAGATATGGAGAAGAGCTCAGACCAAAAGTGACCCGTTTAAAACGCATGTCTTTTATGGGCTCGTTGGGAGTGAATCTCCATATTATTCTTTGAAAATCCCTATGAATAGGGGCAATTAAAACTTGTGTAAACATGCTTTTAAGATCACAAGTAAAGACCACAGAAGAAATACGAAAACTGAGAAGTAGAGCAAAAACTTCTTTTTGAAGTTTTGGCCCCGTAAGAAGGGTGTCATTTAGCGAGGGTGAATTTTGATTTGGACGAGACGATCCGTCGAAAACAATTCGAATATTGTCACCCTTGGCTACGCAATGATGGGGTAAGTAAAAAGAGTTTTTATTTATTTCTTCGTCAGGAATAATTTCAAGATAATCATTGTTAATATATTCTTGAATAGTATCTGAATATTTTTTATAAATATTAGGATTTAAAATTAAGCGTTTTTCAAGCGAAAAAAATCTTCTTAAAGCCAATGAGCGCGTTGCATGAAAATCAAATTGCGGAGGCGTATTATCTTGGAAAGGTAGTTCTACCATGTATCGCCCTGTTTCGTCTCTACAGTGAGTCTCAACAAAGCTTTTCTCGGCAAGAATATCGGAGGGCGAGCAAAAATTTGATTTAGGTAGCTCTTCTAATTCCCAAAAGCGTTTTAAAGCGTGGTCTAGCGATAGTGAATCGGTTTCATTTACAGAGCAAAATAAAGCGGTTGAATGTGATTGCGATTTAATTTTATTATTTTTATTTTTTCCCATAATAATATAGCCAAAAATACTATTAAGAAGAATTGGTTTGTTGGGGCCATTATCAATGCGCCCTTCGCGTAAAATATAGGGAAAAATATCAGCGCCCAAAAGAAAATCAATATTAGCGGGTTCTTGGAACGTAGGGTCCGCGAGGGGTACATTTTGAAAATCAGAAGTATCTATATTACCTAAATAAGTGCTAGGAATTTCCGAACACAACTTGGGTAAGATCACAGCGTCGACTGACATGCGTGGTTCCGTTTGATTATAGGGTTTGATAATACAAGTTACTCCTCCCTGAGAGGTAACTTCATTCATAGATCCTAATCCTTGAATAGAAAGGGATAAACTATAGCGTGGAAGTGAAAGTTTTTTGAAAAACTTCAAAATGACGTAACTGCATTCTGAGCCAGAATCAAGAATAACCCTAGCTTTTTGAAAAATGCCACGAGAATCCATAACCTCGATAATAGCGGTAGATAAAACTGTATTCTGAGCGTGCGAATTGGAGAAGTAATTTAAGGTATTTTGCGAATTTTGAGGTAAATTTTCCATACCTGTTTGTGGCGGTTGCTGAAAAGCGCGAGAGGTTGGCGAATTATTTTGCTGAGGCGAGATATTACCATTAAAAGCAGGCGAATTATTTTGTGAAGAACTTTGCGGGTTATTGTATTGCGAATTATAAAAGGGGGGTCGTACATTAGAATTGTAATTATTTTCAAGATTCGTGCGGTTAGAAGTATGTGGAATGTAATTGTTGTTATTTTTAAAAATATGTAAAAGAGAGTGATGTCTATTAGATTGACAGTAACGACAAACAGACTGCGATTGACATAAAGCTAGGTTATGTTGCCCACTTAAACAATTAGGACACCAGTTGTTGTCTTTAGCTAACTGAAAACGTTCAGAGGAATTTTTATTTTTAAATTCTAAGCATCTGTAAATATTATGGTCACGTGATTGACATAAAAGACAAGATTGATTTGAATTATTTAACTTTGTATTATTATTTCGACTTGCATTACCAAAAAATGCAGAAGTTTGTCTAGGTTTTGACTGATTAGAAGAAAATCTATTTTTTGTGTCTGTTTTTAGAGGTGAAGAAAAATCAGTTTTAGTTGAAAATTCTACCGCTTCTATAGCGTTACATCGTTTTAGTACAAAATTCTTTAAATCGTCAAAAGTAGGAACTTGAGAAGGATCATTAAGTTCAAGTTCAAATCGCGTCATGGTCTCCTGATCTAAATGTTTACTGAAATTATAGTATAGCAAAAAAGACCAATCATCTGTGGGAAAACCAAGTACCTTAAGGGCGGAGAGATTTTCACTATATACGTCAACTAGTGTGCGCAATTGTTTTGAATTTTTAGAATTTGTTACGTAAGGAACATTATCCATTGTTTTTAAATGTGAAAAAGCAATAAGCCGTTTGTTATCGTAGCGGTTTTTTAGCGATTCGAGAGCAATTGAATAATTAGCGGCAGCTAAAGGTGTGCATTGCACCAGTGCTAGCGGGGGTCCCTCTAGGGAGTTTAAAAGATGGTTAAATTTCTCTATATTCGAAATATTTGTGTTGTCAACTAGCGCATTAAACATGTCCATAAAATTTCTAAATTGTCTAATATCGCCGGAAAATTTTGGAACTTTCAAATTAGTCAAGTTTGGCGGTCGATTACCACTAGATAGTCCCGAAGCAGAGGATGCGTCGGTTTCAACCTTCAGTGTTGGCTTTTCAAACAGCGCGGTATACTTAGCGTAATTGTAAGATCGTAAGTATTCAAAGTCTTTTCTCACTCCTTCTTCGGTATCAATTTCAAAATCGTCGGTCGCTGACATTAAAGATATAAGATTTTGATGATATTTAGCAAAATCGTTAATCACTTGATCAATTTGAGCGTACATAATTTTAAACTGAAGTTTAGCCGTCTCGTCAGCATCAGAAGCCGAGTCAGCAAAAGTTTTTAATTCTTTCATTTGATTATGACACATTGTGCGAAGGGTCTTATACGATTTAATCTTAGCCGCGGACATGATGATCCTTTATTTAATGCAGATGGGTATAATAAAGAAAAGCAAAACTAAATTTTTAATTATTTTTAGCAATTTAGGGATATTACGCGGTATTTTTAACAATTTAGCCAAATAAAATCAATTTATTAAAATCAATTATTGGTAAAATTATCAATTTATTTAGTGATACTAATAAATAAAAGGGAAAGCGAATTATTAATAATATAATTTTTAATTGAATTTAACCATATTATTTTAGCGAATTAATAAATTTTTATAAATTAAGTAACGGTGAAAATAGCGAATTATTTATTTACCTTTGTTAGTTAATAAGAGCGAAAACGAACTATTTATTTATATTTACTAATAAATAAAAGCGAAATATTTTTTAATAGTTAAGGGGAATTGCGCGGTGCGAATTAGCGATAATTAATTAACTTAGCGACATGCAATAGCGAGTTATCTACTAGCGATCCCAATAATTTGTAAATATAGGCAAGTAAGAAGCTTAAATTATAAACCTCTTTACACAATAAATAATACTATGGCACCCATAAAGCTGCAATAAAAGTTCTAAACTAAAGCAGCAGTAATAAAATAAAATGCAGATAGGACCTACTGGTAAGCCTATATCATATGCCGATAAATTACGTGCAATTGTTTATGTATATGTAACCTGCCTAAAACCTACTACTCATTTTAGGAAAGAATGTTAAAGAAAAAAAACTGGAATGATAAGTTCATATTCAATGACCTTGAATTTATTTCTCCGAAACAACCTATTTATAAATCGTCAAAGACGGAAAACCAAAACACGTTGAAAAATGAAAAAAACCTATTATACTTTTTATTATTAGCGAAGCGAATAAAAACTTTCAAACGCGTTCGGCTCGTAAGGCCAAAAATGATTGGTATAAAGCGAAAAATTAATTAGATTGCTGGTTCATAAAATTAGTTTACCAATCACCTGCGAATAATTTAATTAATTATGAAATCTGAACTGAAAATAATTACGAACAGTTGAAGATGCACTTACCCCTGTTTTTGCAGCGTGTTGTTCGTGACGTCTTTCACACAGAAGTGATTTTTCGACAGCAATTGTCATATATCGAAGCGCGTACACCCCCAATGTACAAATTCAACTGGTTGAGTGCGCGAAGATGCAATTGAACATGCTCAGAAAAT
Source organism: Aspidapion aeneum (assembly GCA_963576565.1). Taxonomy (NCBI): domain Eukaryota; kingdom Metazoa; phylum Arthropoda; class Insecta; order Coleoptera; family Brentidae; genus Aspidapion; species Aspidapion aeneum. Next base: position 118,169,007 of record OY755040.1, read on the forward strand.
AAAATAAAATAAAGTTTTCAATCGCATTCGCCAAAATTCTTAAAGACAAATACGAATGTATAAACGCGAGAAAAATATTAAAATAAAACAAAATTCTTATACCCAAAAGTATATTTACAAAGGCGAGTGAATTTTGGACAACTCTACTCATTTAAAGTCTGTGATGAATTTGGGTCTCGGAATTCAGTTACGACAATGACGGCTTTCAGGTTGTGATTTTTCACGTCTGCTGGATTATGAAAGAGGCTGTCCCCTTTTCATATCTTACGAAGAATACCTACCTATCCAGAAATTTTTGCTCCAAAGGTTTCGTTTACTGTGAGAAATAAATATCTTACAAGGCCCCACTCCACTAAAAACTATTAATTATCATCTCGAATACCACAGTTATAAACTAAGCGAATTTTTAGTCATCTTACAGTCAGACAGATAGATTGACAGATCATCCTAGAACAGTTACACCGACAGACATATACTAGCACAAAATTTGGTCATTAGGTTTTTTGGGGTTTTAAACAACTCATTTGAACTCATTTGTTTACGAACCCTTTAGGCATTCACATCTTATGGTATAAACAACTAAAAATTCTATATTTTTTCGTGTGCTTACTAAGGTCTTCCTAAAAATATTTGATGATTTTATGTAAGCAAAGTTAATTTGTGCAATAAAAGTTAGTTGTATTTGGTATAGATTGTTTTAGCATCCATTTTATCATAGGACGGAATTCAGGTCAAAACTATGTCGGAGTTCGGGTAAGCACATGTCGGAATTAGAAATTTCCAATCTCTAACTTTTTTTATTTACTAAAAAAATAAAGTTAGACTCTCAAAATAAAATACAATCTTTAATCAAATGTCCAGTTTCAGTACAAGTCAAAATAATTCAATATATCAACACATAGAACATTGTATATCATCTCAAAAGTTAGTCCATGAATACTCAGGGGCTTACGGTGACGGAATTCCGGTCCACTACGGTATTAGAAATTCTTACGGATAATGATAAGTGTGTAAATGCGCAGTGCTGCATTTTTACCCTATTTCATTCTAAGAAATCCGTATGAGTTTTAAAGCCAGGGAAATTGGACGCCAGAATTAAAAAACCCGATCTCCTACTTACCATCATTATGTGGGATATGACCAGGTATGGCTTTAGCGCGACAAAACCATTTTAAGTGTCACAAGTCTCAACTGATATTTTTTAATTGGTGCAAACTATTGCTGATGCCGGCTTATTAACTTAATTAAAGACTTTAATTATTAACTAATTCGGCTAATTGCGAATTGTCGCTTGCTTTTATATTTGCTTTGTATCGAGCTAACTTTTTAACTGTAAAGAAAACTATAAACAAGACACTTACAGCAAATTTACACTGAATTTTTTTCTTTTATGTTAGGAACGTACTGATGCATGTAATATTGTGACTCAGAAATTGTTTGTACCTTATTTTAGAATATTTTAAGGCAAAAAAAAGAAAATTATTGACAGGATTGTAGAGCCGAGACATTTAAAAAAAGAAGTGTTTTTGATCGTAAAAAACAAATATCTTAGAAAGTTCCTAATTTTTTGTTTGTAAAATATTGTAGACATTTACCACCCAAAGAGCTCTACTCTTACAGAATTTTGTTAAACTGACATTATTTTTGCAAAAATAAAAAATATAAAACAAAAAATAAAAATAATTACGGTTTTTAAAATTTTTCTCGATCATTTTGAGGTTATGTAAGAAATGACAATTACAAAATTGTTAGACATTTTTATGGCCTATGACTTTTCTGTATGTCACTTTTTTTTCCGACGTCAACTTTCGCCGGAAATCGCAATAATACGATTCGCTGCCCCTTTCTACCTACCCAAGCCTAACCCGCAACGCCCCTGCTTACGCATTTATTTTTTTTAACTTCGTTTTTCGTTGCTCTGCAATTTCCAATGCTCCAAGTGTTGTTAATAATTTTTTTTCTCTCAAAGTGTAATTTGACTGGCCTAAAATGTTTTTCTGAAGAAAGGAAAGATTCTTATTTTGACTGTCCTTCGAAAATAGGACAGGCAACAAGAATATTTTCTACACTGAAAAAATAAATATTAGTTGAACAAAATATGTGCTTGAGTCCAGTAAATACTTTCATATAGAGCAACTACATGTGTACTGGATGTACATACTGTTAAGGTAACAGCTATACTGACCAAGAATATTTTGTTTAGAAAGAGAAGAACTACTTTAGCATGTATTTAGGTAGAAATACAAACACAGGGGGGACACCGATCACAGCAAATCGCGACGATCCGTGAACTAAAAATTAAAGAAAGGGGAACACCAGAGGAGAAATTATAGGCAGGTAGACAAGAGTTGACTAGGGATATCAGGGAAGATTCAACAAGTTCCCGTTAAGGGATCGGATTGTCTAATCATTTAAATCTGCGAAGCGAGAAGGAGGTAAGAATTGCGTTTTCAAAAGCCTTGCTAGTTTCTTTCCAACGTTTAACTGGCCTTTTTCAGGAAACTCCGCTCGGGATGAAATAAATTTGTGTATTGCTAAGTTCCAGGATCATGATATTTCCTTGCCTAAAACTACCATTTTAAACATAATTCAACATTTTGATAAAAATTTGGGTGCGTTAGTTCCTGCAGAAAATGACGCGACAACGAAGAGGTATATCAGGGTCCAAGACCCATGTCGGAACAAAGGCAACATCGAGAAACTGCCGTTTGTGCTGCGGCTGAAGTAGATCCCTCTTGTTCAAATTCAGCCATTGCTAAAGAGGTACCTGATGATATTCCTCCCAGAACCAAAAACCAATTTATAGGAAAACAGAACAAAATATTGACAATTTTTTTTAAATATAATAAAGCAGTTTTTGTTTAAAAAATGCATTTAGAAAAAAAAACAAATTTTTAAAAAAAATGTTTAAATGAACACGAAATAACAAAATTACAATCTTAAACCTTGTTGGCGACGACTTGTCTACACGGCGAATCGGATCGCGAAGAATTGTTCCCGCGTCGAATCGGCGAATTGTCCCATCCCCAAGTATAAAACTCGATTTTGGGAAGTTCTTTGTTATTTAAAATTAATAAAAAATCGCTTAAATACGGCTCTGTTGATGTCAGTCCGTTCAAATAAAGACATTAACCAAAGAGCAAAAAATGTCGTGCGACGTCGCGTTGTCGGTCGTAGAGTTGCGTAACGTAAAGGGTTATTAATTTTTCTTAGAATAACACCATAAAAGCCGCGACAACTTTGTCCATATTCCATATAAGCCGCTAGACCGAGGTCCACGTAAACTACTAACATATTTATTACTGTGCGAAAAGAGATGGCTCAATTCAATGTATCTCCCTCTGTTTGTTCCCACTTTGGTCTTACTGGGTAGTCTTTATTTTTAGCAAATTTAACATAACAAAATTTTAATATTGCAAGAAAAAACGGTACTCGTCTAGTACGTTCAATAAAATCGACTCCAGCCCGTTCATAAATCAAACCCTTTTATTGGGTTTCTTTTGTTACCGGTGGGCTCAAAGCGACCCCAGCCCGATCACAATTTACACCCTTTTATTGGGTTCGTATTGTTATGATACACATTCTGCACCCAAAAAGAGAAACCGTGGCGTATCATCATCATTTTTTAGTTTTATTTTTTACTTTATATAACGAATGGTTTTGGATTTTTGCAATTGTTAGAAAGTCAACTGGTATTTTTGTAAGATTCGTACGCACCTACCTAATGAAATAGGTAGGTCCTATATGTAGGTAATAATTATAAAAGTTTTAAAAAAATATTTCTTTTTAAGAAGAATAAGCTATGGGATTTTCCAGCAAAAAAAGGCTTAGGAGGAGTGAAATATAAAATTAATAATGAATAATTAAAAAATTATAGTACGCCACTGGACAGAGAAAGATAGCGCTTTTTGAAGCCATCTGTTTTGCGCCTCTTTTTATTCTGGTCGGACTTTATTTGAGGATTGTTAGGCACTCGTTTAAAAATATTATTTATTTTTATTCTATTTATTTATTTTCATTGTTAAAGTTTTGAAAAGCAATTTTTTAGGCCTTTGTTGGTCAAGTGCTGTGGCGGATCCAGGATGTCCGGGGGGAGAGGGCAAAGAAGTTACAAAAGCGGGAAAATAATTATTTGCTGTTTTTGATAAGTCTAGTATTGCATCCAAGGCAAACCATCTTTTATTATAAAACATTATGTTTAGTCCCAAGAAAATCATATTTGCTTATTTCTGGAAAATAATTTTCTTGGATGAAGACATTTTGATTCTCCTTTCCAGACAAATAATGTTTTGTTTTATTAAGAAATTTTGTTTAAAAAAAACAAGTTTTGCATTTCTTTTGATCTAGCCGTAAAAATTATTATTTTTGGTATTGGTAGTAGATATTTAATTATCTAATTCTAATCTGTAATTATATTCGAACCGAACTACATTAAAATCTATGACTAAACCTTAAACCATTTATTTATTTATTATTTTATACCATTTAAAATAAAAATAACAAATATTGAGACAAACTTGTATTTGTACTTATTTTTAGTCGGAACGTGTGAGCATAATGTTTAAATGTAAAGCGCAATCTATGCTCTCTGTACTGTACTTTTATTTTTTAGTTTGATTTCGAAATAAAAGACAGAGTGCGCTTTTAATAATATAAAATATTTTAATTTGAGATGTTTCAAGTCGAGAAAAACATTTGTTTTGATTTGAAAAAAGGTTTGCCTTGCTTATAAAAATTTTTATTATTTTTTTCTTGAATCAAGAAAATATAGCTCTCTAATTGAGTAAATAATGGTTTTTATTCAGGAGATGGAATGTCTTACTTGTAAACGTTGAAAATGAAATAACTCCAGCCATTGTTATGAAGATTTGAAACATTTTATGTAACCCGATTAAAAAAATTAGTACTACTTCAATATAGTTTTTTATTTTTTATTTAGTTTAAGTAGTTCTCTTTAATTTTAAGAATGGGTTTTCTTTAAGTAAATCAATATATTAAAAAAAAACGGAAACTCTTGATTTGAAAAACAGTCTTTTGTTTTTAAATACTTTTCAATACTCGATATTAAGAAAAGCAAAATATTATTGTAAAGCAGACGTCACCGTTAAGTCTAGTCACCTGCTTTGAAAGAACATAACACTATCAAGAAAAAACGTTTTTTAGATTTTATATATTATTTTTTTGTGTAATATAAAGCCTTAGAAGTTTTGCTTTACAATTATTTTTAGAGAGGGACGTGGATAGGATGAAAGAAGCCAAGTAAGTTTTTATCGTGCTAGCATGGTAATTTTTAGTTTTATTTAGCTTTTATACTTTAAAACGCTAAAAAAACTGGAGATGAGGTTCTACGTAAGAGATCTTACTTAGACGCGCTCGCCGCTGCGGAAAGTTTCGTCTTTAAAAAAGTTGGCGTAAAGCGCGCTGACAACATTATTTACTTTTATAGGTTTATGCCTAAGTGTGCCACTAAAGTTTTTATTTTTTTAAAGCCTAATTAGAGACCTTATCGAGCCATAAACTAGTGTAAACCGAAAATATAGACTAGGCCTTAAAAAGCCAAACCCAAATCCCATTTCTTCAACTGCCCATTCGCCAGTTCCCTCTCTTTCGTAACAAAACGGGATTTGAATATAAAAAGCTATAAAATAAAAAGAAGTTTTTGTTTCTCTCATATTTTTCCGTGGGTATCTTGAAAGCTTAACCTCACGGGGGTCCAAGATGTAATGGACACCTAATAAGCGTTGACAGTTAACTGTTTCGTCCTTATGGGACTCGTCAGAACACTGCTTGGTCAATGTGAAACCCTTGCGAAGTTAATTAGACGGTTTTATCTCTAATCATATGTTAATAGTGTGAAAACTCTAGCAAGAAGCGCCATCTACCGAGATACGAGAGAAACTAGAACAAGAGCAGGCGAAAATAAACTGCTATACATATCGATCAATGAAAAGATCGATTGCAAATAAAAAGAAACAAACCATCCGTGACCTACGACAGCTCTTCTGTCTTTCAGGCCAGATCAACGATGATTAGCGTTTTTACCCGCCATCAGACACGTAAGCGTCAATCAGCGGAATTTCTAAGCCAAATAGTACTAGCAAATGTGAAATTTAGTACCCGTGAATTTAAAAATCATCATCATCATTTGCCATTTATAGCTTTTAAATATTTTTAATTAAGTAATGTTTTCGACATCAACAAGCATTTATTACATGCAAGACTAGGTTAAGAATAAGTAAAATTTATGGCAACACAGCGACTTGTTTTTAGGCATTGATTTTCAGAATCGCTGTATTTTAATAAAAGATGTATTCGGCCAATCTGTCCTTTGAGCCACTAACATGAAAATAATTTATATTTTGTAACAACAAACAAACAAATTTTGTAACAACAAACAAATTTAACAAACTATTTTCAATTTTAAAAAAACACACTGTGTAGTTTTAATTTGTAAAGGTTTTTAAGTCGACGCATCTCTGGTTTGCGCTGCTGTCTTTTCTCTTTGTCTGGAGCGTTTAAATTACAGTCTTTCTTTGTGGAATGCTTTAGCATTAAAGTTTTGGCGAATCAACGGCAAGATATGAATGCCTATGAAGTAGGGTTGTTTTGCGCTAAGACAAGAAAGTCGTTAGAAAGCATTGCTCAGTTGGTTTTTGTACGCTTCACTTCGTTTGATTCAAGAAGTTTTTTTTAACTGAAAAAATGTTAAAACTGTTAATTCTTTTAACTTTGTATAAAACTATTATCTATTTTGATCTTTCCTTTTAGAGCTTATTTTAATTTTAAACCTTTTTATTATTGCTGTTTCCAGTGTTTTACAAATGTTGTTTCTATGTTTTTCTGGTTTTTAAACATTAAATACAAACCTTTCGTTGCCCTAAAATCGGCATTTTTTATCAATACAAGATCCCAAACCTAAACAGTAGCGCTAAGAAAATTAATATCATTATTCAATCAACGTTTAAAATGTTGCTAAATAAATATATTTACAACACATTTACAAAGGGTTTCTCAAACCTAAAAGTTTAAGGGGTATAGTTAAATATTAGAATACAAAAGTTTAATACAACCAGTAAAATTTGATATTTGTTTAATAAATATAAAGAAGTGAATATGTCAAATTTGTTTCCAGTTACAAAATATAAATTATTGTGATATAAGTGGTTCAAAGGACAGATTAGCCTAATACAACTTTTATTAAAATACAGCGATCCTGAACATATGCCCAAAAACAAGTCGCTGATGTCGCCATAATTTTTACTTATTATTAACCTAGTCTTACATGTAATTAATGCTTGTTGATGTCGAAAACAATATTTATATAAAAATATTTAAAAACTTATAAATGCAAAAATATCATTTATTCAAATCCCGTTTAGTTATACTTTTCTTCTCATGTAGACTGTTTCCCTCTCGTCTCTCTTATGCAACTCGGTATCATAGAAGTTTGGCGGCAAATTTAAATGTTGTTGTTTTTAAACTCAAAAATGAATAAAAATTTTTTAGATTTTTCCGCAAATTAGCTTCCCAGTACTCCTTCAGGGAGATCCGCAGTACAGAACGGAGGGTTAAAATCGGTGTTAACTTACCCTCTTGGATCGTAAATGTACCTTTGACCCGAAAAAAAAGATTTTTGAAAAATAGTTCTTCAAATAAAAATAGTGTTGTCACCGAGACGAGAGATTCTCGCCTCTCGTCTCGTCGAGACCTATTACCTATGGTATATAAATATTTTTTTAAATAAAAGGTATGCGAAAATTGTCATTTATTCCTTTCTTGACAACATGTACTGTGTCTTACCTTTCGGTTACATGAAATCAGATGGAGAAAATCCAAAAGTGTACTTAAATTGTACTGTTGTTGCTGTTAATACTTATTAACGTACTTAATTTTTTTTTTCGGAAATTATATCGTATATAAAAATATTTTTGGACGATTTTGCAGAGAGCTAAAATTCTGAAAAGCAAATAATTTTCTTGCGGAAATTAGTTTGTTTTTTATTTTGAAAAATATGGAAAATTCAGATAAAAAATCTGCTAGTTAAAAAAGGTCTAAAGGTCTCTGGTGCGTTTATTGAAAAAAACCGAAATTTCTTGCAAAAACATATTTTTGCCTCAAAATTAAGAAAAATTAAGATTAAAAGAAAGTTATTTTAAAAAAACATTTTGGTAAGTTCTGAGAAAAACACATTTCCGCAAGGAAAATCTTTGGTTTCAAGAATCTGGAAATTCCATAGGGATCTTTAAAACCCAAGTATTTTAAATAATAGATTTATTGCTTTATTTTTAAGGATGTATATTATCAGCAAAACACAAAATAATCGTTTATCAACGAACACTTGGGATTTTAGGTACAGTTTTAAATAAATAAAGCGATGCAAAAATTTTTCACTGCTTTTATTTCATCGTTTATCAACGAACACTTGGGATTTTAGGTACAGTTTTAAATAAATAAAGCGATGCAAAAATTTTTCACTGCTTTTATTTCATCGGCATCAACGTGGTTCATTCATATTTTAGAACATGTATTGTATTTACTACTTTATTTATTGTTTGTATGCATATACAGAGTATATCCAAGAATGAACTTCATTTTAGAAAAAAGAATACCATAAATAATAAGATTCATCTTGAAAAACCACATTTCTACAGGGTGTCTCAAAAACTTTTTATAACTGATATAAATTACGAGAGACGAGACGAGACGAGAGCAAGGCTCTCTCGAGCGACAGAAGAGTCCTATCGTCGAGACGAGAGACCCGTTTTATCTCGCATAACGAGACGAGATGAGAGAAGGCTTTCTGTCGTCTCGTCTCGTCTCGCGGCAACACTAATCAAAAAGCTTTTTAAAAACTATTTTTCAATTAAACGGCGGAAAATTAAGGAAGACCGTACATTTTGTTTATTCAGTGAACTTCTTTTCACATTGCAGATAAGGAAGCATTCCAAGATTGTCTTGCATTGTCTTATTTACCTCAATATATCTCAACTTTGCAACGCAGCGAACGGGCTAGCGCGTAAATTCCCATTAGTGGGTTAAATTGTCTATGGTATGTCGTGTCGCAATCAAACATTAAGTATTCAGAGCCCGGCTCTGGGCCCATTTATCAGGTCCGGATCCACGCGGGCACGCTTGTCTCTCCTTGGCGTCCCTTTCTAGCCAGCCATTTCTCTTCATCAGTCGTCTTATTGCTATATATATTTTTCTTTGCTCCTTTTTGAGTTTTAGAAGTTTTTACAAGGTCATGCAATTTCAAAGAAGTCATCCATTTTTCTTAAAAATTAAACTGAGAAATATTTCCTCATTTAAAATTTGGTAGTTTATTTAAATCACTACAATTCTTCCACTTTAAATAACCTCGCCAGTGGCGACTTGTGAGGTAGTGGCCACAGAGTCATGGCACCGTATTTTTCTGCAAATACACGTTTTTTTAAAACATCTTTGTTGGTTTTTTTTATTTTATGCATTTCTTTTTTATTTATATATTACATGAAATTCGATAGCCCTGTGCAATGCAGTGGATCACACTCGGAATTGATGCGACGGCGACGCGATGAATGGGCCACTGAGTGGCGCGTGGGTGTTTATTTTAAAAAAATAGATTTGGAAACCCCAAACATAATAGTATTAAATATGTGTTTTAATTACTTGTGGGTAAAAATTTGGGCGCAACACCCCGACTTTTTTTACTGACTCAAAATTCTGGCACTACTATTTTGTATTGACACGAAGCGCCGCTTATTCTTGCTATCGAGGGATGACAACTAAGTGACTGAGAAAGATACAATTTTATATTAGTAGAAGAGAAAGACTAGCGTATGCGCAGTTCAAACATTTGGTTTACGTTTAACCCTAGGTTTAATCACTATTTTTTCCTCAAATAAACTAAACAAAAGAAAAAAACTAAATTTAACTTTTTACCAATCTCGTCAAGGGAAGAAAAGGAAGTATAAAGATTAAAAAATGTAAAAATAAAAATAAAAAATACTAGCACATAACTGCCTCGTGTAAATAAATATGTTTTCTGTTAAGTAATTTTTGTGCATGCATGACTAAATATAAAAATGACGTTATCAGTGTCGCTTAATTTATGTCTAAAAAAACTTTCAAAGAAGGCTAAACAACAAAAAAGCAAGTTTTAATAAAGTGAGCATTGAAAACAACTTGGTAGAAAAATACATTCATACATCGAAAGCTTCGCGAAAAACATATAGAGAACTCAAGGCCAAAAGGTCAACTATTTTAGTTCTAGTGAAAGAACCTTCGAGAGTGTTACGAGTAGATATATCTACAATGTATAGGGCTTTTCCGCTAATGTCACAACAAGCTGTTATGTTGGTTGAAGCACATGTACGGCGCGATTCATGCTATACGTACTAGCATCGTCTCGTCACCATCCCGTCACTGTACCGTCAACGACACCTAAAATATTTTTACATTAAAAAGAATGGATGCATTCATACTTCACGTCTAATGCGTCCATTGCTTTTCATGTAAGAATCCTTGACGTGACGTATTGACTGTATACGATGACGGTGACGGTACCAGTATGTATATTATTAATTGCGCCTAAAGCGTTTTTCCATTAAGTTTAATCAATTGAATACGAGCTCGTTCCCAGAACGGGTGGTGGTAGCAAAACCAAAATGGAAATATGGACGTTTACTTTAGAACACAAACTGATGCAAAAATTAACACAACTCACCTCGGAGACAGCTAGAGGCAAACAACTTTTGCCGTGGTTGTAGGGACGAGCAGGAACCTGAGAGCACAAGACATCTGCTCTGTGAATGCCCTGGCCTAATCAGGACGAGATGCAACCCCCTGGGTCCTCCTTACTTCCAAGATCTAGAAGCATTCAGAACATCAGTTGCGGCTGGTTTAAGTAAGCTCTCCCGTAAACCCACACAGAAATGATTGTTACTTTCGTTAAATTATTTTGAGACCAGCCGACGTTGCTAGGTAGTGGACTGCAACCTTACCTAACCTAACCCAGTGTTGCCTGATTTTTCTGATGCCTTTCCTTCAACTAACTGACAAAAACCCTTCATATCCTTCAAAACACACCAAACCAAAAAAATCTTTTCACCATGAACAAATTTTTTTAATCGAAATGGAAGAAAAACCAAACAAATAATGGATTAATAACTTAACCATGAATCATAAAAACCAAAATTAAAAATAACGTATTTAAAAAAGGTAATAAAAACCTTTAATAGTCAAAATTTTGGTTTTAAATCCTTCATATTGAAGGAAAATCTTCAAATCTGGCAAAACTGGCCTAACCTAAAGTCAATCTCAATAGATATCCTAAGCCCAGGTTCAATATTAAATATCAAAGAGTTTATTTATAGTCATGGGTTGTAGTAACATCGGTATTACCGACATATTAGATTTCATCACAACCAAAATTGTAAGGTGATGAAGTGAAATTGATGGAACCTGCCCAACTGAAAACCAAACCTCAAAAAATCCTTTAAATATTTAAATGTTAACATTATAAGGTCTAAATTTACGATTAATATTATTTTAGCTCTCTCGTATATTAAGCGTATATAAGCGTGGTCTTTTCCATTCAGCCTGATAATGATTGGCCAAATGAACAAATGATGAAGGTATACTTTTCCACGGAGTTAAAATCAACGTTTTATTCTACGATACGAGAAGAATCTTTTCGGGTACAGAACGAGTTGGGTAGGTGGCAAAGGTTATCTGAGGTCCAGTTGCTCAACGTCCGGCTCCACGTTCTTAGATTTACGAGGTCACATGCGATCCCATCAGGATTTTCTTGCGTTTGACCAATATGGTTGCGTTTACTGATGACGTTGATTTTGACGCAATTCATTTTAATAATCAACATGATTTGCATATTTAATTATAGAAAACTTTCATCAACCATCATCGGTAATCTTCTACATTAACACAAATCTTCACATTCCAGTTGATCTGGGACTTGGTCTTCTTCTGTGTGTGGAACACACCTGCGTTTGCGGCAAAACAGCAGATCATGGACTATAATATACTCTATTATACTGGTATATAAGTTACCTACACTGAGACTAAGCTTTTAAAAAAGAACAAGTCTTGTTTTCAGACACAAAATTCATAGAATCATCCAAGGAGCTCTAATTTAGCAGAGGATGCCCAGCTAAGGTCACTCATCGTCAAGCAAGCTTTACAGGTAGCGAAGCCTAACTCTGATTTTCTATTTTTTGGTTATAATTTTTGACATGTTTTAATCGGTTTCGCATTGGCGGCCTGTTGTTATTTTAAAAATGTGGTTTTAACACAGTCTAAAGATCTATTTAATAGTGATACAGTTTCAAGATAGTTTGCAGCATAACTTTTTAATTCTAATTACATAAATATACATAGTTTAGGTACCTTCATACCGTGTAAAACAACATCTTCAAAATCAAACAGAACCGCCAATGCGAAACCAAGGAAAACATGTCAAAAACAATAACCAAAAAATAGAAAGCCTGACGTTAGCTTCGCTTCCTATAAAGCTTGCCTTTATGATGAGTGTCCTTATGCTCAGCTGTATTTGAGCCAGGTGGTGTTTCTCGGAGCAATAATAAAGACATTTTTTGAGTCGCTACATCTACCCACTCTTGAGCTACTTCATATATCGAAAAAAAAATCTATAAATGCAGTGGAGACTATATGTCGAGAAAAAATAACATAACAAGATTTAGAAGACAGATAGTTACCTCATTTTCTGTTAAAACTTTCGGCATTTGAAATGATAAAGCTAAGAGTCTATTATTAGGTGAAATTGGTTCAAAATTACAAAAAAGGGCCTGTAGTTTGGAAGAACTTTGGTTGAAAGTGTAAGCAGTGAAGTGTAAGTGAATGCAGAAACCAAAAAATTAAGTCTAGTAATAAATGAGATCAATCAAACCAACGCAGATAATTAGGTGCGCTAGTAGTCCTAGTGTACTTGAGCTAACATAGGAATATACGTAGGTGAATCATTTGTGAACCTTTATCCTTTATTAGACAATACGTGATATTTAGAAGGCCAATTTTTACCCTTTGCAACACACAATTTTTATTTGCGTTATTTTTGTTATCCGTTATTTATCTATCAAAAGCCTGTTTTGTGTTCTGTACGAAAAATTAATTAAAAAGTTCCGAAAACAACTAGGGAAAAACTGAAAACCAATACCAGTGAAAAACCGCCAGGAAAATATAGGATTAGGTATGTGTACTGTGTACTTTTTTGAACCCCACTCATTCCTCTATCACCTATAACCAGTCACCTGTTATCTGTCACCTGCCCCTGTCCCCTGTCAAATTTGACAGTTTACAGTTGAAATTTGACAGTGTGCAGATGACGGTTGACATTTGACAGGTGCCAGCTGACAGATGACAGATGTGTGTGTCGATGACATCAAGAATATGAATGTGGCGAAGAATCGTACCAGAAAGGGCAGAGTGGAATTTTTGAAAAACATTGAAAGAGATGCTTCAAATCTACAGGTTACGAACAAAATTAAGTTTTATCGATTACGGTAACGTCTGCGCCTTATCTAGTAAAAACTGGCTGTAAGTGTCTAGTCTACACGCAGGCGAGGCGGTAAATCAAGTCGGATGTCAACTTCATTAATTCCTCTTATTTTCGCACTGGCAAATTCAAATTTCGACCTCCTAAATATTTATAAGTGTCAGAATAAATTTGGGGTCGGCCAAAAAGTATGGTTGAGTGGTGAAAAGTTTTTACCCGATCCCTTTGTCCCTTCCTTTTGATGATGCGCATATTGAATATCTGACGCGATACTCAAATTTTTTGCCCAGGAATTGCCTGCTTCGTTTAAACATATTATTATATATTTAGGAGAATGCTCCATTGCTTAGTTTTAAAAAATGAATTATATGACGTTAAAAAATAATTGTATTAAAAAAACACCCGATAATATGTCACAGAGAAAAATGGACCTAGGGGTCTTTAGTTTGGGGGCGTAGAAAATTATCGGAAACGGGGGAAGTTTAATACATATATTTCGTTTATAATTATACAGCGGATAAATTCACAGAAATTATAGCCTACGCTAACCTACCCAAAAAAATATGGAGAACCATAAATACGGCCATCAGGGCCTTATTGTGAATTATGCCGGGTAGGACTCGGGGGACGCAGTACACAGGACCACAGGTTCAGGGTTAAAAAAAAAGAGACGACGTCCAGAAACTGGTTACGAAGCTCAGCAGACGTCCAAAAACTGGTTACGAACGCTTATTTAAGGGGCAAATGAGACGACGTCCAGAAACTGGTTACGAAGCTCAGCAGGACGTCCAGAAACTGGTTACGAACGCTTAGTTTGGAGTGGACCCCGGCAGAGAACATATAGTTATTTCTTCGATGACCCCGGGTACTGGTCACTTGTATGGTGTGTTAAATCGCCTTTTATATTAAATTATTGCAAATTCAGCAATATTGCTAATGACGATGGTTTTCGATACTTAGGTACCACAATTATTATTATTGCCAATGCACGCCTTTAATTTATATGGATCCCAATAATTAAATTAATACGAAGTGCATCTGTTTTGTTTAGATAAATGTATCACTTTGGGATAGTTTAATTATGATCTGTGTGACACGCCCCCCGCTCGAAAAGCGTTGGCCCCCCAGCGTTAACCCACAGTTACAAAGAAAAAACCTTCTAATCCTATCTTTTAAAGTTACCCTATATACATAGTATTTCTGCGAATTCCACATGAAAACCTGAACAATGGACATCTGGCATGGCGAAGAAACCTCCAGTTCCGGATCCTCTGTCTATGGATGTTAGATTTATTTGGCCAAATATCTTAGGGATTCCGGTAGGGTGGTGATCTCCTCTCCATCATGGTCTCTGGTGCTTATTGTGCTAAAATTTAGAAAATTATACGGCAGTTTGATGATCATCGAACTTATAGTAACTTAATATCTAAAATCTATGAGTTTGCAAAAAACGTTTCGTTTACACACTATACATAGGTAAAATAGTTTATTTCGTCTCCACACGTCGGGTCGAATATTTATGTTTAAAAATGTTGTTACACAGACCTTTATAATTCGGTACCTTCTCCAGCAACGTGATTTCTGTAACAGATAAGTACTTAGGTATCTAACTAACCGTTTGGTTACTTTTATATTCGAAATTTGTTTACCTATTTTGCTTTTTCTGTGTAGACACGCCAGCGACTAGTACAGGGTGGGTTAAATTCGAGATGCTTCGAGGGTTTTAGATATTTCTAGCCGAGATACCTAAAACGGCTTCTTGATAGACCTTGTAGGTTTTCAGATACAAGGGCATTTTGAGAAGTCTGCATTTATGAAGGTGGCCTATACATTTTTTATTTATAATAATTTCGTTTTGGCATACATCAATTTTTTATAGATTTTTTATTATAGAATCCGTCAGGGTGAATTACATTACACCTTTAGTTTTTGAAATATTACATAAAATTAATACTTTTCTTATCGAATCACCCTCATTTATTCCATATTTAAAATTAGCGTAAATATTCCTTTAAAATAAAATATCACATTCAATATTAAAAAAAAAATGATTGTAAGAATGTATTATTATAGATATTATAAAGGAGTCATTTCATAAAGAAATAACGATTTAATGTAATATCTCAAAAACTAAATGTGGCAGATGAAATCCAGTTTGACAGTTGGATTCTCTAAAAAAACTTAAAAAAAGCGTTTTACGCCAAAATAAAATTTCCACAAATAAAAAAATTATAGGTCACCTCCATAAATGCTTTTTAAAATCCCCTCGTAGCTACGACTAGGCCTATCAAGAAGCGGTTTTTATATTTAAAGACGTCTTTTATGGACATGTCTACTTGTTTCTATCTATCTCGGCTAGAAATATCTAACACCCACTCCCCAAAAGCTTTGAATTTGGCCCTATATATGGGGCCAAATTTAAAAATCTTGCCCAAATTACTTATTAAATTTATTATTATTTTACTGTTCTCTTTCTTTAAAAGCGAAAATCTACCAGATAGTGTTTAACTAAGAGGCGTAAAAAAGTCATGAATTTTCATTAATTCATTAACCAATAAGTATCCTCTCCAGAGGTAGGTTATCTAAACAAAAAACTCATTTTCAGTTACCTTATAGTTGAGGATGTATATAAGTGGCACCGCGTCATAGCTATGGTAAACCAAATTTTGTGGCAAAATCTAAGTAAAGAAGCCTCAAAAAATTGTTGCTTCACTTTGTACCTGCAGTGTGCCGCTTTATATGTCTATAATAAAACACCGAGACCCTTTAGAGGAGAGATAAAATAGGTACTTACCTAATAAATAAGGATCCGAAACATAAAAGAGAATTCAAAATAAGATATTTTTTTCTTAATGTTGTATTGTCATGGGACCACTATATGTATACCAAATTTCATCCAAATCGGATAACGGGAAGTGTGACAAAAACAAATTTTTCTATGGAAGGGGGTGGGGGTAGGGGTGGGAGGATATTTTTTTCTTATTGTTGTATTATCAACGGACCACTATGTGTATACCAAATTTTATCCAAATCGGATAACGGGAAGTGTGTCAAAAACACATTTTTCTATAGAAGGGGTGGGGGTAGGGGTGGGAGGATATTTTTTTCTTAATGTTGTATTGTCATGGGACCACTATGTGTGTACCAAATTTCATTCAAATCGGATAATGGGAAGTGTGTCAAAAACGCTTCACAAGATTTGATAGATAGTTAGATAGTTAGATAGACAGAACATCTGAAGCTAAATGAAAGCTTGTAAAAAGAACCACATTTTTTTAACCAGACACCCAGGATACAGTTAAGCCAATAGAAAGAACATTTGGTCTTAAACAAAAGTTATTTTATGACTTTTTCTCTTAAAGTCAAAACTAACGAAGTTATTAACAACTTTCCTAATCATAGGGAATATGGGCGTGGTATCTAAATCTATCAAAAGCTGTCGTTGTTTAGAAAACCGTTAATATGTTTTGTATTTTTGCCTTTAGGAGAAAAATTACAAGAACAACTTTTCTTTAAAATTAAATTTTCTATCGATTAAAGTTACTATGTAACGGGTGTCCAAGCGAAAAAAAAATTCTTTAAAATTTTACTTTTTACTGTAACTCATGTATGCGTCTTTCAACTTTTTTTTTGTTTCCAAAATTTTATGTCTTAGTTCAACAAAATTTTTTTCATGTCCTGTGCACTTAAATGGTACCAAAGAAAAAAAATTATACATTTTACGTGTTTAAAATTTTTTATATATTGACAAAAGAAACACCCTGTATTTTCTTACCATTACAAAACTAAGTAACACAGTGCACACCACGTTAAAAAAAATTGTCTCTAGTTATAAAAAGTAGTAAAGGTTTCTTAAACTGCATTACCGGTATCTTATACTTATACATATTACAAAATTAAGCAAATTTAAATTTTTTTTATATAGCCTGCAATAAGTCGACAAACTGTGCCAAGTTTCATTGCAAAATTCCTATTAACGCAGTAGCTACAGTAGATAATGTAAAAAAAAACAGTAAAAATGACAGCAAAGTAGTTGTGGTCCAGTATATATGTTCAGAAAGTGGTAATGATGTAGCGCTTAATACAAAAATAGCGTCCGATAAATGGTTTATAAAGGAGAATATAGTGATTTCAATGACATGTTTATTTGACATATTTAAAGTTTTTTGAATTTTTAGCACTAAAATAAAAAATTACGAAAAAACGTTATTGTGTAGTTACTTTTTTACACTCTGTACAAAAATTATTATTTAAGAAAATAAAAGCTGTGCTGGTGTTGTTTTAACGTACTGACTTTGAGTTTTCTATAGTGCTTGGTAACGTCGGTCGTCATGAAAAAAACTACTTAAAATGATCATAAAAACTTTACTTGTTTTTAACAATCACCCGATATTTTTAACAGTTCAACCTAGCTCTTTTTTCTTTTTATAAAATATACATAAGAGCTAAGTATCTTTGATTTAGTATATATTTTTTTACAATATCGTTAAGTCTAACAAATATACATACTTTTCCATCTTTTTAGATTTTTTAAATATAGAATTATTAAATAAAACCACCCTGTACTTCGACCGTGTATATGTTCGGTGCCAAGTTTGATTGCTCTAGCTTTACATTTAAATTTTATACAGAATTTTAATGAGACAGATGCAATTGAAAATAAAACATCTTTGCTCTGCATTGAGTTCTGGATAAGCACCACTTAAATAACACTATAATGTTGTACTAAAGTCGTGCCAAGTATCATTACGGTACGCAAAAATGCAGACAAAAGTGGCTTAGGCTTCGAACTACCTCTACTCCCTTCCCGCCCATCACGGTTTTGATGCCACTTTAATACAACATCAAGTATTTATCTTTGTTTTAAAAAACAATGAAAATGCATGATTTTTTGACGTTTCTTGGTTAAAACAACGAATAACTGAACGGCCCATCGCTAATAATTATTGCCTTTGAACGTGGTACACGAAGTTATAAGGCAATATAATCCTTTGGTATTTTGTTCTTGTACTGCAAATTTTTTCTATCAACCGCACGCATTTTTTCTTGGCGAAAAGGGCGTTCTTCGGACAATAAGCAGCCCTCTTCTTAGATACGCCACATCGTATTTAAGTTTTTGCCCTTATTTATTGTAGAAAACGGGGAGAAAGTATTGTCACTGCCATTGAAACTGACATAAGATAGATAAACTGCGATTTATAGTAAAATCTGATAAAATTCATGCATGGATTTTCCATAATGTATAACTCCCTCAATAATATAAGCAAGTTGAAAAGCACATTTTTAAATCTCATTTTCTTTTAAGTTATAACATAGAAGTATGATAGAAACATCATTGATAGAAGAGTCCATAGTAGAGTAAATTTGTAAAATAAAGCTGCAAAAAGGGTATATTTTTTTATATTTGGCATGGCAGTACCTAAACCCAAAAGCTAAATTTTCATTCGAGGATCCCCGATTTTCCGGCCTCAGAATCCAAGATGGCGGCTGCCAAAATTAAGAAAAAATATGATTTCCTTGTTTTAAGAGAAATTAAATTAATTTTGATAAATTTACTTTAAGTGGGACCTACTCAATTTAAAAATGTAAAAAAATTACACTTGTCACTGCACAACAAAATGGCGGCTATATTTAAAAAAAATAGTTTTTCTTCGATATTTTCTGTATGATTTGTGCGATATTTACCTCATATTCAAGCTACTGACCAACTCTTTAAACGTGCTTAAAAGAAATGATAAGTTTCCCAGCCGACACAAAGATGGCGCTTAATTTGTCAAAAATAAAACAGACCCTTTCAACCTGTAGACCAAATAAAATTTTGATAAAATTTTTTTTTGGATTTTATTTCGTAAGCCAGATTGTATAAAAATTTATAAAAAGTTACAATTTGACATTTAACGTTTTAAGATGGATGGCGGCCGAAGTTCAGATTAAAAACGTTATTTTTTTCTTCTTGTTTGACACAACTAGTATTGCCGTGTAATATATCGATTTATACTAAATGGGGGTCGTCGATTTTAGATATTTAATAATAAATGACATATGTCTATTATTATCCAAGATGGCGGCGTTTAAAATATAAATACAACAGTATCTTTTTGGTTTGGTAACTTTTTTTACCAAGATATGTAGTGTATTAACATTAATTAGTTTTAAATTGAAATGTACAAAAAAAATATTATTTATTTATTTTTTAAAGATGGCGGCCAAAAAAGTTTATAAAAATATTTTTGTTTATTTTTTCGAAATTTAACAAAAAAAAACTGTAAAAAACAAGACATCTCGTTAAACAAAACACAGATATTGTAAAAATGTTAAAAAAGTTGACATATGTCACGTGCCGGGTGATTTGAATCAATTGACCATATTTTACTTAATAGCTATCTCCGTTAATATTGATCTCACAGTAGCGTTTAAATTAGCAAAGTTAAATAATTTTTCCTAAGTCATCGGAATCTGATGTCAAAAATGACATTTGTCATACACTTGTCAAACTACATATTGACATGTGGTTTATTCTTTTAAATAAAACACCCTGTATATAATTTTTTTAATTGATAGGGCTCTTTTTTCTGATTTCAAAAATATATAATATGTTGACATTTAGTCCAGCCGTTGTTGAAATATTTGCATTTTAAAAATTATATTCATTAACAAAATGGCTACATCCTTATTGTTTATTTAGGTTATTAAAATGCAAATATTTCAATAACGGCTGGACTAAATGTCAACATATTATATATTTTTGAAATCAGAAAAATGAGCCTTATCAATTAAGTCAATTATATACAGGGTATTTTATTTAAAAAAATAAAGTATATGTCAAAAGTTTGAAAAGTGTATGACATATGTCATTTTTAACATCAAATTCTGATAATCTAGGAAAAATTATTTAACTTTGCTTATATAAACGTTACTGTTAGATCAATATTACCCGGTACGTGACATATGTTAACTTTTTTGACATTTTTGAAATATCTATGTTTGGTTTAACGAGATGTCTTCTTTTTTCCAGTTTTTTGTGATAAATTTCGAAAAAATAAACAAAAATGTTTTTTTTTACTTTTTCGGCCGCCATCTTTAAAAAATAAATAAGATAAATTTTTTTTGTACATTATAATTTAAAACTAATTAAGGGTAATATAAAACTACATATTTTGGTAAAAAAAATTACCAAACCAAGAAGATACTGTTGTTTTTATATTTTAAACGCCGCCATCTTGATTAATAATAGACATGTGTCATTTATTATGAAATATTTAAAATTGGCGACCCCTATTTAGTATAAATCGATATATTACACGGCAATACTAGTTGTGTCAAACAAAAACAAAAAAATAACTTTTTTATTTGAACTTCGGTCGCCATCTTAAAATTTTAAATGTCACATTGTAACTTTTTATAAATTTTTACAAAACATGGCTTACTATTGATAAAATCTAAAAAAACTTTTTTCAATATTTTATTTGGTCTACAGGTTATAAAGGTCTCTTTTATTTTTGACATATTAAGCGCCATCTTTGTGTCGGCTGGGAAACTTATAAGTTTTTTTCGGTAGGTTTAAAGTGCTGGTTAGTGGCTTTAATATGAGTTATTAAACATAAATATCGCGCAAGAATTAAAGAAAATATCAAATAAAAACCATTTTTTTGAAATATAGCCGCCATTTTGTTTTAAAATGACAGATGTAATTTTTTTTTTACATTTTTGAAATAAGTGGGTCCCACTTAAAGTAAATATATCAAAATTAATTTAATTTCTCTTAAAACAGGGACTTTTTTCTTAACTTTGGCAGCCGCCATCTTGGATTCTGTTGCCGGAAAATAAGGGATCCTCGATTGAAAATTTAGCTCTTGATGTTAGCTACCACCATGCCAAATATAAAAAAATATACCCTTTTTGCAGCTTGTTCTTGAAATACCCTACAAATTTACTCTACTACCAAAAAAATGTGGTGCCTTATAATATGTTGTAGATGCGTCCTTCTATGGTGGTGCTTTGATCTTTTGGTAGTTGCTTTATTTATATTAAGAGTCAAGCCAAAACTATGGCTACGATACATGGACGACACATTTATTATAAAGCCGGAAAAACGAACGAACTGCAGAATTTTCTACACCATCTGAACGGTATTCGACCAACAATCAAATGCACAATGAAAATTGAATATGATTCGGCCTTACCCTTTTTGGATGTTCTTGTCAAACGAATAGACCGAAACATTCAAACTACTGTATATAGGAAACCTACGCACACGGGACAGTACATTTTAAGTCTAATCATTTTGTTGCTACAAAACAAGAAGTTATAAGAGGTTTGTATTTAAGAACTGTAAATATTTGTAGTAATAATGAAGAAATAACCACCGAAATCCACAACATTAAAAAGGACTTACAAAAGAATGGTTATTCCGAGGAATTAATAAACTCAACGATCTTTAAAATGAAAAACAAACCAAATGTAGCAAATTCTTAAAATAATAATATCCGTTGGGTGTTACTAACATTCCATATGTTCAAGGGATTTCAGAAAACATAAGACGAATCGCCAAACACTATAATATAAAATCAGTATTTTCATCGGGAAACACAGTAAGGAGCTTTGTAACTAAAACAAAACCAAAAAATCCCTCAAATAATAAGGAATGTATTTACCACTATAGACAGCTTAAGTTGTGCTACGTATTTTTACGTAAAACTGCACGTTAAGCGCTCTACGTTTTGTTCCAAATTTGAGTTTAAGTTGAATGTTTTTACGTTACCATAACAAGTCTACTAATAGCAGAGGTTATTGAATTCGGCACTGTGTTTTTTTGATGTTACAATTTTGTTTTTGTCTTTTCAACTACAGTAGGAATATATTTGCAAAGAATCGCTTATACTGGAAGCGGAAATTATCGTCTAGGCCTCATTTTTCGATCGGTCAATTAACCAATTCTATTCTTTGGTAACGCTAAGGTGCCCGCAGACTGCCGTAAGCTAACGTAAATACGTAAGCTCCTAACGTGACCTTGACGACGGTGTGACGAAGTGTGCTTGCGTAACTGTCAAATCTCATGCTTAAGTAAAAATACGTAGCACAACTTAAACTATCTAATGAACCTCTAAAAAGTACGCAATCAGGAGATATTAAAAAATGCGGTTTATCGGATCATGCATGATCAAATGACCACAGGATTCAATGGTCAGAAGCTTAAGTTCTGCATAAGGAACGAAAGTTTATTGAAGCTACGTTCATAATGCAGAATAAAGAAGATTTCAGTCAACCAAGCACGGACATGCTAAATATATGGAAACCACTCCGAAAGGAAAAAAACCGTCTTAGGATTGAAAAAGGGAAGAGGGCGTCACACCCGACTGTACACCAAGTAGTATAAGTAACTTTTTTTTTACTTTCTTTATTGCTTCTAAAAAAATGTTTTACAAATTTTTATAGCAAGAAGTTCTGCTTGCAACTAGTTTTTATCCCTAATAAAAAATAAAATAAAAATATATCAGATGTGTGTAGACTGCGCACTAAACTAACACCTAATAATTCACTGCTAGAAAACCGTTTATAAAAAAAAATAAAATAAAAATCTATTCATATTTAAGAAAAGATCTAAGACGCAAGATATCAACTAACACCGTACATACATTTCTAGAACGTGGAGGGTCTGAAATTAGTGACAAGATATCGTCGTAAGTAGTATAAGTAGTAACCTGTAGACTGGATTGTTTAGTTTACACTTGAAAACGGTTAGAGATACTTACTAACCGAAATGTCGGTCATATTTAAAATAAATAAAGGCAATGGAAATCCGAAATTTTATTTCTACTCAATTATTGTCTACGAGTTTCAAACAAAGAGTATTCAATACATTTTTGTAAACGAAAGAAGGAAGACATTTAAATCTTAAATTTGCCTGATATTAAGATTCAGTTTTGGACCACTAAAAACTAGTTTCTAGGACTATGCTCGCTGATGGGGGGCAGAACGCCCGAAAACAGGCCCACCACCCGCGCAGCGCGTATCTAACTTCTCGCGGGCCCGGCAGCCATTCGGCGATAATAAATCATGGCTTACCACATTGTAGCCCAGTAAATCATGCCGAACTAACTAAAATTAGAGGCCCTGAATGCTATGTTTTGGCCCAGCTTTTTTATGCTTTGTTGTTGCATTCAGCAGTGGCGCACCCAGGAATGTGTCTTGGGGGGGGCCCGACAGCTACGAAGCGCGTCCTCAAAAAACTTGCGACCAAAAAAAAAAAAAAAGGTCATCATGTCTTTTCGCCACTACGCCACTGCTTGGCGTTGGGGGGCCCGAAGCCTCCTGATGTCAAATTTTAAGGTATTTTTCATGTTTTATCATCAAATATGTAGAAAATATATTAAAAAATCTAAGGCTTGGGGGGGGCCCGGGCCCCGGGCCCCCCCCCTGGGTGCGCCCATGCATTCAGTGTGAAAATCTTCAAACATTAAACCCCGTAAAAGCAGCATGCTTTCTTATTGATTGAGTCTAATATTTACCAGCGGGAAACGAGCCCAAATTGCCACGTTTACATAATGTGATAAGATAACTAAAAAGGCATAATTAAATAAACGGTATTTTTTAATTTTAATAAAATGTAAAAGCCTATTTTACTAGTTTCACGAAAAAAAATACAATAAAATATTTTTACTTTTGTCAAATTACATTAATTAATTATAGTTGTGTACTTTAAAAGTTCGAAAAAATTAACAGCGCCGCAACCTCGCCAACAATGGCGTGGTCGATGAGGCCCTGTCACTTGTTGTTGATGGCCGTCATTGTATTTTGAATCGTTGTAGACTAAAAGGCGATCCGTGCTAAAAAATCTTTGACTTTGTGATTTTTTATTGTTTTTTTGCGTTAAAGTCAATATGGTAAAAAAGTGCGAGTTGTGTAAAACATCCCATGCCGTAGGAAATAAACAGTCCTTTTACAAGTAAGTAAACAGCTTATTTCTTTGTAAACAAAAGATAGGCGTAGTTAAATTTTTTAACCATTGTTATGTAAACAAACAGCCGGTTCTTAAGCTGCCACATTGTTTTAAATGTATTATACCTGCACGATTTTGTATTATTACAATTGAGATTCAAAAAATAATATACTTGCTACAATAGAATGTTGAATCATTTTTAATATAAAAAAGTATTATCTGGTTTAGTGCTGTTTTATGGTTTTGTATTATTTTTAAGATTAACAAAGAAATGTTTGTATCATTAAAGGTTTAGGAATGTTTTCAAATTGACTTGACAACTATGTCTGGAGATCATTTACTTGAACAACACCTGCCTATGGTTTGAGGTTATGCTGCTTCTTGTAGTTCAATGTTCTAAGTTGAAAATAAATGCGCGTATAAACGCACCCGGACCATTTGCCTTGCGCATAATCTTCCGATTGTCAGAATAAGGGCAAACCACGGATCTCTTAACCTTAAAATGGATTTCTGCCAATGCTGACATACATCAGGGGCGTGTCCAAGGATGAGGCAACGAGGCAGCCGCCTCAGGCAACCACCTTCAGAGGGCAACCAAATTTTAACATTTTAAACTTATCTGCAATTCAAAAGTTAAGGTAAATTATGTGGTGCAAAAGAAACTGAGGTATGAAACACTGATAGATGAGTTTGCAGAGAACAAGGTCGAGGGTCTCAAAATTTCTGGGCAAGTAATTTTGCATATGTTTAGCTAGTTACTTGAATTTTGTTTTTTGAAAAAGCGAGTTGATTCCCCAGACGTATTTTTGTGAGCAGATATTTCCTATGTTATAGAATAAGCATACCTAGGTAAGCATATTAGAAATATGTATTTATTTATACCGAAGTAGAATGTTGTAAATAAAACTTGATTGTTGTATTTATTAGTGTTATATCACAGGCAGTGTTGCGAAATTTGAAGGTATTCCTTTAATATGATGGATTTTAAACAAAAATTTTGACTTGAAGGATTAAAGGTTTTTATCCAAATTAGGATTTTGAAATATTCCAATAATTTTACCAAACTTAACTTATGTAGGTAAATTTAAAGACTTTATTTTTAATTTTGGTTTTTATAATTTATGATTTAAGTTATAAATTTTTTATATGTTTGGTTTTTATTTTCCATTTTTGTTAAAAAACATTTGTTCATGGTATAAAGTTTTTTTTTTTGGTTTGGTGTCGGCCACCCATTACTCTTTTGAAGGATATGAAGGGTTTTTGTCAGTTAGTTAAAGAAGCCTGTAATGGTTTAAAGTTTGTGAATATAGGTACGTATTAAATTACTGTAATTTTTCTTGCAATTAGTAATTTATTGAGATAATGATTACAAAAAAGCTATGAACTTTCACGTAAATTCACAAATCTCTTTTTACTAGTATTCCTTCCCTTATATTATATTAAAATATGCTGATGATATCGCCTTAATAACAGAATAAGAAAGAAGAAGCTATAAAAGTGCTGAAAGAACTGCACAAAAACTAAAATCATAACAAAGACGATCAGAATAAACCAAGAAAAAATAGAACAAGTAGAGGAATATATATATATATATATATATATATATATATATATATATATATATCGAACTGCTGAAATCAAAAGACGAGTAAGATTAACCTGGGTAGCATTCGGTAAATTAGGCTACATAAAAAAATAAAAAATATTCTCAGTACTTCAAAACAAAAGTGTATAACTCCTCCCTGTACTTACTTATGGATCCCACCCCCACCGCGACGCTCACAAAATCAAAGATCAATGAAAAGACAAGTAAAGCTAACAGATAAAAAAAGAAATGAATGGATAAAAAATAAAACAAAAGTAAGGGATATCCGAGGAGAAGTACCAAAGTTAAAATGGAAATTTGCCGGTCATAATATCAGACAGAAAGACGATCGATGGAACAAATATATTGAAAACTGAAAACCTTCGAAAAATACAAAAGTAGGAGACTGAGACAGGGAAGAGTGGAAGATATTGGGAAGGCCTATGTCCAAAGATGGATCGAAGAAAGCCAAATAGATATATAGATTCTTTCTCTACTAATTCTAATCTCTAAACTTTATTTAAAAGAAGTGGAAAAATATTGGACATAATTTCACAGGGCCGCTACTAAAGGAGAATTAAACGCGGGTGGAAAATGGGGGCTCGTGGGGAGGCCAAACTCTCCGCGTGAAATGAAACCCATTTGTCCCTGTCAAACTTGCAACTTGTGTACTAGCTCTATCTTTGTCTGATAGAACGTTTAATTTATGTTTTATTTCTTACAAACGGATACCTATGTTTTTTCTGTTTTACGTAGCGTAATAATAATAATTAAACTCTTTGTCCCTTGAAACACAAAATTTCAACAAGTGATAGTAGGCAAAGTTTATTTATTTTGTTTTTAGAGCAGAGCATTAAAGTTGAAGATTTTTTAAACTTTTTTGGGGACACCTTCTTGAAAAATAGCAGGAGAGAACGACTAATAAGATAAAAATAATTATGAAAAAAAAATCTGCTCCAATGTTTTTGGCGTAATGTTTTTGAGTTTTTGAGTTTACTGTTATTAATTTGATAGATTTAACTTAAAAAAAATATATAATAACAAAGGCCAGTATGGGCTTATGTAACACTAAACTTAGAGGCTGGGGGGTGCAATTGCAAAAAGTTAAAAATAAAATACGTTTTTATAGAAATAAACTTAAGAAAAAACGAAAACGAAAAACCGAACATACATACACATAACTTTGCTAAATCTTAACCTATTACAGTAAAACGAAACCTCTGGGATCTTCAGCAAATCTGCTTAAAACCTCTTCTTCTACTTGTTTCTTTTTTTCTGAAACTAATTTCTGGTGTACACACAGCATGAACAAACCGCTAAATATATCCTCTAAAAAGATCGTTCTACGGTATTCCATGGCAATGCTGGCAAAATATATGTAGAGTTTTCGCTGGTAGAAAAAAAATCCGCTGCTCTACAACTTCTGCTACTTCCAAACTTGAGGAAATATCACCAAACAAACTGATCCGCCTCATAAAGGAGATAGGTATTGGTGATATTTAAGTTGGGATGAGCCACAATAGACCACTTGAGTCGCAGTGGAGGGGCGACACTCGCACCACTCATAGTCAAACCTAACCTAACCTACTTCCAAACTTTGTAGCTCCTCTTTATTAATTTTTTTGTTGTACCATAATTTGCCTAATCATCAAGCCCGTTTAAATAATAAAATTCTGACAATAATTATTATTTAATGTACATCTTAAGTTTACTGAACGCCAAGTCCAGCATTACAGACGGATAAATGTAGTGCCAATAGTTCGAAAGCTAGTAGGGTTTCATTAGAAAAGCAATCCTTAAGGGACATTATCAGAGACTCAATCTAATGTATTAATAAAGATTTTTTTCAATACTCTGGTGGGTTATTTGCTGGAATGTTCATAGGTCTTCCAATTATCCTTGGCACCTGTAACTCTATTCCAAGGTTTTCGGCATGTTTAGTGGCTTTAATTAGATCCAATACTCTAATGTGATTTCGACATTGCAAAAAATTGCAAGATACTGGCCACAGGTTCCAAAAACGCAGAACACTTTGCTATCAGGAAAATAATAAATACTGGCTTTGTTGAAGCACTGTAAATTTGAAATGCCACCTTTCTAGTTGCATAATTGCCGTCTTCTGATAGTTATTGAAGGCCTTAAAGGATGCCCAAAAAATTATCTTTAAATACTGTAATACTTCTGTATTTTTGAGACGATCGTGTCTTACAAAGTAGAGGAATATTTAGACCACACTTTTATCGTAAAACTAATTTATGGAAAATACGAATTATATTCTTTACAGTACATTAATATTATGTATATAGGAGTAAATTTAAGCTTCTAATTTGATGTGACCTGTCTAAGGCCTTAGATTGTGTTGATCATGGGATCCTGTTGCAAAAGCTTAAGCGTTATGAATTTGGGGGTTCTCTATTGTCATGGTTTAGGTCCTATTTAAGCCAAAGAAATCAATCAGTTCTTGTTTCAGGTTTCCGCATATCCCAGGGATCAGTT
Source organism: Aspidapion aeneum (assembly GCA_963576565.1). Taxonomy (NCBI): domain Eukaryota; kingdom Metazoa; phylum Arthropoda; class Insecta; order Coleoptera; family Brentidae; genus Aspidapion; species Aspidapion aeneum. The sequence continues at coordinate 118,197,537 of OY755040.1, forward strand.
CTAGGACCCTTGCTTTTCTTGCTCTACATTAATGATCTTTTTTATCTTAAGATTTCTGGAGAATTCACTCTATTTGCGGATGATACATCCATTCTATGGCATAACAAGGACATTAATATCCTTAGACTATCTCTCAAGATTTGGAGAAAATCAAGAAATGGTGTGATTCTAACAAGTTGTGCCTTAATGTGAATAAAACCAAAATACTTGGGTTTAGGTATGACATGGATAGTATTATAATCTGGGGGATCATCCCTCGCGGACTGGGCATGTGTCCATCCAGGTTCCTTGGAGTTCATAAAGATAGCCGACTCTGTTTTGAAGAACACATTCCAATTAAGCAGGAAGCTTTCCTCAGGGTACTTTACTGTCAGGTGTGTAAGATCTGAGCTTGGAGCTGAAATGGCCAGAAATGTTTTCTTTTCCTTATTCGAGTCTCATCTTAGATATGGGATCTTATTTTGGAGATCAGCAAGTAAATATTTGCTTAAGCTTCTTTTTATATTACAGAAAAAAGCAGTCCGTTTTATTGTTTATGTACACCAAAAAAAATCCTGCAAACCATATTTTAAGACCTTAAAATACTGACTCTTATTTCCATCTACATTCTTGAAACGTCAAGCCTTGTGTATAAAAAGTTTAATAACAGGTCTAGGGTAGAGACAAACTGAGTTACAAGACAAAAAAACAAAATTTCTCTTCCTATCCCATAAAGTGCTTTAGCACAAAAATTTATATTTTACGAGGGAAGGAAAATTTTTAATCACTGACCAATACATGTTAGATGTGCTGGCTCCATCAAGCTGTTTAAAAGAAAGTTAAAAAGAATTCTAATAGAAAGACCCTTTTACAACCTAGCAGAATTCTTTGTGGATGGGTTACAATAATGTGTGGTTTTATTTATTATTATTAGTCTTATTAAGTTTGACAAATTTAGATGTTAATCTGTTTTATTTATTTGCCTTTGTTTTTAATATATTTTTTATTTACTTTCTAATCTTTAAAGAAAAATTTTAGCATATTGTAGTTGTGTGTAACTATTATTTTATATAACTATCACCTAAATCCCTGTAATGCGCAACTCTTATTATTTTAAAGAATATAGATAAGTTAGACTAGACTTAGCCTGCTTTGTCCACTGAATTTATGTTCTTGACAATAAAGCACTATTCTATTCTGATTGATTAATTGTTTTGTTTGGAAACTAGGAAGTTATTAAATGATTATCAACATTTAGTGGGGAAGGGACTAGCTATATACTCCCATGAACGCCAACTTGATTAAATCCATATTTTCTCACAGCAGCTTGGCTTTTTATTATGTCTGATCAATCGGATTTTAAGTGCTCAATTTACTAGAGCTTTTTACCGAATAAGAAAGTTTTATTGCGACTTAAAGACAATTAAACTTTTTGGTTGGCTAATTTATCGGGCAACTCCGTAAGATAAGCCAATTTATTATGTCGCTTTATGTTTGGATCCCTGGGATTTATTAACGCGGTAATAGGGAAGAATTTGTCAAGATTTGTCCGATCTTATAGCTATGTTGTATGTATAACTTGCATATCAGATAAATTTATTTATATTATGTAAACTTACAAATCTGCAACGATATATAGTATAAACATATGTCATCCCGTCTTATCCCATTACGACGTCTTAACACGCTCGTAGCCCAATTTTTGAGTTAAGGGGGCTAAATGAAATTTGGTAATAAAACTTTAATTAGAAATAAAATTTCGGACTTCCATTGTTTTATTTATTTTAAAACACGACGTTTCGGTTAGTAAGTATCTCTAACCGTTATCAAGTGTAAACTAAACAATCTAGTCTTTAGGCTACTACTTATACTACTTGGTGTGCAGTCAGGTGTGACGGCCCCCCCTTTTTTTAATCCTAAGACGCCTGTTTTCCTTAAGGAGTGGTTTCCATATGTTTGGTATGTCCGTGCTTGGTTGACTGAAAACTTCTTTATTCTGCATTATAAACGCAGCTTCAAAAAACTTTCGTTTTCGCCAATGCGACTCCTTATGTAAAACTTTAGCTTCTGACCACTGAATCCTGTGATCATTTGACCATGCATGATCTGCTAAACCGGATTTTTCAATATCCCCTAATTGGGTACTTTTTAGATGTTCCTTTACTCTAACCTGAAGAGGGCGTTTCGTTTCACCTACATATGATTTACCACACTCACACGGGATTTGGTAGATACATTCCTTATTATTTGAGGGATTTTCTAGTTTTGTTTTAGTTACAAAACTTCTTATCGTATTTCCCAAAGAAAATACTGTTTTTATATTATAGTGTTTAGCTATTCGTCCTATATTTTCTGAAATCCCTTGAACATATGGAATGTTAATAACACCTAACGGATTATTATTTTGAGAATTTGGTACATTTAGTTTGTTTTTAATTTTAAATATCGTTGAGTTTATTAATTTCTCGGAATAACCATTCTGTTGTAAGTCCTTTTTAATGTTTTTAATTTCTGTGGTTAATTCTTCATTATTACTACAAATATTTATGGCTCTTAAATACAAACTTCTTATAACTCCTTGTTTTGTAGCAACAGAATGATTAGACTTAAAATTTAGGTACTGTCCCGTGTGTGTAGGTTTCCTATATACAGTGGTTTGAATGTTTCTGTCTGATCGTTTGACAAGAACATCCAAAAAAGGTAAGGCCGAATCTTTTTCAATTTCCATGGTGCACTTGATTGTTGGTCGAATACCGTTTAAATGGTGTAGAAAATTCTGTAGTTCGTCTTCATTTTCCGGCCATATAATAAATGTGTCATCCATGTATCGTAGCCATAGTTTTGGTTTGACTCTTGCTGTGTTGATCGCATGGTCTTCGAACCACTCCATGTAGATGTTTGCTACCACTGGCGAAAGAGATGAACCCATTGGGAGTCCATCATTTTGCGCGTAAAACTTATCTTTCACTTGAAAGTAAGAGTTACGGAGACAGAGCTCCAAAAGATCCATCACCCCCTCCACCGATAGCGTTGTTCTCTCGTGAAGTGTATCATCAGTTTGTAATTTGTTTTTGATGATACTGAGTGACTCATTTATTGGCACGTTGGTGTAGAGACTTTCTATTCTATTATTCTATCGCCGGGATCTAATTCGATACCTTTGAAAACCTCGACAAAATGTTCCAAGTTTTTGACAAAAGATTCGGACTTACCCTGTAGTGGTTGAATTATGTCCAACAAAAACCTCGACAAAGTGCTGGTCGGTGAGTCCCTGGAGCTGGTGATTGGTCGCAGTGGTATATCCTTCTTATGGATCTTTGGTAATCCATAAAAATGTGGTGCCTTACTGTGGTGTGGAGTCAGGCGGGATCTAACAGCGTCCGGGATATTTTCAGCATACTTCTTCAAAGTCCTGTAGATGCGTCCTTCTATGGTGGTGGTTGGATCTTTGGGTAGTTGCTTGTAGTCTCCTTTCTCCAGAACTTCTCTCTTTTTGTCGTAAGTCTCGACATCTATGATCACCGTCGCGTTTCCTTTGTCGGCCGGTAGAATCTTGATTGATTTGTCAGCCTGCAGGTTCTTGATTGCTCGTTGTTCTTGACTGGTGATGTTTGTCTTTTGTTGTTTCTTTCTTTCCAACGTTGTTCTTACTTTATGGCGAAACTCATCAGCTTCGGGTTGAGGGAGACTAACGGTTTCTATTGCCGCAATAATTTCCAGTGTCGGTGTCTGTGCTGGTGCAATGGCGAACTTAAGTCCCTTACTGAGTACCAATTCTTCGTTGGTGCTCAGAGTCCGTTTGGAGATGTTCACTATAGTGCTTGGTGTCGTCGCGTCGTTTCTATCTTGAGTACGTGTCTGTAGTTTCTTAAGTTTTTCTCGGTGAGTTGATCTTATCTTCTGTCGTTCTCTGTTGCACGTACTGTCAATTTTACTCAGTATTGGTTCGTAGTCTTCCTCCCATGTGTGTCGTCTAATTTCGTCAAAACCCTCCTCCATTTTGGTGTTGAAGTTGGCTTTTCTCCATCGATGGTAACTGATTTGGGATCGGATTAGTGCTTGGCTGGTCCTCTCTAAGATCTTCTTCGTTCTCACTCCCGGAAAGTTGGCTTTTACGCGGAAACCAACCGGAATGACACCACTGTCGCGCGCCTCGCACAAGAATGAAATGTGTTCTTCTTCCTTTATCACTTTAATTTTGGTCTTCTCGTAGCCTCTGAATAGATTGTTGATTCCGGGTCCGTACCGTTCTTCAACTCTTTGTTTGAAACTCGTAGATAATGATTGTGTAGAAATAAAATTTCGGAAACGATCAGACAGAAACATTCAAACCACTGTATATAGGAAACCTACACACACGGGACAGTACCTAAATTTTAAGTCTAATCATTCTGTTGCTACAAAACAAGGAGTTATAAGAAGTTTGTATTTAAGAGCCATAAATATTTGTAGTAATAATGAAGAATTAACCACAGAAATTAAAAACATTAAAAAGGACTTACAACAGAATGGTTATTCTGAGAAATTAATAAACTCAACGATATTTAAAATTAAAAACAAACTAAATGTACCAAATTCTCAAAATAATAATCCGTTAGGTGTTATTAACATTCCATATGTTCAAGGGATTTCAGAAAATATAGGACGAATAGCTAAACACTATAATATAAAAACACTATTTTCTTCGGGAAATACGATAAGAAGTTTTGTAACTAAAACAAAACCAGAAAATCCCTCAAATAATAAGAAATGTATCTACCAAATCATTGATTTTTTCTAAACCAACGAATATTTGGATTTTCTTTGGCAAAAAAAAACTTACCACAACAAGCCAAGGCACTGATTTACCCCGATTTTTGAAGGGCACCATATTTAAAACAACAATTTAAATACACACAAACTAATTTGTAGATATACAGATAACAAAAGAAAATCTCGATATCTCTTAAATTATGATATGCCATACATGAGCTAGATTAAGCGAAAGATAGTCAAATAATATCCATGTTTTGACCATAGTCGTATTAAATCATTTTTATGGATACCCCACTGCTAGAGAAATGGACTCCCGTGTTAAGGATGAACCAACTAATCAAAATAAGATGACCATAAATTTTTTTCTTAATTAAAATGTTAGAAATATGAAACATGGATGAATATGATTATGTAAATACAAAAAGCAAAGAAAAAATACAGAAACGAAGAGATCTAAAAATTATACCCATAAAATGCAAACATAATCTAATAATACTTGGATAGATTTAGAACAAAAAAGTAATAACTAAACTGAAGAATATAGATGTTGAAAAATATTTGAAATCCATAAGCTAGAAGAACAGACCTAAAAAACTATCGACCTATAACAGTTCTCAATGTAATTTAGAAGCTTTTAACGAAAATATTAACAGATACACTAACAACAAAATTTGACGGAGATCAATCAAAAGAACAAGCAGGCGTCAGAAAAGGTTTCCGTAAACTTGACCACCTATTAACCATAAAAATCCTAATAGAATGGGTCAACGAATACAACATTCCGCTATATATTGCGTTTATAGACTTTGAAAATGCATTCCATAGCATTGCGCATTGGGCAGTAAAAGTATCTTTGATTAATAGCCGAATAGATCACAGACACACAAACTTAATTGTCACTATATATAGCGAAGCACAACATGAATGAAAATATACGAAGGAACCAAGCCAACCCTCGTAAAAAGAGGTATCAGCAGGGTAAAACAATATCCCTAAACTATGTAACCAGGCCCTAGAAGATGTTTTTAAAAACTTATGTTGGGAAGAAATGGGCATTAAAGTAAGCGGACAATAATTGAACTACCTAAGTGGATACTATACAGAGGCTTGAATATGAACTACACTAAAACTAAAATCTGGGACAAATTATTATCCTTAAAAACGAAAACCAGACAGCTAAAATCAAGAGGCTGGTAAGATTGGCCTAGACAGCATTCGGTGAATTAAGCTGCATATTAAAAAATAAGAAATTTCCTTAGTACCTCGAAACGAAAGTGTATATCCAGTGAATTCTTCCTGTATTTACCTATGGATTCCAGACCTGGACACTTCAACAAATCAAATGTGGATAAGGTAACACAAGACCAAAGATCAATGGAAAAACAAATGTTACACGTAAAGCAAATAGATAGAAAAACGAATGAATCGATAAGAAATAAAACAAGTAAAGGATATCACAGAAGAAGTAGTAAAATGAAAAAGGAAATTTGCTGGCCATAATATCAGACAGAAAGACGATCAATGGAACAAATATATTGTAAACTAGATACCTTGGCTTGGGAAAATAAGAGAAGTAGGGGAAGACCCCAAATGAGATGAGCGGACGATTTGAACAAACATGCGGGAACTAGATGGATGAACAGGGCGACAGATAGAGAAGAGTGGAAGATATTGGGGAAGGCCTATGTCCAAAGATGGATCGAAGAAAGCAAAATAAAATAATAGATAGATAGATAGATAAGCTAGAACATCATTATTTTGATAAAAAATTAAAGAGATATTATTAATAATTAAAAAACTGTTGTTATTTAACCAGAATATACAAGAAAAAAAGAAATATTAAAACACTCTCCTCACTTTTCATTCACGCTTGATTGGTCGATAGCGTGCAAGTTGGATTTATTGCGATTTTATTTTATACACATTTTGTTCTTCCTCTTTTCAGTTTTTTTATTAATATTTATTTGTTGTCGGTACCTATATGCTGTCCTCTGGACTGGGAAAATTTATGAAAACACTGAAAAGGTTGTTGTGACGTTACGTTGTTTTTATTGAGACAGATGCATACTGGAGGGATATATGTGGCAATGTTTGTGTGTTTATTTTTCAGCAATTTAAGAGAGCCAACAGAGATTTTTATTGAGTTTATTTTACCCAAATTAAAAAGCATTTGTCGAATCGGACTGCTTTGGTTGATTCAGGTTTGTTCAAATCATTTATTAAATCATCCCTATCTTTGGACATAGGCCTCCCCCAATATCTTCCATTGTTCTCTGCATGTCTCTTCAAATCGTCCGTTCATCTCATTTGGGGTCTTCCCCTACTTCTTTTATTTTTCCATGGTCTCCAGTTTACAATACACTTGTTCCATCGATCGTCTTTCTGTCTTATATTATGGCCGGAAAATTTCCATTTTGCTACTCCTTCTCTGACATTCCTTACTTTTGTTTTATGTCTTATCCATTCATTTCTTTTCTATCTGTAAGCTTTACATGTAACATTTATCTTTCCATGAATCTTTGGGCTTTTGTTACCTTATCCATGTTTGATTTTGTAAGTGTGCAGGTCTGGGATCCATAGGTAAGTACAGGAAGGATACATTGTCAAATACCAAATTGCAAATAATGCAAGGACCTAAAACTATAAACAACAATTAAAATTAAAGAAAGAAAAACTACAAAAAGTTTGGCTTCGGTCGGGACTCGAACCCGAGTTTGAGTTGCTTAATTTGCATCTAATTTTGGTGTGTAAAATATTGCGTGTTAATAAACTTCTCATCGGATATATTGACCCAACAAAACAAAATTTTCCCATCACCATTTCCTGAAACGCAATTCCAATTCGTAAACTTCGCCGATGGTGGCCTGATGTTGTTGATTTGTTTACGTTTGCAATAATAAATTCAAGTTCAGACTTATAGGCTCGTTCTTGTTAAACACGTTACATTTTAACACCGGATTAACTACCGAAAAAGTGCATAGCTCAATTAAGAAAATGTCCTAATGGGCCATTAATGCCATATTTTGATTTAGCCGTAGTCAAGGTTAGGTTCCCTCATCGACTTCAAATTAACTACAACAGATAAGACAAACTAGTTATCTATCGTTTTGTTTGATGAAATTTTTCAAAATCAATTATTTCACTTGTTAACCCCAAAACTTTTAACTATATTTTGTACTTTAATAAGGTAAGCTAGAAGTATTTCTTTCTTAAAAATAATAGAAAATAAGAAATAAAAGTTGAGAGAGTCATAAGTAGATATGGAATAATTAACATAAAGGATATGAACAGCATAAAAACAAACGTTAAAGAGGACATCATGAATATCACACAACTCTTCTATACAGAATTATACCAAACAAAAAGAAAACCTTCGCGAGAAACCAAGAAGAAGCTCTAAACAAAAATATAGAATATTAACTCAGAGCTACAACCTAAAATAAAACCAAAGCGGAAGTAAAGAGAGCATTAAAGAAAATGAAAAACAACAAATCACCTGGAAGAGACGAAGTAACTGCAGAAATGCTCAAGCATGCTGGTAAAGCTGTGTAGTTAATACCCAAATAACTGGAAATAATCCGTAACCATTACTCTAACACCAGAAAGGCGATAGAGCAGACCTAAAAACTATCGACCTATAACACTCTTCAATGTAATTTATAAGCTTTTCACGAAAATATTAACAGATAGACTATTAACGAAATTTGACGGATATCAATAAAAAAAAAATCTTAATTGAACGAGCCAACGAATATAACATTCCACTATATATTGCGTTTACAGACTAAAAAAACCTTTCGATAGCATTGAGCACTGGTCAGTTTAAGCATCTTTAATTAATAGCCGAATAGATGGCAGATAAACAGACCTAATAGCCAATATACATAGCGAAGCAACAACATTAATCAAACTCCATGAAGGAACCAAGCCAACCCGAGTAAGAAGAGGTGTTAAACAGGACACAATATCCCTTAAACTATTTAACCAGGCCCTAGATGTTTTTAAAAACTTAGATTGGGACGAAATAGGCATCAAAGTAAGCGGACAATACTTAAACCACCTCAGATATGCTGATGATATCGCTTTAATAACAGATAAGAAAAAAGAACTGATAAAAATGCTGGAAGAACTGGAACAGCAGCTAAAAATATAGGCTTGAGTATGAACTACCCTAAAACTAAAATCATAACAAACACAGATGAAGATATTACAATCAGAATAAACCATGAAAAAAGTATACCAAGTAGAGCAATGGGACAAATTATTAAACTGCAAAAAGAAAACCAAACAGCGGAAATCAAGAGCTGAGTAAGATTGGCCTGAGCAGCATTCGGTTAATTAAGCTACATATTAAAAAATATCCTCAGTACCACAAAACGAATGTGTTTAACTAATGAGTCCTTCCTGTACTTACCTATGAATTCCAGATCTGGAAACTTACATATTTAAACATGTATAAGGCAACAAAAGGCCAAAGATTAATGAAAACACAAATGTTAGATGTAAAGCTAACAGATAAAAAAAGGAATATTGCCGGTCATAATATCAGACAGAAAGACGACCGATGTAACAAAAAACACGCGGGAACTAGATGGATAAACACGGCGATGCAGAGAAGAATGGAAGATATTGGGGGGCCTATGGCTAAAGATTAATTAAAGAAGGCTAAATAGATAGATAGATTTATTTTTTACTGTTTTCTTTTACATTAAAACTTGGAATTGATATAGTTTCCTTGACCTGCTCAATTTGTATATTTTGTTTAGATGTTTTAAATCGATGGTTCTCTTGAGAACCTCGAAGACATCTGACATAGGCGTAATAGTTACGCATACAAATTGTAATAGATGAACGTGGGCGAACTTTAAATTAGGATGAGTCAAAAGTTGGTTTTGCTTCGATGGATTTGATGTTTTTATTAAAATGATGTTCTGAATCTTTAATACTGATCAAAAAACACTACCAGGATGTCTGCAAATGACGGCGAAATAAAAGAAATTCATAATGGGGAAGATTAGTGGTTTAAACCGCAAATATTTGATGATTCCAATGTGATTATTAACCTGAAATGGAGAAAAAACTAAAAGAAACCACGTAGGAATGGTAAGCATTTTAGAAAGTCTTAAATGGCAATTTTTATTGGAAAAGACGAGTTTCAAACGACACTGTTGTGCAGAAACGAAACCTAAATTCATTGTTCTACAAAAATAAGCCGAATGAGCAGTCAGAGAAGAGCAGGGAAATTCTTTTATAGTATCGGGAAAAACTTTTGGAAGCCCAAAGAGGTCTGTGGTAGATTTAAAACTTAAAAAACTAGCTTCAGAAAAAATTAGACGAAACAGGACTTAATTATTTTTGTAAGGCAATGAAAGATTGGGAACAATCTTAAGTTTACGAATCCAAACATTTAGATGTAAACGATTCCAGGGTACAATCTACCTACAGTTGATGAAAGTGTAAATATGGATCAAGTAAAAATAAATTTAAATTCTACAGTGATAATACAGAAAATATAATTTTGAAGTAGAAACTCAAAAATGCAAGATTTATCTATATTTTAAAAAAGACATATCATTTCACTAGAAAAGAAAAATATTGATAGACATACCTGTCGCAAAGATTCATGTTTTAGACAAATACCCGCAAATACCCATTTATACAAACGGATAAATTATGTTAATATTGAATAAAACAATAAATTTGGAAAAATATACAACTGGTTTGGCAATTTGTTAATGGGCTATTTTTATTTGGAGGCTTCCAGAAATATAATTAATTTTCTTTTGGATAATATAGAAAAAAAACGCATCTTTTAATAACATTTAGTTATTTTACCTACAAGAATTGAAATGGTTTTTATGAAATTTTGTATTTTTCTGAGAAATAAAAAACATTCATCCCTTATTCTACCGCACGACTAATTATCACAAAAATATCCAAGAGCCTCGCCTAGCCAAAATTATAAATTATAGATAAGTAGAACATAACAAGTCGGGAGTCACGGGTATTATTTCATGCGTCCACCATGATGCGTAGATAAACGTACCGTGGGCGTACACAGCATGAAATTTAGAGGGGGGCAAATGCAAAAAGTTAAAAATAATATAGGTACATCTTCAATTATTACAGTAAAACGAAACGTCTTGGGTCTTCAGCAAATCTTCTTAGAACCTCTTCTTCTACTTGTTTATTATTTTTTTAACTAATAGGTAATAGGTGTTCACTAAGCATACACAAACTGCCTATTCTATCCCCTGTCAAAAGATCTTTCTAGGGTACTTGTTATACATGGCAATGCTAGCGTGCAAACAACAACATGTCGGGGAAGTCGAAAAAATAATTATAGAAATTTATAAGTCAAAAATAAAATGTAAAAAGTAAGGTAATAATAGTTGAAATTTTTTTAGTTGGCTAATGATTTATGAATTGTTGGCTTAAAGGAGGCAACACCCACGGCCAACGATGGAGGCAAAATCAAGGGCGATTTTCAAGTAAAGGAGGGGGATGTCACGAAGGGCTCTAAACATAAAGTCAAACCAATATTTCCCAAATAATTAAAAAGAAATGTAATAATTATTATTCGCAATAACTTTTTGGGACAACCTATAAGTCGATATAAACCGATTGACGTCAATAATTATTATTGCATCTTGGCATAAATAGTTGATAAATAGGCTGGCAAAACATATTTCCGGGCTTTTTGACAGAGACTCGTGAGAACAAAATACTGCGAGGCGAGGCGTTGCCTCGCCGAACTAAAGTTTAATTAAGACCGGGTGAGTGCGGGCCACGTCGAGTTACGTAACCATCCAAAAAAACTAACGACGATTTGAGTGTAAACTGGGGTTTGTGGCAACCAGCGGTGGAGCAAATCCTGTTGATTTCAGGTAAGTCCGGGTGTTACTCCTCGTAGCCAACTCACCAACCTTTGTAATATCAGTTACCGGTTCTTATCTATTATAATACATCTTTTAATCCCATACAGGTGTTATTTAATCTGCATCCCTTAGTTTTTAAACGAAGATCTCCGTCGGCTCGTATCGAAATAAGCCCCTTAGATCGATTCGACCGGCGCGGTATCAATTAAATAATTGTTAAATAACGAATAAGTCTTGGGGTTGTAAGGTAGTGACTGGTAATTCGACCTGCCAATACCTTTAACCAACCCCACAGCCCCCTTATTCCTGACAATATGTAAAGTAGTTTTTGTTGTTGGAAAAAAATCTGGTGGCTTTACAATTTCTGCTACTAACTTTTTAACTCCTTTTTATTAATTTGTCTCTCTACAAGCTGTACCAAAGATACTACATCTTTGGTTATTCCATAATTTAGCCTTATCGTCAAGTCTGTACAAACGAATGTAGTGCCAATAGTTCGAACCCTGGTATGTTTTCATTGGAAAACAATGCTCCAAACACATTGTCAGAGAGTCCAAAAAAGGTATATAAAGATCTTTTCCATTACTCTGGCGGAATATTTGCTGGAACCATACAATTTTTCTCTCGCCCAACTACTGTCCTTGGCACCTTTAACTCTATTCCATGATTTCCGGCATGTGTGCCGGCTTCAGAAAAGGTAATGGTCATGACTTTTTCTGCGGATTCGCGGTGATGTTTAATTGGATATAATAGTCTTTTAATGTGATTTCCACATTGCAATAAATCTAAACTTTTAGATTGCAAGTAATATGGATATATAGATCATTGAAAGTAAAATATAGTCAGGAATAAGTATACTTCTAATATATTATAATAGGGCAAAGTGGCTAGAGATGGGCAGCAATTTTTATTTGAAATTAAACATTTGAACGGTGGTGCAGAACGCCGCTATCTAGTTAGCTATTTAGATTATGTGCCGGCTGTGTATTGTTGTGCTTCAAAATTACTTAGTTTGGCAAGATTTTATGATACTTTTTTAAGGTAGGTGCATATTTTTTACTACAATAGTGTCTACTTGGACTATTACTACAGTGGAGGCTTAAATATACCTACATTCGGCTCAATATCCTAACCACAAAAATTAGTTTCTGTTGGTTTCTGTAAATTGCAAGATAGCTAATTTTTTATTACTAAACGGTGGAGATGCCCCAGTCGTACTAGGTAGAGATGGCCAATACATTTTCAATTGATTTTTTTTAGGATATCAAGTCTTCTTTCTGTAAAAGAATGTGTCCTGAAGGAGGCTAATGGACAGAGGAAAATTTAATGGCAGCGATCCGGGCTGTTCATATAGGCGAATTAGGTATTAATTCAGCAGCTCGCACTTATGGGGTATCATAAATGGTTCCTCGACGGATGTAGTAAATTTGTGAATTTTTGTGACCCTTGTGGTAGGGTTATAACAAACAGAAAGTAATAAATATTATTTACATATTAAAACGTATAGGCCATCTCTACCACCCCATGAGGGGCATCTCACCCAACCCTAGACGTAGAGATGGCCAAGTTACAATTTTTTTTCCGATTTTGATGTGTATTTTTTTTACTGCCATTTTATTTAAATATTATAAATAAATAATGTTTTATACCCACACAATCGTCTTGGTGGGGACTTTACCCTATTATGTGGGTAGGAATAAGTATAAAGTTCTAACTTGGTTTCGATTGGTTTGTTTGGAAATTAGGAAGTTTTTTAATTATTTTTTATATATCGAGAGAAGGGGGGGGGCAAATGCCTCTCTCTAGCCCTCACTGTGTACGTCCATGAACGTACGTACAAACTAAATCTACGCAATTAGTGCGTGTATTTTCGGCTTAATATGATTATGTGGGCTAGCCCTGAAGGAAGTTGTTGAGAAAATTAGGATTAAATTAGAGACTTTGTGAGAAAGAAAGGCCCGTAAATCAACCCAAATTTATTCGAAAATTATAGTGTGCGTTGCTGGTTTTAGAAATGTAACTGTAAATTAAACAAAATTCTTTAGACGGAGCCATACCTAGTTGCCATCCTTAAAAGTCTATCGCAAGCATTAAAAGATTTTAAAGCAATAATTTTTTTGACTGTGTTCTAGTGTTTCTATTTATTATGTGGTAACTGCAAACTAGCAAATAACAAATATATGGAAAATCAAGTTAAACTAGAGAAAGTTTAATTTTTACAAAAGGCAGTATGTGTATATTTTATAGAATATTTCTAGAAATAAAGTAAAAAGTGTTTTTTTTTGTGTTGAATTTCGGTAGAAAACAGAATATTTTCCGCGGTATTTTTTAAATGCCTATACTGATTTTCATTTCTGTGAAATACGTATTCTCCGACACCACTCGATATCTCAACAAACTTTTGTAAGGATTAATGTTGATGAAAAGTTAAAATTCAAACAAGTTTTGTGGCTAATCGGGTAAAAAGAAGTTTTTGTTCCTTTCATATTTTTCCTTGCGTAGCTTGAAAGCTTAACCTCACGGGGGTCCAAGATCTAATCTAATTTGGTCAATTTGACACCTTTGCGAAATTAATTAGACCTCTCGCAAGAAGCGCCATCTACCGAGACACGACGGAGACTAGAACAAGGGCAGGCGGAAATAAACTACTACACATATCGATCAATGAAAATATCGATTGCAAAAAAAAAGAAACGAACCATCCGTGACCTAAGATAGCTCTTCTGTCTTTCAGGCCAGAGCAACGCTGATTACCGTTTTTACCCGTCATCAGACACGCCAGCGTCAATCAGCGGAATTTTTAAGTTAAATAATACTTCTTTGCAATCGATCTTTTCATTGATCGATTTGTGTATTTCCTCCTGCTCTTGTTCTAATTGTTGTTGGATAGAGTATATCTAATATTAGGCCACCATTTCTGAAATTGACAACATCGATAATTATTTAAAAATGTTTAATTATTTAAATAATATTTTATTCTCTTCCCACTCATCATGAATGATAACACATATAGTTCATTTCATCAACACTTTTGATAGTTCTCAGCTGGTTATCATAACAACAACATGGGCGAACGAAAAAAAAGGAGTATCAGTGCACTTTTAGATAAATCTGAGATAAGTTCATGCCGGGCTATCAAAACGGATGGGCCATGATCTACAACTTTGTTGACGTCAAAGGCTGAATTTCTTTTTGATGGTCACGTCATGCGACACCTGATTGTGTTTAAAATGTTGAAGTTGGAATGACGGTTGATGAATATTTGTACAAAAGTTTGGTTCGGGATAGTGTCTGGGGATATTTCACAAAAATTTCAGGAAAATCTATAGTGCCATTTTAAAAATACCACAAATAAAACTCTATTCGCCCATAAGAACAGCTGATTTTTTCAGGGTCGTAGCTTCTATTTTTTTGTTGGCCTTTTATTTAAAATAAAACGAATGCCAGTGCAATTATCTAAAAATTCAAATTATTGTACTTATATCCTTTTTATTCAAAGGGGCCTCAATTATAAATGTAGGACTGTTTTGTATAATACTTCAATACACTTGACACAAAAGTATCCAATAATAGGCGACTTTCCTCTACTAATCAAATAAGACGAGCCTGAACAGCAGATTTTTTTAAGACAGCTAATACTAATCAAAGAACAAAGACTATAATGCTAGTAATAAACAATACTTTAATCCGCAAGTACTAAAAAATTATTGTGTTTATAAACATATATTTCGAACTTGTTTGTATTTTTAAATTCGCGCCACCGAAACGCACCGTTGGCGAAAGTCGCCTACTGCGCCGACCGCGGCGTCACGTGGTCCATATTACGTCATAGCAAGCGCGTGTCCGAGCGAGAAAGTTAACCTCATAAATCGAGCGTGCGACCGAGAGAGAAACGCATAAAGCATGGTTATAGCGGGGCAACGTCAACCATTACATTACGAGGTCCCTTTCGTTTGCTGTCTTTATCGTAGCGCTATAGTTTCACATAGCGCAGGAAAAGAGAGCGCTGGTTGCTATGCGATCCGCCCATAAACTGTACGGAGGGGGCCGCTAGATTTTGACGGGTGGAGCGTTTTAGGAGGACATCGTAAAGCATACTCTGACGCTTAACTCACGCCGGAACACAGTCACAGTGTGCTGTGCTTATTGTCCTACACTATCGAAGACACAGCACGCTTACTACTTTATACTAACCGGCGATTTTGCACACAGTTAAACACAATCTGACCTAACCTAAGATATTTTAAAATTTTGGCGCGCGGGCAATTTTCGCGCTAAAAACTTTTTTCAAACTGGTATTGTTGTAAAATTGAGTGTAGAGGGAGAGAGAGAAGGGTCAAAAAGTGACCGATGGACCTTCGCATCCGGAGAGCTTCCGACGTCATGTAACGAGCGTCCGGAATTTTGAAAGGTCAGTGGTATTTTATCACTTCCTTGTTTGGATTATGCTTTTCACTCGATTTTATGTTTATGCTATGCTTGATTTTTTATTTTTACCTTGTTTTGTCATCAGTAGTTTATGTAGAGAATTTAGTATGACCATTTTTGGACCCACGTTGGGCGCCAAATTTGTATCGCAAATTTTTTTTGAATACCAATTGATTTGAATTTAAAAATTGTTTATAAGATTGTTTATATACCCAGAATTTTTTATCCTATTTACTGCAGTGGATGCTGAAAAAAGTCCTTCCTGTATTTTTTTTATAATTATTTTGAGTCACTCTCTAGGTATGTGACGCAAACCATATGTCAAAAATTAATCAAATTCTTAAAAGGACTCTTTTTGCAAAAAAACAAAGTTAAAATCGATTTTTATTTTATAGCAAAAAAACTAAAAAAGTTTCATTTTTCAATATTTCAGTGGCGCGCATTTAAATAAGTATAGCTTGAATACGAGACCTATGACCCCCCATTTTTGTTTGGAAAAAATATCCCCATATCTCAAATTCAGGTCATCTGACGCATCCTGAATATAAATTTACCTAGTATGAAATTGAAACGAAAGATACCGTGAATACATTTTAAGACAGAAAAGTAGAAATATGATAGGATTGTCCAAGAATGTTTGATCTTAATTATTGCAATGGATGCCCAAAAAAGCCCTTTGCTTCTAGTCAACAATTTTTCTCATGAAGGTAAATTGCGATCCCAAATGAGACAAATACTTGTTATTTTGCTTTTTTTTATTTCCTTGTCTTAGATCTTTTGGAAGTAGGTAATAGGGTAAATGTGGGAGAGATGCCGCAGGGGGAGAGTTGCCGCACTTGCAATTCTGGCAACATTGTGGGTCTTAGAAATTGGTTGTCAATTGCACACGGTCAGGTGTAAATGTAGCTAAAAGATTTTATTAAAATTTTCCATTTTTTCTATAATACACCAAAGTTTTTTATAATTTTCTTGTTGTGATCGCACAAGTAAAGTACCAGAAATTTTATACAGCAAAACTAGATTTTGATTTTGATCCGTTTGTATACTGTTTTAAACTATTTTTATTGTTTAGGATATTCATACATATATGTAAGGTTATGTTTAGTTAGATTACGAGATTGTCGACTGCAAACAATGACATATTTGTAGGTGCGGCATCTATCCCACACCTTGGGGACAGATGCTGCATTGTGATTAGGGGAGAGATGACGCATGAAAATAGTATAACCACAACCATTGAGTTGTATAACGCCCTGAAAGGGTATAGAAGTCAATGACCACAACCCAAAAGAATCAAAAGAAGCAGAAACTAAAGTTATCATCATCTTCATCAGATTCATCTGAAGAGTATATTTCAAACCATTCTTCCAGTGCAGAGAGTGAAACTAATAAAAATGAATGTTTTGAATGCTTCGAGGTTTATGAAGCTACTCCATCCAAAGTTGACTGGATACAATGTGTAAGATGTGGGCGCTGGCTACACGAAACATGTACTATGTATCCCAACACGTGTAACGCTTGTGGCCGATATTTGAATAAGGTTACTGGTGTAAAAAAAATAATTTAAAGCATTTTTCCATAAGTCATCTCTCCCATACTGCATGCGGCAACTCACCCATACCATATGGGAGAGATGGCCAAAAAACCTTTTTAGAAAAATATTTTTTTTTGTATTATTTTTAAGAATACTTTGTACTTTTTTTGTAATTTTGTAAATAAATAATTTGTGAACGTACCCCTGCTTTGATTTTAATAAAATGTCAAATATTTTCAAAAATATTTTGAATTAACAAAAAGTCTCTCCCACATTTACCCTATTAATCTAAAGTGTGTAGTGCAAAATGATCCCAAGGTAAATTTTCAAGGCCAGAATAAATTTAAAAAACGATAATGTTAATACACTTTTTTTTATAACATTTTCCTAACAATCCTAACTCCAATGGATGTCCAAAGAAATAATTCCTGGTTTCTCCCATAGGTACTATACGTATTTATCCTGTAATAAATCTCACGTTGGGCGTCAAATTTTGGAGTTTGTTCTTGATGGTTTTTATTGAAATTCTTTTAACTTTTGTGACAGTAATTTTACAGATTTACATAAAAATGTGGATATTACAAGATTCTTTTTTAATAAGAATCTTTTTAAAATCCATACTATAACAATAGATATAATATCTTGTTTTGCTAGACTTCTTAAAATGTATGCTGTTGTTTGCCCCACGTTGAACACCAAATTGAGTTTTTTGTTTATTATTAGAACTGTTTTAATTTTATTGAAGGTATATTTGTTCCAAAGTATGTTGTCAAAT
This sequence comes from Aspidapion aeneum, assembly GCA_963576565.1. Lineage (NCBI taxonomy): Eukaryota > Metazoa > Arthropoda > Insecta > Coleoptera > Brentidae > Aspidapion > Aspidapion aeneum. Next base: position 118,215,886 of record OY755040.1, read on the forward strand.
AAAAACGTAATGTATGCTTTATATTAAAAAATTGGATGTATATACATTTATCATTATTACAGCTAAATAGTCAAGATAATCGAATAAACCTGTATTAATAACACCAAAAGCCATAAATCTATCTATATCAGCAATAATACAATCAGTACGTCAACCGAACATTTCAAACTGGTCTTCTTACTCAATGACTTTATTTCCGTCCAATTTAAAATTTATCGAAATTATTAAGGTGAAACTTGTTGTATTTTCTGTTACTTTCCTTGTTTCTTCTTTATTTGAGTTTACTGTGTCACATATTTTAATAAAATTTTCATATTCATATTAATTTTGTTTTAAAAGGTGCTTTTAGTTTTGTTGGAATGACTTATTTCAAATAGTGCTTCATCCCCAGATGATTTGTCTTGGTTTAATTTTAAAGATGATTTTGTTACAAAATCTCAAGTCTTCAATTAATAAAATAGTTCATTGATCAGTATAAGTAAGCTGATATCTCCTGTTTATATAATTAACAGAAATAAAGTTTTCAAATATTTCGAAAAAGTAATGGTTACATTAGTAATAGATCAGAGAAGCCAATCCTCCGAAGAAGAGGTGTCAGACGGGGTGAAGATGTTTTTAGAAACTTACATTGGGAAGAAGTAGGCATCAAAGTGTGCGAACAATATTTGAACCACCTAAGCATGATGATATCGCTTTAATGACAAATAGGAAAGAAGAGCTAATAAAAATGCTGGAAGAACTGGATAGAGCAGCTGAAAGTATAGGCTAGAGTATGAACCACACTAAAACTAAAATTATAATAGACACAAATGAAAATATCACGATCAGAAGTATATATACCTAGGACAAATTATTAAACTAAAAAAAGAAAACCGAACAGCTGAAGTCAAGGGACCAGTAAGATTCTCAGTACCGCAAAGCGAGAAAGTCTATCAATGTATCCTTCCTGTACTTACCTATGGGTCCCAGACCTGGACACTTACAAAATCAAACATGGATAAGGTAAAAAGATGGAAAGACAAATGTTACATGTAAAGCTAGAAAAAGCAGGAATGAATGGATGGGAGTTAAAACAAAAGTAAGGAAAATTTGCCGGTCATAATATCAGACAGAAAGACGATCGATGTAACAAATTTATTGTAAAGAAGACCCCAAATGAGATGGACGGACGACTTAAAGAAACATGCGGGAACTAGATGGATAAACGCGGCGACAGACAGATAAGAGTGGAAGGAATTGGGGAATCCTATGTCCAAAAATGGATCAAAGAAGTTAAATAAATAGATAGATGGAAGGGTTTGTCGTGAATGTGATGAAGCTGGACATTTCTTCAAAACTTGTCAATTTACTTTTGCGCCCGGGAGTTTCTTTTAACTGTCAGGAAAGCTAAAACTTTTCCAAAAAAAACAACTTCTGTCACGAGCAAGACCTGTTATAGATTCGCCCGTTGCAGCTGTTGAAGGAGCGTTAAAGTCAATTGCAGTTTTTATTTTAACTGTGGAATTATTTAACTGTAGTGCCGATGCAAATTCACTTAGAGATAACCGGTAATTTTCTCGTTATGTGGCAAATGATAATTATTCTGTTCTTCTACTGCGCGATCGTTGCAGGATCTGATTGTAATTATTGGGTTGTTTGTGTGTTGGAATGTATATTTTTTTGTTCCTTTATAAAAAGAAGAATCAAACACAATAATTCTATTAAAAGCGGAAAAAGTTTAGCATTAAACGCATTGTGCAGAATTGAGAGAAATTTTAGCCTTCGGTCATAGAAATTAAAAATGTAAAGAACAAATTGAACTGCCCTGTTTAGCTTAAAAGCACTATCTCAAATTGTACTTATTCTAAATTGCGGTATGGTGATTAATGTGTGAAAATTACTATTTTACAGTTTTTCCTAGCCTAAAATTGATAAACACTTGAGGCCTAGAGACATTTGTTACTCCTAAGATAAGAAAAATATGTAAAATAATTTGTTTAACCCATTATTATAGCCTTAAATTGAAGATATTGCTTCTAAGCTAAGCACAGCATTATATATAGTCTTCTATGTTAATTGGATCTTAGGGTTTTTATGACTTGTTGTGACCATAAATATCTTAATGCAGAAGTTGAATATATAGTACATTTCGTACCATTATCATTATAAGTATTATCTATTTTATCAAACTTCCGTGTCTTAAATCATTTTCCTCCACTGACTAAAAAAAAATCAAGTTCACCAGCTTGTCTTCCATCGTTTTGGTTCCGCACTTTATGACACCGCTTTTTGACGCTTATGACTCTTTCCATCCTCTCGACTTGGTGTTGCCGTCTTTGTTTTCCTCGTGGAGATATCGTGGCCGCCCGTACTCCAGAGTAAGTTTATGTGTCGTTTGGTGTGCACACAGAATTCTCCTAAAATACAGAAACATTTTCCCGTATGGTAATTAGGTGCTATTTAGGTTAAATTACGAAAAATTTGCATGATTTACTTGGGTGTATGGGGCTAGGACCCCAAATCATTTTTACAATGGCTGTATTGGGTATTAATTGGTTGATTCCTACAGCAAGATTAGTTTTTGAACTTTGCAAAATCTGATACCGCAGCTGCTAAGAATATTGTATTTCTTGTTGGGGGGGGGGGCCCGAAGCTAAGATTTTTTAGATATTTTCCACATATTTCATGAATACAAACATAAAATAGCATAAGATACGGCCCTATGAGGTCTCGCCCCCCCCCCCCCGAAACTGTCTCGGGCCCCCCCCCCGAAACTTTTTTCTATATACGCCACTGTTATATTTAAATGTCTAGATGTGCAATAATTTTTCTCTTGTATAATAAATATTTTTCAGTGAAGTTTTGTTTTTATACTTCAATATGTTGACGTGGGAGGGGGGCTAAGGTCAGTAATGCCTACAGTGTTCAAAGAAAACGTCTATACGTTAATGGTGCTACGAGCCATAACATAATTATGGCGACTCTCGATTAATCGGTGCTTATTTTAAATTTCAGGCTTAAAGCCCAAATAAATCGAAACTTTTGCCAAAGTTGCCGTTCTTTTACGACAGAGAGGGATAATCTGACCGGGAAAAGAAACGCGCGTCTGGGTTCACATTCTGTGTACTGTATCATTTAATATTGATATGTTATGTCGCCTACTAATTGCGAAAAATAGAAGGAAAGTAAAATATATCTGAAAATATCCTACCCTATCCTATTGGGTAAGTATGGGACTTGATTCCAAAAAATTGCTAGATGTAGTTATTTCGAATTTCAGTTTAGAATGTAGTTACATACTGCCATCGAAGAAATAAATATGTTCTCTGATACTGCACGATATTGCAACACATTTTCTTTTCTGTAAATTAGATAGTTTATGAACAGCTTACCTAACAACAGGTAGGCTGTGGTTTGTGAAAGATCTTCCAAAGTGTGGGCATAAAATAGCTTATTTTCACACCTTCCATAAAAAGCAACTACCATAATGTGGATTTTTGCAAGTAGAAAGTCTAAAGTAATCAAAATTCCTCCTTGCTTTTGTATGTCAAATATCTAGTTTTCAAAATATGGATTTTGAAATCTTTGGATTAATGGTAAAAAGGCACCTTAATACATGATACTTCAAAAACTTCTTTTTAAATCTAAACTCAAGTTGTGCTTTTTTGCATCTATATTACAACTCCTTCGACTGTCCTTCCGTCAGCTTCTATTTCTGTGGCAGCAACTTTATGTGACGTTTGGTGTATTACACACTTCTGGGGAGATTTTACGAAGGGTAAACTGGCGCGTTATTTTAACGCTCAACTGTTTTACGAGGATCTTGATGCCGGCACTGATTTCTTGATGATTTTTCACCTGTTTGGAGATTGCTTTATTTGTTTTGTATCTTATTTTATAACCTATAAAAATTTTTATTTTAAATATATATTTTTTTTTGCCTGAAACATGCCATGCCAATCATCAACTTCATAGACATATTCAAATTTTATAAAGGCAACAAGAAAAAAATGTCAAGGCACAGCAGGATATTTCTATGTATTTTTTGACGGTGAATCCGAATTCGGACTCAAAAGAGGTCGCATTCATATAAAATCAATGAAGAAATTTGAATGTATCTGATTTTGATTAAGAAGATCGGGAATACCAAATTTCAAAATTTTTGTAAGAAGTATGTAGTTCTTGTTAAATTAATTTTTGAATATCAGAATGGTCCATTTGCCTCAAACATGTCCTAAATATATATTCAGTTATCTCAAGAACTAGTTACATCAGGGTGATATATGACTTTTTTGAAAGGTCTTTTAAATGCCCTGTGAACGAGGTACCACATAAATTAATTTTTGCAAAAAACAAATTTATTTATTTTTTATTATGGAGGCGACGTCATGACATATTTCCATTAGTTTAAATGATAAAATGCAAATGACGAACCGCCATTATAAAAAAAACCGACTATAGTTGTGGAAGCCAATGGAATAAAAAAGAAGAGATGATGAGTCTATAGGACCTATAAGCAGGGGAGGCTGAAGGGCTCAAGACCCCCCACAGATACTGAATATTGAACCATTAGGTAAAAGACTTTTCCTCAAAAATAAATTGTATCGATCCGCGCTCAAGCTCCTCCAAGAATAATTTCTGCGTACTGCACTGCTACAAGGACGGATTTTTTTTATTGCCTACTATTTAGGTGAAAATAACTGTATAATGTTTCAAATTTAAAAAAAATTATACGACTCCTTACCACCTATTCAAAAGCCAAACCTTACTGATTCAGTAAAATAGTGTTTTTGGCGAAAAGGTACCCCTTGTAAAAAAAACAGTTCTATTTTACCTGGTGCACTCAAGGATTTTTTTGAAACATTTTTTTCGCATTTTAACCCAATTTGTTCCGCCCAGGGGTTTTTTCAATTATCCCTCTCAACAGGGCAACATCCGTTTTTTAGACCCTCTTTTATTGCGAGCGGTGTGACCTTAAAAAACGTTTTAGCCAAAAATTTGTGGAAATTATATTGAAGGACCTACCTACCGTTAAAAGGCACAAACGAACTTTCAAATGATGTTCAAGGCAAAGGAAGAAAATTGTCTAAAGGATAAAACTTTATTACTTTAAGTAACAGGACCAATCTATATTTAGGTAGGTGTGTATCAGTAGCGTACTTTGATTTTCAAATGTTAATTTGTGATGAGCCTCCCAAAAACAAAATCAAGAAAACTTTTTGCTTATAAGATGAGAATCCATCAACAAATAACCATTTATATTTCTTTGCTCGAAAATCAGCTTTTTTGTCTTTGTATGGTTAGATTCACTCAGTGAAAAACAGACAAATTTAGATTAATTTAATGTTCGATTTATTAAAATTGGATGTAATTTAAGATGATGTGGCGTTTGCAAGAAGGACTTCTTCGACACTTTGTTTAGTAGGTTTTTTATTGAAATTTGTTATTTTTGAAGTTACACCAATTTGGTTTTTTTTATTATAGAGCCCTTATGATTATGGTCGCTAAGACCGAAACGCATCAAGGGTAAGAAATAAAGACTGCATTTTTGGTAAAAACGTAGTTTTATTTCGCCGTTAAGAATTCAGTGTGGAGCAAAGGACCCCAACTCACTATACATCTAGTTAAAAATGCTCCATCTAGGAGAAATGTAACACCTACAGTACTTCCCAGTATTTCCTCAAATTTCAAGGGTATTTCCAAGTATTTCCTAAGCACTTCCTGGTATTTTCTAGTATATTTCCCAGTACTTCCCAAGTATTTCCCGGTATTTCCCCTAACCTGTACACCAAAAGGAAATACCGAGACACCCCTCGAGCTGAAGCCGGAATATTTTATTTATAAACATTTTTGTAGGTTATATGTATAATTTCTTTTATCTTAAGTCTGTATTTGGCAGATTTGTATAAAAAATCTCCATTCAGGAAAGATCGAATAACTTATCGATGGTTGAAAGGCAAAAGGGCATAAGCGACACATTATTGTTTTTTACATTTTTACATTTTTTTACATTTTTTTTTCAGCGTCGATTGAGCTATTATTCAGGCTTCTACGGTGCGTTTTTTGTCGCTTAAGTCAAATGAAAAAAGAATGAATCCTAGTTTTTTTTAACTAAGCCACAAATAATATTTTAAGTAACCCTACTGTAAAGTTTGAAAATTGTCGCTTATGACCTTTTACCTTTCAACCATCGTTATGTATATATCCTGAACAAAAACCCTTCTAACTCTCCTTACACCCTAAGGAGAGATGGAAAAAAAATAGAAGCTACCAAAATGTACATACAACAATGCTCGATTTGAGGACACATAAGTGAACATATTAAGTATGTTAATAAAAATTTTTTTTTATAAAAAAACACCCAACTGCTAAATTTACTTATGGTCTCAGTTAGGTACAAAATTGATAGGTATACCTATAATGTATACCTATAATCTACGATATGCTTCAACTTTTAGTTTTGATGCCCAAAGCGCACTTACGAAATAAGATAGTTTTGTATTTTCATGAATCAAGTTATTGGGTAATTTTGTACCCAACTGCGACTAGTAGTTACAAGTAAGTTGGGTGTTTTTTTCATTTAAAAATGAAATGAATGAAAGTTTCTAACTTTTACGTTTAATCATTTACCATTCATTAAGCTTTACCCAAAAAGTACGTGTGAAGTTTCTACGGACGCGAGCAGTGTTACCTTCCACTGAGTGAAGGTGGGGGAGGAGAGAGGGAGAAGGGAACTAGGAAAATGGTGTCGAAATCGAATTTTTGAAATCACTCTAAATTTATGAAAAGTATAGCTACAACTATTACAAATAAGGAGGGTGGGAAAAAGAGAGGGAGAGGGAGGGGGAAACGAGTAAAATGATGTTGAAAAAAAAGTCTTAAAGCATGTGCAGAAAAGACTTTTGAAATCGCTTCATATTTGTGAATTGCGAATTAGCACTGTCATCTAAGCAATGGTTTTAAGAAAAGGTTACTGGCTTTCCTATCGTACCCAAATTACCCTATATCTAGTTCGTTTTGTTCAGTTTCCGAGAGCATTTCGCATATATTTTAACTTAAAAATGCGCCTTCTTTCCGGCCTGACGAAACTAAATTCAGAATCGGCCGATCAACCGTTCTTCACCGACCAGATGATTGTCTAACCAGTTTTTTGAAAGTTAAAAAAGTGACCCCCAAGGCAACGGCAAAGGAATGTTTTGTATTGGTCAAGAATTCGACTGGTTTTGGGTTGTAAGGAACCAACTGATGGTACTGGGTTAAATTCTTCTGCTTGCCCATCGATCGATCCGATGAATTAAGTTTTATTTGGTAATTAAGTTGCGGTGCCGTGTTGATTACCGAAGAAATTAATGGTATTTGTTTTGCGTCTCTTTATTTTTTTAGCTCACACATATACATAGTAGTGTGAGCTATGGTGATCCTAATTTTTTCGAGAAAAAAAAAATTGCTCCGATTTCAAAAATTTTTATATATCTTTGCGTTTCAGATGATTTTAAAACTTTTTTGTTGCGCCGTCTGTCTGTCTGTATGTCTGTATGTCTGTATGTCTGTATGTCTGTATGTCTGTATGTCTGTATGTCTGTATGTCTGTATGTCTGTATGTCTGTATGTCTGTATGTCTGTATGTCTGTATGTCTGTATGTCTGTATGTCTGTATGTCTGTATGTCTGTATGTCTGTATGTCTGTATGTCTGTATGTCTGTATGTCTGTATGTCTGTATGTCTGTATGTCTGTATGTCTGTATGTCTGTATGTCTGTATGTCTGTATGTCTGTATGTCTGTATGTCTGTATGTCTGTATGTCTGTATGTCTGTATGTCTGTATGTCTGTATGTCTGTATGTCTGTATGTCTGTATGTCTGTATGTCTGTATGTCTGTATGTCTGTATGTCTGTATGTCTGTATGTCTGTATGTCTGTATGTCTGTATGTCTGTATGTCTGTATGTCTGTATGTCTGTATGTCTGTATGTCTGTATGTCTGTATGTCTGTATGTCTGTATGTCTGTATGTCTGTATGTCTGTATGTCTGTATGTCTGTATGTCTGTATGTCTGTATGTCTGTATGTCTGTATGTCTGTATGTCTGTATGTCTGTATGTCTGTATGTCTGTATGTCTGTATGTCTGTATGTCTGTATGTCTGTATGTCTGTATGTCTGTATGTCTGTATGTCTGTATGTCTGTATGTCTGTATGTCTGTATGTCTGTATGTCTGTATGTCTGTATGTCTGTATGTCTGTATGTCTGTATGTCTGTATGTCTGTATGTCTGTATGTCTGTATGTCTGTATGTCTGTATGTCTGTATGTCTGTATGTCTGTATGTCTGTATGTCTGTATGTCTGTATGTCTGTATGTCTGTATGTCTGTATGTCTGTATGTCTGTATGTCTGTATGTCTGTATGTCTGTATGTCTGTATGTCTGTATGTCTGTATGTCTGTATGTCTGTATGTCTGTATGTCTGTATGTCTGTATGTCTGTATGTCTGTATGTCTGTATGTCTGTATGTCTGTATGTCTGTATGTCTGTATGTCTGTATGTCTGTATGTCTGTATGTCTGTATGTCTGTATGTCTGTATGTCTGTATGTCTGTATGTCTGTATGTCTGTATGTCTGTATGTCTGTATGTCTGTATGTCTGTATGTCTGTATGTCTGTATGTCTGTATGTCTGTATGTCTGTATGTCTGTATGTCTGTATGTCTGTATGTCTGTATGTCTGTATGTCTGTATGTCTGTATGTCTGTATGTCTGTATGTCTGTATGTCTGTATGTCTGTATGTCTGTATGTCTGTATGTCTGTATGTCTGTATGTCTGTATGTCTGTATGTCTGTATGTCTGTATGTCTGTATGTCTGTATGTCTGTATGTCTGTATGTCTGTATGTCTGTATGTCTGTATGTCTGTATGTCTGTATGTCTGTATGTCTGTATGTCTGTATGTCTGTATGTCTGTATGTCTGTATGTCTGTATGTCTGTATGTCTGTATGTCTGTATGTCTGTATGTCTGTATGTCTGTATGTCTGTATGTCTGTATGTCTGTATGTCTGTATGTCTGTATGTCTGTATGTCTGTATGTCTGTATGTCTGTATGTCTGTATGTCTGTATGTCTGTATGTCTGTATGTCTGTATGTCTGTATGTCTGTATGTCTGTATGTCTGTATGTCTGTATGTCTGTATGTCTGTATGTCTGTATGTCTGTATGTCTGTATGTCTGTATGTCTGTATGTCTGTATGTCTGTATGTCTGTATGTCTGTATGTCTGTATGTCTGTATGTCTGTATGTCTGTATGTCTGTATGTCTGTATGTCTGTATGTCTGTATGTCTGTATGTCTGTATGTCTGTATGTCTGTATGTCTGTATGTCTGTATGTCTGTATGTCTGTATGTCTGTATGTCTGTATGTCTGTATGTCTGTATGTCTGTATGTCTGTATGTCTGTATGTCTGTATGTCTGTATGTCTGTATGTCTGTATGTCTGTATGTCTGTATGTCTGTATGTCTGTATGTCTGTATGTCTGTATGTCTGTATGTCTGTATGTCTGTATGTCTGTATGTCTGTATGTCTGTATGTCTGTATGTCTGTATGTCTGTATGTCTGTATGTCTGTATGTCTGTATGTCTGTATGTCTGTATGTCTGTATGTCTGTATGTCTGTATGTCTGTATGTCTGTATGTCTGTATGTCTGTATGTCTGTATGTCTGTATGTCTGTATGTCTGTATGTCTGTATGTCTGTATGTCTGTATGTCTGTATGTCTGTATGTCTGTATGTCTGTATGTCTGTATGTCTGTATGTCTGTATGTCTGTATGTCTGTATGTCTGTATGTCTGTATGTCTGTATGTCTGTATGTCTGTATGTCTGTATGTCTGTATGTCTGTATGTCTGTATGTCTGTATGTCTGTATGTCTGTATGTCTGTATGTCTGTATGTCTGTATGTCTGTATGTCTGTATGTCTGTATGTCTGTATGTCTGTATGTCTGTATGTCTGTATGTCTGTATGTCTGTATGTCTGTATGTCTGTATGTCTGTATGTCTGTATGTCTGTATGTCTGTATGTCTGTATGTCTGTATGTCTGTATGTCTGTATGTCTGTATGTCTGTATGTCTGTATGTCTGTATGTCTGTATGTCTGTATGTCTGTATGTCTGTATGTCTGTATGTCTGTATGTCTGTATGTCTGTATGTCTGTATGTCTGTATGTCTGTATGTCTGTATGTCTGTATGTCTGTATGTCTGTATGTCTGTATGTCTGTATGTCTGTATGTCTGTATGTCTGTATGTCTGTATGTGTGTATGTGTGTATGTCTGTATGTCTGTATGTCTGTATGTCTGTATGTCTGTATGTCTGTATGTCTGTATGTCTGTATGTCTGTATGTCTGTATGTCTGTATGTCTGTATGTCTGTATGTCTGTATGTCTGTATGTCTGTATGTCTGTATGTCTGTATGTCTGTATGTCTGTATGTCTGTATGTCTGTATGTCTGTATGTCTGTATGTCTGTATGTCTGTATGTCTGTATGTCTGTATGTCTGTATGTCTGTATGTCTGTATGTCTGTATGTCTGTATGTCTGTATGTCTGTATGTCTGTATGTCTGTATGTCTGTATGTCTGTATGTCTGTATGTCTGTATGTCTGTATGTCTGTATGTCTGTATGTCTGTATGTCTGTATGTCTGTATGTCTGTATGTCTGTATGTCTGTATGTCTGTATGTCTGTATGTCTGTATGTCTGTATGTCTGTATGTCTGTATGTCTGTATGTCTGTATGTCTGTATGTCTGTATGTCTGTATGTCTGTATGTCTGTATGTCTGTATGTCTGTATGTCTGTATGTCTGTATGTCTGTATGTCTGTATGTCTGTATGTCTGTATGTCTGTATGTCTGTATGTCTGTATGTCTGTATGTCTGTATGTCTGTATGTCTGTATGTCTGTATGTCTGTATGTCTGTATGTCTGTATGTCTGTATGTCTGTATGTCTGTATGTCTGTATGTCTGTATGTCTGTATGTCTGTATGTCTGTATGTCTGTATGTCTGTATGTCTGTATGTCTGTATGTCTGTATGTCTGTATGCCTGTCTGTAACGACCAACGCGCATAACTCAAAAACCGCTTAGCCGATTTTATTGAAATTTGGAACCAAGGCTGGGTCTTGGGTCGAGATGGTCCCATTTAAAAATGAACGAAATCCACCGAACACAAACCAAATAAAGGGTGGGGGTAGATTTCAAAAATTAGAGTTTATGTGAAAATATGGAGTGTGTGATATCAAATGAAAGGTAATTGAGTCTGGAGTTAAACAAAATACATTTTAATTTATTTTAAAAAAAGGGTGGGGGTGTAATTCAAAAATTAAAGTTTAAGTGAAAATATGGCGTGTGTGATATTAAACGAAAGGTAATTGAGTCCGAAGTTTAACAAAATACATTTTAGTTTTTGTTTTTTTTAAGGGTGGGGGTAGATTTTAAAAATTTGAGTTTAAGTCAAAACATGGCTTGTGTGGTATCAAACAAAAGATAATTTAGTCTGGAGTTGAATAAAATATAATTCAGTTTTTAGTTATATTAGCTCACACGTACACTATAACTATAGTACCTAGTGTGAGCTTAGGGGCCCATATATTGGCAGAGTATTTTTATTAATAATCGTTTTTATTTGCCGTTTGTTAGAACTAACTTAACTGCATAAAAAAAATCGGACTTCCATTGTCTCTATTTATTTTAAACACGACATTTCGGTTAGTAAGTATCTCTAACGGTTTTTAGGTGTAAACTAAACAATCTAGTCTATAGGCTACTACTTATACTACTTGATGTGCAGTAAGGTGTGACGGCCCGCCCCCTTTTTAATCTTACGACGCCTGTTTTCGTTAAGTACTGGTTTCCATATGTTTGGTATGTCCGTTCTTGGTTGACTGAAAACTTCTTTATTCTGCATTATAAACGCAGCTTTAATAAACTTTCGTTTTCGTCAATGTGACTCCTTATGCAAAACTTTAGCTTCTGACCACTGAATCCTGTAATTATTTGACCACGCATGATCCGCTAAACCGGATTTTTCAATATCCCCTAATTGGGTATTGTTTAGACGTTCATTAACTCTAACCTGAAGAGGGCGTTTCGTTTTACCACACTCACACGGGATTTGGTAAATATATTCCTTTTTATTTAAGGGATTTTCTGGTTTTGTTTTAGTTACAAAACTCCTTGTCGTATTTCCCGATGAAAATACTTTTTATATTATAGTGCTTGGCTATTCGTCTTATGTTTTCTGAAATCCCTTGAACATATGGAATGTTAATAATACCCAACGGATTATTAATTTGAGAATTTGCTACATTTGGTTTGTTTTTAATTTTAGAGATCGTTGAGTTTATTAATTTCTCGGAATAACCATTCTGTTGTCCTTTTGAATTTTGTTAATTTCTGTGGTTAATTCTTCATTATTACTACAAAAAATTACGGCTCCTAATACAAACTTCTTATAACTCCTTGTTTTGTAGCAACAGAATGATTTGACTTAAAATTTAGGTACTGTCCCGTGTGTGTAGGTTTTCTATATAGAGTGGTTTGAATATTTCTGTCTGTTTCTAACTTAACTGCCTTGTTTCGGGCCCGGCCTCCATCGCTTTTCCCTTGTGGCTGTGTCGTACTGATAAAGTTTATCAGTGATAAAGTCTAATAACAAGACGATAACATTGATATCTGCTACTTCCATTACGCCGTTCTGAGGACTTGCTCGAAATATATTTAATTTAGCTTTTCAGTATACATCAAATAATCCGTTTGATATTTAATATTGAGTCGAGGCTACCCTATCTGATACTGCAAATTAGCAGTTGATTTTCTAAAGTGGGTGTTTACATTTAATTTTTCTTTTTTATCATCTTCATTTCATCGCCTTTCCATTTTGATTGTCTGCGGAAACTATTAACCCATTCTGAGGACCAGCCGATAAATTAATTTAGTCGTTGTGTCTTGTCTCCTTGTGTGAGTGATGTACTAGATTTTTGCTTTATAGACTCGAGGGTAGACTAGCTGATACTGCAAACTGGTAGTTGGTTTTCTAAAGGTGGTATCCACAATTCATTTTTCCATTTCTGTTTCCATTAACTTCATTTCATCGCCTTTTCATTTTGGTTTTTGTACTGATTTATATAAGAATATCACTCCGTTCGAAGTCCGACAATTATTTAATTTAGTGTTCCTATAAGTCTCTATAGTCATTGCTTGTATTTGTGCGAAAACAAAGGCGAGGATGATGATGAAGATAATGATGATTTAATTGTTAATGAGCTCCCAAGTCCTCCAAGAAAGGTATGCATTCACTCTCCTCCGTCTAAGGGTTTCTTTGTCGACATATAGTACCATACAAAACTCCACCATTAAGCGGATTTTGTGCCTAGTAACTCCTATGACTTTACTAGTCTCTTCTTGCGGGATACTTTAATAAACGTCTTAGAATGTGCTAGTCCTAGTAAGCTTTTCTAGTATTGCTGGAAGACATTCTTTATTCTTTTATACCACAATCTATTTTTGTCTGATTTTTTTTATTTAAAATGTTAAACTCCTTTCTACAATCCTATAGTACGTTCTATTTCTCTTTTTTGTTGAATAACATTTTTCGACATAACTTACTGAATACACACATTACTTCCAATATCTTCAAATAATACTAAGTTTCTTCAGGTTCTGTATCCATAAATTCTTTAGTTTTGTTTTATTATTTTTCATCTCTTTTTACTTTGATTTCCTAATCTCAGAATACTAATTTCATAATACTTTTTATATAACCAATAAGAATATGATATTTATTTGTCAAATTAAAAAATGTTTGTGTTCTATTCACAAAATTATCAAATGGAGTGTTTACCAGCGCACAGTGGGTCGTAATTTCGACTCATTTGAGTAGAAACGGCCGCGTAATAATAACGGTTATGGTTATTGACCACCTGTTTTAACGGGGATATTGCCGCCGACTCGCTGTTAGACTATGCTCAGTTTTCTGCAGAATGCAGGATGGCTCGTCTTTCCGCCTTTAGTTGCATTCAATACAGACAACCGCTTTAAAATAATGATGATTATTCTAAATAAAGAATATGATTTTAATGAATGAAAACATATCGGATGTATTAATTATGATAATTGGCATGTTGTGACTGATTTTAGTAGCAAAAATGCTTTACGTTAAGAATCCGATTGAGACCGCTTTGAAATAATATCTGTAACAGTTTTAACAAAATTGAAGATGGTGGCAATTCAGTCTATAAATTTATTTAAAAAAAGTAATGTTGATATTGGCACTTAGTATTTCTTGCGTTTAGTATTTCTACTACTATATCGGTTTAGAACGTTTTTCTACATTGTTTGACGCCTTTTCTCCACCTCCTTCGATCCTGACAGGCTTTTTTGACTCATTGATTTTTGGATTGACTGTGTCCATTCTAGTTTAGGAGCGCCTCTTTTTCTACGCCCCTTTAGGTGCCATTCGATAGGACCTGCTTTGGTAATTTATCGTCGTTCATCCGTTGTACATGGCCGTACCATATCAGTTGTCTTTTAATGATGTCATCCGTTATGCTTCCCTCGATTCTCATTCTTTCTTTTATGATCTCATTTCTTATGTGATCTGTTCTAGATATTCTTATTGATCTTTTTATTGCATCCATTTCGACACTTTCCACTTTTGTTTTGTATTTCTCTGTTACGCGACAAGTCTTTTTGTTTTAACTATTCTTTCTTCCAGTTCTATACAGTCTGATCCTGTCTTATCAATTATGACACTCACTCACTGGATTCGTTTCCAATACATAAGTACTGTGGCTTGTCCACGTTCACTGTTAACTTTTGGTATTCTTCCGTTAACTTTCTCATCATATACTCTATGTTTTCTTTATCATTAGCTACAATTACTTGGTCGCCAGCAAACTGTAGTGTGTATATAGTAAATGGGTCGTTAAGTTGTATTCCCATGCCATGCCAGTTTTTAAGAGCTACTGCGATATATATTTTAAAAAGAGTTGGAGAGATACAACATCCCTTGGTTAAGCCTTTCGTCACCAGGAATTAATTTGAAAGTCGATTTCCCATTTTAATTTTAGATTTTGACCCTTTGTATAGTTCTTTTATCGCTTTTATGTATGTATGACTGATATTAGTTTGCTCTAACACTGTCCATAATTTAGTATTATCTGAATTTAAAACTGTAATTGTTGTTTCTACTGGATTAGTTAAGAGAAAAACTTTCAAGGAAAGGAGACTAATTTAGGGATAAACGTCTGAGATTTCGAAGCATCACTTTCAAATGTATACTGAAAATGATTTTTATTAGTTTAAAATAGTAAGGATGATTCGGAAGAAAAAAGCACCTAAATGGTACTGGTTCTAAATATATTATTGATAAAACAAACTGGTATATTTTATGAAGATACAAATATGAGAATAAATTAACTTAGTAGAAAAAATTATCCAATAATTTTTGATCCAACTTTTTGTGGCAATCTTGGTAGCTCTCATAACAAAAATCTACTAGAAATCAATCTACCTGTCAGCAAGGGCGGATCCAGAAGTGCTTCTCGGGGAGGGTCACGTTAGGTGACATTCTCTGTTGGTAAAAAACGGCTACAAATTCAGGATAATTTAAAAGTGGTTGTAATTTCGATGATAATAACACTTTCATGCGCCGCAAGCAAAAATTTTGAATTTCTATTAGCAAAAACCTTACTTTTTACTTTCAAAACTTTGTATATTCAAAAAATTGTCGGAGGGGGCAAGGGCCCCTAGTGCCTCCCCTCTGGATCCGCCACTGCCTGTCAGGTTTGTGGTTGGATGTAATATAGCTTAATTTTAAAGCAATTTAAAATCTATTATCTAGCTGCGACCTATAAACATTTAAAACCGAAAACAATTTTCGCAAAAACTTTTCGTACTTGCCTACATTAGGAACAACCTTGGCTACGTAATTTTAATAACTTCTGCAATAAATCTATCGTAATTACTCAAGGTAATAAATAATATTTGTACCAATATATTAATGCGTATATGTATAACTACATACTTTGGCTTATACTATATTTGAAACAAAAACGTTACTGGCTCAAATTACAACCATGTTTACAGTGAAACCTCCTATAAGCGGATACTCACGGTTTCGTCGATTTTGTCCGCTTTTTAGAGGTGTCCGCTTATGAGAGAGAACTGCAAAATTTTAATATATATTTATTAACAATTTCCGCTCCTTGAGTTTTTCCGATATTAAATTTTGCAGCGATCCTTCGTGCTGATAGATATTCCTTCTCCGAAACGTTAACAACTTCCATTTTTTCACGTAAACTAAAAAGTTTTTAACTAGGCGTCATTTTAGAAAGATCTATTACTACCCAACTGAACAATAAAAATAAAACCCAGCAGTCTCGCCGAATAAAATATGTTGTAAATACGAAAGAAGTATTTAGTCTCCTCATTAAACCGGAAAGAGGTAATTTCCCGGCTGCAGAGTGCGTTGTTGCCAACATACTACATAATATTTATGCCTATGTCGTGCAGCGCTCTGTCCCGTTGTCAGAGGTTCGCGTCCGGTTAAGGAATGTTTCAGAATTTTTAACCAAGAAAGAACTGTCCGCGTCCGGTTATTAGAGTGTCCGGTTATAGGAGTGAATTTTACATGTAAAGAAATAGTGAACAGCTTGGTTTCAACAAATTTGTCCGCCTAAAGGGAGTGTCGGCTTAATAGAGGTGTCCGCAAGGAGAGGTTTCACTGTATATAAAACTGTCTCCAATAAGCTATCATTTTAAACCCTAACTTTAATCCAGTGTTGTCACTAGTACATACATTGTCAAAGTAGTGAGAGTACAAGTATAAAGTACATTAAGATTTGTAAAAGTACTTGGAGTTTCAAGTACATTTTCTTTTCAAATGTACTTCAATTATCAAGAACATACAAAAGTACTTAGTTCTGTAGTTAAATTACATTTTAGTGCACTTAAAGTACATTTTGGTGTAATTGAAGTTCTTCAAGTACGAGTACAAGTACTGGATTGTACTTCCAGTAAAGTACTCAACAGTTTTAAGTATTTTACTTGAAGTACCGAATGAACCGAAAGCTTTAATCTACCCTAAAATAAAAATTTATTTTTTCTTGACAACTTATGTGCCATGGGGCTGGAAACAATTTACCATAAATTTTTATCGACCAAGCTTCCTTTGAAAAAAGCTGAAATCTGGCTTAAAACCAATAGATTTCTCAAAAAACGTGCCTCAAAAAAATATTATTAATTTGTGACCTAAAAGCTATACTAAAACGAAGATAGATTTTATTTTTACTTAAAAAAGTTTGAACCAGTATAAATTTAGGAAAACCCAATTTTTTTAAAATAATTTTAATTTTTTTATTAGTTTAATATACCGGGTAGGCCAAAAAAAATAGGACAATTTTTTTTCATTATTACTTTTGAACCATACAATTAGTTTTAGAATTAAGAAACTAAGAATAAATACGCTATTTTGAAGAATCAAGTATGATTCTATCCGATATCTTCATTCTAAGATGGCGTCAAATTTTGATTATAATCTTTAAAGGGTAATCAATTCTCACCATATTTTTTTTATTTCACTAAAATTGGTCTAGTAATAACGACTTTATAAGGAAATGAATCCAGACAGGGTTGGCAATGCAATCCCATAATCTGTAAAATAATGGCTGAAACAAAAATAGATTTTTTCAGAACCGTCACACCGATTTTACTAATTTGCACCTCGCTGTGCGGGGGCAAAGTAGTGCTTTTCTATAAATTAGAATAAAAACTAACATATTTTCAGAAAATAAGAATAAACACGTCATTTAGAAGAATTAATTATTGATCTTTCCGCCATCCTAAATCTTAAGATGGCGATAAATTTTGATCATAATCTTTAAAAAGCAATCAATTCTCATGTTTTTTATTTCGTTAAAATCGGTTCAGCAGTAATGAATTTATAAGGAAATAAATGTAGACATGATTGGCAAGGCACTCGTATAATATGCAAAAGAATGGTTGAAACAAAAATATTTTTTTTAGAACCATTAAACCGATTTGGCTGATTTGTACCTTGTTGTGCGTGACAAGAATGCCGCTTTTTTTCTAATTTAAAAAAAAATAATTAAAACATGCTCACAACACAAGAATAAACGAGCATCTTTGAAGGGTACATTTTAATTTCGTCGGGCTTCTTGGATTTTGAGAAAGCGGACAAAAAATATATTTTGTTAAAACTCTAATTAATTTTCTGTCAAGTGCAGGCTATCCCATTAAAATCAATAGTACAGTTTAAAAGTTATGATGAAAAAAACTTGTCCGGTTTTTTTAGCCCACCCGGTATAGTACTATTATTATGATTGTTGGTTTAAGTTCATGTAAGTAAACGTCGTACCCAGATAAATGTTATATCTATTTTAAATGGCATTTCCATACAATTTGTTGAACAATTTTTTAATCGATTCTTATACAGAGTACGTTAAAATTAAATTGATTTATTGACCCAAATAATTTTGCAAGACGTAAAAATTCTGGAATATCGGCTAATCAAAATAAGATTTAGTTGCGGTAATTAATTTAACTGGCACTTTATATAATAAATAGTCATTTGTTTGCAAATATAAATTGTTTATTTTGATATAAAATAAGTAAGCCATTAAGTAACCAAGCAGTTTAATGAAATTAATTTAATTCCTCAAAAATTATTAATCCGCTCAGTAAAACTTGAAACAATATCTTAGTCCTAATAATAGAGAATTATTAAAATACAGCCAGGCTATAATTGTGCCAGGCACTATTTTAACACATTCACATTGAAAACTCACAGTTGATCCTTCCAAATTGACATACCAAAGTCAAATTTAAAACTTTCGTCGTTTATTTTCA
This sequence comes from Aspidapion aeneum, assembly GCA_963576565.1. Classification (NCBI taxonomy): domain Eukaryota; kingdom Metazoa; phylum Arthropoda; class Insecta; order Coleoptera; family Brentidae; genus Aspidapion; species Aspidapion aeneum. The sequence continues at coordinate 118,234,764 of OY755040.1, forward strand.
ATTAATAAAAGAAGGCACTATTTATTCCGGTATATAGTAAACAAAGGCCGTGTGTTGAAAGATCACAGCTTATATATTACAATGTGAAGGTGTCAAAATTGTACCTGGCACTATTATAGCCTGGCTTTATTTCAATAATTCTCTAATACTTTCTGACGACGCGATTAACTAGAGGACAGTACAAGTGATAGAAACTTATTGCAATAAATGCAGGCAGTAATAGTGCCAGGCAGTATTTTGACAGTTTTACAGTATAAGATCAGCTGTGATCTTTAAATATAAGGCCTTTGTTTACTATAATGCCGGTTTTCCACCAAACGGACAAAACAAAAACAAAACATAAGCTCTTGTCGAATAAAACAAAACTGAAACTTTTGGCCAACTTTTTCAAGACTGGCGTGTTTTGCGACAGTTGGAGTTTTGTTTTGCGAGTCCCGTTTGGAAGCGGTAATATCAAAAGGTTTTGACTAGTTTCGACGAGTTTTCAAACTCGCGTCTGTTTAGAGGAAAGGGTCGTGTTGAGTTTTTTTATGTTCTACTTTTATTTTGTTGTGCTAGTCTGGCTACCACTTCTGACTAACGACTACCAGTGGAAAAGGACCGAAAACAAAAACAAAACTTAAACAAAACCTAGTCCGCTTGAAGGAAACAAGAGTTTTGGGTTTGTCTTCGACTTGTTTTTGTTTTTCGGAAGCTAGAAAACACAAACAAAACACAAACTCAACTGTCCGTTTGGTGGAAAACCGTCTTAAGAACCGGAATAAATACTACCTTCCTTTATTAAAGATAAATAAAACACCTATTTTTGAATTCGACTTTGCTATATTCTTCTATCCAACTAGAATATTTAAATGGGACCAGTTTTCTTCAATCCGCTTAGACAAGTAAACGTCATGCCCCTTTCTTAACCTCAAAACGTCATGCTCTTGTCATTGTCAAATCATAACGCAGCAGTTCTGCTGAGCTAAGCGGATTCATGAAAACCGGTCTCATTAAATACTCTGGTTATAGCGGGTCCACACCAAACCAACGAAACAGCAACTCAATGTTTTCCAACATTTTTGAAACAAAATGAGAACAATTCGGCAATTTTTTTGTTTTGTTGGCGTGTTTAGCAACTTTTTATTTTCCCGTCGCCTGTCGGTAAAGATCAAAGGGTTGATTTTTTGTTTTCGTTTTGGGCAACTTTGTTTGTCTAGTCTGTACGCGAATAAAACAGAAACAAACATCGTGGTCTGGTTTGTGCAGTTTGTGTGCAAAATTACAATGTCTGGAGAAAAAATTAAATGGGGTGTTGAAAATACATGTAAATTAATTGAGCTTTATCGAGAAGCTAGATTGCTATGGGACGTCAGACACCCTGATTATAAAAATCCTTATAAAAAGGCAGACGCCTTAAAGGAAATACGAATAGTATGTTATAATTCTTCAGAGGAAGTGGACAAAAGAATAAAAAACATTATCATAAAAAGTTCACTAATCGTTTTCTTATATGTGGACAGCAGTTGACAATTTGTTCGTGTTTTCAAAATCTTGCAGTTTTGTTGTGTTGCTGTTTTGTTGGTTTGATGTGAACCCGGCAACACAACAAAAACTGCAAGTTTTCGAAAACACGAACAAATTGTCAACTACTGTCCATATATAGGAAAACAATTAGTGAAACTTTTGCCAGCTCTTTAATAACTGATAATTTCTGTGTTCTCTTTGGAACTGGCTATTGATGTTTTTTATTCTTCTGTCCACTTCCTCTGAAGAAGTATCACACAATATTCCTATTTCGTCTAAGGCGTCTGCGTCTTATTAGGGTGTATGGCGTCCCATAACAATCTGGCTTCTCGATAAAGCTCAAATAATTTACATGTATTTTCAATACCCGATTAAATTTTTTATCCGGACATGGTAATTTTGCACACATAAACAACACAAACTGAACCACCATGTTTGTTTCTGTTTTATTCGCGTACAGACTAGACCAATAAAGTTGCCCAAAACCAAAACAAAACCTCAACACTTTAATCTTTACCGGCGGGAAATACAAAGTTGCTGAAAACGCCAACAAAACACGAAAGTTGCCGAATTTGTTCCCATTTTCAAAAATGTTGGAAAACATTGAGTTGCTGTTTTGCTTTTGTTTTGTTGGTTCGGTGTGGACCCGCTAATATGGGACGCCAGACACCCTGATTTTAAAAATCGTTATTAAAAGGCAGATGCCTTAAAGGAAATAGGAATATTGTGTGATAATTCTTCAGAGGAAGTGGCCAGAAGAATAAAAAACATCAATAGCCAGTTCCAAATGAACATATAAATTATCATTTATTGAATTATTCTATCGGGGATCATAAAAAGTTTACTCATTGTTTTCCTATATGTGGACAGCAGTTGACAATTTGTACGTGATTTCGAAAACTTGCAGTTTTGTTGATGTTTTGGTTTTGTTGGTTTTATGTGGAGCCGGCATTAGATACCATCGTCCAAATGCGAGGGTCGACTGAAAATAAACATTAAATTTTAAAACATGATTAAAAATATGGAAATATGATTTTTATTTTTAAGCAAACACACACACACACACACACAGGTTTAAAGTTTTAAAGTAACCATGCATTCGATAAAAATTAAAACTGATCAAAATTAATGCAGAGAGAAGTATAATATAGCGTGCAGTTCGGAACGTTTAACTCATGAGTCAGTTTGAAGGCAATTGTATTCGTGAATGGGTCTCGAGACTTTTTGTTTCGATTGTTCTTTTACAGTCCGTGATGTGGGTGGTGTAATAAGTGCAATGGAAATCAAAAGTGAAGATAATGTAGATATTTTAGATCAAACTATTAATAATTCCAATGTAAAAACTAATTTTCTCAAAACAGATATCTAATGTAATCGTTAACGAGTGCCTACCTATTGACACAAGAGGTAAGAAATTGATTGAATTAATTTAAACTATTTAACTGACAATCTGAAGTCAGGAATCAAACAATACAAAAACAAACTTGGAAAACCTTAAATTATAAAAATTGAGGTTAAAACATAATTAAAACACAATGCTTTCGAGAAAATTATTACAAAAGAAAAACAAACAGCCTTACGGATGACAAAGTTAACAAAACAATCAATAAAGCACACAGTAACGCTAAAATATAAGCTTATAGTGTAATTCAATTCGTAATAACTTCTCCGTCGGATGAGGCGCACGTTCGTGGAGTCGGATTAGTAAACACTGTTGAGTTCAGAAGCATTTTCCAAAGGAAATTTTAACTGAAAACTCTTAGATTGTGTTGATTTTATTCTACAAACTGAAAGAAAGCAAGATAGTGACGTAACTAGAGGTCCGATAAAGAGTATTTCCCTCTTCGGACATAACATTAACATCTTAGTGACTCTAGCGCTTATCAAAACCGTTAAACCGATAAAAATTCAGTATACGATAAAACTTATTTATTAATTTAGGCTCAATTATAGATAACAGCTATAATTATTTACCTTAGCTATTTAAGCAAAAATTTTAAGAAACACTTGTGTTCTTTACAGTTGCTCATTTGTTATTGTTGATATTTGAGTTTCAACAATAGCTGTTTTACAATGACAATAATAATTAATCTATTGATTTCTTCATGAATTAGTTCATTAATTTATTCAAGGTCATTTTCATGACGCTATATTCTAATATAGCTCACAATTCCAAAGAATTTTTCTGTATCTTATATCAGAAGATAGTTTAGAGTTTGATTTGTTTATAGTTTACTTATTTTTTAATGGCAGTAATTTGTTTGCAATTTTTCATAAATTAAAATTGTGGTGTTCTATGATTAAAATAAAACTCAAAGTAAACCAAAACCCAAAAGAAATTTTGCTGCTTTTGTAGAAAAGGAAACGGTTTTTCACTCTATTGACAGTTGTTTTTGTATTCTATAAAACTCAGACTTCATATTACAGCATGTTCTAACTGTGTGACTAAATCCTTGAAGAAAATCACAAATTTATTTGACGTGGATTTTTGTGAATTACTTCGTTGAAATCAAGTTTAACCTTTTTGACTAAGGGGGAATCTATAGTCAGTGTAAAACAGTAAGCAATTTTAGTTTAACAATCAATTTGTTACGATTTTTAATTTTTCGTTTCTATTTCGTCATTATTTATGATTCAATTGGCATATTAAATTATCTAATATTAATTTGTCAAACGTTGGTGTTCTTAAAACAGTTTTCAAAAATGTCCGCATGTGTCTCTTAGGGTTGTTATGGATTTCCGATTTCTAAATGAGAAGCATTTACATTCAAATTTCCCTGAGCAATATTAACATCAGCATCTCTTAAGCCTTCTCGCAAAACTTACAGGACTGCAAATAAATCAACTAATAAATCTTTCGCTTTAATGAAATATCTATATGACACGGCTGAAGCCCCATATTTTACCAAACAAGAAACTTGGAGAATATGTCTCTTGAATATACCCGAGAAGTTTGGAGCGTTGCTACTTATTTCTCCTTGCTTGGGCGCTTCTCTCTCTCGACTCTCGGCAACTTGAAGCTCCATCTTAATTGCCCTGGCTATAAATACGTATCAGATATGAGCAATTAGTAACCGAAAACATGTCGGTGCTGCTTCATCTAAGATTTTAAAGATTTATGATGTGTCGGAGAGAGATATTTTGTTGGGGAAAAATGTCTTAATTGGTAACACACATATTTTAACAAATGAGAAAGAAGTTCAGAACCAACAAGGTCAAAGATGATTGATCGAACCAGGGCTATTAAAACGAACGGGAACCGATCCTCCACTTTGTTGACGTCACATCGGGGGCTGATTTTTTTTTGATGGTTGCGTCACGACACAGCTGATTGTCTTTAAAATATTGAAGTTAAAATGACGGTTCATGAATATTTGATTTTTTTAAAAATAAAGCTGGATTTAAGATTGGTTTTACTATATTCTTGCAGAACAATCCAAAATTTTTAATAGCCGCTTCAATAGCTCACCTAAAATTAAATTTAAAACAGAAGCGAATGTGACAAACACAGATGACAAAGTCAAATACATGTCAAATATAACAGTAGTTGGCATGTGGTAAATGGCGGGTAGTTTGAATTCAAAATAAGGAATGCTGAATCTTGCAATTTCGCCGAAATCTATAGTGTCATTTTGAAAATATCATAAAAAAACTTCTGATAAAACCCAATGTAAAAATCAGCCCCCCGAGAACAGCTGATTTTTTCAGGGTTGTGGCCTGTATTTTGTTCTTGGCCTTGATCGAACCAATGAAATTAAATTTGACTGGGGTAGAAGAAGCCTAATAGATAAAAATATAGAGTTGATAGGCGCTATATGAGCGCAGAGGCAAACAAAAAATTAAGAAAAGGGAACTGAAATTCCTCCGAAACGAATGTAATAATTGTGTGAATAATAAAATTGTTTAAGTTTATTATTATGTGATATTAAGAAGTAGAGTTCATTTGGTGGTGACCTTGCAAATTATTGTTTTTTTCAATCGGACACAAAGCGGCCTTAAATACAGACAAAAGATCAAACCCCAAGGAATCCAATAACTTAAAATTCAAAGAAATCGACATCCATCCTCCCGATATCGGAGGAAAAAACGAGCAAATAAAAAACGTGACAGCAAATGAGCAAATAACGTGGGTCTCCAGTGACAGCTCGCAAACTGTCAACGGCATTTGTTTTCAGGGTGCGTTCACATTTAGAGCAACAGTTGTTAATTCTTTTCCACTTAATGGACGATGGATCTTTAAAAATTAATGAATTTAAAGCGGGTTAATCTAGCAAAGCAATAAATATTTTATAACGAAAAATTCTTACTATAATTGTTAACTAATAGTATTGAAACTATTTAAATGTTACACGTTCCTGATCGTTGTTCGAATTTCATATCTTTTACATGTATTATTATTTACATTATCCTGTTTAGGTTTTAGTTTGTCCATTTGAGATTAAAATTATTATTATTATATTGCTGAAACCGGCCGTTAGATTCTTAGTTTTTTCAAATTTTAACTTATCTTATACCTGTTTTACAGTTTTGCACTGACAATGAATGCATGGATTTTGTATGGATTAATTCATGAATTTATTCAAGGACATTTTCATGACACACTACACTACAAGTAATACAGCTTACAAATTCCGTGGGCTTTTCTGTGAGTTTATATCAGACAGTTTATTTGTTTATGCTTACTTATTTGCTCTATCTATCTATCTAGCCTTCTTCGATCCATCTTTGGACATAGGCCTTCCCCAATATCTTTCATTCTTTTCTGTCTGTCGCCGTGTTCATCTATCTAGCTCCTGCATGTCTCTTCAAATCATTCGCACATCTGATTTGGGGTCTTCCCCTACTTCTTTTATTTTCCCAAAGTCTCCAGGTTACAATACACTTGTTCCAAATTTCCATTTTAAGTTTTGCTACTTTTCTTCTGACATCCCATATTCTTGTTTTATTTCTTATTCATTTATTCCTTTTTCTATCTGTTAGCTTTATATTGGTTTTTCCATTGATCTTTGGGCTTTTGTTACCTTATCCATGCTTGATTTTGTAAGTGTCCATGTCTGGGATCCATAGGTAAGTACAGGAAGGATACATTGGGTATACACTTCGTTTTGAGGTACTCAGGATATTTTTAATTTTTTAATATGTAGCTTAATTTACCGAATGATGCCCAGGTCAATCTTAATCGTCTTTTAATTTCAGCTGTTTGGTTTTCCTTTTTTAGTTTAATAATATGTCCAATGTATATATTCCTATACTTGTTCTATTTTCTCTTGGCTTATTCTGATCGTGATATCCTCATCTGTGTTTATTATGACTTTAGTTTTAGTGCAGTTCATACTCAAGCCTCTATGTTTAGCTGCTGTATCCAGCTCTTTCCTCTTATGCGTTATTAAGGCAACATCATCAGCATATCTTAGGTGGTTCAAGTCTTGTCTGTTTACTTTCATGCCCATTTCTTCACAATTTAAGTTTTTAAAAACATCTTCTAGGACCTGGTTACATAGTTTAGTGGATATTGTGTTACCCGCTGTGACACACACCCATTGGCGTAGCTAGGGGGGGGCCAGGGGGGCCTGGCCCCCCCTGAAGTCCCTCAGGCCCCCCCTAAGATATTTTAGGCCTTCCCTACGGACTACTAGTAAAAGAACATGACGCTGAAAATACATACTTTTCTATTATTATTCGGGAAATATTCAAATAAAATAGGTGCATTAAAATTTAAAATCATTCAGATAATGTTTACATTTCAGGAAAAAGCCCTTGTCTTGCGGAATTAGGCTTTTTCTCTTTAAATTATCGGTAACTTTTCTGCACTTATGCAATTTCCCGAAAATATTTTTTAAATTTAAACATAATTATGCATATTGAATATTTCATACATATTGGCGACATCTTGTAAAATAAGTGTAAGTTAAATTTCGCATTTAATAAAGACAGCGACCTTTGCCCCTCTGTTTCCGAAATCGGGTTGTAGATGCCGTAAGGTTATAAAAGACCTTTTTAAACTGTTTTTCTAAAATAAATATAATAATCTTTTTAGTTTTTTTGAGGTTAGCGTTTAGTGCCGTCAGATGGGGTGAAGCGGATCAAAATTAGAGGTTTTTTAAATTTTTCTTAGGTTTTTCTTTATAGAAAAAATCTGAAAAAAATAGTCAATGTAGCTACATGTGTTGGCTACATATTACACCAGTTATAACTGAAATTGATCAGTTAGTTTTTTTTTTTTTTACTCAAAGAGTGATCCGTTTCACCCCACCGGGCGGGGTGAAGCGGATCACCTATATATTTTGATGAAAAATTCAGTTTTAGCAATTTCCTGGGTGAAACGGATCACTTTAAAAATTGTTGAAAATATTTTCAATTTTTTTTTGAGTTTAATGGAAAAAAATACCAATAATATTGGACATAAACGCATTTATTAATAAAAATTAACAAACTTTGCAACAAAAACATTAAACTGAGTAATTAAAAACTAAACATAAATACATTTTTGTTAAAAATTTTTTTAGAAAACTTATTTCCTACTTATTTTTTTCAAAACTCAAAAGGAGTCTTCTGTGTATACAAAACAAGAAAAAAACTTGTGATCCTTTCCACCCCACCAAGGTGTATTTTTTCCCAAAATATTAAAACAAAAACCAAACTAAAAGCAAAACAAAACAGAAATAAAAATATTCTTACAACTAAATGATTAATAAAACACAATTTACTCACCTAAAACTCTAAAAGCTTGTTACTTCCCTTCCACAGACAAACGATTCCGGCTTTTGAAGAAAACACGAATTTTACATTTTAGATATAACTCCCAGCTGCAGCCAAGACAAGCACTGACGCGCTTTAATTTCTTGATCATGTTTAAGAAGGTTCCTTCGCGCCGGCGAACAGCGCATAAGAAATCACGCCACGTTCTCACTTACTAGCAAAACTGAAAACATAAGCTCCTCAGGCACCTGTGATCCTTTTGACCCCACTATCACCGTTTCACCCCGTTTGACGGTGTCTTATGAAAATTTTCCGATTTTGGTGACAATTTCATAACCATTTTCATATTAAGTTTTCCCACTTCGTTAAATGGAATAAATTCGTCGAGCAATACCGGGAAATTTTTAATATTAATACTTCTACTCTAAGAGCAGAAATTACCGTTTTAAAGAATTGTATTTTTCGGTTAAATTAAACTGTTGGTCATGATTCTATCAAACAACATATAGCAGAAACAGCAAACCTCTACCAACTTTTTAAAGTTGCGAGGATTCTTCCAATTTCAAGTGCAACTTGCGAGAGGTCTTTCTCTGCCATGAGGAGAGTTTTTAATTGGCTTAGAACAACTATGACTCAAGAGAGACACTCAGGTTTGTCATTGTTATTCATAGAAAAAGATGTTGAGGTCGACTTAGACAGTGTGTTAGACGCTTTCAGTCAGCGACGTAGAAAACTTTCTTTGTAGAATTGCTGAATTACATACTTCCTGTGTATACATATAAATAAGTTGGTAAATGTATTATTAAATTTGTTATATTAAAATATTAGAACATTTAATGCGCGTATTTTTTTTTATTCATTGCACACTTTGCACGACTCTTTAAAACCTATGTTTGCTTTTTGTTCAAGATAGACCGGGGCCACGGCCCCCCCTGAAAAGTAAGGCTAGCTACGCCAATGCACACACCTCTTTTTATGCGGATTGGCTTGGTTCCTTCATGGATTTTGATCGATGTTGTTGCTTCGCTATATATATATATATATATATATATATATATATATTGGCTATCAAATCTGTGTATCTGTGATCTATTCGGCTATTAATTAGCTACTGGCATTAATTTGTTTAAAATATTTCATATATTAAAATTCCGGTAGGTATTCCGTGATTAAAATGTTACTCAAAATGAACCAAAACTGAAGCAGGATTTTGCTGCTTTTGTAGGAAAAAATCGCATTTGGATTTCAAACTTGGTAAACATGACAAAATTTGAGAATTTATTTAACTTTGATTTCTGTATTGCTTTGCTGAAATCAAGCTGAAACCTTTTGACCATGGATATGGATTGATTACCAGAAATTTATGGATTAATTATCAGTGTAAAACATATACCTATAAAGCCATTTATGCTTCAATTGTGTATTTATTTATTAACGTCCAGTGGCATTTTTTTCAAATTTCTACTGATGATGAGTTTTAAAGAGTTCTTTATTTTAAGTAAACGTGCCCCCTGGACAGTTCACAACGTTTAAAAAATAACCTGCAAAACATTTAACTCCGAAATTAAAGGCAAAAAGAATGGCAGATTCGCCAAAAGCGATGCTAATATAACCTTGGTCGTTTGATCAATCGCGTGAACGATGTAATTCCAAATTGTGGCCATCTTTCTTTAACACGTGACTCTAAAAGAGACACATCGTTTTTTTGACGGCGAAACAGGTGACACTGTGCAAATATCGAATAAAACAGTTGATGCGAAAATAAAATTTATGCACTTCTTTGTCCCCAGTGCATAAATTTTCGTTGAGACGACGGACGATGCGTTTGCAGTTGTCCAGCCAACGGGTTATCGCTTTATTTGCTGGTGTTTATTTATTTTATGCACCTAAAATGGAAAAAAAATTGTTTATGGAGAAAATTTAACACCACACTTGAATTATACCCTATTACGAGATTGTCTTTTAATTTTTGAATATACAGCTGGAATTAAACAGTAGGTAATTTTTAAAGACTTTATTGTTTTTTAAAGTATGTTCCACGAAAACTAATGCACTTTTTTATATGCTTAAACCAGTTGTCAAAGCTGTAATTCGACTCGTTTGTTGGTACTGTCAAAATTGCATTCTTAAAGGCGTTGACTGTTTCCTCTGTATAAAAGTCATTGGGACTTACAGTTCATATCATTATTTTTGAGACAACTTTTTACAACTTTTTTCGTTGGCCTCTAACTCTCAAAAAGTTATCTCAAAAATTATGAAATGGAGTATAGGTCGGTATTGTATGGGGGATGGTCCAATAATTCGACGTTTTTTTTAGTTAAAAATTTAATGGTTTTTTTTGTGCTTTGGGCGAACTTGCATTGTATTGGTGGAGGATGATTCGTCATTCGGGGTTCGTTTTTCAAAGCTCAGCGATGACTTTCGACAAACAAACGGTGATGTGCCAATCGGCAGTAATAGTCCTTTTATCTTCCAGAGGAATTGCTGCTACATGACCTACTTTTAAGACAAATGTCGCGACCATCTTTATGGGTACACTTCGAAAACAGATGGCTTTTGTTGGCTTTTCGTAATTTTGGAACACCCAAACAGACGACCGTCGTTTATTTTTAAGTTCATATGAATAAGTCCAGGATTCATCACACTGACACGTTTTTCGAGTTTCCTGCCTCAGAGCAGTCTAGAGTTTTCTGAGCACCAACAGCATTGTGTTTGTCGGTTAACAGATGCGGTATCCAGCGGGAAACTAATTTTCTTACCACTTGAAGCCTCAATCTCGCGATATATCACATATCGATCTTCTTTGATAAGCATGCACACAGCATTGATTTTCATTTTAATTTTGTTACCTCTCCAGATATCCCTTACTTGTTTTACTTCTTATGTATTTATTCCTTTTTTTATCTGTTAGCTTTAACATGGTTTTTAATTGATCTTTTGGCTTTTGTTACCTTATCCATGTTTGAGTGTGTGAATGTCAAGGTCTGGGATCTATAGATCAGTACAGGAAGGATACATTACACACTTTCGTTTTCAGTTACTGAGGATATTTTTTATTTTTTAATTTGTAGCTTAATTTCCAAATGCTGCTAAGGCCAGTCTTGTCTCTTGATTTCAGCTGTTTGGCTTTTTTTTCTTAGTTTAATAATTTGTTTCCTTTATTTGTTCTATTTTTTCTTGGTCTATTGTGATCGTGAAATTTTTATCTGCGTTTGTTGATTTTAGTTTTAGTGTAGTTTATACTATCTATATTTAAATGCTCTTTAGTATTACATTCGTCTTGTGACTTGGAAGTACTTATATAATCTTCTATTTCTAAGTTTCCTGCGTTCTGTATTTTACACTATATAGTAATGACTTTTACCATAACAATGTTATTTGATTTAAGCAATTTATCTTCTAGCAAAACCTGAACACAAGTATCTTTCATATTTGACCCCCATTGGATCGGAAAAACGTACAAGATACCGAACAAGCCTGCTTGAAAGCTGTAAGGTCATGTTTCGAATACGATATTTCACCTCAGAGCTGTTGGCACTTGTATAAAAGTACACACCATGCAGTATGCCCGCCATAAATCTAAACACCTACACAACGAAATGAAACGGAGAATTTTGCATGCTCAGCCAGACATTTTTTTGATATTTTTTCGTAGTCATATATAACGTCCTCCAAACCATTTCAAATAATATTTATCTATATGTTGGAAATACATATGTAGGTTAAAAACATTATTGTCGTTACTTAATGTAGTAAAATTATACTACATATAGCATACCAAAAAATAGAACAATCAAAAGCTAGACTAATAATAATAAACTATATATACTAAATGAACAAATTATTAAATCCCACTAGCTGTATTACACACAAGAAAGGCGATAGAGCAGACCTAAAAAACTGTCAACCTATATTCCTCAATGTAATTTATAAGCTTTTCACCAAAATATTAACAGATAGACTAACAACAAAATTTGACGGATATCAATCACAAGAACAAGCAGCCTCAGAAAAGATTTTAATACAGTTGACCACCTATTAACCATAAAAATCCTAATAGAACGAGCCAACGAATACAATATTCCAATATATAGATTTAAAAAAAACTTTCGATAGCATTGAGCACTGGGCAGTAAATTATATTTAATTAATAGCCAAATAGATCAACGATACACAGATTTAATAGCCAATATATGTAGCAAAGCAACAACTTAAATCAAAATCCACGAAGGAATCAAGCCACTCGCATAAGAAGAGGTCCCAGACAAGGTGACACAATATCCCCTAAACTATTTAACCAGGCTACAGAAGATGTTTTTGAAAACTTAGATTGGGAAGAAATTGGCATCAAAGTAAGTGAACCACCTAAGATATGCTGATGATATCGCCTTAATGACAGATAAAAAAGAAGAACTGATAAAAATGCTGGAAAACTAGATACAGCAGCTAAAAATAGAACAAACACAGTTAAAGATATCACGATCAGAATAAATCAAGAGAAAATAGAACAAGTAGAGGAATATATATACCTACCTGGGACAAATTATTAAACTAAAAAAGAAAACCAAACAGCTGAAATCAAGGGACGAGTAAGATTGGCATGCAGCATTCGGTAAATTAAGCTACAAACTACAAAATAAAAAATATCCTCAGTACCTCAAAACGAAAGTGTATGACCAATGTATCCTTCTTGTATTTACCTATGGATCCCAGACCTTGACAATCACAAAATCAAACATGGATAAGGTAACAAAAGCCCAAAGATCAATGGAAAGCAAATGTTACATCTGAAGCTAACAGATAGAAAAATGAATGAATGGATATGAAATAAAACAAAAGTCAGGATGTCAGAGGAGAAGTAGCAAATTTAAAATGGAAATTTTTAAATCATAATATTAGACAGATAGACGATCCATGGAACAAATGTGTTGTAAGCGAGACTTTGGAAAAATAAAAAAAGTAGGGAAAGACCCCGAACGAGATGGGCGAACGATTTGAACAAACACGCGGGAACTAGATGGATGAACACGGCGATAGACAGGGAATAGTGGAAGATACTAAGGAAGGCCTAGGTCCAAAGATGGATAAAAGAAGGCTAAATAGATAGATAGATAGATAGATAGAACTATATTACCAACCAACAAATCTTGTGAAAAAACATCTAGAAAAACATAATGTATGTAACAAATTTTTTAAATATTTTAAGACGACATTAAAAAAACAAGTTCCGATATACATTTCTTATAACTATGTAAAAAGTAACCTTCTACCTAAATAAAGAGTTCTATTTTAACATATATGACGTAAAACTAAAAGAAATAGAAATTAAAAAAACAATTCATGCTAGCTTTCATAATCTGAAAGGGGTTAAGTTGATTAACACGTTAGAATAACATTAAAAAGCAAAAACTTTATAAATTAATGCACGGAAAATGCAACTATAAATAGAATTGCGGAATTATCTGAGCGCTGGAATTCTGCATTTTAGTTTTAAATTAGTAAACGCAATTTAATTATTGTTAGTCGAGTATTAATTAATAATTATATATACCAACAAACATTAATTACAAAATTACACCTGTATTGAAATTTTTGTAATAAATCATTGTTTTTATTTTTAGGTAAGAATTGCAAAATGGACGTCGTCCGGAGCATTGAACGTTGAACCTTAAGGTACAAACTAAATTATAATCTACTTACGATTATTAACTGTTAAGTCTCCCACATAATTGTTTGTGCCAGAAGCTATTCTTAAAAATGAATCAATTCTCTCACGATTTAATTTTTGAAGTTTCATTGGCACCGGTTGTAATTGGGTTTATAAATTCAAAAACGTAACTGGGATTTAATTTTGTACCTAATGTATTCTAAATCAATTACGTATCTATTTTTATCAACACTGATTAAATCACCAAGAGTTCCTATTGTCAATCATTCTGAATTCACTTTGCACATTTTAATGCAGTTACTGCTAGGCTATTAGCAATCAGGAAGAGTTTCTCTGTTTTCTTCGTTTATATCGGAAAATTTTTGAAAGTTTTGTATTTATTTGATCCTGTGGTTTTGTTTGATTTGTTCTTGTTTGTTTAAATGTTTTTCTAGCTTTTCTAGTCTAGTTTTTAACCTTCCTAGCCCGCACAGCAATGACTAGAGAAAGTATTGTTTGCGACGAAAAGATAACGCCGCAAATGTGTTATGGTGTATTTTGACCTATCTTAGCAATATCGTTATGACTTCTGTCCGTGTCAATGTGTAAAATAGAGTACAATACTGTAATGAGCTGATTAGTTTTTGGTTAAAAGCCATTATTGCTAATGACAATTTTTGAGAGTTTTTGAAAATATGCTAACTTCTTAATAGAGCATCGCATCAATCTGTGGAATTCACTTCGACTTTATTAATGGGCTAGAAGGGTATCCGATCCATCATGGATTCTTTTATTTTTCTATGGTGGAGTTTTCACACTTTACCTATTCCTGTTTTAATATTGTTATAATAAGTTTTGCATATACAGCTGGAATAAAACAGTTGATAACTTTTAAAGACTTTATTATTTTTTGAAGTTATTTTCCTCGAAAATTAAAGCACTTTTGCATGCCTTCAAACCAGTTCTACTTGTTTGTTAATACTGTCAAAATTCTTGAAGGCGTCGACTGCTTCGTCTGGTGACTGAAATCTTTCACCACGCAGTCCATTCTTTATTTTCGGAAAATAATAGAAATAGTTGGGACTTAGGTCTGGACTGTATGGAGGATGATCCAACAATTTGACGTTCTGTTGGTATAAAAATTCAATGGCTTTTCTTCGGGGTTCGTTTTCGTGGTGTACCAATCGGCAGTAAGAGTCCTTTAATCTTCCAGAGGCATTGTTGCTACATGACTTGCTTTTGATACACTTTGAGAACGGATGACTTTTGTTGACTTTTCTTGAAACAATCAAACAGACCACTGACGTTTACTTTTTTGCGGGTTCATAATAGTTATTTAAACAACAAGGTTTGAAAACGAATCTTTGCACACGATCGAGACAGTTTGGTAGACCGAGCCGAAGGCGAGGTCTACAAGTCGAGGGAGTGTGCAAAGAGGTTTTCAAACGAGTTTTTTACAATATTTTTTATACGACTGCTAATAAAGAAAGAAAAATCAAATTTTAATTTAACTTGTTTTTATTTCCGACATTTTTACAAGAAAACTTTACAAATTCAACAATTTTTTGACGTATCTAATCAACAAAACATAGAGCAGTGACGGTTGCTACGGAACTAAGCCAACTTATATTGATGGGTGACAACAACAAAAATCACAATGACGGGAGACCCATGTGCAGAAATGACATAGGCGTGCGCAAAAATGACATAAGCGTGTGCAAAACGTTTTGCACACAGCGTGCGCAAAATGCCATTTTCAGATCGTGTTCTCCGTGCGCAAAACCCCCTTTTACAAGACAGTCGTATAAAAATTTAAGTAAATCCACGATTCATCACCACAGACAATGCTGTACACGTTTTCCCAGTTTCCTGCCTCAAAGCGGTCTAGAGTTTTGATACCAATTGACCCCAGCTTCTTTCTATTCTTCGGTTAACACATGCGGTATCCAGCGGGAAACTAATTTTCTTACGCGTAATTCTGTATGCAATATTTTTTGAATTGAGGTCTTTAAAATCACAAATAAAGCCTCAATCTCGCGATACATGTCGATCTTCCGTGATGAGCATGCGCACAGCATTTTTGGTGCACCTGGCCTTGGATCTTCGGTAAGCCTAATCCGTCTACGCCTAAATTCTATGTGCCAACGAGAAACTGTCGACTGCTGTGGTCCTTCATTACCGAAAACAGAAATCAACTAGGCAAGGTATTTTTGTTAAGATAATTTCTTTCGAAATTAAGAAAAAATTTTAGACCGAAAATGTTGTCGGCTTAATTCAGTTTTTTTACTCATTTGTTAACTTAAAGAATTCACTGTAGCTATAAAACTATATGTATCGTATTCACGTTTTAAATTTAGGTTAGGTAATGTTTGAGGTTAAGTTTTAGCAACGACATTCGGCTCTCTATGTTTCTATATCGTCGGCGATCTGACAATAGCGCTAGACATTTATTACCTACATAATGAAATAGACTGCTAACTGCAGATTAAATCCTCTAAATGTTTACTTTATAAAAGAAAAACAATATCTGATATCAACTCTACCAGTTGCTGGGTGAGACAATATTTGCTATTTACATTCCCACCTTTAAAAAAATCTGACTTGCACTTTAAAGCCGTTTTCAAGCGAATAACTAGTAATTACCTTTGGTTATCCCTAGGTTGACATTTAAAATCAGCTGTTTAAGCCCTTAGCCTATTACCACAGAAACACCACTTGAATAGCTTTTTTTATTACCGGTTATTGTTTGTTGTTGCTTTTTGCGATTTTTTAAATAAGTTTCTTCTTGTACTTTTTGAATTTGAGTTATTCTCGACCGACTCTCAAATACTAGCGTATTTGATTCGAAATGTGCATAATTTGAAAAAAAATAATACATATAATAAACAGTGGTTAGCGAAGTACAATGATTGTATTTATTTGTATTATATTGTATCTTTATTGTCTCTAATAAAAATTAATTCATATGACAAGAAAATCAGGTTTTACAGCATACAAAAAAAACCACTGCAAAAAAGACAAATATCACTGGTATTCTGCGTTTTCTGTTTTAAACTATAAGCAAAAAAAGAGATGAATGGCTACTCAAATATTATAAATGCGCGCATTTTTAGTGTGTTAAATAAGTGATAAAAAATTACTTTTGCTGTTCTTGGAACAACGGGGCATTAAAAAAGTTAATAAAATCATCTTGTGTTCGAAAGAGGTCTGTTAGCGAGCGGGTTCTGTAACATTCGTATATATAGGACATTCCAGAAAAATGTGTATCAAAGTTGCCAACTTGTCCAGATTACAAACTGTACATTTTAGTTTCTGGTCGATTTTGTAAGAAATTTTGTTGAAATAAAATGTAACCTGATATTTTGAAGCCAACCTTAAACAAGGTTTATTTATTGCAAACTCTCAAAAATAGATTCAAAATCTAAGTTTGGCTTAAAAAAAACACTACCTACGATAAATGAAAATGCATGAAGATTAATCAAAAGAACCATCCAGTAATTACTTAAGCCTAATATTGTAGTATTAAATCTAGAATTAACAGATGTTATAAGCCACTGCTCGCATGGCCATGAGCTCTTTCTTTTGTTGCAAGGGATGAAAAAATGTTTAAGTTAGGAAGGTAATCATAATAGCTTATTTCTTTCAATAGCCAAGTTTCTGAAATACAAAATACATCTGTTTTACTAACATCAATGTTTACAACAATAATACTGATTTTTTTTTAATGATATTTTGTGTATCAAAGTTTACATTGACAAAATTAGAGGAAGCCAAGGGTTGATGAAACGGAAAAAAATTGGCAAGACAATGTAGAGGAGGCCATCTCTTTGTGCAATTTTCCCTCATAATTAAGGCACACACGATAAATTCCACTCATTGCAAAAATTAACGCAAAAAGGAACAAAACAAATGACTGTGAGGTTAGAAAACCCAATAACCTTCCTCGAAAGTGTGGTAATCAACTACCGGTAATAAACGATGACGTACAAAGGGCTCATTCGTGACGTCACTCTTCAACGAGTGGTATTTACCAAGGCCGCTTGAACGCCAATGGTAAATACTAGTAATTACTAGTTACTCGCTTGAAAACGGCTTTAACAGGTATTGTCAGATCGCCGAGGATATGCAAAATATAAAAGGCAGCCGTCGTATAAACCTAGGCACTCAAGTATCAGTTTTTCCATGATGGTGATTTAAAAAGTGGTCATTGTTATTAAACGTGTTTGTTCCATTATTCATCGAATGTTCTCTGTTTAGGTTCGCCTCATAAAGTATTCTCGATCGGTAAACGCTGCCTTCAAAGTGATTGTGAACATCGTGTATGATAGTAACTAGATGCGGCGACAGTTTTCTTTAAAGTTTTTATTTTTTTATCAGAATTTATTCCGTCAATACTCTGACTTTCTCATACTGATTGTCAGTGGGCATTATGTTATCCAAAACCATTAAAAATGTAAAAATGCTTTTAAGTTTTTTGTAAGCATGGTCAACCCAAAATGAAAAGGACTTCTTCGAAGTTTAAGGTTTGTAGTATATGTCATAAACTGGAACAAATAACCCAAAAAATCGTTATTTAGAAACAAGAAATTTTGAAGAATTCTTTTAGACAAATCTTTCTAATTTTTTCCTTCTTTGTAAGCGTTCAAACTCTTTCCAGCTATAAAGGCAAAGTGATTGTGAACATCGTGTATGATAGTAACCAGATGCGGCGACAGTTTTCTTTAAACTTTTTATTTTTTTATCAGAATTTATTCCGTCAATATTCTGACTCTCTCATACTGATTGTCAATGGGTATTATGTTATCCAAAACCACTAAAAATCTAAAAATGCTTTTAAGTTTTTTGTAAGCATTATCTAACCAAAATCAAAATGATTTATTTTGATTTGAAAAAAATTACTTTGATGTCAAACGTTTGGAGGATATGTAGGACAAATAACCCAAAACATCGTTGCAAATATAATTTCTAAATGCCAAATTGCAAATAATGCAAGGACCTAAAAACATAAACAATAAGTGAAATTAAAGAAAAAAAAAAAGAAAAAAGTTTTTTGTTTTCGGCCAGGACTCGAACCCGGAATCTCCATAATTAACAGATTTCTATAAGTCTCTTTCTATAAAGAATTATAGAGATCAGTTGGCTTGGTTGAGTTAATACCCTGAGAGTTTCTCGTTCTTGTATTGAGACACCACACACATGCATAGATGCAAGTTTTTCGAAAATTTATATATGGTTTTGGTGGCTTAATGTAAAGAGCGTTTGCGTACAGGGCAAGAGATTCCGGGTTCGAGTCCCGGCCGAAGACAAAAAAAACTTTTTTCTTTTCTTTTTTCTTTCTTTATTTTCACTTGTTGTTTATGGTTTTAGGTTGTTGCATTATTTGCAATTTGGTATTTATATATTCGCAATCGCCCATTGCGATCAAAAATTTTGACACACGAAAAGGTGATCTCATGCTTTCAGACGTTGATACTTTACGTCTAATTTGAGTTTTCATACCTTTGACAATGGGAAAGGAGAATTATGGAGATCAGTTGGATGGCTTGGTCGAGTTAATACCCTGAGAGTTTCTCGTTCTTGTATTGAGACACCACACACATGCATAGATGGAAGTTTTCCGAAAATTTATTTATGATCTTCGGTGGCTTAATGCAAAGAGCGTTTGCGTACAGAGCAACAGATTCCGGGTTCGTGTCCAGGTCGAAAACAAAAAACGTTTTTTTGGTTTTAAGTTCTTGCATTATTTGCAAATTGGTATTTGGAAACTTACATTTTAATTGTGTAAACTTTGATTAAGTTAAAGTTGGTTAGTTTCGCTAGTTTCTCGCAGACTTTTTTCAAACCACGTCACAACGCTAGCAAGAAGACAACCAAATATTGAACCAATGTTGATGTTTTAAGATTGTTTCGTGTTTTACGTTGTTTTTGTTTATTTTTCACCAAAAACTAAAAAAATCTGCGCCGCAATTTTTTTTTTGAGTATGCATGTAAATTTCTTGGGTTGACCTGTAAAGTTTCCGTTTACGGTCTAGTAAGGTAAATACCTATTTTAATGATTTCCTTGCTAATACGTATATTTTAAAAATTTTTGTATTGACACTGACTGATTTACACACGCACTTTTGCAATTTTGAAACTTCGAGGTGCAACACATGCGTTATCAGGCGCGTGATATACGAGCACCAATTATATCCACGAACACACCATTGTTTCCAGGATGACACTTGTGCTGGTGAATGAGAAAAAAATATTATTGTCATGAAATTTAAAGCTTAAACTATTAACAAACAACAATTTTAAAAAAATAACAAAACTTTTGTTATTCCAATTACATGCAAAAAGACCTCCAGAAAAGGAAACCTAGAATTCTCGGAAAATATCTCCTGTTTTCTTAATAAGTCAGTGTTTTAAAAGTAATTATAAATCTGTCACAGCAGAAAAAAATACAAATAATATAGAAAAAAAAACTGAAACTCATAAATATGGTGAAAACAAAAATACATTTACTTAGCTTTCATCTCCAACCAGCAGACTTTGTTTTGTTTGTTCCCGTGTCTCTTCCGTTTCGGATGGGAAGAAGGCCAACTTTGCTTATGCTACGCCAAAAAGTTGTAACTGACCAAATATTCAAGTTTCTCTCTCTTTATCAATTAATCCATAGCTTAGCCAATACTTTTGCTGACACTTATATCCAAGCTCTATAAAAAAAATATTGCTTAAAAAATAAAACGAATTATAGAAAGAAAAGAAATTATTTTCCTCAATTTGTATTTCAAGAAAAGTATTTCACACCAAGTGCAAAGAATAACTAATCTAATATAAAAAGCACTAGAAGAGGAAACAATGTATTCTGCAGTCTTTCAAGATATAGCACAGGCATTTGACAAAGTGTGGCACAAAGCCCTTAATTTTAAACTGAAACTTTTTCTACCAAAACAATATTCTGATCCTACATATTTTGGAATCATACATGTCTGATACCTCAGTGTAAACCAGAGAGATTCATACTGAAATTTCAAAGAAAATCAAGGAGGCGTGCCCCAGAGTAGGGTACTAGAGACCCATTGCTTATGTTTAATATTCCCTTTCCATATCCCAAAGCCAGATAATTGTCAATTGATTTGGTATGATTTGTCCTTTACTCCACATTTAAAGTGTGTAAGTGTGGAGTAAAGGACAAATCCCGGCCAATCAATTGAAAAAATGCTCCACGAGGGAAACTTCAAACAAAAAAAAAACAAAAAGAAAAGAAACTGGAAACTATTGACGGTAGAAAAATGTATTAAAGAATCAATAGAAAATCTTCATGATGTAGTCCAAGAACCACAAAATGACAAATAAAATTAAATTAAACCAAATCACTTTATCCAACAAAAATATAAATCACACACAAATCACAATTATCAACATTCCCGTACCATATTCAAATCATGCAGAATATTCCCTTGGTACCAAATTGCGCTGGAAAACACCTGTTTAGAAAAAAAGTACTAAGGTGTAGAAAAATAAACTGGCTAATTAGAAGGAATTCATTCCAATTTTACTATTTATAATAAGTTCCTCTTTGGAAATAGTGACTTTGCCTTATATAAACAACTTATTTACTGAGCTCAATTATATATTTTGACAGTATTTTGTTGAATCAGATAGATAAAAGCTTTAAATTTCCGACAAAGAATGGGTTTGCTAAATAACTAAACTAAAATGCAGTTGATACTTTGTTGTTGATACTGTTAAGAAAATATTTAATTTCAGTAGAAGAGTGTTGGGCACAAGCACAAGTATGGCAGCCAAGTCAAGAAAAGGTGACAGAGATAGATGGCGTTGCCGTAAATAAATATGGCCCGTTAAAGAAGGTATGTTGCGCGTTTCAGAGTTCAGTCATTTCACCTGTCTATGATTATTTTTGTTCAGGAACAGGACAGTGTTTTGCTATCTTCCCTTAATTTTTTAGATATTTATTTTCAAACAAGCTAATCGGGTAAAAAGGAGTTTTTGTTTCTTTCATATTTTTGCGAAGCCGTTTGAGCTAGTAAACTAAGTGAATTACACATAAAACAAAATAATGCTATAAACACAACACAATTGTGAGTTACAGACTAAACAAAGCGGGGAGAACTGTTGAGTGAACCCTAAGTTTAAATCTGACTTTTCTAGTAAATTAAGTTAAAACAAAATTGCTAATTAGTCTTACTGACTAGATTGTAATAAAAAAAACACAGTGTGTTTGACAAATAAAAAAAAAAAATATTTTTCCGTGGCTAGCTTAAAAGCTTTACCTCACGGGAGTCCAAGATCTAATGGACACCTAATAAGTGTTGACAGTTCACTGTTTCGTCCTTATGGGACTCCTCAGAGCACTGCTTGGTCAATGTGACACTCTTGCGAAGTTAATTAGACGGTTTTGTCTCTAATCCTATATAAATAGTGAGAAAACTCTCGCAAGAAGCGCCATGTACCGAGATACCAGAGAAACCAGAACAAGAGCAGACGAAAATAAACTGCTATACATATCGATCAATGAAAAGATCGATTGCAAATAAAAAGAAACAAACTAATCCGTGACCTACGACAGCTATAAAGACTTAAAGAACTGAAAAAAAGGATAGTAAAAGCAAAAAAGGTTATTGGATGTCTCATCAGTATTTTATGGAACAGACAGATAAAAAAGAATGTAACAATTAACATATATGAAAAAATGGTAAAAAGCACACTGTTATACTGCCGTCCTTAGTAAGACCCACCTATCTACGTTTTCACTTATTTCGAGAAAAGCGAGTTTAAAGTTTAAATGCTTGCTAAGAGTACATAGTAATATTTTTTTTTGTTTTTCAAAATAAAATACTTCCGAACAAAAATATTGGTATTTTTCTTAAAAAACAGATGAAAATAACCTATTTGAAGCCATTTTTGGTCCTAACTCATTTTTGATTTTTTTGCAGATAGTTGGGTCTTACTAAGGACGCCAGTATATGGAATAGAGACTTTTCGCGTAACAGAAAAATACAAAACAAAAATGAAAAGTTTCAAAATCGATGCCATAAGAATATTTAGAACAGATCATAATATAAGAAATGAGATCATAAAAGAAAGAATGGTAATCGAGGGAAGTATAACAAATGACATCACTAAAAGACAACTGATATGGTACGGACATGTACAACGGATGAACGACGAAAGATTACCAAAGCAGGTCCTAGAATGGCAATCCAAAGATCAATGAGTCAAAAAAACGTGACAGAAGATGATTGTCAGGATTGAAGGAGGTGGAGAATAGGGAATAGGCGTCGGACAACGTAGAAAAACATTCTAAACCGACATAGTAGTAATAGTAGGATAAAGTATGTAGCCTATATCCTTTGTGGTAGTATTAGTATTTTATTTATATAGGTTGTGAAATCTTTCTTAAAAATGCAACGCCCACTAGCATTTTTACTATGCCCTCTTAAAGAAGGGAGAAAATCAAATATTTTCATTTAGTTCAAAGTGCACAGTTGCAAACAAATACAGCTCAAACTGGTTTATCCGTTCATAGTAAGAATATTATTGACTCCATTGAGCCCATAAATCTCAGAGGCGTGTTGGATTTAAGCCGCTACATTGATTACATGCATGAGTTACACTACAACAACGGCGGTACACGATCGGACGCCGAACGGATTGTTCTGTAATTTGTCCTAGATGTATTAATGGGTCTTCCGACAAAATCCTTTATATAACAAACATTTTGCTCAATCGTGAAGGCTAGTACCCGTGTATAAAAAGACAAAAATTTTTCATGGCTAAGCGGGCATAGAAAGATTTTGTTTCTCTTGTATTTTTCCGTGGGCAGCTCGAAAGCTATACAGTGTACACCCACGGGGGTCCAAGATCTAATGGACACCTATCAAGTGTTGACAGTTAACTGTTTCGTCCTTAAGGGATTCTTCAGAACACTGCATGGTCAATGTGACACTTTTGTAAAGCTGCAGAGACGATATATGAATCTCATCTATCGATATTGGTAAGTAAAATAAATAAAATAATGCCTGCGATAACGTTTGCTTTCCCATAAGTGGCGACATCTACAAATACAAAAGAAACTACCAGAGTAAAAATAAAAGCAGGCAGATAAAACGAAGTCATAAGTACTGTTTTTCGTTCCATCTGCCTGTGAGTTTGAGTTTCGTAGCTCGTTTCGAAGTAGAGTTTTAGATAGGTCAAATATGGGCTGAAATGTTTCAGGAAAAGATGGTACAGCAACTTACCCCGCGAACTTGGCCGCGCACTGCATTGCCCTTAGATAAGCAATTTTACTAAAAAACCGTTTCAAAAGCACTTCTAAAAACATGTTTACTGTGTAGATAAAAGACAATAATTAATACCATTTTTTATCGATAAGCAATAACGCTGAATAGCAAAGCAATTTAAGAAAAAGCAATAAAATGGATCATAAATGCTCTAATGGGTTAATTGTCACAAATTAAATTAACCTATATTTTTGATATCCAGATACAAAATAATTTAGTGAAATAGAGAGAAACTATTCTTTGATTACAAATCTCTTGGAAGGGGGCAAAAGGCTTGAGACGGGGCCGAGATCCCATGATATGTTTATTTTGTATTTTATGCTATTTTATTTTTTTATTCATAAAATAAGTCAAAAATGCTGTAAAAAATTTAAACCCCGAGGCCCTTTCCCTGGGTGCACCCATGCAGAGTGTTCCATTAAGGATGGTAGTCGGATTTGTTTTCAGTTCAATTTTTTTTTATAACAAAATCAGGCAATGCAAATTCACCCAAACATTTTGTTTGAAGCTCCCCGCTGGAGGGAGTAACCACATTTGACAACTAGAGAAATTGCATTTTATGACAAAACTCTATAATAAACTGGCTTAAGTTTTCGTTACCAGGAATTCTTTTGAAAGGCGATTTCCAATTTTAATTTTAGATTTTGACCATTTGTATAGTTCTGTTATCGCTTTTATGTATGTATGATTGATATTAGTTTGCTCTAACACTGTCCATAATTTTTCTACTAGGACGCTTTTTATAGGTCCAGAAAGGTAACATAAGTCTCTATATTTCTGGCACTCCTTTTCTCAATTATTTGTTTAAGACAAAAAATATTATCACTATAAGATCTGCCTGCATGAAACCCACTTTGCTCTTCTTCTTATTCATGAAAATCATTCTCTATTAGATCTCTAAGGATCCTACCGTACAAGAATGTATACTGGTTACTGAAATTTCTCTGTAATTGTTGCAATCCAGCTTGTTTCCTTTTTTATGTATTGAGGATATACTTTATGTCTCATAAGTTTATTTTGGTTAATAATTTTACCGATGCCTAATACTGATCTATAAATCTGAATAAAATCAAGGAAATAAATAAATTTGCAAAACTTTAAAAAAAAAGAAAACATCAAAAATAAAAAACCGAACCGAACCGAACCGAACCTCTAATCTAGTATCGTCTGGGATTATTACAAGAATGGAAGCTGCGTTGCCGCAATCGCAAGACTTTTTGGAACAAAAGATTTAGCTTCTTCACCCCAGGGTCCCAATGTCTCGACGCTGAAGGGTACGAAACTGTACCCTTTGGTTTCCAGCTCTTCGTATTTTTTTTGCTTATGTTTTTCTCTGATTTTATTGATGTTATGTCAAAATAAGATAATGCGAAAGTATCTCTGTAAGTCACGTCCCAAATTAGGGATTTTCCTCTGCACCAGGGAAACAAAGACAAACCATCTACTCGCTTTCCATCTCCCCTTCACATACCAGGATGTTCAAGCACTGAGGGTATTCCTGCAGATACAAGAGCCCTCCTGATAATGTTGTTGAGCAGCCCGTAGCGAGACAAACGGCTGGCACTTTTGTAGCAGCTTAGGGCGTGGTGCCCATAAATGTCTAAGGTTTTGCTGCAAGTGCAGTCGTGTATCTCGCACGAAGGTTGGCCCAACGTAACGAAATGAAAATTTGAAAAGTGGAATCATCCAAAAGGTTCCCAAGAGCAGATGAAGGTAGAGCCTGTAACCAGGCGTTGCTCTCTGGTTCTAGCAGAGCTAGAAGCCTAGCATGGTGTTTGGCATCACTGAATGAATCAAAAATTGTATCGAATTTAGAACGATAAATTATATTATCAAAATCTTTTTGGCGATAGACATTATTGCAAGGGATATTATTGATATTAGAGAAAAAAGTAAAAAATTCAATAGCTTCTTTGAAATCACAGTCAGGATCACTTAAAATTTCAGGTGATAATATAGTCTTAAGAAGATTTGAAGAATCATTATCTGAACCAAGGAATGCAGAAAAAAACAGTCTAGAAGTATCAGGAATGCCAAGTCCTCCCATTTTTATGGGAATGTCACACTAAGACCAAGCAGTGTTACCTATATATATATTATATATATACTGATTGGTATTTTTAGCTCACACATATACTATACTATACTATAGTAGTGTGAGCTATGGTGATCCTAATTTTTTCGAGAAAAAAATACTCTGCCAATATATGGGCCCCTAAGCTCACACTAGCTACTATAGTTATAGTGTACGTGTGAGCTAATATAACTAAAAACTGAAATATATTTAATTCAACTCCAGACTAAATTACCTTTTGTTTGATAACACAAGCCATGTTTTGCCTTAATCTCAAATTTTTGAAATCTACCCCCACCCTTAAAAAAAAAAAACTAAAATGTATTTTGTTAAACTCCGGACTCAATTACCTTTCGTTTGATATCACACAGGCCATATTTTCACTTAAACTCTAATTTTTGAAATATACCCCCACCTTTTTTTTTAATAAATTAAAATGTATTTTGTTTAATTCCAGACTCAATTACCTTTCGTTTGATATCACACACGCCATATTTTCACATAAACTCTAATTTTTGAAATCTACCCCCACCCTTTTATTTGGTTTGTGTTTGGTGGATTTTGTTCATTTTTAAATGGGACCATCTCGACCCAAGACCCAGCCTAAGTACCAAATTTCATTAAAATCGGCCAAGCGGTTTTTGAGTTATGCGCGTTGATCGTTACAGACATACAGACAGACAGACATACAGACAGACAGACAGACAGACAGACAGACGGCGCAACAAAAAAGTTTCAAAATCATCTGAAACGCAAAGATATATAAAAATTTTTGAAATCGGAGCAACTTTTTTTTCCTCGAAAAAATTAGGATCACCATAGCTCACACTACTATAGTATAGTATATGTGTGAGCTAAAAGTTGCTCCGATTTCAAAAATTTTTATACATCTTTGCGTTTCAGTGTCTGTCTGTCTGTATGTATGTCTGTATGTCTGTATGTCTGTCTGTAACGACCAACGCGCATAGCTCAAAAACCGCTTGGCCGATTTTAATGAAATTTGGTAACTAGGCTGGGTCTTGGGTCGAGATCGTCCCATTTAAAAATGAACAAAATCCACCGAACACAAGCCAAATAAAAGGGTGGGGGAAAATTTCAAAAATTAGAGTTTATGTGAAAAATGGCGTGTGTGATATTAAACGAAAAGTAATTGAGTATGGAGTTAAACAAAATACATTTTAAAACTGTTTGGTTTTCACTTTCTCCAACGTCGATCACGAGGATACGAGTGATCCCGTCTGGAACACGTCCTGATAGTCAGGAACAAATGTTCCATGCCAATCCACGACCGGACCGGTTTCGACCTTTTGGGCCATCCTCAGGTGCATGTAGGCGATAGCTCCGTGTAGAGCATAAGTTGTGTGAAACCACCAGAAACAGCTACTCCGAGGGAAAATACCCCTACCGGAATTGAATTATACTGATGGTTTAAGGCTTTCGTTGGGAACTTGTTAAAACTGTTTGGTTTTCACTTTCTCCAACGTCGATCACGAGGATACGAGTGATCCCCGTCTGGAACACGTCCTGATAGTCAGGAACCAATGTTCCATGCCAATCCACGACCGGACCGGTTTCGACCTTTTGGGCCATCCTCAGGTGCATGTAGGCGATAGCTCCGTGTAGAGCATAAGTTGTGTGAAACCACCAGAAACAACTACTCCGAGGGAAAATACCCCTACCGGCATTGAATTATACTGACGGTTTAAGGCTTTCGTTGGGAACTTGTTAAAACTGTTTGGTTTTCACTTTCTCCAACGTCGATCACGAGGATACGAGTGATCCCCGTCTGGAACACGTCCTGATAGTCAGGAACAAATGTTCCATGCCAATCCACGACCGGACCGGTTTCGACCTTTTGGGCCATCCTCAGGTGCATGTAGGCGATAGCTCCGTGTAGAGCATAAGTTGTGTGAAACCACCAGAAACAACTACTCCGAGGGAAAATACCCCTACCGGCATTGAATTATACTGATGGTTTAAGTTCCTGACTATCAGGACGTGTTCCAGACGGGGATCACTCGTATCCTCGTGATCGACGTTGGAGAAAGTGAAAACCAAACAGTTTTAACAAGTTCCCAACGAAAGCCTTAAACCATCAGTATAATTCAATGCCGGTAGGGGTATTTTCCCTCGGAGTAGTTGTTTCTGGTGGTTTCACACAACTTATGCTCTACACGGAGCTATCGCCTACATGCACC
Organism: Aspidapion aeneum; assembly: GCA_963576565.1. Taxonomy (NCBI): domain Eukaryota; kingdom Metazoa; phylum Arthropoda; class Insecta; order Coleoptera; family Brentidae; genus Aspidapion; species Aspidapion aeneum. The sequence goes on from OY755040.1 coordinate 118,263,177, forward strand.
TGAGGATGGCCCAAAAGGTCGAAACCGGTCTGGTCGTGGATTGGCATGGAACATTTGTTCCTGACTATCAGGACGTGTTCCAGACGGGGATCACTCGTATCCTCGTGATCGACGTTGGAGAAAGTGAAAACCAAACAGTTTTAACAAGTTCCCAACGAAAGCCTTAAACCATCAGTATAATTCAATGCCGGTAGGGGTATTTTCCCTCGGAGTAGTTGTTTCTGGTGGTTTTACACAACTTATGCTCTACACGGAGCTATCGCCTACATGCACCAGAGGATGGCCCAAAAGGTCGAAACCGGTCCGGTCGTGGATTGGCATGGAACATTTGTTCCTGACTATCAGGACGTGTTCCAGACGGGGATCACTCGTATCCTCGTGATCGACGTTGGAGAAAGTGAAAACCAAACAGTTTTAACAAGTTCCCAACGAAAGCCTTAAACCATCAGTATAATTCAATGCCGGTAGGGGTATTTTCCTTCGGAGTAGTTGTTTCTGGTGGTTTCACACAACTTATGCTCTACACGGAGCTATCGCCTACATGCACCTGAGGATGGCCCAAAAGGTCGAAACCGGTCCGGTCGCGGATTGGCATGGAACATTTGTTCCTGACTATCAGGACGTGTTCCAGACGGGGATCACTCGTATCCTCGTGATCGACGTTGGAGAAAGTGAAAACCAAACAGTTTTAACAAGTTCCCAACGAAAGCCTTAAACCATCAGTATAATTCAATGCCGGTAGGGGTATTTTCCCTCGGAGTAGTTGTTTCTGGTGGTTTCACACAACTTATGCTTTACACGGAGCTATCGCCTACATGCACCTGAGGATGGCCCAAAAGGTCGAAACCGGTCCGATCGTGGATTGGCATGGAACATTTGTTCCTGACTATCAGGACGTGTTCCAGACGGGGATCACTCGTATCCTCGTGATCGACGTTGGAGAAAGTGAAAACCAAACTGTTTTAACAAGTTCCCAACGAAAGCCTTAAACCATCAGTATAATTCAATGCCGGTAGGGGTATTTTCCCTCGGAGTAGTTGTTTCTGGTGGTTTTACACAACTTATGCTCTACACGGAGCTATCGCCTACATGCACCTGAGGATGGCCCAAAAGGTTGAAACCGGTCCGGTCGTGGATTGGCATGGAACATTTGTTCCTGACTATCAGGACGTGTTCCAGACGGGGATCACTCGTATCCTCGTGATCGACGTTGGAGAAAGTGAAAACCAAACAGTTTTAACAAGTTCCCAACGAAAGCCTTAAACCATCAGTATAATTCAATGCCGGTAGGGGTATTTTCCCTCGGAGTAGTTGTTTCTGGTGGTTTCACACAAAATACATTTTAGTTTATTTTTCTTCAAAAATGGTGGGGGTAGATTTCAAAAATTAGAGTTTACGTGAAAATTTGGCGTGTGTGATATCAAACGAAAGGTAATTGAGTCCGGAGTTAAACAAAATACATTTTAGTTTTTATTTTTTTAAGGGTGGGGGTAAATTTCAAATATTTGAGTTTAAGTCAAAACATGGCTTGTGTGGTATCAAACAAAAGGTAATTTAGTCTGGAGTTGAATAAGATATATTTCAGGTTTTAGTTTTATTAGCGCGAACGTACACTATAACTATAGTACGTAGTGTCAGCTTAGGGGCCTATATATTGGCGGAGTATTTTTATTGTGTTATTTAAAATTGTTTGTCCTTTAATTACTAAATTGTTAAATTTTCATCATGATTTTGCAAACAGTTCTGTTTTACAATTTTTCCATTTTGGTCACATGAATATTTTATTCGCAGACACTGGTGTGGCGGGCATTGTTAAAACCATTTTTGACTATGTTTTTGCTCAAAAGTAATATATTTTGAATTTTATTTATAGCCCGGCACCAGAAGGGCCTCAGATCCGTTCTGTGCAAAATTTATAATTAAAACAAAAACAACATTTATATTAATCTGTTAATTTATATTTACATGGCAATATGGGGATAACATTTTTAGAGCAACGTGCAGTGCCCGGAATAATTTTTGAACAAAATGCAAATCATTTTTACCATATGACGCTTATCCATGTTTGATTTTGTCCAGGTCTGGGATCCATAGGTAAGTACAGGAAGGATACATTGGTTATACACTTTTGTTTTGAGGTACTGGGGATATTTTCCATTTGAATGCTGCCCAGGCCAATCTTACTCGTCTCTTGATTTCAGCTGTTTGGTTTTCTTTTTTAGTTTATTAATCTGACGCAGTTTTTTATGATTTTAGTTTTAGTGTAGTTTATACTTAACCCTATATTTTTACCTGCTGTATGATGTTCTTCCAGCATTTTTGTCAGTTCTTCTTTCTTGTCTGTTATTAAGGCGATATCATGAGCATATCTTAGGTGATTCAAATATTGTCCGCTTACTTTGATGCCTATTTCTTCCCAATCTAAGTTTTTAAAAACATCTAGAGCCTGGTTAAATATTTTAGGGGATATTATGTCACCCTGTCTGATACCTCTTCTTAAGAGAATTGGCTTATTTCCTTCGTTGATTTTGATTGATGTTGTTGCTTTGGCTTTTAAGTCTGTGTATCTGTGATCTATTCTGCTATTAATTAAAAATGCTCAATGCTATCGAAAGCTTTTTCGAAGTCTATAAACGCAATATATAGTAGAATGTTATATTCGTTGGCTCGTTTTATTAGGATTTTTATGGTTAGGTGGTTAACTGTACTGAAACTTTTTCTGAAGCCTGCTTGTTCTAATGTATTAGAAATTGGCGAAAAAATGTAGTTGTTGCAAGAAAAGTTTTTAGTTATGTCATCTTAAAAGAGATCAAAACTTCCCAGCAAGACAGTAAGTAATCCAGAGTAGACCCTTTTGGCTATGCCCCACTCTCTGCACTTCCATTCTATGTCCAGGTAGCTCATTGGGCTTTCCTGTTCTCTTAACAAAGTACAGTAGGTCAGTTCATTTAAACAAGTGCAGCTACTTCTCGCTTAGAGTTGGTGCAACAAGTATCTTGTCTCATCCTTGCGTAGGTCTCAAATTCTGTCACAAGGTACCTCGATGTCTCTTCTTCCTGTCCACAGGCTAGACAGGTGAAGTCGTTCGCGACTCCTGTTGGTGTCATGTGCCCAAACAATTTTCTATAGTTGCTTTAGGCGGTCTACGAGTTTTTTGATCTGTTTGCAACCTGTTCCAATTTGTCAAGGGTTTCGACGCATTTTAAATCAATGTGATTTTTAAAATTTGAGCTTTTTAAAATCTCCATATTATGCGAACAAACCTGTATAAGCCAACTTCGGCAACATATGAAAAAATTAATTTAATTTAAAATTGTTCGATTTTTTTCTATACAATCTCTATACTAAAAAATATAAATAAATTAAACTGATTTTATCAGATTAAACATAAACTATTACAAGTCCAAGTGCAAAATACTTCACACCTAGTAAATTACCAACGGCAGCTAAAAAGGCATGAGCCTTTCCCAAGTTATTAATCTTACTTCCTTTTAAGCGCGTAGTTGCGATTTTCAAATAATTTGGATTGAATCCAAGATAGTGTTCACATTTTGCTTCCTAGTTAAGGTCATAGGTGTGCCATATTTAATTAGAAAAGAAAATGACAGAGGCTAGACGCCGTTTTTAACGTTCTTTTTAGCCAATTTATCGGTCTACTTACTGCGAGTTTTGTAGCCAGTCTCTTTAGTTCTAAAAGTAGTACAGGATTATTATTTAGGAAAAGCAAATAACGACAGAGAAATATGTGGACGATCATGCACTTTTAACTAATTAACAAAGCAAAAAAATTCATTAAAAATCGTTTGGTTGGGTTCGGCTATGCTTGCCGAACTGGAAGATTAAAAGTCAAGAACTTCCAATAAATTAACATTTGACTCTCTATAAGAACATGGAGAGTGAAGATGTTCAAGAAGAAAAAAAAGAAGAATAGTAATTACCTAGAAAAAAAGGACAAGAAAACTGGTAAAAGTCCCTGAAACATTTAGATCATAAATATCTATAGTAAAGCAAAAGAAGGAATAGGAAATAAATCATGCTTACTAGATATAGCTGAATGAAGACACAGAATACGATAAAAAACATAAAAAATAATTTAGTTGGCAAAATACTTAACGATGGTATCATAGGAGAGCCAGCAAGTCTTAGATCATCATTTAGTGATATTTGTCACAATAAGGAAGTACTACATTGTGCGTCGACTACAGAAACCCTAATAACGTTATCAAGAAACAATTATCCTCTAATTGTATTGAACGCATAAACTACGGTGTGACGATGCATAGTGCAACAAAAATATCTCTCTATTTCCTAAGACAATCTATAGTAAGTCTGCGTTTTTCAAATTAATAGAAGATAGATAAAAAAAATCATTGTGTTGAGATATTTAAATTTACAGAATAGCAATTGTGACATCTGGAAAAAGTTGACAATTTCTCTTAAACAAACCTAGTTCTAGCATTCATCAGAATAGTAAAACTCGAAGTACTGATCTTAAGTAAACTCCATTTATTTAAATTTTATTATTGACAATGGTATTAGGCTAGAGTTTATTAGGATACCTATGTAATCTGTTTCACTTCAAAATAACAAACAGCTAGTTCGAATTAAGAATTAAAAGCAGATAGTTCAATAAATCATGGCTAATGAATGAACGATACAAATACGTATACACATATAAAGAGCGTCTCTATTAAACTATAGGGACTTATTGGAATAGAACCTGACCTTATTTTAAAATCTGCAGTATTGTGACAAATTTACAAATAAAAAGCAGCTGCTTTCTTTAAAAATTCGGCCTTTACGTGTTTAAGAACCGGATTTAGCAGTGCCTGTTTTTACTAAATGAAAGTTAGCGGCTTTATTTTTATATTTGATTTTGGTATGTCAATATTGAGAGGTCAGCTGTCAGTTTTCTTTGTAAATCTGTCAGAACAAAGCCGACTCTAAAATAAAGTCAGGTTTGATTCCAATAAGTCCCTAATAATAACTGAAACTAACGAAGTAGCAGTTAAATTTTTGAAAGTAAAATATGCAACAAGCAAAGCCAAAAATTTTGAATCAAATAACTACAGTCGATTTGTTGATCAAAAAAATAAGCCTGTCAGATATTACTCACATAAAACATAAAAATGACTAAACATAGGAATACGGTGAAATCGTTTAAAACAACCAACTGCAACGAGGGACTGAAGAGAAACTAGGGTTTACGTCTACAGTATAGACGACAGAAGGAAATGAAGAACCAACGAGAGGCATTAAAAATTAACTTATAAAGGCAGTCCCTACTATCTTTGTCGAATTGCATTCAATTCGCGCAAGTGCACCTTCAGATACATACTTTTAAGTGTCTAATTGAAATTTACTTTTTAATTTTCTCAAGGCAGAAATAAAAACAAATTGCTGCAAAGAGCAACTACAACGAGGGACTTAAGATAAACTATAGTTTACGTCTACCGTATAGACGACAGAAGGAAATGAAGAACCAACTGGAGGCATTAAAAATTAACTTATAAAGGCAGTCCCTATTATCTTCCTCGACTTTCATACAATTGGCGCAAGTGCACCTTCAGATACATACTTCTAAGTGTCTAATTGAAATTTATTTTTTAATTTTCTCAATGCAGAAACAAAAACAAATTGCAAATTATGAACAAATAAAGCACCAAGTACACGAAATAAATAAAATAACTAATTGCAAGTGACTGAAGTTTACGCCTACAGAAAAGACGACAGACGGAAATGAAGAACCAACTGAAGGAATTAAAAATTAACTTATAAAGGCAGCTCCTAATATCGTTGCATAGACTTTGCGCAACCGCACCTTGAGAGACATACTTCTAAGTGTCTAATTAAAATTTATTTTTAAATTTTTTTAAAGCAAAAATAAAAACAAATTGCAGATTGTGAACAAATAAAGCACCAAGTACATGAAAATTACGGACTCATACTTGAATTTCGAGTCATAAAGCTTGGAAGACGATGAAATCGTTTAAAATAACTAACCAAGTGACTGAAGATAAACCAGAACTTACGCCTACAGAAAAGACGACAGACGGACATGAAGAACCAACTGGAGGAATTTAAAATTAACTCATAAATGCAGCTCCTAATATCTTTGCATAGAATTTGCACAACCGCACCTTAAGATACATACTTCTAAGTGTCTAATTGAAATTTATTTTTTAATTTTCTCAATGCAGAATTAAAAACAAATTGCAGATTGTGAACAAATAAAGCACCAAGTACACGCGGGTTTATAAAATTACGGACTCGTCATACTTCAACAATTTCGAATCATAAATAACCGCGGCAGCACACACTACGATCCACACCGTCCGAATTGATAGGTGATCAATCTTTTTCAGTGCAATACATCACGAGTTATTTTAGAAGTAACGCAAATAGCCCGGCGTGGAATGGATGGTATGCTTTTTGAGCGACATTTATTCTGGAAAGCTCTATTTTTTAATTTTATCTCAGCGCCATTTTGTACACGCGATTGTTTTTCTTAATTTACTGTAACTACACTTGTTACTGTCATGAGTTTTTAAATTTCTAGACCTACGATTAATATTTTCTTCACTAAACTCTTGTTTAGTTATTATTTAATTAGGTATTTTCAAGGGTCGTCTTATAATCATGCATATCCAGCTGGAATAAAACAGTAGATAACGTTTAAAGACTTTATTGTTTCTCGAAGTATTCTCCACAAAAAATTAATGCACTTTTGTACCAGTTGTCAAAGATGTAATTCCACTCATTTGTTGCTACTGTCAAAATTGCATTCTTGAAGGCGCCAACTGCTTCCTCCGGCGACTGAAATCTATGACCACGCAGTCCATTCTTAATTTTCGAAAAACTATAGAGATCGTTGGGACTTATGTCGGGACTGTATGGAGAATTGTCTAACAATTCGACGTTTTATTGGGTCAAAAATTTAATGGTTTTTTGTGCTTTGTGCGAAGTTACGTTATCTTGGTGGAGGATGATTGGTCGTTCGGGGTTCGTTTTTCGAAGCGATGACTTTCGGCAAACAACTGGTGATGTACCAATTGGCAGTATAAGTTCTTTGATTTTCCAGAGGAAGTATTGCTACATGACCTGCTGCTGCTGCCACACTTCGAGAACGGATGACTTTTGTTGAATTTTCTTCATCTTGAAACACCCAAACAGACGTGACGTTTATTTTCGGGTTCATATGAGTAAATACACAAATCATCACCGCTGACAATGCTGTACACGTTTTTCGAGTTTCCTGTCTCAAAGCGGTAAAGAGTTTTTTGGTAACAATTTACCCTGACATTTTTCGGTTCGGTTCGGTTAAGAAATGCGGTATTCAGCGGGAATCTAATTTTCTTACCCCTAATTCTTCATGCAAAATTTTTTGAATTGCGGTCTTTGAAATCCCCAATAAAGCCTCAATCTCGTGAAATGTCACTTGTCAATCTTCCGTTATGAGCATGCGCGGAGCATCGATGTTGTCCTTGGTCACACCGCTTTTGGTGCTCCTGGCCTTGGATCGTCGCTATGGCTAATCCGTCCAGGTTTGAATTCTCCATACCAACGAGAAACTGTCGACTAAAGTGGTGCTTTTTTACCAAAAACAGAAATCAACTCGGCAAAATTATAGCCCGAATATGTTCTCGGATTGAAAATGTTCTCGAATGATTTGCTATATGTATCGCACTGACGTTTTGATTTTGAGTTAAGTTCAGATTGAGGTTAAGTTTCAGTAACGACATTTGATCAAGCGGTGATCTGGGTCAAAATCTAGGGGGGGGGGGGGTAATAGTCAACGAATTTTGTTTTGCAATATAATTTTTTTTTCTGTTTTCCCTTTAATTATTAGGAAAAACTGCATATTTTTTTCTCGGGGGGAGTAATTACCCCGTTACCCCCCTCACATCCGCGCTTGAATTTGATGAGTGTCGCCCTCTATGTTCCTATATGCCAAATATAAAAGATAGCCGTATCAAAAACTTCTGACCAGTATCCCTTGGAAAGACAAAAAAAATACATCAGTCTAGTTAACAGAGACAGCAAATGTTGATTCTCTATAAGAAGAAAATTTGTACTGGACTCAAGTATATATTTTGTTAAATTAATATATATTTTTTTCTGTACAAATTTTCAACATGACGCTCATAAATATTTTATTTATTTATTGCAGTAGCGCACACATCTAAATTATTAATATTCTTTAAAAGCAATTTTTAGTTTAAAACTTTTGCAATTTGCTTCATCTACCGCGGGCAAAATAAATTAAACAACGTTGTTTGCCGTAATTTTATATGACATTGTGCAAGCGTAAGGATCAGAGTTTACCGTGTCACGGGTGTTTTAAAAATTATTGTAAAACACCTTTTTAAATAATAAATTGTATTCCTCATTTTATTAGAAGACGAAATCGCAAGCTTGAATGAAAAACCAAAAAAAACCTGAAAGACAGAAAGAGCTGTCGTAGGTCACGGATTAGTTTGTTTCTTTTTATTTGTTTTCGATCTTTTCATTGATCGATACTTATGTATAGCAGTTTATTTCGCCTGCTCTTGTTCTTGTTTCTCTCGTATCTCGGTAGATGGCGCTTCTTGCGAAAGGTTTCTCACTACTTACAAAGGATTAGAGACAAAACCGTCGAATTAACTTCGCAAGAGTGTCACATTGGCCAAGCAGTGTTCTGAGGAGTCCCATAAGGACAAAACAGTTAACTGTCAACAATTATTAGGTGTCCATTAGATCTTGGACCCCCCTGCGGATAAGCTTTCAAGCTACCCACGGAAAAATATGAGAGAGATGTTAGTATTATTTGGCATAAAATTTCCGTTGACTGACGCTGACGTGTCTGATAGCGGGTAAAAACGCAATAAGCGTTGATCTGGCCTGAAAGGCAGAAAGAGCTGTCGTAGGTCACGGATTAGTTTGTTTCTTCTTATTTGTTTTCGATCTTTTCATTGATCGATATGTATAGCAAAAAAAAATAATTTTTATTATCTAGGAAGTATAGGTAAATCTTGCACTTAGTTAGTTTATAAAAACAATTTTGTTACATTGAAAATAAAACGTTTAATTTTGGTAGAAATATTAGGAGAGTTATCTGGCGGCATGGCAGTTCCCCGCCAAGTTCGCGTCATTGTTGAAACATTTCAGCCCATATTGACCTATCTAAAACTCTACTTCGGAATAAGCTACGAAACTCAAACACATTCGTAGGTTAACAACCTCTCAAATTCATGAACTTCCATAAACAAGTAAAGTAGTCAAAAACGTCGAATTGCCACTGACTTACTCACTCATGTATAGTTCATCAATATTCTACTGTACACCCAGACATGCTACAAAGCTGAAATTCGGCAGACTGATAGAAATTATGACCAAGCCCTTGGAAAAAATCAATAAATCCCAGAATTCTATTTTACTCCCCTCCCCTATTCATATAAAGTTATGTTAAAGGAACATTGCCCACTTCCAGAAACGCTAGAGAGCTAAGATTGGGACGACTGATAGAAGCTATAATAAAACTATAAGAAAAAATTTAAAAACATGTATGTAAAAGTACCATTGCAGTTCGAGGAACGCTAGAGACCTGAGCTTTAGAAGGCTAATAGGAACTCTGATAAAACCAAAAGAAATTTTTTTTAATTAGGCATTGCAAAAATTTTGAACAATATTCCGCATATTTTACTACTTTAAAACTTAAATACATATTATCCAAATCCCGTAAAAAAGGAGTAAAATCATAACAAAAAAAAGCAAGTACTCGAAAGTGGTATTCCATAAAAAGAATTGAGATAAATGTAAAGTTATCCAATACAAATTTCAAAATGAAAAGTTCTTACTAGTTTGGAAATGTTTTTCTAAACTTGGTTATTCCAACTGCAAATCACTTTTAGGCACAGTGCTAAATTAAATATAAAGAAGTGTGGCTTTAATAGCAAAGTTAAAATTAAAAACATTTCCAAACTAGTAAGAACCTTTTATTTTGAACTTAGTATTGGAGAACTTAGCTTTGCTTTTATCTCAATTCTTTTTACGAAATACCATTTTCGCGTACTTAGCTCTTTGTTACATGAAATGTTTTTGTTATGATAATAATTTACGGAAATACTCCTTTACCTTAATTTACATTTAATATTGATTGTCAAATTTATAGCCAAGTAAATTGTGCTATCATTTCTACTGGAATTGCTATATAAAGCTTTTTAAGTTTTTAATTGGTACAATAACTAACTCAATTAATTATTATGAACTTTGTTGTACCATTTTCAATCCAGACAAACCTCTTAAGCTACTGTAAACATTCTTAAAAGCAGTGACTGAAAAACACTTAACATACTTTTGTTAGAAGCCCGTCTGTCTGATCAAGTGTACTTTAAAAGACGTTGTTCTTTTAAAAGAAAATTCCTTTAACCCTGCAACTAAACTAAAACAAAATAAGTTTACCTTAAGTCAAAATTAAACTCCAGAAAGGTGATGGATCCGTTTTTGTATATATATTGTTTTTTATTAGCAGATATGCTATTACAATTTTTTTTCTGAGGTAAGTTTTCTAAAAAATTTTAGTATCTTTGGTCGTCAAATTTTTTTCTAAGAAAAAACTGCTTTTAAAACGCTGCGCCTGCTTTTTCAATAAAACAAGATCAAACTAATAGGTACATTTAAATATTTTTAGATAATAAGACTCCTGGTATAAAATAACAAAAAAAAGGTATCCTAAGTATTTTCCGATCCCTCAACAAGAGACAAAAAAAAACAACTAAAAAGGGAAACTTTCTGGCGCCTAAGATAAGAGGACCCCAGAGAAGATAAACAAATGAAAAATGGCTGAAAAAATACCGCGAAGTAGGCCTTTTTAATAGGATTTTCTGTACTCTGTAAGAGCATCGTCAATAACTAGGTCAATTATATTCTCAAATCTCTCCAATTTTCTCTGCAAAGCTAGGATTCCCTCCATCAACAATAAAATAATTGTGTGTAAAATTACTGTGAATTTGTAAAATTATGTGTTTATTTAAGTAACATTACAGTAATTTGGCAAAAATACAAAATTTTGAACAAAAAGAGCTATCGATTTCTGGTAAAAAGTCTTCTTAATGGGAATTTTTAGAAGATATTTAAGCTAATTGACAGTTATATCCAACTAACCTAATGTTGTCAAAAATTTGACATAACATCAAAATTTCTAAATTAGAAGGGGGGGCATATAATACCTATTTCGAAATGTATTTTGATTCTTTATATAACACATAAATTTTTTTTTAATCGGTTTAGTTGGCTAGAAGATATGTTTTTTTTCTTTGCGGTCGACTAAAAAAAAACAATTTTTTGTCAAGCAAAAAAAATAATTTCAATTGATTTATTTTATTATAAATTGAATTCTTATGCTTCTAGGTTATGTCAGAACCTAAAAATAAGTTAAAAAATTTAAATAAGAAAACCTGCTGTGATTATTTTTTCAAAATTTTTTTGTTTATTTTAATTTTAGGTATAAATTAATGGATCCATGACGGACCTGATACCTTCCTAGTAAATTTTTTAACCTATTTTTAGGTTCTGACATAACTTAGAAGCATAAAAATTTTATTTATGATAAAATAAATCAATTTAAATTATTTATTTTTGCTTGATAAAAAATTTACTATTTTTAGTCAACCGCGAAGAAAAATAAACATATCGCCTAGGAAACTAAACCAATTTAAAAAATTTTTAATATGTTATACAGAGAATCAAAACACCTTTCGAAATAGGTCTTACATGCCCCCACTTCCAATTTAAAAATTTTGTTGTTTAAATAAGTTAAAAACCAATAAAGATGTTTTAAAAATAAAAACACGGTGTAAATTCACCAATATCTTTTTTCAGTACTCGGTCGATTACGACTTAGTCGCGGCGAATCATTCGTTTAGCACTACTTGGAAAGAAATATCAATTACCGACCAATGCGGTGGTTGACGAATGATTCGCTGCGACCGACCTAGCCGTAAGCGACCCTCAAATGCGTTAGAGCATAAATATGGGACATACATGCATTCTCACACAAGATGCTTGAAGCCAGGACCCCTATTTAATTCTTAATGTTCCTTTTTCCTTTACATGATGGTTTTGGAACATACTTCGTTAAGTCACTACATTATTTGACAATTGTCAAATGTTTAGGGTTATGTCTATTATTTTTTTCTAAAAACTAGTTGATTGGGTGAAAATTTAATAAATTGTGGAATAAAATTGTAGTTTTTCTAAAACTGATGTACAGATTTATTGTGGCACCATGAAGAGTGTTTAGTGGCATCTATAAACCACTCTTAACTTTATTAACAAATAATAAAAAAAATAGACGTATTTTACTATGGAATGGCACTCCATTACTTCTTCCGGACATTTTTCCACAAACCGCAAATGTTTTACATGAATTATTTCCCATTTTTCACAGAAAAAAAACATAATTTTACACGACAAACGTAAAACACCGCAAAATGTCAATATGGCCTCCACCCACATAGCAGCTGTGCGTCTACATGACAAAACACAAGCATGCGCACTTGAAATTTCGCATCCGCGAATTTAAATTTGCCTTTGTTTCCAAAGCCACCTATGAGTGCTTCACTTTTTAAATCTTTGAACATGTATTTATGCCAGTGGCGTATATATGGGGGGGCTGCCCCCCCGAAGCTAAGTTTTTTTTAGATATTTTCCAGACATTTTATGAATACAAACATAAAATAACATAAAATACGGCCTCATGGGGTCTCGCCCCCCCCCCGAAACTGTCTCGGGCCCCCCCTGAAACTTCTTTCCATATACGCCATTGATTTATGCTATAACGTATTTGGCGACCCTGAAGTAAATGGCTTAACTAGCAACCGCAGTCTTATTTTTTGTTTTGATGATTTTTTTTGTTGTTGAAAAATGAGTTTTAATTTAAATAATTTTATTTCTGGTAAAAAGTTCCTTTTGCTGTTGCTCAAAATGTGAAAGTCACCCCAAATGAAAAATTTGGAGAAACTTCCCGTCTCCATCGATTAGGTTTCGGTTTCTCGTTTTCGGGAATGATTTAAATTGTAATTTAGGCACAAAGTAAATTTCTTTTTGAGATTTATCGCCTGTGAGTAACAAAGTTTTTATCTTCCACCGTAAATTTAGGTGAAAAAGTTTTCATTTTGAAGCCTTTTTATGTTTGTTTTTCAAAACGAAAATATGTTACTTTTTACAACCAAAAATTTTATCTACTTATTTGTAATAACTTCCATTTTTTTATGCGTTGAAGAAACACACACGTTATTCTGTGCATTTAATTAGGTTTGTCTATGGTTTTAACCAATTCTCTTATCGTTAACTAGGATAACGAAAAATGAGCATAACGGCTATGAAATTTATCAAAATTTTAAGCGTTTCAACATGTAGGGGAAAGCGGGGCAAGATGACGAACGGGGCAGTTAACGAACTCAATTTAAAACAAAAATTATACATTAAAAATGGCAACGAGTTTATTACTGTGCTGTTAGAACTCCCTAAAGTCAAAGTTTTATGGGTTAAAGATAGATGGAGCACGTAAGAATAGGAATAGTGTAGTGGCTCTTAACCAATAATTCGAGTGGTCGCTTATAAAATTTTAAGCCGAAAAATAAGCTTTTGCGGAAAAATCTAAGGGAAGAATAATATTTGTTAGTAACTAGGAAATTATTTATTATATTTTTAATAAAAGAAAAAGTAAATGACCATCTTTGGTCGTTTTTTGTTTTTATTTTTACTAAAAAAAATTGTGAGTGCTTAACACCACACGGCAGAAGTGTAAACTTCAACTAGGCGAAATTAATAATACTGGCCTTCATCTGCATCATCATATCGCTCGCTGAATGTTCCTCTCACAGTTAGTCGACTCGAACCGACTTCACCCGAATGAGCGTTACATAGCCGAGCCTGACGGCTCAGTTCAATTCACTACCCACAAAAACTGCTAAACGCGCCTAAAGAAGTTTACACTTCAAAAAAGTTTTCTGTTCGGCCGAGACTCGTACCCGGAATCTCTTGCTCTGTATGCAAATGCTCTCTACATTAAGCCACCGAAGACTATACATAAATTTTCGGAAACTTCTATCTATGCAGGTCTGCGGTGTCTCAATACAAGAACGAGAAACTCTGAGGTATTAACTTGACCAAGCCATCCAACTGATCTCTATAACTCTTCCTTTCCACTGTTAAAGGTATGAAAACTCAAATTAGACGTAAAGTATCAACGTCCGAAAACATGAGATCGCCTTTTCGTGTGTCAAAATTTCTGATCACAATGGGCGATTGCCAATATAATAATCAAATACTAAATTGCAAATAACGCAAGGACCTAAAACTATAAAAAACAAGTGAAATTAAAGAAAGAAAAATAAGAAAAATGTTTTTCGTCTTCGGCCGGGACTCGAACCCGGAATCTCTTGCTCTGTACGCAAACGTTATCTACATTAAGCCACCGAAAAATATACATACATTTTTGGAAACTTCCTAGAGTTATTAAAAGAATTTTTGCCTACTTTGATTCTCTATCATAAAAAACACACACACTTACGTAATAAAACTCCTTTATCCCCTTTTGACCTAATAAACGGATTACAACAAGCGCAAGAGGACGAAAAATTTAATATATCTTCAGCCTGGTCGAGAAAAGTCCTTTTTTTCTTGTCGCCATTCTCCTACTTTCGGTATTTTTCTATTACAGGACGTTCAGCATTTTGCCCGCATTAATATTGTTCCACAAAAGTAGACGCACAATGGCCACTGATGTTTATTTCCTTTCCATCATCCATTGTTAAATTTTTACTAATAAATCTTTATTTAAATTTTCGTTTTGCAACTTTATATTCAATAAACGTATGTTAGTAATATTTGGCTTAAAAATTCCGCTGATTGGCGCTGACGCCTGAAGGTGGGTAAAAAACTAATCAGCGTTGCTCTGGCCTGAAATACAGAAGTGCTGTCGTAGTTCACAGATGTTTATTTTTCTTTGCAATCGATCTTTTGATCGATTGATACATTTTTATACTCGCCTGCTCTTATTCCAGGTTCTCTCGTATCTCGGTAGATGGCGCCTCTTGCGAGGATTTTCTCACTATAGACGTAGGATGAAAGACAAAACGGTCTGATTAACTTCGCAAGGATGTTGATTGACCAAGCAGTGTTCTGAGGAGTCCCATAAAGAACAAACAGTTAACTGTCACCACTTATTAGGTGTCCATTAGATCTTGAACCCCCGTGAGGGCTAAGCTCTCTAGCTACCCACTTAAAAATATTAGAAACAAAAACTTGTTTTTACCCGATTAGCCAAGAAAACTTGTTTGATTTTTATATTCAGTAAATTTTAGCTTTGTTCGGTAGTTTCGCAAAAAAGTCTGCAGCTTTTGAACTAAATTAATAATAAATTTAAATCAAACTTTTTTTGGATCCGCCTGATCGGCCTCAACATATAAGCACATAAAAAAGACTTTTTTATGTGTTTATATGTTCAGGCGGACGAAATTAGGCACTTTGTGATATTTTCCTGTGTTGCTTTTAATTTTGCTTAGAAAACGTTCAGACAGTTTTTCACCAGGTTGGATACTGGGGTTTAAAATACTTCAGTGGTTTAGTGTTCGCCATGTCCAGTGGCACAAGTGGGACCATAAATCGTCCTTTCTCCAAAAAGAAGTAACCCTCCTCCCCACGTTTGTAATTAGATATAAGGGCTTGCGAGCAAACTAATTTTCCTTGCTGGAAATTTATCGTTGCTTCGGTCAAAGATTAATTGCTTTTCTGGTGTGTGCGCAAAAAATCTCAAGAAAAAATTGAGAGCATTTTTCCGAGAATAGTTTGAAGAAGTATCGTAAAAAGTGGTTCAGAAAAGGGAAGACTAATTACAAAATTTAACATGGACATGCCGACCGTACTACTATATTAGTCAACGCTCACTTCTCCTCACAACCTAAATTAGAATCTTAAAAATAAAAATGTTTTGTTTCTCGATTCACAGATAGAGTCTGTTAAATAAATTAATTCAAATTGAAAAATATGTTAAATCTGTCTACAAGACAAAAAAAAGATCATCTTTCCTGTATCCATTAATATTTGCGATTTTCCAAGACATAGATGAATAATCTATATGTTCATCTATGCTCAAGGTTTCCAAATTCCAAAATTTAAAAACTAGCTCTATTTCTTTTTCTTATTGCATTTATATGGCAAATTATTCTCTATAAATCTCATAGATTTTTAAATCTTGCTAAATACCTAAAAAATTTTTTAAAACGAATGATACCTTTATCAATTTTGAATTGTTATAACATCCAAATTCCTAAAATTCTTGACAGCATTTTAGATGTAACCAACCAACATTAGATATCCTTCTTTAATAATACTACTACTGCTATGTATTTAGAACGTTTTGCCATTCTAGGACCAGCTTTGGTAATATTTCTTCGTTTATCCGTTGTACATGGCCGTATCAGTTGTCTTTTAGTGATGTCATCCGTTATGCTTCCCTCGATTCCCATTCTTTCTTTTATGATCTCATTTCATATATGATCTGTGAAACCAAAATTGACATAACCTACATTACTTGTCCCTTTGAAAAAGATATCAAACGTTCCACCAAAAATTTCACTTTCCAACAGAGATAAGTCAACTTAACAATGTGATAACTTCGACGAATTAGCCGCTCACATTATAGCTAAGTGCCTAGCAATAACTTTTGCAGAACCAGAAAGCTCTAGGAGGAACCTCCTCCGAGGAGGCAGGCTGTCAGAAAAATGTAATAAAGGGGCTAGTAAGCCTCGGGAGGTCTTCAAAGCATCATAAAAACATACAGTAATGGATACATTCCAAACTCAACCTTACTACAGGAATGAATGAATCAGTTTAACTGGATAGAAATTTATTTGACATTATAAAAAGTATTTAGTTTGATTTCAGGCAGAACAAAAACGTAGAAAATACATTTTCTCTTTTCAACTCACACCAAACAACAAAGATTTCCCTCCTATATTCCCGATATTTAACGAAAGAACTTCTCTTCTTCCCCTAGCCGATGCCTTCAGGGATTGAGCAAAACGAGCCCACTGAATCATGTGTGTGGGGACCAATTAGCCATATTGGTTTTTTCGAAAGATCTGCATGAAGTAGATTGGGAATGTATTGCGGATTTGCATGTTATTAATATGAGGAGACAATTTATTGGTTTAATTTTAAAGGGCTTTATTGGGGGTAGGAGTATATGTCAGCTTAACTTGATAAAATGGATTCCACATGGAAAAGTGAAAGAATAGAAAATAATATTTGAGAGAAGAATGGAGAGCTCTAATAGAGAATGATTTTCATGAACAAGAAGAAGAAGAGTGTGATGATGTGTGGATAATGGTTTTTGTCTTAAACAAGTAATTGAGAAAAGAAGCGCCAGAAATTAAAGACTCATGTTACCTTTGTGGACCTACAACAAGCATATGATACCGTCCCAGTAGAAAAATTATGGACAGTGTTAGAGCAAACTAATATCAATCATACATACATAAAAGCGATAAAAGAACTATACAAAGGGTCAAAATCTAAAATTAAAATTGGAAATCGACTTTCAAAAGAATTCCTGGTAACAAAAGGCTTAAGACAGGGACGGCATGGGAATACAACGACCGATTTACCATATACACACTACCGTTTGCTGACGACCAAGTAATTGTAGCTAATGATAAAAAAGACATGGTGTATATGATGAGAAAGTTAGCGGAAGAATGCCAAAAGTGGGGATTAACAGTGAACGTGGACAAGACACAGTACTTATGTATTGGAAACGAATCCAGTGAGTTAGAACTAGACAATGAACCAAGAATATCTCCATGCAATGAGTATGTATACTTGGGTGTCACATTTGATGACAGGAACAGACTGTAAAGAACTGGAAAAAAGAATAGTAAAAGCAAAAAAGGTTATTGGCAGTATTTTATCGAGCAAAGAGATAAAAAAGAATGTAAAATTTAGCATACATGAAACAATAGTGAAAATCACGCTGTTGTGTGGAATAGAGACTTGATAATATATAAGATAAGAAGATCAATGAGAATATCGAGAATGGGAATCGAGGGAAGCATAACGGATGACATCAGTAAAAGACAACTGATATAATACGGTAATGTACAACGGATGAACGACGAAAGATTACCAAGCAGGTCCTAAACTAGAATGGCAACAGTCAATACAAAGATCAATGAGTCAAGAAACGTTATAAACCGATATAGTAGTAGTAGTAAAATGGTATATTTTACTATCAAATTAAAATTTTTAAAAACAAAACCATTTTTCCCATTTCCACTAGACTTTATTTAAAAATGTTTCCTTGACCTAATTAACTTCCCTCAAAAGTGGCCAAATTCTTTTTCTTTCCTAAGAGGGCTGGCAACACAAACCTCATCATAACCCCATCAAAATTTCATGAAAAAGTAGAACAATGCGCGGGGTTTGCCGCGACTCCATACGAATTCAACTTTCGACTCGTTTTCCCGAATGGCAGAAGCGTATAATAAACCAGGCAGTTAATATTTAGTCACAAACGAAACAGTGACAAATTATTCAAGCAGTGTTGCCATTTATACAAAGTCTAATATATACAAATTAACCTTAAAGGACAGTAAACAGGCAACATCGGTTTAAAAAGGATAGATGAACCACGTCTTGGGTACACTGATACGACAAGCTTCTGACTACGATCCTCGGATCAGACACAGACACAAACGACCACGCCTACAGATACTTGTGTAGGTCTTTTCCTTCACCTCTATTTCTATCCTTCCTAGCTCCATAACCTTTTTCCTTCCTCTTTCGACTCCCCCAACAACAAAACCGTCTCTTTTTGGGGAAGACAGATGTCTTAAGCCTTTCAGGCAGCTCTTTATTCCAAATTCAGATACAACTTTGGCTACTCGGCAGTAGGATAAGTTGGAGAGAGGACCACTCGAAGTGATAGCGTGTGGGGGTGAGGTTGGCAAGCGGATGGGGACTTTCATCCAATCTTTTGGAAGAGGATCCTTATCCGTTAGCGCTCTCTCGCAAGATTGTTGTTGTTACATCTTGGGTCTTTCTTATCTCATGTCTAACACATTTAACTGTCAGCTATTTATCAACAAATATTAAAAGTTAAGTTTGAGGAACTTATAAAGCTTTTCACATCAGACTCGGCGAAAGCATTCTTATCCTAATAAGCAATTTAAAGGTACAACTTATCTGAAATTAACTATAATATTTTCTATTTTATATAATTACCTTGCCTCGTCTAAACTTTAGCAAATTTAATTGATTCTTTTAATTGATTTATTAATTTCTTCTACACCTGGATTAGGATTTGCATGCATAGCTTATGGTATCTCTTTCTGTGTATTTTCCTTTCGTAAGAGGTTTGAGGAACTCGCGAGAAGCAAAATAGGCTTTTTATCAGATTCTTCTAACAGTTGACACCGGAGAGTTTCTCATCTAGAAGGTTTCAGGTTCTATAGAAGTTTAATGTTGGTTATTAGTCGGATCATTATCATCATATACATAGTCTAAAAGTGAGCTTATCTATGTAAATTCTCATTCTGTACGGTGTATGAATCCTTGAAATGGGTGTGAAGGAGAATGAATATCTCTCCATGCCGCATCGTATCAGGACCTATAAAAATCAAGTAATTACTGTTTCTAATCCATTTGGACTATTCAGATCAGTTATTGCGTATACAGGTGTTTTCTCAGTTCACATTATTTTGTTGTGATTGTGCCTCGGTGTAAAATGCCAATGTTCTTCAGTTACATCGCTTAATACAGCAACATATCGACGAAGTTTGGGCATACGAGGGAGTAACTCAAGGATCTCTTTTAAGTCCCCTTTTGTTTATCTGTTTCCCAGATAAATATCTTCGAGTACATATATCACACTCATCCTGTTTTCCCATTGGAGTTCCAAATTTCCAAAGGATTTCCGTACAAATTCTAAAATTCTACCTTTTTCCTATACTGGGACATCAAGAACTAGCTCTTTCATTTTTTTAAACTTTTTGTTTCAGTCACATCGGCAACATAGTCTTTTAGGAAATTCTCACCCCCATTGTGAGCCACAGCTGTTTCATTTTGCTGGCAAGGGTAGATTTCGCTACCCGATTCCCTGAATATAACCCTTTCACCCTCTGTCCCTTTCGCCCCGTTTTGTAGTCCCGCATCACGTATCCCGAAAATAGAATTAAAATGAAAAGTCAGGAACTCTTACGACTTTCACAACCGAAATTACTTAAATGAGTGCGGGACTAATTTATCTACACAATAAAATTTTTTTAAAGAAAAAACAAGGTTATTTTTTTTCCAGTTTTTTCATGGATAGTTTTCTAATCATAATTTAGTTTCTAGTAACAAAAAACATTGCGCTGTAGTAGACATAATAATGGGTAAAAATAATTTATTTAAAAAGTACGTGGATGTACTCCTGGATCCCCGACAGGCAGAGTCTACCCTGATTACTTACGCATTATGCATGTCACGTTGAGGCTCGATGTAACAATATAGGCCCGCCATTGATATTTTGATATCAAATTAATTGAATTTTATAGTACTCAGGTATACTTAACCCGTCGCGAATTCACAGAGCACCCCCTAAACAGAATAAATCGCATCGCAGTCTACATGGTGTGTGTCAAAATGCAAAGTAATCTAAAAACAATTGCGTTTGGAAACGGCGGCAGATGCATGAGTAATGCTTAGGAATTATACAAATTGCTACAGTTCCATGGGGACCTGAAAATACAAATTGAAATCGAATTGAATTTCAAGGTCAAACATGATTATAATTTGAATCCAATGCCCGTCTTAACCTGCCCTGAGTAGTCAAGCAATACAATGTAAAAATTATTAGTCCACCACTGATATTTTGATATCAAATTAATTGAATTTTATAGTACTCAGGTATACTTAACCCATCGCGAATTCACAGAACACCCCCTAACCAGAATAAATCGCATCGCAGTCGACATGGTGTGTGTCAAAATGCAAAGTAATCTAAAAACAATTGCGTTTGGAAACGGCGGCAGATGCATGAGTTATGCTTAGGAACAAATTGCTACAGTTTCATGGGGACCTAAAAATGCATATTCAAATCGAATTAAATTTCAAGGTCAAACATGATTATAATTTGAATCCAATGCCCGTCTAACCTCGCTCTGGCTGGTCAAGCAATACGATGTAAAAATACTCTGCCAATATATGGGCCCCTAAGCTCAGACTAGGTACTATGGTTATAGTGTACGTGTGAGCCAATATAACTAAAAACTGAAATATATTTTATTCAACTCCACACTAAATTACCTTTTGTTTGATACCACACAAGCCACGTTTTGACTTAAACTCAAATTTTTGAAATCCACCCCCACCCTTAAAAAAAACAAAAACTAAAATGTATTTTGTTGAACTCCGGACTTAATTACCTTTCGTTTGATATCACAAACGCCATATTTTCCCTTAAACTCTAATTTTTGAAATATACTTCCACCCTTTTTTTAAAATAAACTAAAATGTATTTTGTTTAACTCCAGACTTAATTACCTTTCGTTTGATATCACACACGCCATATTTTCACATAAACTCTAATTTTTGAAATCTATCCCAACCCTTTTATTTGGTTTGTGTTCTGTGGATTTTGTTCATTTTTAAATAGGACCATCTCGACCGAAGACCCAGCCTAGGTACCAAATTTCATTGAAATCGGCCAAGCGGTTTTTGGTCGTTACAGACAGACAGACAGACAGACAGACAGACAGACAGACAGACAGACAGACAGACAGACAGACAGACAGACAGACAGACAGACAGACAGACAGACAGACAGACAGACAGACAGACAGACAGACAGACAGACAGACAGACAGACAGACAGACAGACAGACAGACAGACAGACAGACAGACAGACAGACAGACAGACAGACAGACAGACAGACAGACAGACAGACAGACAGACAGACAGACAGACAGACAGACAGACAGACAGACAGACAGACAGACAGACAGACAGACAGACAGACAGACAGACAGACAGACAGACAGACAGACAGACAGACAGACAGACAGACAGACAGACAGACAGACAGACAGACAGACAGACAGACAGACAGACAGACAGACAGACAGACAGACAGACAGACAGACAGACAGACAGACAGACAGACAGACAGACAGACAGACAGACAGACAGACAGACAGACAGACAGACAGACAGACAGACAGACAGACAGACAGACAGACAGACAGACAGACAGACAGACAGACAGACAGACAGACAGACAGACAGACAGACAGACAGACAGACAGACAGACAGACAGACAGACAGACAGACAGACAGACAGACAGACAGACAGACAGACAGACAGACAGACAGACAGACAGACAGACAGACAGACAGACAGACAGACAGACAGACAGACAGACAGACAGACAGACAGACAGACAGACAGACAGACAGACAGACAGACAGACAGACAGACAGACAGACAGACAGACAGACAGACAGACAGACAGACAGACAGACAGACAGACAGACAGACAGACAGACAGACAGACAGACAGACAGACAGACAGACAGACAGACAGACAGACAGACAGACAGACAGACAGACAGACAGACAGACAGACAGACAGACAGACAGACAGACAGACAGACAGACAGACAGACAGACAGACAGACAGACAGACAGACAGACAGACAGACAGACAGACAGACAGACAGACAGACAGACAGACAGACAGACAGACAGACAGACAGACAGACAGACAGACAGACAGACAGACAGACAGACAGACAGACAGACAGACAGACAGACAGACAGACAGACAGACAGACAGACAGACAGACAGACAGACAGACAGACAGACAGACAGACAGACAGACAGACAGACAGACAGACAGACAGACAGACAGACAGACAGACAGACAGACAGACAGACAGACAGACAGACAGACAGACAGACAGACAGACAGACAGACAGACAGACAGACAGACAGACAGACAGACAGACAGACAGACAGACAGACAGACAGACAGACAGACAGACAGACAGACAGACAGACAGACAGACAGACAGACAGACAGACAGACAGACAGACAGACAGACAGACAGACAGACAGACAGACAGACAGACAGACAGACAGACAGACAGACAGACAGACAGACAGACAGACAGACAGACAGACAGACAGACAGACAGACAGACAGACAGACAGACAGACAGACAGACAGACAGACAGACAGACAGACAGACAGACAGACAGACAGACAGACAGACAGACAGACAGACAGACAGACAGACAGACAGACAGACAGACAGACAGACAGACAGACAGACAGACAGACAGACAGACAGACAGACAGACAGACAGACAGACAGACAGACAGACAGACAGACAGACAGACAGACAGACAGACAGACAGACAGACAGACAGACAGACAGACAGACAGACAGACAGACAGACAGACAGACAGACAGACAGACAGACAGACAGACAGACAGACAGACAGACAGACAGACAGACAGACAGACAGACAGACAGACAGACAGACAGACAGACAGACAGACAGACAGACAGACAGACAGACAGACAGACAGACAGACAGACAGACAGACAGACAGACAGACAGACAGACAGACAGACAGACAGACAGACAGACAGACAGACAGACAGACAGACAGACAGACAGACAGACAGACAGACAGACAGACAGACAGACAGACAGACAGACAGACAGACAGACAGACAGACAGACAGACAGACAGACAGACAGACAGACAGACAGACAGACAGACAGACAGACAGACAGACAGACAGACAGACAGACAGACAGACAGACAGACAGACAGACAGACAGACAGACAGACAGACAGACAGACAGACAGACAGACAGACAGACAGACAGACAGACAGACAGACAGACAGACAGACAGACAGACAGACAGACAGACAGACAGACAGACAGACAGACAGACAGACAGACAGACAGACAGACAGACAGACAGACAGACAGACAGACAGACAGACAGACAGACAGACAGACAGACAGACAGACAGACAGACAGACAGACAGACAGACAGACAGACAGACAGACAGACAGACAGACAGACAGACAGACAGACAGACAGACAGACAGACAGACAGACAGACAGACAGACAGACAGACAGACAGACAGACAGACAGACAGACAGACAGACAGACAGACAGACAGACAGACAGACAGACAGACAGACAGACAGACAGACAGACAGACAGACAGACAGACAGACAGACAGACAGACAGACAGACAGACAGACAGACAGACAGACAGACAGACAGACAGACAGACAGACAGACAGACAGACAGACAGACAGACAGACAGACAGACAGACAGACAGACAGACAGACAGACAGACAGACAGACAGACAGACAGACAGACAGACAGACAGACAGACAGACAGACAGACAGACAGACAGACAGACAGACAGACAGACAGACAGACAGACAGACAGACAGACAGACAGACAGACAGACAGACAGACAGACAGACAGACAGACAGACAGACAGACAGACAGACAGACAGACAGACAGACAGACAGACAGACAGACAGACAGACAGACAGACAGACAGACAGACAGACAGACAGACAGACAGACAGACAGACAGACAGACAGACAGACAGACAGACAGACAGACAGACAGACAGACAGACAGACAGACAGACAGACAGACAGACAGACAGACAGACAGACAGACAGACAGACAGACAGACAGACAGACAGACAGACAGACAGACAGACAGACAGACAGACAGACAGACAGACAGACAGACAGACAGACAGACAGACAGACAGACAGACAGACAGACAGACAGACAGACAGACAGACAGACAGACAGACAGACAGACAGACAGACAGACAGACAGACAGACAGACAGACAGACAGACAGACAGACAGACAGACAGACAGACAGACAGACAGACAGACAGACAGACAGACAGACAGACAGACAGACGGACGGACGGACGGACGGACGGACGGACGGACGGACGGACGGACGGACGGACGGACGGACGGACGGACGGACGGACGGACGGACGGACGGACGGACGGACGGACGGACGGACGGACGGACGGACGGACGGACGGACGGACGGACGGACGGACGGACGGACGGACGGACGGACGGACGGACGGACGGACGGACGGACGGACGGACGGACGGACGGACGGACGGACGGACGGACGGACGGACGGACGGACGGACGGACGGACGGACGGACGGACGGACGGACGGACGGACGGACGGACGGACGGACGGACGGACGGACGGACGGACGGACGGACGGACGGACGGACGGACGGACGGACGGACGGACGGACGGACGGACGGACGGACGGACGGACGGACGGACGGACGGACGGACGGACGGACGGACGGACGGACGGACGGACGGACGGACGGACGGACGGACGGACGGACGGACGGACGGACGGACGGACGGACGGACGGACGGACGGACGGACGGACGGACGGACGGACGGACGGACGGACGGACGGACGGACGGACGGACGGACGGACGGACGGACAGACAGACAGACAGACAGACAGACAGACAGACAGACAGACAGACAGACAGACAGACAGACAGACAGACAGACAGACAGACAGACAGACAGACAGACAGACAGACAGACAGACAGACAGACAGACAGACAGACAGACAGACAGACAGACAGACAGACAGACAGACAGACAGACAGACAGACAGACAGACAGACAGACAGACAGACAGACAGACAGACAGACAGACAGACAGACAGACAGACAGACAGACAGACAGACAGACAGACAGACAGACAGACAGACAGACAGACAGACAGACAGACAGACAGACAGACAGACAGACAGACAGACAGACAGACAGACAGACAGACAGACAGACAGACAGACAGACAGACAGACAGACAGACAGACAGACAGACAGACAGACAGACAGACAGACAGACAGACAGACAGACAGACAGACAGACAGACAGACAGACAGACAGACAGACAGACAGACAGACAGACAGACAGACAGACAGACAGACAGACAGACAGACAGACAGACAGACAGACAGACAGACAGACAGACAGACAGACAGACAGACAGACAGACAGACAGACAGACAGACAGACAGACAGACAGACAGACAGACAGACAGACAGACAGACAGACAGACAGACAGACAGACAGACAGACAGACAGACAGACAGACAGACAGACAGACAGACAGACAGACAGACAGACAGACAGACAGACAGACAGACAGACAGACAGACAGACAGACAGACAGACAGACAGACAGACAGACAGACAGACAGACAGACAGACAGACAGACAGACAGACAGACAGACAGACAGACAGACAGACAGACAGACAGACAGACAGACAGACAGACAGACAGACAGACAGACAGACAGACAGACAGACAGACAGACAGACAGACAGACAGACAGACAGACAGACAGACAGACAGACAGACAGACAGACAGACAGACAGACAGACAGACAGACAGACAGACAGACAGACAGACAGACAGACAGACAGACAGACAGACAGACAGACAGACAGACAGACAGACAGACAGACAGACAGACAGACAGACAGACAGACAGACAGACAGACAGACAGACAGACAGACAGACAGACAGACAGACAGACAGACAGCGGCGCAACAAAAAAGTTTCAAAATCATCTGAAACGCAAAGATATATAAAAATTTTTGAAATCGGAGCAACTTTTTTTTCTCGAAAAAATTAGGATCACCATAGCTCACACTACTATAGTATAGTATATGTGTGAGCTAATAATTAATATAACCCGTTCTTATTACTTAATTATAATAGAAAGTATTCATCAGTTTTTAATATTAAGTAAAAGCTTGATGTAGAAACATAGGCCCTCCATTAATATTTTGAAATTAAATTACATAAATAATTTTATCATCTAAAAACAATTCCGTTTGAGAACGGCAGCAGGTTGCTTCATATATCGAAATAAAATTAAGTATCAAGGGCTAACCTCTTTTAGATGAGTATTTTATGCATACTACAAGACCCACCATTATCAGTTTGATTTTGATATCAGAATAATTGAACCTTACATTCAATATAGGGGGGGATGGGAGGATTTGCCAATTTTTTTATTTCGTGTAGTAAACATATTTTTGAAAAAATATTTTTTTTTAATGTTTTTTTGATTTTTTTATAAAGTATATCTAACAAAAATGAAATAAAATATTTTGTAGCTTTTTTCATATCAGTTTTTGGAAAAACAACTTTTGTAAAAAAAGTTTTTTTTGTTTTTTTATAAAGCATTTTTTTCGAAAAACATTTTTTTGTGAGGGCCTTTTTTGCAAAATGTTGGTGGTCCAGTCACCGGTCAGGATATGTTTGCGATCAGTTATGTTTAACACAGATTTTGATCTTCAAAAAAAAAACAAGTTAAGTTATATTAAAATAAAAATGAAACAAACATTCTCACGGCGAATTATCCTCGCGGCGAATTGGCCGGCGGAGAATTATCCCCGCGGCAAATAGACCAGCGGCGAATTGTCTACTATCCGATATAGTGTATGCCAAAATGCAAAGTCTTTAAACAGTCGCGTGTATTATCAATCGTACAAAGGCTGCGGTTCCATGTGGGCCTGAAAATACATATTAAAAACGAATTGAGCGTCAAGGTTAAAATTTTATTTTTTAAAGACGTGATCAATCAAAGTTTAACAACTTGGCAAAAGAGCTCATCTTTCGGACTGTATTATTTATATCTGACAATAATAATATGAATACTATTATGAAGAAAGAATGTTGTATCCTGGAAATTTTGGGCAAGGACCCTTATACTAAAAATTCAATTCAATTTAAATTCAATTCAAAACGTTTATTTCGTCAATCCAATAATATAACAAAAGAACACATTTCTAAAAAAATTAAAAAATCAATGTGACGAAAATGGACCATCTCTCGATTATAGAAACCGCTAACACTAAGCCCTTATGGACTTATGCGAAATGACCCAAATAAATTAAGTAAATAATACATTTTAACAAAAGTTACCTAAGTAAAGAGTAGGACTAAAAAACTTACAATTCTACAAATAGTTCGATATATTTATCCCAGTCCGGCCGACCCATGCAGACACACACCAAAGCCGAAAGCCAAAACGCCCCTCGGGGGAAACAGCGAAGTATTAAGTCTTAATTGTCATCAACAAGGGAGAAAAATACAAGTATTTTTTTTTAAGTCAACCCAAAAGTAGTTAAAAACTTGTAAAGCAGTTGTTGTTGTTCCAACAGTTTTTCTTTTGTATATTTAGAATAGGACTTTAATGAAAGCTTTTGTATTTCCCTTGGAAGTTCATTCCATATTCTAATAGCATTATACACAAATGATTTTTGAAAAGCTGCCGTTCTATGTCGGGGGATAATAAACCTGTGAAAAATGCCTTTCATACTTAATTAAAAGATAATTGTCTCCTCAATGTTCATTTAATCAACCCCAAACTTCCTTTAGAATGGCATTCCAAGGACTCTCGAACACCCCCTTAAACTAATTATAATGTGAAAAATATCGCAACACGGACTGGGTCCAAATTTATTTGCCATTATCTGGTTTTTTTCTCGCTTCGCGTTCCTCTTTCGCGCGAGCGGAAGTTTTCCAGCCTCGTTTCCAGCACTTTTTTAAGGGACAGTTTTTTAGTTACTACTTTTGTAACAAAGTATTGTATTGCTTAAATTTTCCCAGCTCACAAAAGATCCCGCATCCATGTAACCTTTAAAATTAAATAAATAAATCCATGACGGATCTGAGGCCTTCCTAGCTAGCTTATTATCATAAAATTTTCAGGTAAAATAGTGTTCGACACTCTTACGAGAAAAATTAGATTTAGGTCAAAATCCACTAATGCTAATGACAGTTTTTTGACAATTAAAAACTTTAACTTTTTAACGGAGCATTGAAGCAATAGACTGTTTTCGGAATATAATAGACTATATTTTGATCAATAATTCGTGTTATAACCAAAAACTTCATAGGAGTTTTAGTTTCTGAGATATTTACAAAGAACTGTTTTCAAGGCTATCCATTTCTTTGGCTTAAAATGGGTGCAAATATTTCAAATCAAGAAAACGACGTCTGGAGTCATTGTATTGTAAACAATGCAATGCAATTTTTCTCTTAAAGAAAAACCAGAATTTCGAACATCATTGAAAAAGATAATAAAATAGTGTTCAACCAATATAAGAAAATGAATGACATGAAAAAAAATTGGATAATACTTTGGTAACAGTACTTGTGTACCGCGAAGACATAATTCTTAGACCGGGTGCATATCCAACTTTAGATTATATAAAGTATAATGTACAAAGAAACCCCTAATGTAAAATCGATGGAACACCATTAGGCCGTCCCGGACGGGACGCCTCGTTCAGCTCCTTACCTCGCTAAATCATTTTGGAAAAGCCTCTGGAAATTTATTTTATTTTTTAAACCTAAAGTCATTATCCTGTTACAAACTTTATATAACTATACTACAAGATAGTCCAATGATTTTAGATCAACTTTGATATAGGAAAATTAACAACCGAATCAGGATAAAACTTTTTGACATTAGAGTTTAGAGGCCTTGAGACTGCCTATTGTATATCTTGCTCTCAGAGGCTTGCGGTCCATGTAAGCATTGGAAGCATTGCTTCCTTTAAGCAATCAGATATAACAAAAATAAGTTGTTAATAGTTCACTATTAAAACTTGCAAGCATGCATGCACAATGCGAGAATTTAGTTATCGCCTGCTATAGCCTTGAGACAAGCAGTCTGTTCGATTACGTACATATGTACACCACATCAATTAACCCTGTTAAACCGAAACCGGTCGTGGATTGGCATGGATCATTGTTCTTGCAGATTGTCAGGACGTGTTATACCCACGGATGATTCATGTCCTTGTAATCGACGTTCAAGAAAGTGATTTTTTTTGACCGGTTGTTAGTCCCGTCACATAAGAATGTCTGCTTTGTTTCCTATTTAGTTTAAGGAGGTCGCAAGTGAGTAATGTTGACGAACCTCACCAATCCCTAGCTGTGGTTTTGCCTCTGTCCCCTGTATTGAATAACAGTGGTTTCGATGTTCTTCATCCACTCATCTCTTAATACATCTATGTATCATTTGATATCCTTAGATGTCCTTTTGGCATTACTATTCTTAAAATAAGTAATATATTTCAATGACGAAGTCGTAGAATTCTTGATTTCCAAAAACATTTGAATCAAAAAGTTTTTCGGACAACTGATGTGTAGATCACGGTAAAGAATAAAAAGCATTATCAATCTATGAATCATGTAAAAAGGTATTTGTTTTTATAGTTTGCCTAAATTCCATTGACTCTACTAATAACTATCCATAAATCAGTCTTAGTGATCTTTTGATCCTTAAAATTGAAAAGTGCTGTTTACAGTTTGCCTCGAAAGAGAGATTGGTCGTGTAAGATTTTAGTGGATAATTCATTCTTAAGTTGTATCGGGTTTAAAAGAATCAACCCAGCAAACATTGACCTGCTGGTACTTTACTAATATAGTACTTTATATGCTGGCAACTGCTGGCATCGGCAACGATATGCATTATTTTTATTATTATTGTATTGTCTAATTTGCATATTATTTAAAAGTACAAAAAACGCAACATTTTAGTACTTGATTTTTAATACAACGAAAAGTTATGCTTTATTTATGAAGAATGACAAGTGCAGCCAGGGTTAATGGCAGTAAAACACTTTAAAAGTATATTTACGCAGTTGCTTTTAAAGCACTTTATTTTAGTACAAAACAATTAAATATTTTACTGTGAAAAAAAATACTAAAAAAAAACAATTTAGTAACATTTTGAAAAAGGTACTCTTAAAGTACATTTAATTTTTTGTTTGAAACTCGTAGACAATGATTGTGTAGAAATCAAATTTCGGACTTCCATTGTCTTTATTTATTTTAAAACTTGATAACGGTTAGAGATACTTACTAACCAAAATGTCGTGTTTTAAAACAAATAAAGACACTGGAAGTCCGAAATTTTATTTCTACATTTAATTTATTATTAAAAGCTTAAAAGTTTTACTGCAAAATTATTATAACAGTGAAAAAACATTTTAAAAGTATTTTTAAACAGTTGCTTTTAAAGCACTGTATTTTAGTACAAAAAGATTAATTATTTACCTGTGAAAATAAAATATTTACAAAAAAACTGACAATTTGATGTTTGCCGTCCTTGCCACTAGATGGCAAACACTAGTCAACATTTTACTGGTACACTAAGGAATGTCAAGCTTAAGAATTTGAATGATTTTATTTATTTTTAAATTGATGTGGAATGTTCCATAATCTTTGGAAATATCCTCATCTGATATGAAACGGAAAATATTAAAGATCCTTATATAATGATCAATTAATATTTCTTTTTGTAAATATGAGACTTGAGTGACGTAATGTCCTTACAATGTTTACAATAAAAGTAGTTTCTTTTTACTACTAAAAAAATTAATTCAATAAAATGCTTTAAAAGTTAAGGTTTTTTTTAAAAATGTATAAAAATTCAGTTTTTTTCTATTTACTAAAAATACGAAGAAAATACGTTGCTTGAAAAGTACATGCTTTTGTGTAAAAAAAGTTTAAAAAAATGCATTACTTTAAAAGTACAGTTTTTTTGTACTAAAATATATACATGCTGGCCTGATGCAGGCCGTTGTTCCAAATCAATACGAATTAAGTACTTTCTACTTAGTACTTTGCCGTTATGGGCAGCAGTACTTTTTTTGTAATCCATGTTTGCTGGGAATTATTCAGTTTTATCTAGGTTGGGAACAATTATGATAGATATTCATTGTCTTTATTTTCGATTTATATATAAAATTTAGTGACTAGATTTTTAACTAACTTTTGTTTATTTTAACTTCGTCTTTTTGAGTTTCCTATTAGTAGAGAAGGCCATGAAGATTTTGTGAACTTATTTTCTTAGTCAGCAAACAACGATAAAACCTTGACCAATTCTAAGCAAAATTTGTTATATGAATAGGGAGGGTATTTCCAATGGGTCTCTGCGCAAAATGGAAAAAAAATATAAATTCAAGGAACTTTCTTAATATTGCATAGATGTTTATTCGTAAAAACTTTACTTAAACTAAGTATAAAAAATAGTATGACTAATGTCTAAGTATAGGAAATATCTCTGGCAAAATTGTCAGAAAATGAAATATTCAATTTTTGACAATTTTGCCAGAGATCTCTCTCATATTTAGAGATAAGTCATAGTATTTTTTATACTTAGCTTAAGTATATAGCTATCATGTAAACTGGTTTACACTTGATAACGGTTAGAGAGACTTGCTAACCGAAACGTCGTATTTTAAAATAAAGACAATGGAAGTCCGAAATTATATTTCTACACAATCATTGTCTACGAGTTTCAAACAAAGAGTATATAGCTATCACTTATAAACATATAGGCATTACCTTAGAACATTGAACTACTAGAAGCAGCATAACCTCAAACTATAGGCAGGTTTGTTTGAGTAAATAATCTCCAGATATTGTTGTCAAGTCAATTTGAAAAAATGGCTAAACCTTTAATAATACAAACATTTCTTTGTAAATCTTCAAAATAGTACAAAACCATAATACAGCATTAAACCAGAGAATACTTTTTTATAATAAAAATGATTCAACCTTCTATTGTACCAAGTATATTATTTTTTGAATCTCAATAGTAATAATACAAAATCGTGCAGGTATAATACACTTAAAACAATGTGGCAGCTTAAGAACCGGCTGTTTGTTTACATAACAATGCTTAAAAATATTTAACTACGCCTATGTTTTGTTTACAGATAAATGGGCTGTTTACTTACTTACTTGTAAAAGGAACGTTTATTTCCTACGGCATAGGATGTTTTACACACCTCGCACTTTTTTACCATATTGACTTTAGTGCAAAAAAACAATAAAAAATCACAAATTCCCAGACTTTTTAGCACAGATCTTCTTTTAATCCACAACGGTTTAAAATACAATGACGGCCATCAACAACAAGTGACAGTACGTCATCGACCATGCCGTTGTTGCCGCGCTGTTATTTTTTTCGAACGTTTAAAGGGCACAATTATTATTAATTAATGTAATTTGACAAAAGTAAAAATATTTTATTGTATTTATCTTGGTAAAACTAGTAAGATAGGCTTTTAAATTTTATTTTGAATGAAAATAATGTTAATTGTTAAAGAAAATACCGTTTATTTAATTATGCCTTTTTAGTTAACTTATTACATTCTATAAACGTGGTAATTTGGGTTCTTTTATCCCCTTTGGTGGTGCTTCTACGGGGTTTCATGTTCGAAGGGCATTACTAAAAAAAAAGTTCCTGGAATTCATATCTTCTTATACATTTTGCGACTTAACCCATCGGGAAATAAGAAGGGTTTATATAGACATTTTTTCTTAGAATTGCTCACTGAATAAAATTGGAAAGAGCTCAATATCCTTTAAATACCTTTGCTTTGGAAAACTAGTAGTGGGTACTTTAATGTAGTCTAAAGGGTTATAAATTAGGAAACTTTTCGCTTAGTTTCAAGATTAAAACGTGTAAAACTTCGCGCGGCAAAAGTTACGCTCGTCTCAGCAAGGGAATACATCAAAATTTTCTCTTCCGAAGCCCGACTTAATTATGTTCTTTCAACTCTTGGTAAACTTTCGTAACTTTCAATGTAGCCTTAGCGCAAACCTCAAGAAATAGGTACAACAAGTTGGAAGTTGTACAATGTGTCCCAGCAGGGGCGTACCTAACTTTTTGGTTACGTGAGGCAAAAGGAAAAATTGCTGCTCCTCATTTATAGTCTTGCCGCAAGACGAGACGATTAAAGGCCTTCTCTCGTCCCGTCTCGTTATGCGAGATAAAATGGGTTTCCCGTCTCGACGATAGGACTCTTCTATCGTTCGAGAGAGTCTTTCTCTCGTCTCGTCTCGTCTCTCGTGGCTCGTGATTTATATTAGCTATAAAAAGTTTTTAAGACACCCTGTGTAAAAGTGTTTTTTCAAGGTGAATCTTATTATTTATGGTATTTACTTTTTTCCAAAATAAAGTGTTAAGTCCATTCTGGGATATACTCTGTATATGCATATATACAATAAATAAAGAAGTAAATACAATACATGCATCTACTAAAATACCTCGTTGATGCCTATAAAATAAAAGCTGTAGAAAAATTTTGCATCATTTTATTTATTTAAAACTGGACCTAAAATCCCAAGTGTTTGTTGATAAAAGATAATTTTGTGTTTTGCCAATAATATAAATCCTTAAAAGTAAAGCAATAAATATATTATTTAAAATACTTGGGTCTTGAAGATCTCTGAAATTTTTCTATTAAGACTAAGAAAAAGAAAGTAAGTGAAAAACTGAGTAAAAAACACACAGCGTAGTAATTTTATTATAATCACTAGCAACCATCTCTGCTAGATGTCTTCTTTACATCTGATAAAAACCTAGTCGCAGAGATTGAAAGTAGCGCTCCACTAGGTAAGAGTGACCACATTATTGTAACATCATTACTGCAAATAAACATTGGCCCCACAATACGAACTTCACGATCACATCTAAACTACTGGAAAGCAGATTATGCTTCCATAAAACAACATCTGAGGGAAGCAACTATTGATGAAACATTGTCGGCATTTGAAAATATGAAGAAAATCATTTTTGACCAACTTACAAGGTATGTCCCCTTAACTCCCACAAAAGAAAAGGGAGGAAAACCATGGATCATGAAACGCCATAAACGATTAATCAACAAAAAACGGAGGCTTTGGCATAAATATCAGACCACCCAAGATCAGATCGATTTTGAGCAATACCAAGAAGCTAAAAACACAGTGACATATGAACTAAATCATTCCAAAAGGCTATTCGAAGAATCCATTCTAGAAAAAGGGCCAAAACAATTTTTTCAGTACATTAGCAATACTCTTAACTCAAAGGTACAATCCTTCGCCCTATACAACAATGATGGAAATGTCACAGCACTCCCTGAGACAGTCAGTGAATTGTTTGGTAATTACTTCAAGAGTACATTTGTAACTGAAGACATTAACATGCCAACTTGTACACCTGAGACAAGATCTATCCAATCCTTAGAGAATGTAATCTTTACAAATGAAAAAGTATCAAATGCCCTTAAAAAACAAAAAATCCACTCAAGCCCAGGCTCTGACAATATTCCAGCTGTGTTTTTAAAAAATCCATACCCGAAATCTGCCCAATTCTCACATGTGTTTTTACAGAATCACTAGACAGTGGAAAACTGCCACCTGAATGGAAAAACTCCATAGTCATCCCAATTCATAAAAAAGGGGACAAACTCTCTCCAAAAAACTATAGACCGATAAGTCTAACATCTATAGCCTGTAAATGTATGGAACGAATAATTGCAATAGAACTAACAAAGTTCTTGCTAGACCACCACAAGAACAGTTTCTTTGCACAACATGGTTTTCTTCCAAAACGGTCAGTAATTTCTAACCTGTTGGATTGTCTAGAAGCATGGACACAAGCACAAGATGAGGGATATCCAATTGATGTCATATATGTCGATTTTGAAAAAGCATTTGATACTGTCCCAATCCAGAGATTGATTAAAAAATTAGAGCACATTGGAATACGAGGAAAGCTTCTTAGGTGGATAGAAGATTACTTGA
Source organism: Aspidapion aeneum (assembly GCA_963576565.1). NCBI lineage: Eukaryota > Metazoa > Arthropoda > Insecta > Coleoptera > Brentidae > Aspidapion > Aspidapion aeneum. Next base: position 118,298,976 of record OY755040.1, read on the forward strand.
CAAATAGAACATTCCAGGTCAGGATTGACAACCATCTATCAACCACAAATACAGTGACAAGTGGAGTGCCTCAAGGCTCAGTACTTGCTCCAATGCTGTTCCTTATCTACATAGCAGATTTACCAACAAACATGCTAAATCTTTTAAAATTCTTTGCTGATGATATGAAATCTTACTGCGACCCAAGCATACACCATGGGCTAGAAATGGAAGATTTAGCAGAACTTGAAAGATGGATACAAAAGTGGAAATTGCAGCTTAACATTGATAAGTGCTGTATTCTACATATCGGTAACAACAATCCAAACTTAGCTTACTTCTTGTATGACAAAGAACTAAAAACTGTTGAAAACCAGAGTGACTTAGGTGTAACAGTCTCCATAGACCTTAAATGGGACTCGCATATAGCTAAGATTGTGAAGAAGGCTAATTCCATGATATACCTAGTAAGACGCGCATTTGGTAACATCTCAGAACGGATGTGCATCAAAATTTATAAAACTTACATTAGACCGATTCTAGAACATGCCATGGTAGTCTGGAATCCATATTTTCAAAAAGATATTGACCTTCTAGAGAGGGTACAGCGCAGATTTACAAAAATACCACTTTCTTTGAGAAACAAGACCTATGAAGAACGTCTAAGAACTCTAAAGTTGCCAACATTATACAATAGAAGGAAACGTGGCGACCTGATTGAAACATATAAAATACTCAGTGGGTACTATTCGTGTGACATCAACTACTTTAAAAGAAATGAAAACCCTCAACTTCGTGGCCATTCCTTGAAACTTGACCCTCTTCGATGGAGTCGAATGTCCAGAAAAAACATTCTGTATAACCGGGTGGTGAAAGACTGGAACAGCTTAACCGAAGAAATCGTGACCGCCCCAAGTGTAAATAGTTTTAAAAATAAATTAGACAAGTTTTGGCCTCACCTGGCAAGTTAAAACTAGTTAGGGACTAGTGTGCAGTCAATCAGACAAAGTTGTCTGTCTATCTGCTTATGGATAATAATAATAATAAAATATTTTGTAAAACTAACTCTTAGAGATTCTGATTGGGTATTTTTAGTATTTTTTCCTCAGAAATGATTAAAGTACAAATCATCTAAAAACGAATTTATCTTTTTCTTTTACTTAAGTTTTATTTAAGTGACAATTTAAAATTTAAAAAATGGCTCTAGCATTACACTGGATTTTGATTTGAGAAAAATATCAAAATATTTTTGAGGTATTTTTCACATATTTCATGAATACAATCATAAAATAGCATAAAATACGGTCTGATGGGGTCTCGGGCCCACCCCAAAACTGACTCGGCCCCTTGCTCAAATAAAATAAGCCACTGACTAGTGACAACATAATCATTGCACAAAATTGTAAGAAGATATGTTCTTACTCACTGAAAAAAGTGTTTTGTAAAATTCCAGTAAAAAACGTTGGCAACTTTGTAACCAACGGTTTTTACTGTAATTTAACAGAGCCATAAAAAATTACACGTACATTCACATTACAGGATTAGTAAAATTACATAATATATTTTTTCTATAAGCGTGCGGAAAAGTCCACTTTTCCGCACGCATTTTAGTGTGGAAAGTGCCACTTTTCCGCACTAGTGCGGAAAAGTAAATTTGTTACGATTTTGAGGTGTTCTATAACATTTAGACCGTTCAAAATACATTTGTATCTTTCCTAGCACACGAAATATCCTAAAAATATTCAAATTGACTAAAATTCTGCTATATTTTCAACATTTTCGATAAAATAAAGTTTTCAGTAAAATAGGTTCAAATTATAAGTTTTAAACCTCCCCGGTATAAATATCGTCATTGTCAATGTCAAACAACAATGAACACTAGTGGTTTTAGATTTGGCATCTTAAATCACCATAGCAACAAAGTACAAACAAACTGTCAAAACAAAGCCAATTTTGCAGATACAAGCGTCTTTTGAATTTTTCAAACAAAAAAATCAGATTTTCAGTGGATTCTTCGGACGAAGATCTACCCCAGTCAGTTCTAGAAGCCGCTAGAATGTGAATAATAATAATTGATTTGATTAAAACGTTTTGAATATAAATAATTTTAGTTTTTTCCTCACGCTTATAAAAAAAATAGTGTACCTAACTCGTGCGTAAAGTGTCTTTTCCGCACTTGATTGCTGGCCAAACTCCGCTATCGCGTCGTTTGGCCATCTGCAATCGCGTGCGGAAAAGAGGCACTTTCCGCACTAGTTAGGTAAACTACTATTGTAAATTATTTATGGAAAATTAAAATTTACAAGACAATTGCTTTTTTTTAAATTCAGTGGTGTAAAAACCCAATTTATTCTGTAAAAATGGAAAAAAGAAATCTACAGCACTGCAAAAAACACATATACAGTATATGTTATGTAAAAAATTACTTGATAAATTATAGAAAATGACCAATTTTTTTTCAGTGCAGCTCAGTAGATATACAGTCAAACCTCTCCTTGCGGACACCTTTACTAAGACACTCCCTATAGGCGGACAAATTTGTTGGAACCAAGCTTTTCACGATTTATTTACATGTAAAATTCCCTCCTATAACCGGACAATTTAATAATCGGGGACGGACAATTTTTTTTGGTTAAACTGATTATCAACGGGACTGAGCGCTGCACGACATCGGCATAAATATTCTGTAGTATGTTGGCAACAACGCACTCTGCAGCCAGGGAATTACCTCTTTCCGTTTTAATGCGGCGACTAAATACTACTGTCGTATTTAGTAAATACTACTGTCGTATTTCCAACATATTTTATACGGCAGGACTGCTGTGTTTTATTTTTATTGTTCAGTTGGGTAGTAATAGATCTCTTTGAAATGGCGCCTAGTAAAAAAATCGAGAAAAAAATTTTTAGTTTACGTGAAAAACTGAAAGTTGTTAACGTTTCGGAGAAAGAACATCTATCAGCACGAAAGATCGCTGAAAAATTTAATATCGGAAAAACTCAAGCAGCGGAAATTGTTAATAAATATATATTAAAATTTCGCAGTTCTCACTCATAAGCGGACACCTCCAATAAGCGGACAAAATCGACGAAACCGTGAGTGTCCGCTTATAGGCGGTTTCACTGTATTATCATATTTTAAAAGGTTATTGTAAAAACAGTCGACTAACAAAATATAAAAAATAATTTAATTTAAAATGCAATGAAGTGTTAAAAATTAAATCAGACAAAAACGGAGTGATTTACTGGCTTGGAAGAAAAAAAATATGTCCCGCACTGGGGGAACGTTTGAAAACGAGATTTATATTTTCTTTTATTGTGAAAACTTTTATATTTTAACTTGTTTCGTAAATTTTGTTTTGCACAGCCTCCTGTTGAAAAGTTTTGTCGCAGATAAAACACGAATGGGTTATGTTGCATGGCAGCGTCTAATTTATCACTTTTTTTCCAGCTTTTTTTAGTTCAAGGCCGGGACGTGCCAACAGCACCGAATTTTTAATTATTGTTTAATTAGCGAGCACACCCACTACCTATAAGCAAGAAACTGGCTAGGTTGGCATAGAGTCCCTATATGTTGACATATTTGGATAGATATTATAATATATCCAAATACGTCAACATACAGGGACTAGGTTGGTAGAAAATAACAATGATCTCTATACATGTATAATTCATATAATTAAATAATTTATTTTAAACAGTGTCAATCATACATGCATGGGAGCGATGGATGAACTGTCCAAAGGGTCAAATTCTAAAATTAAAATTGGAGATCGACTTTTGGGGGGGTTCCTGGTGGCGAGGGGCTTAAGACAGAGATGTTGTGTCTCTCCAGCTCTTTTTGGGGTATGTATCGGGGTGGCTCTGAAAGCCTGGAGGAGTGTATGATGAGAAAGTTGACAGAAGAATACCAAAAGTGGGAGTTAACAGTAAACGTGGACAAGACACAGTACTAATGTATTGAAAACGAATCAAATGACTCAAGAGAACTAGACAATGGACAAACAATATCTCCTTCCAATGAGTATGTATACTTGGGTGTCACAATTGATAACACAGGAACAGACTGTAAAGAACTGGAAACAAGAATAATGAAAGCAAAAAAAGTAGAGAGATAAAAAATTATGTAAAATTTAACACATATGAAACAATGGTAAAAAGCACGTTCTTCTATGGAATAGAGACTTGTCGCGTAATAGAAAAATACAAAACAAAAATGCAAAGTTTCGAAATGGTTGCAATAAGAAGATCAATGAGAATATCTAGAACAGACCATATAACAAATGAGATCATCAAAGAAAGAATGGGAATCGAGGAAAGCATAACGGACGACAACACTAAAAGACAACTGATATTCAACGGATAAACGGCGAAAGATTACCAAAGCAGGTCCTAGAATGGCAACCAATAGGGCGCAGAAAAGGAGGGCGTCCTAAACTATAATGGCAACAGTCAATCCAAAGATCAATGAGTCAACAAAACCTGACAGAAGATGATTGTCAGGATCGAAGGAGGTGGCAAATAGGCGTCGGACAACGTAGAAAAACGTTCTAAACCGACATAGGAGTATAACATAAACAAACAAACTGTTTCTTAGTAATCTAGTGATAAAAAACTTTTAAAAGTAAAAGCTAAAACAGCAAAACAATTCTTTGTGATCCAAAATGGTCAATATTACAAATGCGGCATCTCTTCCGCATTTACCCTACCTCGCTATGCGGTTTTGCCCCGTCTTTCCCTACTTTTCATTCCTTGCCCATCCGAAAAAAATGGACCAACGTCCCGGCACATCTGCAAGTGAACGATATAGTATATTCGGGAGAGTCTCATTGCTTCGTGCCGTGCTTGAGAGACAAATTCAAGGGGTTTTTATCTTATTTTTCCACCCTCGAGTCCCTTCCAACAAAGATAGATTACACCGCCATTCTTGCAATTTCCCTGTCGTATCTGGGCACATAAATCTAGCGTGATATACGAGTTCGCTGGCTGCTTGGAGAACGGGGGGTAGGGGGCAGGAGAAGTTGGAGTGCCTGCCTGACTGCTCCACACTACCACCTCGGGCTCGACCGAGCGAGATATTTCGAATAAAGAAAAATGATGGTATCGTTTTGATTGATATTCTTTTGAGGAGATTTTTTCTACACAGAAAAAAAAAATATATCAAATCAAGTGGCATCTTATTTTCTATGCAATAATGTAATATAAAATTCTTTTGATTCAAGAAATTAGACTGCATGTAGACATTTAAATGTTCCTTTCAAGAAAATTAATGTTTTGTTTTATGAACAAGAAGAAGAAGAAGAGCAAAGTGGGTTTCGTGCGGGTAGATCTTGTAGTGATAAGGATTTTTATCTTAAACAAGTTATTAAGAAAAGGAGTGCCAGAAATATAGAGACTTATGTTACTTTTATGGACCTGCAAAAAGCATATGATACCGCTTCATTAGAAAATTTAGGAACTGTGTTAGAGCCAACTAATATCAATAATTCATACATAAAAGCGATAAAATTACTATACAAAGGGTCAAAATCTAAAATTAAAATTGGTAATCGACTATCAAAAGAATTCCTGGTAAGGAAAGGCTTAAGACAGGGATGTTGTATCTCTTCAACTCTTTTAAAAATATATATCGCCGTAGCTCTAAAAAACTGGAAACATAAAGTACACGGCATGGGAATACCACTTAACGACCGATTTACCATATACATACTACAGTTTGCTCACGAACAAGTAAATGTAGCTACTGATAAAGAAGACATGGAGTATATGACGACAAAGTAAACGGATGAATACCAGAATTGGGGGTTTACAGTGAACGTGGAGAAGCGAATCAAGTGAGTTAGAACTAGACAATAAAGAAACAATATCTCCATGCAATGAGTATGTATACTAGGGTGTCATATTTAATAAGTTGGAACAGACTGTTAAGAAATGGAAAAAAATAGTAAAAGCAAAAAAGTTATTGAATGTTTTAACAGTATTTTATGAAGCAGAGAAATAAAGAAGAATGTAAAATTTAACATAGCACGCTATTCTATGGAATAGAGACTTATCACGTAACAGAAAAATACCAAACAAAGATGATAAGTGTTAAAATGAATGCAATAAGAAAATCAATGAGAATATCTAGAACAGATCGTAAAAGAAATGAGATAATAAAAGAAAGAATGGGAATCGAGGGAAGCATAACGGATGACATCACTAAAAGACAACTGATATGGTACGACCATGCACAACGGATAAACGACGAAAGATTACCAAAGCAGTTCCTATAATGGCAACCAGTAGGGCGCAGAAAAAGAGGGCGGCCTAAACTAGAATGGCAATAGCAAATCCAAGGATCAATGAGTCAAAAAAACCCGACAGAATATGATTGTCAGGATCGAAGGAGGTGGAGAATAGACGTCTGACAACGTAGAAAAACCTTCTAAATCGATATAGTAGTAGTAGAACCACCAAAAGTTCTAACTTTACCTGTCGTTTATTTCAAACTTTAAGTTCAGTTGAGTCATAGAATAAGCTGAATAAGAGAGAGTCACGTCACTGGTAGCTGTACAAAATAAAAACATTTCTATTGTCGAAACAATGTAGCGTGCAAAATGTTGTGAAATATGTCACTTACAGCAACATGGCGGGAGACGCCACATAAAAAGTAGGAAGACGCATGGGGTGCAAATAAATTTTAGGGTGGTGTTTTACATGAAACTGCTTTAAGTCTTGGCAATGACTTTGCGAATAAATTATGAGATGTACTCGCATATACGAGTGCTTCAAGGAATGCCAACAATAAAAAACAACTGTTGCTTTATAAACAAATTCTCTTTTAAATGAATTTCAGATTCTGTAATTCTTAACTTATGCAAGCGTAAAACCCCTAAGCAAGTCAGGTCAAAGCAAATTTTCCATATTTAAACCTTTGCTTTGGTGCTGCTTTGCAATATATATTTTAAAATGAAATTTAATTTCTAATAACTAAGATTGTTGTCTACAATGCTTAGTTATTAAAAAAAAAACTGATTAAAAACCTATAAAATATGTTTTTTTATGATCTTTAAAAATAATCCCACTTTAGGGACGCCAATGGAACATGCATTTGACCCCAGTTCAGTAGTAGTGCATCGTCCGAATAATAATTAAATTGTCTAGTAATAAAGTTTATTATGCTATTATACAGTTTCTCTATAAAAATGCTTAGTTTAAGAAAATTAAAATTAAATAAAATTTAAATAACTAGATGCATGAAGCTCAATCAGATGCTGCACTAAAAAACGTATTTTATAAAATTCCAATAAAAAACGTTGGGAACTTTGTATCCAACGTTTTTTACTGTAATTTTAAAGAGCAATAAAAATTTACACGTCCGATCACATTACAGGATTTGAAAAATTACATGATATATTTTGTAAATTTTTTATTTTTTTAAATCCAGTTGTGTAAAAACCCCATGCATTCTGTAAAAATGCAAAAATACATCTACAGTACTGAAAAAAACACATAGGTACAGTATATGTTATGTAAAAAATTACATGATATATTATTAAAAATTATTAAAAATTATTAAAAATTTTTTAATGTGTATCAAAACTAAAAATTTCCATATGGGTTTGCAAAATATCGAGCAAGCCAAAAATTGTGTTTCTAAAATTTTTTAAATATTTTTACCATCTAGTAAACAAATATTGCAAAATTTGGTAGGTGCGTATGAGGTAGGTAGGTGCTTTTATAGTTTGTATATAGGAACATAGAGGGCGACACTGATCGAATATCGTTGCTAAAACTTAACCTCAATCTTTACCTAATCTAAATTCAAAAAATCAGTGCAATCCATATAGTTTTATAGCTACAGTAATTTTTTTAAGTTAACAAATCAGTCGAAAAATGGAATTAAACCGAGAATATTTTTGGACTATAATTTTTTATAAATTTCGAAGAAAATTAGTTTCTCGCAAGATACCGCATCTGTTAACCGAAGAACAGAAAGAAGGTAGGGTCAATTGGTGTCAGAAAACTCTAAGACGCTTTGAGGCAGGAAACTCGAAAAACGTGTACAGCATTGTCAGTGGTGATGAATTATGGATTTACTCATATGAACCCGAAAATAAACGCCAGTCGTCTGTTTGGGTGTTCCAAGATGAAGCAAATCCAACAAATGCCATCTGTTCTTGAAGTGTTTCCAAAAAGATGGTCACGACATTTGTTTCAAAAGCAGGTCATGCAGCAACAATTTCTCTCGAAGATCAAAGAACTGTTACAGCCGATTTGTACATCACAATTTGCTTATTGAAAGTCTTTGCTGAACTTCGAAAAACGAACCCGAACAAGAAATCATCCTCCACCAAGATAATGCAAGTTCGCACAAAGCACAAAAAACCATTGAAAATTTAACCCAACAAAACGTCAAATTGGTGGACAAACATTCATACCTAAGTCCGAACGATTTCTGTACTTTTCCGAAAATCAAGAATTGACCGCAGGGTCAAAGATTTCAGTCGCCAGAGGAAGCAGTTGGCGCCTCCAAGGATTCAATTTTGAAGGCACCAACAAACCAGTGGATTTACAGCTTTGACAACTGACTGGTTGAAGCGCATGCAAAAGTGCATTAATTTTTGTGGAGAGTAATGTATATGCAAACCTTAAAAGACAACATTGTATAGGCGACTACTTCTTCTAACCGAATGACGTTAGCAAATTTTTTCAAGGCCTTCTAGTTTTTTTAAAACCATAGTCAACTTTAGTATTTTTTATGGCCGCCATATTCTAATACTAGATATTAAAGTATTACTCAAATAAATGAATGCAAATCTAATTTTTAAAGTCTTAAATATGCACCTTATTATGTACCTTATAATTATTTATAATCCGGTGGCGAATTGGATGCTCTAATTTTTTTTGAAAAAACTATTTTTGCCGGCATAAGAATAAATTTTAAAACCGGGAAAATAACAAAAGCATCAGGCAGCTTTAGCGTAATTTATATTATGTTACCTTCAGCTTAGAGCAAGAATATAAAATTTATGGTAGTGTTTATTTTAATTATTAATTACCCTTATTTTGTACGGAAAAGGGGAATTTACCGTGCCGGAGCACATAGCAAAAGGAGGATTTGCGCAAGATACATGTATTTGCGTTGCTTATTTAGAGCAAAACTAAATGCGCCGGATAAGTTATTGCGCTTGCAAATGCAAATAATATAAACGATTTTAATTCGCCTTCCGACGTTGCACACAGCGGCGGTGCCTCGTGGGGTCCAAGGGGTTCCCTGGCCCCTCCGCTTTTTTCAAATAACAAAAAATTCCTTCAAAATTCATACTGTTTGTTTGTATAATGTAAAATTTTCTTTACTTCAGAAGTTATACGCCCCCCCACTATTTAAGGGCACGCGTCGCCGCTGGTTGCACATATAAAAGCAACGTATTTTATTACAGAACAAACGAGTTGTTGCGAAGACATCCCATTTTCCCAATTTCCTGCAGCCTGCAAGATATGAACTGGAAAAGCCTAAATCAACCGTTAAAATAGAATATTTATAATATATATGGGCTTTTCATGTCAACCCAGCCACCTTTTTCACTTAAAAATTTTAATTCTAATAAAAATTAATTTTTTTGTACCTCTATAGATACCGATTACACCAAGATAAAATCTAGAATTAAAAAAAAAACCGCTTTTATACTGGATACTCGGAAGTGTGGGTCGAAACTTCCCAAAAGGAATCGAATTTGTGTTACCCTGTATAGTGGCGTCTAGTGTCCTAAAAGTGCACGACTAAGTATTCTAATTAGAAAAATGTGCCACAATGTTATTGGTAGCCCAACCCAACAAACATTTAAAGTTGTAACGACGAAACCCCAACTAGAAAGAATTTCTTAAAAGTAACCGCAACGTACTCCCGCTACGTCTCAGTATACCATACAGCGACGTTATAATTCCCTAAGTGGGGAACCAATTTCTGGTTATAACTACTTGGCCAAGTGTTTAAAGTCACTGTAGTAACAACTACACTACTACGTCGTAGCCAGGTATCTACTACGTCGTAGAGGCTGTTTTTTTTCCGTAATGGCATAAAAGTTGCGATGTAGTTGCAAATAATATAATCGTTTCTTTTTGGTAGAATTGTTACACAATATGGTGGACACAACAGTAAACAGACTCGCTTAGTTTTTTTGTTTGGTTATGGTTATAATATGAACTATGTTATCCAAAAGTGTGAGAATTTACGAGCAGAGGATCAAAATTCGAGTGCGACGCAAAGTTTTTTGTATAACATGCATTATATATATTGCAAAAAACCGGTGCGCCCGTAAAATTGAGCCGTTTTCTGGTAGCTGATGGAATTTTTGTGTTGTGATTTTGGAGGTTATGTTTTCATAATCGACAGTTAACTCCAACAAATGGTGCTTAAGAAGAGCATTTTTGGTAAGCTTCAACTAATTTGTTTATAAAATAGTATGGCTGTTTAATATGAGCTCATAAAACGACAACAAAAATATTAAATTTTCTTTCTTACATAAAAACATGGCGTCCCAAACTATATTCCCTGATAGTCGAAAAGGTTACTTGAAAGTAGTTGCGGCTTTAAAGTTGATCCAAAAAGTTATTTTGTCTACATTGTTACATCAGATGTTACTATGATGACACAAACTTTTGTGGTAAAAATTAAAGTTATAATGTAGTTGTCGGATACACCTGTTTGGTACTCCAATGAAGCTTAACTTTCTAGTGGTAATTAAGTAGGATACAAAAGTCAGGGCGACTACGAAATAACGACTAAAAAGAAAGTAAAACTTTAGCAACGTCCTATTGTGGCAGAGAAGACTATCAGAATCGACTATCAAGAAACAATCCTATGAAGTAGTTTAGAGGGTCGTTTTTACGAAACATCTACTATTTCCTGATACTAAATAGTAGTTAGAACTAAAAAGTAACAAATTTTGGTTGGGATCACCACATTTCTACTATAAGAAAGTAGCAAAGCCTTTAGAACATGTAGCCGCTACTATAAATGTTAGTTGGGAAGGCCCGTCTTGGCCCTTCAATGTGACGCCGCTGATGTCATATGCAAGGGGAGGGTGTCAGAATGATACAAAAAGATTTTTTCCTTAAAGCAAAGCAACTTTTTTTAATAAAATATATATTGATTCACACCCCAGGCGCCTCAATAGGACTGCTCGCTTGCCCATACACATACAAGTACGGCCGATATATATAAGCCTACGCACTTACACAAGAATTTTTCTTTTTGGCATTTATACTTCTCGGCCCACTCTAAAATTTTTAAAGGCAATAGACAAAATATTGGAGCATCTTTTTTCAAAAAAATATAAAAAATCGAAGAAGTCACATTTTTAAAATGGCGATTTTTTAAATTTATTGTCTTGTGCTAAGATCACTGATGCGTCATTTTCAATATTTTTTCTTAAAGCACAGAAGAAATCATAAACCATAGATATGTTTTGGCCAATTAAGAAGATAAAGCACCCTGTAAATTTAAGGAAACGCAACATTTGAAAAAAAATTTATCTTGGTGTAATCGGTATCTATAGAGGAACCAAAAAATTAATTTTTATTAAAATCAAAATTTTTAAGTGCAAAAGGTGGCCGGATTGACATGGAAAGCCCCATATATAATACAGTTGACCACCTATTAACCATGAAAATCATAATAGAACGACTCAACCAATATAACTTCCACACACACAATTACGTTTGTAGACTTTGAAAAAACTTTTAATAATCTTGAGCACTGGGCAGTAAAAGCATCTTTAATTAATAGTAGAATAGATCACAGATACACAGACTTAATAGCCAATATATATAGCGAAGCAACAACTTCAATCAAAATCCACGAAGGAACCAAGCCAATCGGTATAAGAAGAGGTATCAGTTAGGGTGACAGCATCCCTTAAACTATTTAACCAGGCCCTAGAAGATTTAAAAAAAACTTAGATTGGGAAGAAATAGGCATAAAAGTATACGGACAATACTTGAACCACATAAGATATGCTGATGATATCCTCATAATAACAGATAAGAAAGAAGAACTGATAAAAATGCTGGATGAACTGGATACAGCAGCTAAAAATATAGGCTTGAGTATGAGCTACACTAAAACTAAAATTATAACAAACACAGATGAAGATATCTATCTATATTAAGTAGAGGAATATATACCTGGGACTTATTATTAAACCAAACAGCTGAAATCAAGAGCCGAGTAAGATTGGTCTGAACAGCATTCGGTAAATTAGGCTACATATTAAAAAATAAAAAATAACCTCAGTACTTCAAAACGAAAGTGTATAACCAATGTATCCTTCCTGTACTTACCTATGGATCCCAGACCTGAACACTTACAAAATCAAACATGGATAAGGTAACAAAATCCCAAAGATCAATGAAAAGACATAATTTAGATGTAAAGCTAATATATGGAAAAAGGAATGAATGGATAAGAAATAAAATAAAAGTCAGGGATGTCAGAGGAGAAGTAGCAAAACTAAAATGGAAATTTGCCGGTCGAAATATTAGATAGAAAGACGATCGATGGAACAAATGTATTGTAAACTGGAGACCTTGGGAAAATAAAAGAAGTATGGGAAGACCCCAAATGAGTTGAGCAGACGATTTGAAGAAACATCTAGATGAATAAACACAGCGACAGACAGGGAAGAGTGGAAAATATTGGGGGAGGCCTATGTCTAAAGATGGATCGAAGAAGGCTTAATAGAGAGAAGTCGTTTATGTATCTATAATTAAAGTCGACAGTATTTTTAGTTCGTGTAGTAAACAAAATACTTGTGCTAAAAGATTAGCTATCATCTTCCAATGCAAAACTTTCAAAATACGGCCTGACACTATTATTGCATGGCTTTATTCCAATAAGTCTCTATTACCAGGAACCTTTTGCCTTCGAAAGGATACCGCTTACTTTTAAATTACACCAAGAATAAGATCATTATTAGTTTTATTTTTATTGAAGTGTAAACTTCTTTAGGCGCGTTTAGCAGTTTTTCTCGGTAGTGAATTGAACTGAGCCGTCAGGTTCGGCTATGTAACGCTCATTCGGGTAAAATCGGGTCGAGTCGACCAACTGTGAGAAACATTCAGCGAGCGATATGATGATGCAGATGAAGGCCAGTACACAAAAGAGTTCGGTTCGGTCCGCTTTGCAGAATATGTTATGGGCCAATATTATTAATTTCGCCTTGTTAAAGTTTACACTTCTGCCGTGTGGTCTTAAACACACACAATAATTTTTTTACATTATTTATATTCATATAGTATATTCTTATTAATCCATATTTTCGCGAAAAAGACAGAACTAATGATAAAAAGAACGGTTCTATTTGAATGCCATACACAAGAAATATTTTATGTTTTAAACATTTTATATCAACCCATACCACGTAATGTGGTTGTCCTTGACTCGTATTATTTTCATATCCGCATGTCCCATCTTTTATACGACGAAGTTCGTGATCAATTCTTTCGCACGTTGACATCTCTCTTTGTATTTGCGTTGTGACAAAAAGAGACAAATAGTGGTTTATGTTATCAGTCTAACTTGAATATTTTTTATCGCTTTTTTTAAAGTGGGTCGCAAAACAACCAGCTGGTTTAAAATATATGGTTGGAAATTTGGAATGGTTGGATGTTGAACAATGATCTCTATATCCTAAATTAGATAGACTCCGACCAAATACGTTATGGCATAAATACATGTTCAAAGAATTGAAAGGTGAAGCGCTCAGGAAACAGTGGCAAATTTAAATTCGCGGATGCCAATGTTCAAGTGCGCATGCATGTGTTTTGTCATGTAGACACACAGCTGCTATGTGGGTGGAGGCCATTTTGGCATTTTGCGGTGTTTTGCGTTTTTCGTGTAAAATTATGTCTTTTTCTGTGAAAAATGGGAAATAATGCATGGAAAACATGTGCGGTTTGTGGAAAAATGTCCGGATGAAGTAATGTAGTGCCATTCCATGGGTAACTACATGTATTTTTCTATATAATTTGTTAATAAAGTTAAGAGTGGTTTATAGATGTCATTAAACACACTTCATGGTGTCCAGAATAAATCTGCACAATTAATTTTAGAAAAACTACAATTTTAATCCACAACTTGATTAATTTTCACCCAACCAACTAGTTTTTAGATCAAAATAATGAACACAACCCTAAACATTTGACAATTATTGTCAAATAATGTAGTGACGTAACGGAGTAACTGACTCATGCGCAGGAACTGAAATCCTGTCTACCCGAAAAAGGAACATGAAGAATTAAATAGGATAATACGAGGTGTGACAATAAAATTATAAGACTGGTGTACAAAATCTACTTTATTTTAATACAAATACAACTTAATGATGTTCCCGATCAATATAGTCCCCTTCTATATCGACGCAGCGTTGCATGCGTTTTTTTTTCCAATGTTGGAAGCAATTTTGGAAATCATCAGAAGAGAGGCTGTTAACAAGTCTTGCCGTTTTACCCCTGACATGTTCTAATATTTTAAAATGGGTTCCTTTTAACGGTTTCTTCACTTTCGGAAACAGGTAGAAGTCGCAAGAAGCCAAGTCTGGTGAATATGGTGGGTGGTTAACGATGGGGATCTTCTTATTAGCTAGAAACTGCTTAATGGATAGGGCATTGTCATGGTAGAGCAACCACGCGTTTTTCTTCTACAAATCTGGAAGTTTTTTCCTTGGACGTTCCCTTAGCTACATCAATACTTCCAAATATTAACTGTTTAACCCTCACGCGCCCATTCAATAAGAATAACACCCCCAATATCAAAAAGAAAAACAATGATCATCGTTGTTTTGGATGTGTTGGAGCGTCCTTCTCGTTCATCATCTTTAACTTCTTCACGACCCTCGAAAAATCTTTTATGCCACATAAAAATCATTGCACCAGACATACATTGCTCCCCGTAGACATCCTTTAGCATTCGAAAGCATTCAGTAGCCGTTTTTTTGAGTTTTACTTTAAATTAATACGTTGCTCAATTTTTTCGGTTGTCGTAATTCCGCTAAATGAGCTATGCACGATCCGCTTCAAACCACTGGGTAAGCCAAACTAGCAGAGGAAAGACGACTAGATTGCGCGCGGTAGTAGAAGGTACATCAAGGTGAATAACTCCAACCGCCTGAAGCGTAGAGATTTAAAACCTGTTAGTACGGGGGCCAGTCCTAAAATTTAATTGTGACACCTCGAATATATGCGTACGTATTTGACTTTAACACTCAATAATTTAGGAGATTTTTATAGAGAGAATATGTATAATCCTCGTGATAAAAGTGTATTGTTACCTTTCACAAATTGTAAACTTGTTGTCTAGTTAATTATAGACAAGAAATTTTAAAGAATTCTTTTAGGAAAAACTTTTTCCTCCTTTGTAAGTCTTTGAACTCGTTTCAGCTATAAAGGCAAAGGGAGGGGACAATTTGTGCTAAGCCTTGTCTTTAAATTTTGTAAAACAAAGAATAAAACATAAAAACATTGTTTTTGTTTTATTTATAAGAATGCCAGTTACTATTCTTTAAGTAATATGTTTGTCAATTTATTAATTATAGTTATCCTAAAGTAATTGTTAATAAAATTGAAAATAAATGTTTTATAGCAAAATAAATCCCTCGTGAATTCAAGAACTAAAAATATAAATTCATATGTTGTAAAAATAAATAATATTTAGAAAAATATCTAGGTAACTACCGAGACTCCCCGTATAATGATGGTAAGTTCAATTTATTCGTTTCTATATTAAATGCGATAAATCAATTCAATTTGTTAAATTACCAATTTATTATTTATTTAAATGGACAATAAATTTTCGCACGAGGGAGGATTAGTAATAATAAATATTTAATAATAACAAATAAAAAATATCTAGTAAAAAATGTGTTCTGCAAAAGGAAGATAGTTAAACTTTGCCTGTAGAGTAAACCAGAGTAATATGGCAACTTAAAATTCAAAGGTTCATATTCTAGTAACTATAATATGGTGACAGCGCCACACTATTTTCGCAAGAATTAAACTATTTAATAATATTGACAAAAATGTTTATATCAACATATGGGTGTTCCAACTAAAAGGTAACAGAATTGTTTTTTGGTATTTTTTGTGTGAATTTGGAGAAACGCTCGGAGACGTCGATTTTGTTTGCGAGAGGGGACACCTTTTGGCTATCTTGAAATTTTTGTAGCGCGCACCATCTTCGAGGGGTATACTTTACCCCTATATTTTGTACAGGGAAAGTGGGTCTAGTGATACCTTCTTTTGAATTTCTCTTGAATATCTTTAAAACCGTGTGAAAATTTCGAAATTCAATAGATTAGTTTTTGAGATATTTGCTTTCAAATTTTCAAATATTACATGGAATGATAAAATAAAAATCAAATCTGAAAAATATGAAATTCTGATTAAATTTTTATTTTATCAGTCCATGTTAAATTTGAAAGTTTGAAGGCAATTATCTCAAACACTAATAGATAGATTTGTGAAATTTTTACACGGTTGTAAAGACATTAAAGAGGCCTTCAAAACAAGGTATCACTAGGCCCACTTTCCCTATTCAAAATATAGGGGTAAAGTATACCCCTCGAAGATGGTGAGTGCTACAAAAATTTCAAGATAGCCAAAAGGTGTCCCCCTCGCAAACAAAATCGACGTGTCCGAGCGTTTCTCCAAATTCACACAAAAAATACGAAAAAACACGTCTGTTACCTTTTAGTTGGAACACCCATGTGTTGATATAAACATTTTTGTTAATATTATAAAATAGTTTAATTCTTGCGAAAATAGTGTGGCGCTGTCACCATATTATAGTTACTAGAATATAAACCTTTGAAATTTAAGTTGCCATATTACCCTGGTTTACTCTACAGGCAAAGTTTAACTATCTTCCTTTTGCAGAACACATTTTTTACTAGATATTTTTTATTTGTTATTATTAAATATTTATTATTCTTAATGCTCCCTCGTGCGAAAATTTATTGTCCATTTAAATAAATAATAAATTGGTAATTTAACAAATTGAATCAAGATCCTCTTCTTGCCTTGGAAAATATTCTTTGATTGAAACTTGCAGGTTCTAAAGCTGGTTGGTTATCTTAGAAGTGATTTTTGTTGATAATAGACTCTTTGAATCGGACACAAAATCGTGAAGTGTAGGAAAGAACTCCTTTATTTAGACAAGATTCCCAAAACTGTATTTTATTTAACATAGCCTGGATTTTGTCATGTAGTGAGATAACAGTGACAGAAGTTCCCTGAAGTGATAAGTTTAATTCATTCAAGCTTGAGAAGATATGCCCAACATGCCTGATTTCGCAGAGTAAGCAGGTGACTGTCCCAATTGACACTATTGACTATTTTATTTTTGGGTGACACCAGAAATATTTTTTTATTTTATTAACTTTTTGCGGAACCCTGTTTGAGAATCGCTGCTCTATAGGCTAGTTACTTTACACAAGAACTTCTATTTAAAATAAAAAAATATATATGTATAATTTTGGTTTGATTTATAATACAAAAATACAATTCTAAACGTAACTTATAGTTCTGTTTATTTGATTATTATCATTTTTTTTTCTTGTTAATTTATTTAAGTTATTTACGCAATAAAATATTTTTTATGCACAAGCTAAGTTTCTTATAGGAACTGAATTACTTACTGATGCGATATTTCTACTTAAAATAAATGTCTTCCTAGGTTTTATTATTATTTAAATTAATTTGGTTTGTTTATTGGAGTAGGCTGGTGCGTTCAACTCAAAAACAAAAAGAAATAAATCTAGGCATTCCTTCGTAACCAACAGTCTGATAAAATGATTTATATTTGAAGATAATATGTTAAACAGATAAATAATGAGCACTATATTTAAATAAGCCGGACAGGAAATCTAGCTAAAAGCAGAGGAACTGTTCTTTAGTTTCTTAAAAAAGATACATAAAGTATCTATTTACTTAAATTAAATTTAAACTAAAGGTTTTACGAAATCCGAAAAAATAATAGAGACTTATTGGAAATGAAATAAGGTCTAGCAGTAATAATTCTAGCAGTACAGTGAAACCTCTCCTTGCGGACATCTCTATTAAGCGGACACTCCCTTTAGGCGGACAAATTTTTAGGAACCAAGCTTTTCCCTATTTCTTTACATGTTAAATTCACTCCTATAACCGGACACTCTAATAACCGGACGCGGACAATTTTTTTTTTTTTAATTCTGAAACCTCCCTTAACCGGACGCGAACATCTGATAACGGGACGGAGAGCTGCACGATATGGGCATAAATATTATGTGGTATGTTGGCAACAATGCACTCTGCAGCCGGAGAATTACCTCTTTCCGTTTTAATGCGTTGACTAAATATTTCTGTCATATTTTATTGGGCGGGACTGCTGTTTTATTTTTATTGTTCCGATGGGTAGTAATAGATCTCTTTGAATTAGAAAAAGGCTTCGTAATTTACATGAAAAAATGAAAGTTGTTGACGTTTCTGAGAAGGAACATCTATCAGCACGAAATATCGCTGAAAATTTTAATATTGGAAAAACTCAAGCGGCTGAAATTGTTGGTTAATATATATTAAAATTTCGCAGTTCTCTCTCAAAAGCTTGAGATATATACTTGCGCAGTTGCGTTGCGTCTAAGTGGCATCAAACATCACAAGTGCCTTAAAACTAAATTGAAAATTAAATAGATTTTGTAAAATAAAATTTTAAAAGTGGCGCCGTTGATAAAAAAAATGGTTTTTATTCAGACAGGGGGGAGCCCGGACCCCTCTGGCTTCCACTTGTATCGATCACTGCGTTCGGCGAAAAACTCGGGTCTGTAGAAAGCATTACATACTCAACAATAATTAGATACCTGTAATATACTTCCGCAGAGAAAAACCTTTGGCCTTCCAAATTTACCTTGTTCAGGACTGTATCGCTTGTTTGAATAACCTCAGTATCTTCAAAACCGATTCATTTAATCAAATTTTTTATTTTTCAGGGTAGAGCTTCAATACTTATTAATTGCCAGCGAAATAAAGCGCCTATGCCTCTATATATTTTTTAAAAAAATAGACAAAATACAAAACAAAATAAAAATCAAAAAGATTTTTTAAAATAAAACGGGGCACCCGTAGAAATAAAAAAATGTTTTTATTTCAGATAGGGGGAAGCCCGTGCCCCTCTGACTTCCACTTGGATCAGGACTGGTGTATTAGGTATTGCTTGTTTGAATAACCTCAATATCTTCAAAACCGATTCCTATAATCTAATTTTTTATTCTAAAGGGTAGAGCTTTAATACTTATTAAAGGGTAGCGAAATAAAGTGCCTTTGCCTCTATATATTCCAAGACAAAAAGTGATATAAAATGCAAAAAAATATAAAAATTAAATTGATTTTGTAAAATATACTTTAAAAAGTGGCGCCGTAGAAACAAAAAAATGGTTTTATTTCAGATGGGTCGCGGTTCGTTTGTCGAAAACATCTTTATCGAAGACATTTTGATCGAAAATCTTAATTTCGAATGACATTTTGATCGAAAATCTTAATTTCGAATGACATTTTGATCGAAAATCTTAATTTCTATCTACATTGACATGGTTCGGTTACGTTGGCGATCGATTGACAACGGTTAGGTTTCACATTCTCTAGGATCCCAGGAAAGAGGTCAGGAGAGTATGTTTTAAAAAAATATATGTATGTTAATTTCTATCTACATTGACACGGTTCGGTTACGTTGGCGATCGATTGACAACGGTTAGGTTTCACATTCTCTAGGATCCCGGGAAAGAGGTCAGGAGCGTATGTTTTAAAAAAATATATGTATGTTAGAAATGTTTTCGATTAAAAAGTCATTCGAAAAAGTTGTATTCGATAAAAAAGTTTTCGATTAAAGCATTATTCGATTAAAATGTCATTCGAAATTAAGATTTTCGATCAAAATGTCTTCGATAAAGATGTTTTCGATAAACGTGTTTTCGACAAACGAACCGCGACCCATTTCAGATAGAGGGGAGCCCCGGCCCCTCTGGCTCCCACTTGGATCTATTACTACGAAGCATTACATACTCTACAATAATTAAATACCTGTAATAGTACCTCCTCAGAAAAAGATTTGGCCTTCCAAATTTACCTTGTTTAGGACTTATCTAGTATCGCTTGTTTGAATAACCTCAATATGCTCAAAACTGATTCCTTTAATCTAATTTCTTATTTTACTGGGTAGGGCATCAACACTTATTAATTGCCAGTGAAATAAAGAGCTTACGCCCCTATATATTAATAAAACCAAAGCTTTGGCAAGATTATCTATTAGATAGAAGACTTATTCCAAAAAATCAAATTTTTATTTCCTGATCTTTCTTTGGCTGACACCTTAGAAAAGCAAAATAAAACTTTTAAAAAACGAAATTCCCTACACAAAACTTTGTCCAACATACCCTCTTTAATTCAAGGTTTTTTGATCTCAAGGACCCATTCTTAAAAATTTTTGCACAACAAAACACCTATTATGCAATTTATAATAGCTTAGATAATTATTGGACAAAACAGTTTCCTTGACTATTATAATAGAAGTCATAAATTTTTTCAACCCCGAATTGTCTCAGGTAAAATAGAGCCCTAATCAAAAACCTGTCTTATCTCACATAGACAGATAATTAACCGTGACACCCCTTAGTTTCTTTTGCATCTCTCTCTTACGTCAATCAATATTAACACAAGAGGAACAAAGAGGGAAATATACAACCAACAGACCTAAAATGCATTTTAGAATTTCATCTGTCTGCATGACCCTATATTTTTCTCTTTTGTTGTTACAAGCAATTAGAAAAGGACGAAAATAATGAGCTAGACACAATAGAGCCGACCATTAAACATGACTGCCGAAAAAACCTCATCAGACAAAAGAATTTGAGTTACGAGCTCTCATTGGGCCTTGGGGTACCACCTGCATTAGGATTAGTTCGTGAGCCACCCCTATAATTGAAGAATAGGTAGATGACCATTAGGCTATTACCTATACCTGATAACTTTACTTTAATTAAAACTTTTTTTAAATAAAATTATTTAAAGCTTCATACAAATCTCATCAGTGATAGACAGATCGTACAGACTTGTAGTGTAATAATTTTTGTCGTAAAAAAGTAATTGAGAAAAGGAGTGCTAGAAATATAGAGATCCATGTTACCTTTGTGGACCTACAAAAAACATATGATACAGCTCCGGTAGAAAAATTATGGACAGTGTTAGAGCAAACTAATACCAATCATACATACATAAAAGCGATAAAAGCAAGATACAAAGGGTCCAAATCTAAAATTAAAATTGGAAATCGAGCTTTCAAATTAATTCCTGGTAACGAAAGGCTTAAGAGAGGAATTTCGTATATCTCTAACTCTTTTTTAAAATATCTATCGAAGTAGCTCTAAAAAAACTGGAAACGTAAAGTAAACGGTATGGGAATACAACTAAACGACCGATCTACCAAGTACACACTACAGTTTACTGACGACCAAGTAATAAATAAAGTAAACGGTACGGGAATACAACTAAACGACCGATCTACCAAGTACACACTACAGTTTCCTGACGACCAAGTAATTGTAGCTAATGATAAAGAAGACATGGAGTATACGATAAGAAAGTTAACGAAAGAATATCAAAAGTGGGGGTTAACAGTGAACATGAACAAAACCCAATACTTATGTATCGGAAACGAATCAAGTGAGTTAGAACTAGACAATGGACAAACAATATCTCCATGCAATGAGTATATATACTTTTGGTTTACATTTGATTAGTCACGAACAGACTGTAAAGAACTGGAAAAAAAGGATAGTAAGAGCAAAAAAGGTTATTGGATATCTTAACAGTATTTTATGGAGCAGAGAGATTAAAATAATGTAAAATTTAACATATATGAAACAATGGTGAAAAGCACACTGTTGTATAGAATAGAGACTTGTCGCGTAACAGAAAAATACAAAACGAAAGGATTAACTAAAAGACAACTGATATGGTACGGCCATCTACAACGGACAAACGACGAAAGATTACCAAAGAAGGTCCTGGAATGGCAACAGTCAATCCAAAGATCAATGAGTCAAAAAAACCTGACAGAAGTTGATTGTTAGGAGGTAAAGAATAGGCGTCGGACAACGTAGGAAAACGTTCCAAACCGAAATCGCCACTTGTGTTAAAAGGATATAGATACGGTAAAAAGGCATTATTTTTCATTTCTCTTACCAAAATCGTAAGATGAGATTTATATACCGTCTCATTACCTAAGCACAAAAGTGTCAAGTTGACCATGCAGTGTTCTGAAGAGTCCCTTAAGTACCATTAGATCTTGGACCCCCGTGAGTGGACAGCTTTCGAGCTGCCCACGGAAAAATACAAGAGAAACAAAATCTTTCTATACCCGCTTAGTTACGAAAAATGATTGTTTTCTTTATTCACGGGTTCTAAACTTTACGATTATCTTTAATGTCAGAGCAAAAACCGACAAGTGAAGGAAATGTAGCAAACCGTTTGACGAATGGCTGGTATTCGCGAAACTATTGTCTAAAGCGTTTGTGACACCGTCCAAGCTAATGTTTGCTTTGCCGTTCGCCAAAATGTTCACATCTGTACGAAGCTTAACGTCAGTATTTAAGCCCAAGTTTGATTTTTAATAACCTTTAGGTAGGTACCGCTATAATGAACATTTTCTGAGATATGGTGCATTTAAATTTTTTTGAAAAAATGTATTACCTATAGAAACAATGAACCTAGCATTTAGTAAAGTAATAATGTGCTATATTTCAGAAAAAAGTTTTATTAAAGAAGCCAGAAAGCTAAAAATAATTATTTGTAGATATTAAGCTAAAGGGCGTTTAAAATGAGAAATTTCCTCTTGTAATATGAGATTTGATAGCTTACGTTTAATTTTTAGTGTACATAAATTAATCTGATAAATATAATTTTTTGTCAGTCAATAAAAAAATTTCTTAGATTAAAAAAACCTTAAATTGCATTAAGAATCAAGGTGTTGAGCATACCAGCAATAGCACATGGTTTTCTTAAGCATCCATAAACCATTGGCGCTAAACCATTACCGTTTCTTTTGTGTCATATCTTCTTTCTCTCTAACGCTAACTTCATATCCCTTGAACATATGCTTGGTCCCCTCTCGCCAAACCACGTTCAAAGAAGCACACACCGTGTTCACGCAAGTCTGCCCCTCTTATTTTAGCTTGTGTAAACGAAAAGAGAGGGGAGTTGAACGGAAACGCCTCTAAACGCGAGCGTGCACGAGGCCCCACGGAATCGTTTCGGGTTGGTTGATGAGGATAATCGGTTCAAACCGCGGTAAATACAAAATGATTCAAATTAGTAGATGTTCAATTCACAAAGCACGAACACGCAATTTATAGCTTTATTGCACCTTGTCGAGGGATCCCTTTATTTTAAAGTATACTGTGGTTTACCAGAACGCGTGCCTTAGTTTCGTTGCAGAATAAACTTCATTTCGTACTTCAGAAACTTAGTTGTTCTTTAAATTTTGTGATTAATAGTTTTTAGTTTTTGAGATACTTTTGTGTGCAATTGTGTGGTTGTGATATATGGCCCTTAAGAATTTAATAAAAATGTAAGTAAATACCTACACACACAAAACACAATTGTTTTTTAATTTTTTTTCACATTAGAACATAGATAAATACCAACATTAACGAACAAGCTTTGTAAAACAGTTTTTTTAAAACCTCCAATTCTTAGATATTTTATTTTTTACGGCTGTCTGGGAAAAAAGTATCTAATATTTATTTATTTATAGAAAACCAGCTTTTCTTTAAAGTCTAAACATATTTATTTAATTTAAAAATCCCAAATTTTATGAGGTATTAGAAACCGTAAAAATGCCAAATAAAACACCTGCTGATGTCATTTACCAAATTCAAAAAGAAACTTTTAAACATTTTAGCATTTTAAATTATAGATTTTATCGTGTTTATTGATTTGTTTGTTTAATATGAATTTAATTGATTACCTACTTCATGTTTATTTATTCGTTTAAAATATGGGTAGGTAAATGCGCCAGTAGTCGGCCCCCAACCCGTACTCGGCCATCGTTGGCATTTTTATGAAAATAAAAATAATGTAATTAGAAAATTAAGTGCTAATCCTATGCACTTTTATTTCATTTTTCCTTTTGACACCAAAAATTTTGATATAAACAGACAATAGGTAATGAAATTGTAAAGTGCGCGTTGATTTCGTTTAAGGTAAGAAATAGTATTTTTTAGTGAACTGTAAATTCTCCTTACTAAATTTTAGATTCCATATCATTTGGGAGGTATTTTTGTAGTCGTTTAATGCTAAAATTCGTAAAAAGATAATCAAAACGAATTTTTAGTTTCTGATGGCCAACTACTGGTAACGAATCATTCTAAAAATCCACTATAGTCAATCGGGTGGCCGACTGAATATTTTTTTCAAAACCATTAGTTGACCCCCTTTAACTATCATACTTTCAGAGCAGAGCAGATGCTGGGTTAATACAGATAAAAATAAATATTAAAATATAAATAAAAATAAATATTTTTAGTTTTGCGCATGTGTAAAATTGCACATGACCTTTGTTTTCCTTTTGATGTAGAATTTTGTTTTGTTTTTCGCTTTTTTTGATACTTTATTACCATTTTAGGTAATCCAACTAAAGCCACTGGTTTAATCCAACAATACTTTGACTTTTGTCTTTTTCGTTTTTGTTTATTGTACATGAATAATGTTACCCGAGATGTTACCTTTTTAAGGTTTTTGAAATTAACTGTTTGTATTTCTGATGTTTTTTATTCCGGTTTTTTTTACGTAATACTGGTTGAAAATTGGACGACGTTAGATTTTTGGTGGCCGAGTATTGGAATTCTTGCACATTTTTTCTTTTAAATTTTTTATCACTGTAATTAGGCTATTTTTGAGTTTAAGATATTACACAGGCATTACCTAGGAAAAGTTATGCAATAACTACGATGAACTGCACCTGAGTATATATTTTTTTTAATTAATACTGGCGCATTTACCGTATTAATATAATTTTTTTTTTGTTTCAACTTAAATTTAAAATATTAATTGCTTCTAAGTTGCGGTTGCATAAAGTCCTTTCTTTAATACTACTTGCGTTGAGAGAGTTGTAACTTATTTCAAAAAGATCTAAATATCTAACGAAAAAACGAACAAATCATTTAACTACTTAATCGTATTTTAACAAGAATCTATTATTGAAATAAATTTAAATAAATGGATCCTGGACGGATCTGATACCTTCCTAGCTAGCCTATTATATATAGCACACTTCAAGTGAAGCCATAATATATCCGCCTTGAAAACAGTTTTTTGTAAATATCTTAGAAACCAAAGCTCTTACGAAGTTTTTGGTTGTAACACAAATTATTGAACAAAATGTGGTCTACTATATTCCGAAAACCGCATATTGATACGACGCTCCGTTAAAAAGTTAGCATTAAAAAAAAAATTAATTGTCAAAAAACTGTTATTGGCGTTATTGGATTTTGACGAAAATCTAATTAGCTCGTTAGAGTGTCAAACACTATTTTACCTGATAATTTTATGAAAATTGGTTCATTGGTTTAGGAACTATCGTGTTACGGATAGAAATAATATACACACACACACACACAGACAGACATCACGACGATATTGCCAAGGTAATTCAAAAAAAACCCAAATAACACATTTTAGGCGTTATCTCAAAAAATATTTTTCGTCGAAAATTATACTTTTCTAGCCGTTGGTACGCGGGCTAGGAAGGTAAAAATACAAGATTTTATTTCTTTTAAAACTATTTTATAAAGGTTTTATAAAAAAAAGTTTTTAAACTTTTTAATTAAAATAACAATATGTTAATTTTTGCAAGAACATGCAAAAATAATTAACGGGTAGTTCGGCCGTCCAAAATTATATAAATATTCATGACCCTGTTTTAGAGTTTTGCATGCAAAACTTTATTTAATAAACCCGCTAGTTCGCGTATAGCCTTGGCTTCTTACAAAAAAATTCACTTATGGAATTTTTTTAAAGAACCTAATCCTGGAAATCTAGGAAAAAATATTAGTAGTAATAAAACGTCATATTAAAAAAAATATATATTGTGTGTGCTCAAGACCACACGGCAGAAGTGTAAACTTCAACAAGGCGAAATTAATAATACTGGCCCATCACATATTCTGCAAAGCGGACCGAACCGAACTCTTCTGTGTACTGGCCTTCATCTGCATCATCATATTGCTCGCTGAATGTTTCTCACAGTTAGTCGACTCGAGCCGATTTTACCCGAATGAGCGTTACATAGCCGAGCCTGACGGCTCAGTTCAATTCACTACCCACAAAAACTGCTAAACGCGCCTAAAGAAGTTTACACTTCAAAAATGTCGGCAACCACAGAATGGTAGACCATTCTTTCTTACATCTGTCAGAACGAAATATACAGAATTAATTGTTTCAACCAGTGATCTCTATAAAACTCTGGGAATGTTAAAACTTGCGGACTTTTAATTTTTCATGAGGTTTAAAGATTGCTAAATACAGTGAACTCACGGTTTCGTCGATTTTGTCCGCTTATTGGAGGTTCCGCTTAAGAGAGAGAACTGCGAAATAATAATTTCCGCTGCTTGAGTTTTTCCGATATTAAATTTTTCAGCGATCTTTCATGCTGATAGGTGTTCTTTCCTTCAAACGTTAACAACTTCCATTTTTCACGTAGAAGTTTTTTACTAGGCGCCATTTCAAAGAGATCTATTACTACCCAACTGAACAATAAAAATAAAACACAGTAGTCTCTCCGAATAAAATATGTTGTAAATATGAGAGAAGTGTTTAGTCTCCGCATAAAAACGGAAAGATTTAATTCCCCAAATGCAGAGTGCGTTGTTGGTTGTGTTTCCGCCCATAAATTACATATTGAATGGTGTATTTTTAGCTCACACATATACTATACTATAGTAGTGTGAGCTATGGTGATCCTAATTTTTTCGAGAAGAAAAAAGTTGCTCCGATTTCAAAATTTTTTATATATCTTTGCGTTTCAGATGATTTTGAAACTTTTTTGTTGCGCCGTCTGTCTGTCTGTCTGTCTGTCTGTCTGTCTGTCTGTATGTCTGTCTGTCTGTCTGTATGTCTGTCTGTAACGACCAACGCGCATAACTCAAAAACCGCTTAACCGATTTTAATGAAATTTGGTACCTAGGCTGGGTCTTGTGTCGAGATGGTCCCATTTAAAAATGAACAAAATCCACCGAACACAAACCAAATGAAAGGGTGGGGGTAGATTTCAAAAATTAGAGTTTATGTGAAAATATGGCGTGTGTGATATCAAACGAAAGGTAATTGAGTCTGCAGTTAAACAAAATACATTTTAATTTATTTAAAAAAAAGGGTGGGGGTAGTTTTCAAAAATTCGAGTTTTTTTAAAATATGGCGTGTATGATATCAAACGAAAGGTAATTGAGTCCGGAGTTTAACAAAATACATTTTAGTTTTTTTTTGTTAAGGTTGGGGAGAGATTTCAAAAATTTGAGATTAAGTCAAAACATGGCTTGTGTGATATCAAACAAAAGTTATATTAGCTCACACGTACACTGTAACTATAGTACCTAGTGTGAGCTTAGGGGCTCATATATTGGCAGAGTATTTTTCAAAGTAGTGTTTTTCTGGTTCTTAAAACAAAATATTCTTAAATGATTTTTAAAGAAATCCGACGAAACGATGTGTAGTAACACAGATCAACGCCGGTAATCGCATGCAATGCCAGAATAACGGAGCCAGTAATTGCCTCGTAATTGAATGGCTTAATTGCTCCATCCGAACGGTCGATTGGCGTAATCGGCAACTACTTGACGCGTGGCCGTGAGGTGTCGGCATCCCAGAACAAAGAAAATAATATAAAACCTGATAATGGTTTCGTGAAATCTACGTAATTTCTTATGTCTGAATCAGGAGATCGCTAAATGGATCAATTACACTACTGACTATAGCCAATCATTCCATATAGAACAAAGAAATAATTGGATGAAATGAATTTAGGCTTAAAACAAGCTATAAAATATATAAAAGCACAAAACACAAACAAAAAAATCCAAAGAATAAACATTTGTATAGTTGGGGAAAGAGTATGAGACTATTCCCGCCGCCGAAAAAAGCTAATGCCATTTTGACAAATTGCACCTTATTGGTATCTCTATATAAGCCTCATCTATCTTGAACATATTGCCTCATCCCATAAAATAACAAATTAAATGGTGCAAACATTTTTTTTTAAAGAAGTGGGTTCCTGGTTCTTGAAACAAAAAATTCTTAAAAGGGGGTTTTAAAGAGATCCGACGAAACGGCGTGTGTAACACAGATCAACGACGGTTATCGCATGCAATGCCAGAATAACGGAGCCGGTAATTGCCCCGTAATTGAACGGCTTAATTGCCCCAGCCGAACGGTCGATTGGCGTAATCGGCAACTACATGACGCGTGGCCGTGAGGTGTCGGCATCCCAGAACAGAGAAAATAATATAAAACCTGATAATGGTTTCGTGAAATCTATGTAATTACTTATGTCTGAATCAGGAGATCGCTAAATGAAGTAATTGTAGTACATCCATCCATTCCATATACACAGAAAAAATGAATAAGGGATTAAGTAAATATATATTTGAACCAAGTATATATACATGTTTGATATAAGCTATAAAAAGATTTAAAAAGTTTAAAACAAAACCAATAAAACCAAAGAATAAAAAGCTTAAAACAAAACCAATAAAACCAAATTATAAAAATTATTACAGTTATAATTGGGAAATAGGACAAATCGCCGCCGCCGAAAAACGCTAACGCCATTTTGACAAAAATGAGTTTTTAATGAAATCCCACAAAACGGCGTGTGTAATACAGATCGGCGACGGTAATCGCATGTAATACCAAAATAACGGAGCCGGTAATTGCTCCGTAATTGAACGGCTTAATTGCCCCAGCCGAATGGTCAATTGGCGTAATCGGCAACTACTTGACGCGTGGCCGTGAGGTGTCGGCATCCCAGAACAGAGAAAATAATATAAAACCTGATAATTGTTTCGTGAAATTTACGTAATTTCTTTATGTCTGAATCAGGAGATCGCTAAATTGATCAATTACAGTACTGACTACAACCAATCATTCCATATAGAAAAAGAAATAATTCGATGAAATGAATTTATGCTTAAAACAAGCTATTAAATATATAAAAGCACAAAACATACACCACAAACAAAAAATCCAAAGATTAAACATGTTTATAGTTGGGAAAAGGGTATGAGACTATTCCCCGCCGCAGAAAAAAGCTAATGCCATTTTGACAAATTGCACCTTATAACCTTATCTCTCTTCAGCAATTTGCTTCATCCCGTAAAATAACACATTGAATGCTGCAAATATTTTTTTTAAAAGTAGTGGGTTCCTGGTTCTTGATATAACAAAATTCTTAAATGAGTTTTTAATGAAATCCCACAAAACGGCGAGTAGTAATACAGATCGACGACGGTAATCGCATGCAATGCCAGAATAACGGAGCGAGTAATTGCCCCGTAATTGAATGGCTTAATTGCCCCAGCCGAACGGTCGATTGGCGTAATCGGCAACTACTTGACGCGTGGCCTTGAGGTGTCGGCATCCCAGAACAGAGAAAATAATATAAAACCTGATAATGGTTTCGTGAAATCTACGTAATTTCTTATGTCTGAATCAGGAGATCGCAAAAAGGATCAATTACACTACTGACTACAGCCAATCATTCCATATAGAAAAAAGAAATAATTGGATGAAATGAATTTAGGCTTAAAACAAGCTATAAAATATATAAAAGCACAAAACACAAACAAAAAAATCCAAAGAATAAACATTTGTATAGTTGGGGAAAGGGTATGAGACTATTCCCGCCGCCGAAAAAAAGCTAATGCCATTTTGACAAATTGCACCTTATTGGTATCTCTATATTAGCCTCATCTATCTTGAACATATTGCTTCATCCCATAAAATAACAAATTGAATGGTGCAAACATTTTTTTTTAAAGAAGTGGGTTCCTGGTTCTTGAAACAAAAAATTCTCAAATGGAGTTTTAAAGAGATCCGACGAAACGGCGTGTGTAACACAGATCAACGACGGTTATCGCATGCAATGCCAGAATAACGGAGCCGGTAATTGCCCCGTAATTGAACGGCTTAATTGCCCCAGCCGAACGGTCGATTGGCGTAATCGGCAACTACTTGACGCGTGGCCGTGAGGTGTCGGCATCCCAGAACAGAGAAAATAATATAAAACCTGATACTGGTTTCGTGAAATCTATGAAATTCCTTATGTCTGAATCAGGAGATCGTTAAATGGAGCAATTACAGTACATTCATCCATTCCATATACATAGAAAAAATAAATAATGGGCTCAAGTAAATATATATTTCAACCAAGTATATATGCCTGTTTGATATAAACCATAAAAAGATTTAAAAAGTTTAAAACAAAACCAAAAGAATAAAAATCGAAAAACGCTAACGCCATTTTGACAAATTACACCTTATAGGTATCTCTATAGGCGTTATCTTTCTTTAACACACCGTTTTATCCTATAAAAATACATATTGAACCGTGCAATCTTTTTTTTCAAAGAAGTAAATTCCTGGTTCTTGAAATAAAATATTCTTAAAGGGGTTTTAAAAAGATCGGACGGAACAGCGTGTGTAACACAGATCAACGACGGTAATCGCATGCAATGCCAGAATAACGGAGCCGGTAATTGCCCCGTAATTGAACGGCTTAATTGCCCCAGCCGAACGGTCGATTGGCGTAATCGGCAACTACTTGACGCGTGGCCGTGAGGTGTCGGCATCCCAGAACAGAGAAAATAATATAAAACCTGATAATTGTTTCGTGAAATTTAAGTAATTTCTTTATGTCTGAATGAGGAGATCGCTACATGGACTAATTACAGTACAGCGATCCATTTCTTATATAAACAGACGTTGGGACAAAATATTGTGTGAATAGGGTAATTCCGGGAGAAATGGTATACGTTTCTTTTTGTTTTCCAGAAAGATATGCCAAACATTTTAAAGATATAAAATACAATGAAATCAAACTAAGTTTTCTAATTATTAAACAACGAGAAAATTTTTTGACATATAGGTGACACAAGGTATCACACAAAACTTTTTTATATGATCACGTTTTTTTGCAAAGACTTTTTTGAGAAAAGAAGGAGGGTCCATGTCGGAAAATTTTATTTTTATTAACTATTTTTATCAGATTTAGGTTCAGCTCTATTTTCTTATATCTTACACGAGAAAAATAGTTCAAATAAATTATTATCAAACTGAGATTTATGTGCTTGAAAATAATATGAAATTTAACGGTTTTAAATAATTGCTTTATATGTTATAAGTGTTTTCGTCCACCTAGACCACATTCTTCCATAAAAATTTAAAACAAATTATTTACCCTACCTAGTTTAAATAAAAACTTTTTCCAATTTTAATTTAAGATATATTTTTAAATTTTTAATAGAAACTCTAATTGTATTTAATAAATTTTGAACCTAAATTTAATGTTTGATATTATAAAACCTCCTGAAACAAATGTGCTAACATCCTACCTCTTTTTAAACTTTAATTGAATTGTAGGAGATGGCGCTAGAGGCAGCAAAAAATTTCACGTCACATAATATTTTAATTAAATCATTGTGTAGTGAACCCCGACTCTCCTACAGTACCATCTCTCTCCTAAATAATAATAAGATACGATGTCTCTCCTAAATAATAATAAGAACAAAGCATAGAAAAAAAAAACTTGAGATAATCATAATTAAAAATCAGACAAAATTGGCTGACAAAGTAGAGAAAAAAGTCCCTACCTAATTGAATCGGTCATTTAAAAAACGACATTAGTCTAGAAATACGAGTTTCAAACAAAGACATTAGTCTACTTTCAGAAACTGAGTTTTTTTCATGGAATCGACTCCTCTAAGGTAAATGCACGTTCTGAGCAAAAACGACAACAGTCCGCACTTAATCTATTGATATATGCAATAACCGAATTTTCAAGTTTGTGCAAAAATAACACTAGTCCAGGTAGCTTTTTCCCTCTCCTGTAAAATTAGAGAAATGTGACTCGTCTTGTTTTTGAAATGAGCGAATCAATTCATTTAATGTCACGTCATACACTTCCAAAAATTATTGAGACTTTTTATAAAGAATGCTTGAATTTAATTAAAACTTTAAAACACTATGGAAAAACAAATGAAACATTCGGCACGAAAAATTTCACAGAACGTTCATTCTAATTTGGGTATAAAGCGTTTATCCCAAACATAAAGTAGATAAGTATCTGGCATAATGTTGAGCCCATACATTTAACTCGCGCCCTTCTCACGCAAAACTTTACTTAAGGTAAGGTAACTGAATAATTTTAATTACTATTCCTTTGCACTAGCAACTAGCATGTACACCTAATTTTAAAAAAATCTGTTACTGAGTTGTCAAACATTTCAATGTTATTCTATGAGTCATGTCAATGCCGTATCAGATTTTATTGAAATAAAATGTACACCAGGTTAAACCAATAATGCCGCAAAAATGTTCCTAGATCTGATTCACTTTTATCGATTTGGCACTAAGGCGGGTTGATAACAATACTGGATAAATATACCAGAACTGGCTCACTCTAAAGAGTTCATTAAAGGACCTTGTAGAAACAGAGCCAGGAACATTATTAGACTTACCAGACAGGAGATACGTATAGTGACTGGTCTTTTTTCGGGTCACTGTCGACTGAGAGTACCCATGCACAGAATGGGACTAACAGAAGAGACTGAATGTAGACTCTGTATGGAGGATGACGAAACAGTCAGACATGTACTGTGCGAATGTCCGGCTATTGCACGTTTACGTCAGAATACTTTCGGTAAACCTCAGATCGACTCAGAAGATCTGAACAGTGTTTCACCCAAACTGATAGCCGACCTTTCTGGAGTGGTGAGAAACTACTGAAAAGTGAGCCACAATAGACCCACTGGTGGTCGCAGTGGAAGGGCTGCAAGGCCCACTCACATATGAATCATCATCAAGGCGGGTTGATTGGTCATTTTGTATTAAATTACGAAAGAGAGGTGCTTTTGTAAATAGTTGACTGTAAAAATGGCACGCAAAAATGTCGGAAATTCTTTTTCCTTGCACATCAAATCAAACATTAGAGAAAGATAGGCAGATATCCAAACAATTTTTCCAATCCCTTAACAAATCATACCTACTGGGAAATAGAGTAAACTCAGAAGGGCATATGTGACTTATAATTTTTTGTGAATAAAAAGTTTAATACTTAATTTCATGAAATTCATTGAAATTTTGTTTTTATTAAAGAGTCTGAACTTAATTTTATTTAGATTTTTCTGATGAATAATGATTTTGTTATCTATCTATCTATTCAAATGAACAAGTTTCCCAACTTGTTTTTATTTTTGTAAATAATTATATTCTCTAATTTTCACTTAAAATTAGAGAAGCTATCTCTCTTAGTTTTTAAATATTTTTGGGTTACATTTTCTACGCTTACAAGCGTTTTTAGAATATTATTTTGATTTACTTTACGCTATATCTTTCCATATTTTAAATGTAAACTTCGCGCGCTTCTCCCAGCAATGAAGGATTTGAGATAAGCGGCTAAATTCGGCCTAGCAGACGAAAACGCCAATGGTCTGAGAGAACAACTCAACCACGCGCCACGTGCAAAGAAAGTCACCGCACCGCTATTATTTTATATTAAAATTGTGGAAACTATTAATTTTTACGCTTTAGTTATTAGATATTAGTGTTTGGAACATTTGAACTATAGAACAATGGAGAGTCTGGTACTTCGCGTATAATCGGGCTGGCCAGCCAAGTAGCTACAAAAGACATCTAAGGGTAAGTCGTTTCTTGATAATTTTTCATTGCTACGCTATTTTTAGTAAATAAGTTTTAGGCTCTTTTTTCCCTGTCGGAGCCCTGTGGAAAGATACAGTCCCTCTTAACTCCCACACGTTTTTCTCGAGCTATCTCGAGTGGTCCTTCGGTATATTTTATTTTCTACAGAAGGCCTGACCTCACCATTTGGTCCAGGTTCGAGCCCGATAACAGGACCCCGGGAAAAATTAAAGTCTAAATCGCATTATGTTAAATATAAAATTTTTAATAAATACGCTGACCTTGCTCTTTTTGCTGTGCTCGCAGTAAAAATAACAAGTAAAAAAGTACCGAACGCGCATTGTTTTCGCGCATTTCCTACCTCTTTTTGGCTTTGCGTCGAATGCACGTAGGAAAAGTTTCCAACACAAAGATATTAAGAGGTAAATGAGACTTGTTTACATTTTTTATCGCCTATTCTCTTTTCTTTTTAAACGCTTTTAATTTTTAAATATTAAAAATTTCGGAAACTAATCGTTCACCTGTGTTAACGGAATTTTTTAAAAACATCACAATGAGTACGCAACTTAAGAAGTTAGAAGCACTCCGTAATGTGCAACATAATCGCATTAATACTCTTCATAACTTAGCTAATGCTTGCCTAACGGATGATACAAAAAAACCGTGTTTACAGGTTCGACTTATCGACCTTGATGAAATGAAAGAAACATTTTTTATTTATCAAAATCAAATAATAGAGGCTTATTCGGCAAGTCCGGAGAGACTGGAAGAAGAAAATGAACGCCTTACTGAGTTTGACGACAGCTTCTATGATATTAAAAGAATTCAAAAACAACTATTTGAGGTGAAAATTGAAGCTCCTCAACCTCAAAACTTAACGCAAATTTCAAATTCTTCTGATCCAGACCGCTTTATGGCGTCTTTAATGCCAAGACTGCGCATTGTCGAATTTCATGGCGACATCACTAAGTTTCCCACCTTTCTAGATATGTACAATTGTTCTGTACACAATAATCCTAGTATTCCTACAAACGCTAAATTTAATTTGTTACTGTCCTACCTAAAAGGACCGCCTTTAAACGTAGTTAAACACTTACAAATAACCGACGCTAATTATATAATCGCTTACAATACGCTTCTAAAACGCTATCATAACCCTCGCTTATCGGCTCAAACTTATTGGCGCTCCGTGTATAATTTTCCCGCTCTCAAAGACGACAATCCAGAAACACTGCGCACGCTGCTTGATGTTTTTTCAGAAAACATTGAGGCTTTAAAAACTCTAAATTACGACACTGATCAATGGTGTTTTCCGCTCGCCAACATTTTACTAGATAAATTGCCTGAGGTACTACTTTCGCGCTTTGAACTAGCTAATTCTAGGTCTAATGAAATGCCCAAATATCAAGAAATTTATAATTTTCTTGAAAGTCAATGTAATTCGCTTTATTCGCTACAATCTAAAAATAGATTTAAAAATAATAAACAGTTTTATAAAAATAACGCCTCGCCTTATTATACAAAAACGCTCCTTGGTACGGAAAATACTCATTCTAAAGATAGATGCGCTTTTTGTGATTCTAACACACATTCAATATATTTATGTAACGCATTTAAAGGTAAATCTCCCTACGAACGCTATTCTTACGCTAAAAATAAAAAACTATGTTTAAATTGTTTAAGCTCAATACATTTAACAAATTCTTGTCAAAGTCTACGCTCATGTCGCTATTGCCCTGGTAATCAAAGACACCACTCATTAATTCATTTTGAGCGAAATTATAATTGCGCTAATTCTCAAAATCAAAATAGATCCCATTTTGATGCTAACGTGAATTTCTCACAAAATCCCTCTAATATTTCCCCCAACGCATCTCCAAGTATTGCACCACGTGGTTACTTGGCCAGTCAGCAAAGTTTTAGATCCCCGGCTACTGGGTGTCCGCTTCAAAATTACTCTACTCAAAATAATAACAATTTTACTTCGACGTCTTCTAATTCACAAGTACCAATCGCAACTCCTTCGGGTTCTAACCCCACGCATTGTGGTTTTATTTCTGCGCAATCGCAAGTTTTATTGTCAACTATCCTAGTAAAAATTCAAGATGTCCGCGGTCACTTTCAAACAGTTAGAGCCGTTTTAGACAGCGGTTCGCAAAACACTTTCTGTTCTCAAAAATTAGCGCAACAATTGGGCCTTCCCAGACAACCCTTATGTTCAAATATACAGGGGGTTGGAGGCAACCCTCTTACTTCTGATCTAGGATCGATTTTTATTAAAATTTGTAATTTTCAAAAACCAGATATTTTTGTGTCCACGCAAGCGATTATTTTGCAAAAGGTTTGTACTGATTTACCGTCAGTAAAAATAAATACAGAAAATTGGCATTTTATAAAAAATTTACCCTTAGCAGATCCCACTTTTTACAACCCTTCGCCTGTAAATTTACTAATTGGTATGGATCTATTTCCACTAATTATACAGGGTGAAAAAATCGCTAGCGATGATCCAAATCATCCCTTTGCTATGGGAACTATTTTCGGCTATATTTTGATGGGACAAATAAATCAACCCTTAATTTCTACCCCGCCAATTAATGCTCTTTTTTGTCAAAATGAAAATGACTCGCTTTCGCAATTAATTTCAAAATTTTGGGAAACCGACTGCGTCCCCCAAAAAACTCATTTGAAACCAGAGGATGAAATTTGTGAAAATTATTTTAAACAGAGCGTGTCGCGTAATCAAGAAGGCCGGTATACTGTCTCCCTTCCCTTTCGCACATTTGAGAATCCACCGCAGTTTCCTACAATCAAACAAGTCGCGCTAAATCGTTTCTTATCTTTAGAAAAAAAACTGCTTCGCGATAAAAACTTGTATTGTGAATATTCTAAATTTATGAATGAATATTTGGAATTGGGTCATATGGACTATGACTCAGAAAAAGAAGACGATTCAGACAGCTATTTTATTCCACATTTCGCTGTTGTTAAAAATGAAGCTATCACTACTAAGACAAGGGTAGTTTTTAATGCGAGTGTTACCGACCCTTTTACGCATATTTCGCTTAATCAAGTCTTATTATCGGGTCCAAAACTACAAAAAGATATTATTCAAATATTATTACATTTTCGCCTTAACCCTGTGACGCTCACCTGCGATATTCAAAAAATGTATCGGGGTATAAATATCAACCCTGATCATCAAAAATACCAAAAAATATTTTGGCGGTTTAACCCTAATGAAAAAGTTTCCATTTTTAAACTACGAACTGTCACTTACGGAGTGAACTGTTCACCATATCTCGCTTTACGCACCCTTCAGCACTTAGCTGAGTCCGAATATGATAACTACCCTCACGCTGCTAAAGTTATACTTAACGATACCTATATTGATGACGTCACTACTTCATGTAAAACGGTTCAAGAGGCGTTAAATTTGCAGCATGAGCTTACGGAATTGTTAGGAAACGCTGGCTTGAAATTACACAAATGGTCTAGCAATCGCTCAGAAGTGATCTCTCATTTAGATCCCTCCTTAGTCAACCCCGCAGTTTTATCTCTCGATTCGGATGACGTCACTAAGGTCTTAGGCCTGTGCTGGCATCCTTCATACGACGAGTTTCGATTTAACATATTACCTAATCAGCAAAGCTGTACAAAAAGGACGCTTCTCTCTTTTTTAGCACGCTGCTATGACCCCCATGGTTATCTTACCCCAGTAACATTCACTTTAAAATATTTGATTCAACAAATTTGGTTACTTGGTATTTCCTGGGACGCCACGCCTACTTTAGAAATAGTTCGTCAGTGGACACTCTATCAATCTGAATTTCAAGTTTTAGAAAAATTTAGTTTACCCCGCCACATTGACATCACAAACGCCGAATCCATCGATCTCTGTGGTTTTTGTGATGCGAGTGAACGAGGGTACGCATGCGTAATATACTTACGTGTCTTACGAAACGCTAAATATCACATATATTTTGTTCTTGCGAAAAGTCGCATCGCTCCACTTAAAAAATTTGTTAGTATTCCGAGAATAGAACTTCTAGCCGCTACTCTTTTATCTGAGGTCTTAAAATACACATATGATATATTCATAAAAAGGTTCACAATAAATAATATTTACGCTTTTTCGGACGCAATGGTTGTTTTACACTGGATAAAATCCCATCCAAGTAAATGGAAAACTTTTGTCGCAAATCGTGTTAGTCTTATCCAAGATAATATTAATCCAGAATGTTGGTTATATACCCCCACATTTCTCAATAGTGCCGATGTAGCCAGCCGCGGCTGCTCGCCGAGTGAGCTTTTAAATCATCCCCTATGGTGGGCCGCCCCTAGTTTTTTACAAGAATCTTTCGATAAATGGCCAACAAAAACCCCGCAAGTCAAAATAAATGACAGTGTAGAGACTGAGGAACGAAAAAATGTTGCTCTGATTTCTTGTGACCGAATAACGGAAAACTTTTTAGATTCGCTTTTAAATAATAAATCCGATTTTTACGCTATTCAACTACTTTTAGCCCGCAGTTTACGATTCATAAATAATTGTAGACTATCCGCAGACGTCAGAAAAAAGACAAATATAGATTATATCGATCTCTTTAACGCTTTAAAATGTTTGGCTAAGCACGAACAACAAAAATACTTTTCTGAAGTAATTCTTAACCTTCAAAACCAGAAAAAATGCATAAAACCCATACAAAAATTGAATCCCTTTTTAGACCAGGATGGTCTTATAAGAGTTGGAGGACGCATTCAACAAGCCATGACTATTTCTTACGGACAAAAACATCCTCTTCTTTTACCCAAGGAAAGTAGACTTTCTTATATTTTTATTGAATATATGCACAAAAAATATTTGCATGTCGGAGTGCAAACAGTCCAATATCTCATTAGTCAAATTTTTTGGATTTTATCTGCCAAACGCTTAATTAAAACGGTTTTATCCAAATGTGTTCGTTGCTTTCGCGTCAAACCGCATTCTTATGAGCAAATCATGGGACAAATTCCGTCCTACCGCTTGATTCCACAAAAGCCTTTTACTTTTAGTGGAGTAGATTTTAGTGGTGCTATACCTATCACTCTCAGTAAACACAGAGGTGTAAAAACACAAAAAGCATATATCTGCCTTTTTATTTGTCTAAATACTAAAGCTTTACATCTCGAGTTAGTGTCAGATCTAACTTCGGACGCTTTTTTAGCTGCGCTACGTCGCTTTGTTGCCCGAAGAGGTTACATAAAAACTCTTTTTTCAGACAATGGCACAAATTTCGTTAAATCAAGCAAAGAATTGCTTGATCTTGCAAGAAATGCTTGCACGCAACAAGCTATCGCCTGGAATTTTATCCCTCCATCAGCTCCCCACTTCGGCGGTCTTTGGGAGTCAGGGATAAAATCAGTAAAAACTCACTTAATTCGTACCATTGGCTCGCAAATTCTAAGTTATGAGGAGTTGTACACGGTTCTTTGTCAAATTGAGGCGATTTTAAATTCTCGCCCCTTGACCCCGCAATCTACCGACTGTAACGATCTACAGGTTTTAACACCGGGACATTTTTTAACCCATGGACCTTTAGTTTCTGTTCCTGACGAAGATTTTTCAAGTAAACCTGAGAATCGGTTATCGCGATGGAACTTGGTCCAACGAATACAAGCCGATTTTTGGCGTCGTTGGAGCCAAGAATTTTTACATACCCTTCAAGTACGAAATAAATGGTTGGAACCATGCGCAGAGCCAAAAATAGGTACCCTCGTTCTTATCAAAGACGAGTTATCACCGCCCCTTCAATGGCGGGTAGGTCGCATTATTGAAATTTTTAAAGGGCCTGATGGGCACGCTAGGGTGGCAAATGTTCGTACCGCGTCCGGTATCTTTAAACGACCTTTAGTCAAGCTTTGCCCCCTTCCAATTGATTCAGATTCACCTACCGAAAAATGATGCTCATTTTGGTGGGCCGAATGAACAAGTTTCCCAACTTGTTTTTATTTTTGTAAATAATTATATTCTCTAATTTTCACTTAAAATTAGAGAAGCTATCTCTCTTAGTTTTTAAATATTTTTGGGTTACATTTTCTACGCTTACAAGCGTTTTTAGAATATTATTTTGATTTACTTTACGCTATATCTTTCCATATTTTAAATGTAAACTTCGCGCGCTTCTCCCAGCAATGAAGGATTTGAGATAAGCGGCTAAATTCGGCCTAGCAGACGAAAACGCCAATGGTCTGAGAGAACAACTCAACCACGCGCCACGTGCAAAGAAAGTCACCGCACCGCTATTATTTTATATTAAAATTGTGGAAACTATTAATTTTTACGCTTTAGTTATTAGATATTAGTGTTTGGAACATTTGAACTATAGAACAATGGAGAGTCTGGTACTTCGCGTATAATCGGGCTGGCCAGCCAAGTAGCTACAAAAGACATCTAAGGGTAAGTCGTTTCTTGATAATTTTTCATTGCTACGCTATTTTTAGTAAATAAGTTTTAGACTCTTTTTTCCCTGTCGGAGCCCTGTGGAAAGATACAGTCCCTCTTAACTCCCACACGTTTTTCTCGAGCTATCTCGAGTGGTCCTTCGGTATATTTTATTTTCTACAGAAGGCCTGACCTCACCATCAGCCTTCTTCGATCCATCTTTGAACATAGGCCTCCCCTAATATCTTTCACTGTTCTCTGTCTGCCGCCGTGTTCATCCATCTAGTTCCTGAATGGTCTTCCCCTACTTCTTGTATTTTCCCAAGGTCTCCAGTTTACAATA
Source organism: Aspidapion aeneum (assembly GCA_963576565.1). Classification (NCBI taxonomy): domain Eukaryota; kingdom Metazoa; phylum Arthropoda; class Insecta; order Coleoptera; family Brentidae; genus Aspidapion; species Aspidapion aeneum. Next base: position 118,339,694 of record OY755040.1, read on the forward strand.
CATTTGTTCCATCGATCGTCTTTCTCTCTGACATTATGACCGGCAAATTTCTATTTTAATTTTGCTTCTTCTCCTCTGACATCCCTTTCTTTTGTTTTATTTCTTATGCATTCATTTCTTTTTCGATCTGTTAGCTCTACATGTAACATTTACTTTCCATTAATCTTTTTGCTTTTTGTTACCTTATCCTTATCTAGGTCTGGGATCCATAGGTAAGTACAGGAAGGATACATGGTTAGACAATTTCGTTTTGAAGTACTGAGGATATTTTCTCTTTTTTAATATGTAGCTTAATTTACCGAATGCTGCCAAGACCAATCTCACTCGTCTCTTCATTTCAGCTGTTTGGTTTTCTTTCTTTAGGTTAATAATTTGTCCCAGCTATATATATATATATATATATATATATATATATATACCTCTACTTGTTCTTCTTTCTCTTGATTTATTCTGTACCTGATATCTCTGTTTGTTATGATTTTAGTTTTAGTATAGTTCATACTCAAGCCTATATTTTTAGCTGCTGTATCCAGTTCTTCCAGCATTTATATCAGTTCCTCTTCCTTATCTGTTATTAAGGCGATATCATCAGAATATCTTAGGTGGTTCAAGTATTGTCCGCTTATTTTGATGCCTATTTCTTTCCAATCTAAGTTTTTAAAAACAGGGCCTGGTTAAATAGTTTAGGGGAGACACCTTTTCTTATGCGGATTGGCTTGTCCCTTCGTGGATTTTGATTAATGTTGTTGCTTCGCCATATTTATATATTGGCAATTAGGTCTGTGTATCTGTGATCTATTCGCCTATTAATTAGACATGCTTTTACTGCCCAGTGCTCAATGCTATCGGAAGCTTTTTCAAAGTCTATAAACGCAGTATTAAGTGGAATGTTGTATTCTTGACTCGTTCTATTAGAATTTTCATGGTTAAATAGGTGGTCAACTGTACTGAAACATTTTATAAAGCCTGCTTGTTCCTTGGTTATAGATAATATAACTAGGTCCTACGTAAAATTTGGTAAAATCAGATACGCCCTTTTGTAAGTTAACACAGCAGAGTATCTAACTTAGTTGTAAACGACAAAAAACAAAGATCGACAAGAATAATATGTTGTAATTGCGTTGTTGTAAAACGGGCTTAAATTTGCAGTCCTAATAATTTCAGTTCCGACATGATTACTGGAACCGTCTGTACATAAAAAAGTTTCAGTAATTAATATAGTAAGTAGTAAGCAGACAATAGCAGACTTTAAACAAGCTTTTGACAACAAAAACCGCAAAAGAATGATGCAAAATTTAAATATTTTGTGAACCCCTCAAGATAATTATTTGTGGACAAGTATAGAAACAATGCATTTTCTCAAAGAACCAAAGGAATATTAATCGTTTTAACAAATACTTTTACACATATCCATCAAAAATGACTTAGCTAAATTTTTACTGTTACAGCAAAAGCTGACGCAAGTAATGTGTTCTTGTTTCAAATTCATATGTTGCCACATAATGTATAGCTAAACACCCTCAACAAACAAACGGACTAATGGAGGATGTCCAGTTTGCTAAAGAATGACCAATAAAAGTAATTAAACAGAAGGGACAAACGATAGCTTCTGTATATTAAATGCCTCTTACGGCAAAGCAGTCGTATATTATGAAACCAAAGTGGGGAAAGTAAAGTTTGGGGGGAAATAAATAAAACAGATAAGAAGGGAATATATACAATACGGTCTAGAAAATATGCTTAATGTGAGACTGAAAATTCAAACCAAAACAAGGAATAATCCGATCTAATTACTAAAGAAGGACTAATTGAATTAGTTTTCTCAGCTACTACAAAGCCAGAACTAATATGCTCACCAAAAGTTCTGAATCATGGTAAAATACTGCCGGCGGCAAAATCGGAACTGCCTATCACTTGTGCTTTGACTTATAAAATTAGAGTAACTAAATTATATGATATCAAATAGATTTTGATGTTGACCCTTTGTATAGTTTTTTTATCGCCTTTATGTATGTATGATTGATGTTAGTTTGTTCTAACATTGTCCACAATTTTTCGACTGGAACAGAATCATATGCTTTTTGTAGGTCCACAAAGGTAACGTGGGTCTCTATATTTCTCTCTCCTTTTCTCAATTACTTGTTTAACACCAAAAACATTAGCAATACAAAATCTGCCTGCACGAAACGCACTTTGCTCTTCTTCTTGTTGATGGAAATTTTCTATTAGATCTCTAAGAATCTTACCGTACAATCTACTTAGAGTACTGGTTACTTAAGTTTCTCTGTAATTGTTGAAATCTTGCTTGTTTCCTTTTTTATGTATTAAGGATATCAATGCTATTTTCCAAACATCAGGTGCTGGATGTCCGTTTATGCTTTGATTAATAATATATGTTAGATTTTCTAGTAGTTTCTCTGATCCATATTTGATACAAATGAGTATATCTTCAGTAATTTTATATTTATTTAAATTTCGTTAAAAAAGTTAAATGTTATACTTGATTTGTATATTTTGCCATGTCGAATATCTTTCAAACTATCGCAGTGAGATCTAAATGAAATGTTTTGATCGCATCTAAATATTTTGATATAATGCTTGTTACACTCTAGACAGATCTGTTTATTTTAAAGCAATTAATCTTATGGAAGTTGTGCCAGTTGGTCTAAGTCGAAGGCAATTTGGTAATATCCAGATTTTTTGTTTTAATAAACGTTTAGTAAATCCTTTAAAATTAAATTAAATTTTAGCCGCTCTAAAAAAGTTTTCACAAGTTATGGAACCCTGGTAAGTCAAAAAATATGAATCTAGATAGTTTCCAGAGGGTATACAGACCTTTCTGGAAACGAGAAGGCTGACCAACTCTCTGAAATGGGATCATCAGCTGAACTAGAGTTGGACAGGCTTCCGTAGGACTTCGCAAACCATGAACGTAAATATCTCCAGAAAGAATTATTTCTTACTTTCGTAAGGGAAGTATGAGCTCGAAAGGAATTAAGTTTCGTTGTCTCAATAAACATTTTATAAAAGTGTAGTAATAGGTGAAGACTCGAATTTTATTTTAAGAGGCCTAGAAAACAGTTTGGAAATTGGTGTTAAGTAAAAGATGGATAATTTTCCGCCCAAGAAAACATAAAAAAACAATAACACAAACTTGTATGCAAAATAATGCAAAGTTGGTCATTGCTTTTTTAGATATTGAATTTTGGGATCTTCTAGGAAAAGTAGCGACCTTCTCGAAATAACTGTATATATGCCTATTTGGCTAATAGGTAGCGATTTATAGCTTACAAAAGCCTCTTTGGTTTATTGCCAGCAGTAAATTTTCGAAAAGCTTTAGAGTCGCCTTTAAAAAAGGACGTTTTTTTCTGTAAAACCTCAAAAGCGTATTTGCTTTATGGTTTTATTGCGAAAATTTTCAAATAAAACGCGCTTTAGGTATTTGGACTCGAAAGAAATGTTTACCGTTATACCTTCTACAATTGGGATTTATTTTTGTTGACCTCAGAATTTGTTTCGCTTGTCATATTTTTTGCATAAATCATTTGAAAATACTGCTTGATTTATTTGAACCGCAACCTCTTAATTACGAGGGTTGTTTTTAAGTTTATAAGTATTCTCCAGGGTTGGATAGGGCAACCGGGCAAATGCCCGGTGGGCCGGTACAATTTAGGATCGGTTGGGCCGCAGGCCCGATGTACCTATTCCAAATTATTAATATTTATTTTTATATATTTGACAAACGAACTAATTAAAACATTAAACATTTAAATTTAAAAAATCTGTATGTAGTAACTCCAGGCCTGCGTTACTCGTTTGATTGTTACAGTTACTTTTATATTAAAATAAGTATAATGTATCAATGAGATAATGTAATAATGGCACTAACTTATTAATATCTTTTTACAATACCAATATCCAGAAGAAAAAATCGGGAGATTAAAAAAATGTAATGAAAATATTGTCCAATTTTTTTCTTATTTGCGTTGCTGTTGTGAAAGCTCTTTTAACACACTTTATTGACTATTTTGGTGGGGATTGATCCCCTGATGTCCCCTTTCGGTACTACCTTGCCAATATCTCATATCTTAGTTGCGAAAGATCATTTTTGGTGCTAAAATACATAAAAAATCTAAGAAACGATTAACCGATTTGCAGCATCAAGTTCATTATTAAAAAAGTCGATACCGTATGAAAAATTAGCATACCTGTTCTGCCCCCGGTAGTTAAAAGGCGCAAGTGACGAAAGTGTGGTTCGGAAAAAAACGACTTCAAAGTTTTAATTGTTCATAAAGCAGTACTACTGCTATTTGTTTTTTTTTTAAATTTTATTACATAGGACATGATGGAAAATCCGTCGAGACCAAAAACCTAAATTCAAAAAAAAATTGCTTACAGCCTTTTAATTAACGGGGTTTTAATTTTTTTTTAAGTTTTCAGAATATAAAACTTTACAAAAATATCTTGAGCAGTATCACAGATATTAATAAAAAAGGAGACTTTCTGAAAGTCTTTAAACACCTTGTATCTCACAAGTTAGGATGTTTACGATATGCATACATATGTTTATATGAAGTTTTTTTTCTCAAAATGCAACAAAACCTCCATAATATCAAAAACAAAAATTACACAATATCGCTTCGTTTTCTTTGCCGTAAAATTTTTGTGCCGAAGCGAGGGCCGAATAAAAAAAATTGCCAGGGCCGGTTTGTTTGAGCCCATCCAACCCTAACAACAATTTGAGGTTTTGTTGGGTTAAAAATTCAACTTTACTTAAATTTAAGTCTTTGTTATTTTTACTAACTTAATGTTAAATTTGATTAATTTTTTGATAATTAGTCTATATCTTCTTGATAGGTATTGTATTTCTCGTTTAACATTTTGATGTGTTTTTTGGAATTTTAACAAGATTATTATTTTCTTCAATTTCAGAATAAACTTTTGAAAAATGTTCTAAGAGTTTTAAATCTGCTTGATCTGCATCTTCTAATACCCTAAATCATATTTTTTTCATTTACAATTAATTTTATTTATGAAAAATTAATATAGTTTGTTTTTTTATTTTGGCGGCTACGTCACGACATATTTACATTATGTTAAATAATAAAATGTCAGTAACGAACCGCCATAATAAAAAAAACAAACTATATGGTATTAACTTATTCTTTTGATATGTTTGTTCAAGCGCGGATTTGAAGGGGGCGTAACGGGGTAATTACCCCCCCCCCCCTAGAAGAAAAAACATGAACTTTTTCCTAATAAAATAAGGGAAAACAGAAGAATTACCCCCCCCCTAGAAAAAAAAATTATATTAAAAAAAATAAAAATTGTTGACTATTACCCCCCCTCCTAGATTTTAACCCGCGCTAGTGTTTGTTGTGCTTATTTTAAAATTCTTTTACAATATTTCCAAACGTCGCGTTCATAAATTTTAGGTTTAGTAATGAGGTCTTTTCCGGCATACGCAGGTGTAAGTTTTGTCTTTAATCTTTTGGTATATCTTGCCAACCATATCTTTTGATTTGCCGCCTAATGTTGTCAGTTTGAACACTTTAAAAATACATAAATAAATACATACTAATATTAATAAAATGTTTCTGTACGCACATTCATTATAAAAAAAATAGGCTTGGAAGGGGGGGCCTGTCTTCGAGCCCCCCCTCCTGCACCCATGTAACCAAAAATTAAATCGTGTTCCAAGTTTATATTTTTGATTTGTTCTAAACATTTGAGTTTATTTTTCTAAATGATTTAGCAACTTTTGCTTTGAAAATAAATTATCACAAACTAAATTATCGTAAAAAAACATTATAAATAAATGTTTTTTATTTTTTATGTTTGTAAAAAATCAAACGCTGTCCGCATTATCAAGTTACTATTACACAAATTACTACAAAAAATGGTAAGTAAGTAAAGTGGTAATGGATTCTTAATTAATTTAAAGCATATATCAGTTAGCATTTAATTAGTCTTTATATCCATTACCGTTAATGTTTATGAATTTGTCCTAATTTTTTATGTCATGTGCCTACCAAGCGCTGTGCTGATTTCGTACTTTTTTTAAATATTAGTAGAAAAAAAAATACTTTTTTTAGCTTTATTAAGAAATACAATGAAACTCAAAAATATTTACAAAAGGTGAAATCCAGTGGCGGCTGCTACAGGCAGGGCAACGGGGCAGTGCCCTCCCAAAACTAGACAACAAACAGTATGTATAATTGATTTATTTAAAAAAAGTTTATTAGGACATGATAGTTACAAGCCGCCAGCACCGCGCGAGACTAGATTTCAATTTCAGCCGTTTTTCAGGGGCTGGCTGTTCTCGCGCGGGGGCGGTAGGAATGTTTGTTTTTGTTGACGTCGGCCATATTCATCGGGCTAAAACATTCGTGCCCTTCCTACGTGTTGCCGGTTCTATCCCTAGTAAAGACTTATAAAATTAAATTATTATATTATATTAAAATAAACTAAAAACTACATCAAGTAGCTGCCTGTTTGTAAAATGCTAAAATAAAATTGTTTAGGTAAGTTTTTGATCTCCTTTTCCATGCAATATAAATGTTTGCCCCCCCTCCCCCCAACTTATAGCCGACGGGTGGCTCGATCGCCGATTTTTCTACACCAAAAGGAGATACCTAAGGTATAATACCTTCGGTATTTCCTGGTATTTCCGAGTATTTCCTCAAATTTCAATGGTATTTCTCAGTATTTCCCAAGCACTTCCCGGTATTTCCTAGTGTATTTCCCATTACTTCCCAAGTATGAACCGAACCGAACCAAAAGGAAATACCGAGCCACCCCTCGCTTATAACGTCACCAGCCGCCATAGGGGAAATCGAGATGATTTTGCCCAAACATGGACAAAGGCAGTAACTAGCAAAAAAACCAAAATGTCATGGGCTTACACAGCAGGGGGCAGCGAGGGGCACTTCAGCCCCGCCCCCCTAAATGTTCAAAATAATTTATTAATTTCCTATTTTCAAAAAAAAAACAATTGAATGAAGTTAGCACTATAAACTTATTCCTATCTACATAATATTTTACAATAGATACACGTACCTATTCCTGACGACAGTGGCATATTTAAGGGGAGGCCTGAGGCCTCCTTAAAGCTAAGATTTTTTTAGATATTTTCCACATATTTCATGAATACACACCATAAAATATCATAAAATAAGGCCTCGCGAAGTCTTGACAATTATGTATTTAAAGACAACTTTTTGGGCATCTTCAAGACCTTCAAAAATTATCAAAAGGCGGCAATTCTGCAATTTGAATTTTTTGCCATTGACTTTGTCATTGCAATGTAATACCGTAACAAATGCCAGGCGCAAACAAATTTTAATTGACAACTAAATTTTTTGCAGACATCGTTAAATCTTGTCTCTAAACCTAAAAATGGTTATTGAAGCTGCTGCGAAAGCGGCAGTAATAAGGTAATTCTGGGACTTATGCCCCACCTAACAAAAAAAATTCACTGTACAGCATTGGAATGGTCTAAAGCTTTAAAAAATTAAAAATGTACTTATAGTTCTATCTAGAAAAATTTGCTATATTCAAAATTTGAAGAATTGAAATGAAAAGCTGTCAAAACTGTATTATCTGAAATAGAAATTTTGGCCATCTCTCCCGATAGTCCGGGAGAGATGACTCAGAGGCATAGGAGAGATGCCCCATCTTTGATTGGCATGTAAAATTAAAAATTAGTCCATTTTATAAGTTTTATTACCATTTTTAAATAAAAGACATATAAAAATAAAGTGTATTCCTATCATTTAAACTAAAAATACAACGAAATAAATATAAAAATTAACAAAATCAAAAAAAAATATTTAGAAAAGGCATTTTAATTGGTTGAGTTTTTCCGCTATTTTGGCATCCTTGCCACAATTTCTACATTTAATAAAGTACAGGTAACAGTACCATCTTCCGCATTGTACCCGATCTACAGGCTCTGTTCTTAAATAATAATTTTGCAAACATTCCACGCAGTTTTCTGTGTGTCTTGTTATGTTTGATTCTTAGATTTTGTCATTATTTTCTTTAGCGGCAGTACCTTTTTGACAATTTAACTATTGGTTCTTCGTCAGACGACAATTCTACAGGTTTCTGTAACCGCTTTTTCCTTTTAATTTGGGCGATTTAACAACTGGAACATCATTGGATGTTTTTGTGCTTTCTTTGGCTGCAGTGACTTTTTTCGCTATCTTAGCTAATGGTTCATCATCAGACGACGAATTTGTTATATAGGTTTCTGTGTTTTTATTTTCAATTGCTTTTAATCCCTTTTTATTTAAAATTTGTCCTTACTTTTCTTTTTCTTTGAGTGGGTTTAATAACTAGGACTGGAGAAATTTGCCAAAGAAAGTTGCGCAGCGAGAACTTTTGTTTAATTTTTATTTTAATCTATCGTATCTTATTTTTCTTAAATCATACCTACCTTGTCCTCTTGTTTGGAGATCAAAATCTCCGTTAACCCTAACCGTGGTCAATTAATCGCAAACATATCCTAACCGGTGTCTCAGACCACCAACATTATGCAAAACAAAATTTCATAAAAGAAAAATGGTTTTTCGAAAAAAAAAATTGCTTCCAATGCCTTCCAGCAGGAACACCAGGCGTTCTTTTATAGTTTGTGGGCATCCTAAAAAAGAAAAAGTAAATAAATCTAACAAATAAGGTATAGATGCCCCGGGTCATCTGTCCTTTTGTACGGGTCATACGCCTCGGGGCATCTATACATTTTTAAGGGTTAGATGCCCCACCTTGACTTTTTTACTGTAAACAAATGATTGCCCGAAACATTGCACATAACCTCCCTAGAGGATCCAAATTTTAATAAGTATATGTAATAAAGTAGCCGTGGTGGCTCAGTGCGTTCGCGCATTGAACACAAGTGAGTTAAGGAATCTCGCTTGCTACAGTGGCGGGTTCGATCCCCGTCGGTTGCCGAGGTCGGGTGCGGCAGACATTTGTAGGATTCCTGGGGAGTGTAAAATGTAATATTGTCCTACGCCTTCATTCAAGCCGGTAACCAGGCCGGATGAGGTCGGATATCTCGTGAAGGCGGACTTTGTTACACACTCCTTCAGTCGGTAGGCCATTCTAAGGGACAAAAGGACCGGATAAAAAAAAATACCCGGTCTGGGGTTCCAAAGTGTGTCGGCGAAAGAGTCACGGTTATCAAATGAGAAAAAAAATATATATATGTAATAAAAAGCATATCAATATAAAAATCTAAAATAACAATGTTGGAATTTGCCTATTATTATATTTTTTATTAAACTTACCTTTTTAAGGCTTTATTTTTCCAAAAATCCAGAGCACTAACGTTACCACATGCATGCACCGATATTTTTAAGTAACTGAGACAACTGTACCAAAAAAATGGCGACATTGTCATTTGCGCGCGAGATTTGAATATAGGGGCATCTATACCGCTAGGGCATCTCTCCCGGAATTACCTTATTAATATTGTGTTATATTTTAAAAATTACATTGTTTTTAATTTAAAAAAAAATTAAAAACACTTGTTAATGTCACTTGTTACATTAGTCCCTCTGGGACTAAAGTTGCCCCTTTGTCCCTGAAACGAGGGACTAAAGTAACCATAGACTACAACTAAGTGCGTCTACTTAACTGCTTATGTCCATTGATATGGTCTATCCCTGAAGTTTTAACATCTAAATTTAAATTTCTAGTTCCCAATTTGTCAAACAAAGTTCATTATGCTCACAAATGAATAGCACGAACTAGATTGACGTGCACAATACGCGATATGCACAGATCATATCGTGCACATAGATACAATAAGGAACGCATACTAATTTAATATGCGTTAAAATTATTAATTTTTAGATCAAAGTAATAAAAATTATTTTGCTTTGCTATGCAGGTGAACTTTCTAGGAATGTGTCACTTGGCGAATGTAAAACTAGTGTTGCCAATTTTGGTGAAATTTTACTTGATCTGAGGATCTGATCTTCAAAAAAACCAGACAAATTTTTTTTTCATTATATTTTTTTGAACTATACAATCGATTTTAATGGGACAAACTGTACTTGGCAGAGAATTAATCAGAGTTTTGACTAAATATATTTTTTGTCCATCGTCTTAAAATCCAAGATGACAGACGAAATTAAAATGTACCCTCCAAAGATGCTCGTTTATTCTTGTGTTGCGAACATGTTTTAATTATTTTTTTAAATTAGTAAAAAAGCTACATTCTTGCCACGCAGAACAAGGTATCAATCTGCAAAATCGGTTCAGTGGTTCTAAAAATATTTTTGTTTCAACCATTCTTTTGCATATTATACGATTGCCTTGCCAATCATTTCTGCATTTATTTCCTTATAAATTAATTACTACTGAACCGATTTTTATCAAATTAAAAACATCCTGTTTAAAATTGATTTCTTTTTAACGTACGTTTCCAAAGGGATTTATCAAAAAAAAAAAATAGGGAAAAAAATACCCAAATTTTTTACAATTATATTTAAAACTTTTTGTTCCTACGAAAAAAATTTCTTGGTGTGGCCCTGTTTCAAACTGTTTTTATTCATGACGATTGATTTTACACATTAACTTAAAAGCTTTTGACTTTTACCGTCTTGATGATAATTTTAATACTTTTAGTTATAATTCGAATAAAATTTATGGCCAAAATTATTGCTTTTATGGTGTCATTTATGATCCCATTAAAATCTCGTTAAGTTTGAACTGCACTAGGTTGTAAAATTAAATTTTGTTTGTAATCTTAATAATGTAAGTGTTAATTTTATACAAATTGATTCTTAAACATCTGGCAACCAGTGGCGGCTGCTACAGGGAGGCAGTGGCGTGTCGTGTAGGGGGCCAGGGGGGCAAACGCCCCCCGCTTGGCGCCCCTGGCGTCAATTGAGAAAAAAATAGAATTATTAGTTACCATACCTATATTTGCGCCTCTTAAAGTCTTCGCCCCCCCGCCCTTTTATCCAGGACACGCTACTGCAGGGAAGGCAACGGGACAGTACCCTCCCAAAACTAGACAACAAACAGTACTTTTAATTGATTTAATTAAAAAAAGTTAAATCTCCCCTTACGACATGATTGTCTAGTTCTTTTTATTACCTGTGGTTAACAGCAAGCGATTAATTGGGTGAACTTTTTTAGCGTGAATAATAAGTCGGCAGCGCCGCGAGGGGCAAGGTTTCAATTTCACCCGTTTTTCAGCGGGGTATGGGTGGATATTCTCGATCGGGGGCGGGAGGAACGTTTGTTTTAGTTGAAGTCGGCCATCATCATCGTGCGAAAACGTCGGTTGCCCATATTACGAAGCCAGTTCTATCCTTAGTGAAGACGTATGTCTTTGTTTTGATCGCGTGTCACTGTTGAGTACATAATTATTAACTGTGCAAATTTAAATACGTTGACATATGAACTCTGATAACAAATAAAATCTTTATAGCAACATAGAGCGGACCTAAAAGTTAACCGAAATTTTAGTGCAACTAATGTCGAGGGGTGTTCCAAAAAAAGTTATAATAGGAAATTTAATAAAAAATTATAAGATACTGAAAACTGGTTGTGCGGTTTTGGGAAAAGATTTTTTTTTGCTTTATTTGTTTTGTTATGAACAATCTACGAAGTGATCCTGCGTGGGTGGCAAAGGGAACGTGTCAAGCATTTTAGTGAAAATATAAAAAGACACAAAGTAAGTGCTACTCATTTAAATAATCACGTAGAATTTTCTATGCTAGGCAAGACTGATATTAGGTGCCAATTGAATAATGTCCATTGGGAAAACATTAACAAACATAATGAAAATGTGACAAAAAATACACATATCTATACTTGGTAGGTTAATAGACTGTTTAAAATTCTGTGGAATTTTTGAAGTTGCTCTACGGGGCCATAAAAGAGAAAGGCGAATGGACTTTATCTATAAACAAATAAACTAAAAATTACAGCAAGTAGCTGCTTGTTTGGAAAATACTAAAATAAAATTGTTTCGGTAAGTTTTTTTATTTAATTTTTTATGCAATTTAAATTTCTGCCCCCCAAATTTATAAGGTCAGCAGCCGCCACTGGTTTTAAACGTGTTCAAAAACTCTGTGAATAGCGGCCCGTGGCAGTGGTTGCTATAGCCACTACCACAACAGCTATTTCAAAGTTATCAAAATTTTAATCATTCCAAAACTCTTTATTATTAATAGTTTTTGAGGTATAGGCCAAATCGATATATTTACAAGATTAGACAGGGGGGCCGAGCTAAAAGTTAGACTTAACACCATCGCACACACATGTGATGTAGAAGGCCGCTGCCCTTTTCGGTATGGCCTCTTACGTTTGCCTCTAATATATCATGGCTTCCTTAGATTTATGAATTTCATACAAGTCGGAGGAAACGCCGGAGATATACGATCGCGCCAAAACGCGTCCATGATACACTAACCGATTTCGAGTATTTATTCCTACCATCGATTAATAATACAATGCTGCTAAGCAATACCCCCGTATTTCCATTTTTTGAGTAAACCGCGTTTGAATGTTTAATAATACATAGTGCGTTATGGAAAAAAAAGTAAACGATATTTTAAATACTTCTAGTAGAGAAGACCGGGGCGGTTTATAAAAAAAAATATTTTTTTCCAATAACTTTCAAATGGGGGTATAATTTCCTTTAAAACTAATATTTAGATTTGTATTTTTTGGCTTTAGAGCGATATATTATTATTGATAAACATTTTATCAATAAGAGCTAGAATCAAATATTTCTGTTTGTACATTTTTTTGTTACGAAAATAAAGGATAAAGTTCTCTTCTCATTTATTTTTAAAGTTAAGAACATTTTCTACTGATTAAGAAACCAAAATAAACCTAATTAAGTTAATTATTTAAGATTTTAAAATAAAACCTACCTTTAAATTTGTAGATCACAAATTTAAACAAACCTCATTTTTTTTTACCATTTTCAAACCTTATTCTTAACTAATAACATAAAAACCTCTGTTAAACTAATAAACACATTTAAACAACTTAAGATTTTGACAATAAAATTTTTAATTGTGAACCTAGAGCTAATAGTGTCATTTTATTTCTCGACAAATTGTATCCCTCGCTACGCCCGTGCCATGTACTTTTTGCCTGGGATAAAAAGTGTCAAGGTTTTAACTCTTGGTAGGTAAATAATACTGAAACTTTTTCTTACCAACACCGGAAGTCACATAAAGTGCCTTTTCCGAGAAGCACTTCTTGATCCGCCACTTGTAAAATGGTCCAACTTTAGCTTCTTTACCAGGATATTTTTTAGTACTTTACTTGTGAGTTTCCATACTCCATTTCGTTTTAGTTTCTCTGTTTTCCCGAGAGGTGTTGTGCAAGCACACAAGCCTTGGCTGCTGATATTTTCTTCTCTTATTATTTTTGGCCCGTGATTTACGACGATTTTCGGCCGGCTAATTTATTTGTTTCTAACTTAAAATATCGCCCGAAATAGCGATGAACGCAGCTTCTCTGCAGAATATAACTCGGAGATGATAAGAGGTTTGAAATCTAAAAAAAGTTTTAAAAAATATAGTGAAACCTCTCCTTGCGGACACCTTTACTAAGCGGACACTGCTTTTAGGCGGACAATTTGTTGGAACCAAGCATTTCCCTATTTCTTTACATGTAAGATTTACTTCTATAACCAGACACTATAGTAACCGGATGCGGACAATTTTTTTTGGTTAAAAAATTCTGAAACTTTTTTCCTAACCGGACGCGAACTTCTGACAACGGGACGTAGCGCTGCACGACATGAGCATAAATATTATGTAGTATGTTGGCAACAACGCACTCTGCAGCCAAGGAATTACCTCTTTCCGTGTTAATGCGGAGACTAAATACCTACTTCTGTCGTATTTACAATATATTTTATTTGGCGGGACTATTGTGTTTTATTTTTATTGTTCGGTTGGGTAGTGATAGATCCCTTGAAATGGCGCCGAGTGAAAAATGTGTTAGTTTACGTGAAAAAATGGAAGTTGTTTACGTTTCGGAGAAGGAACATCTATCAACACGAAAGATCGCTGAAAAATTTAATATCGGAGAAGCTCAAGCAGCGGAAGTTGTTAGAAAATATATATTAAAATGTCGCAGTCCTCTCTCATAAGCGGACACCGCCAATAAACAAACAAAATCGACGAAACCGTGAGTGTCCGCTTATAGGAGGTTTCACTGTATATGTAATTTCCAAAAAAAATCAAATTAGTGTCGCGTCATATACCATTGCGTTGGCTGGTAAAGTTCAACCACATGTGGTTTAACTCTTGTTTGGTTCTGGGCACACATGATATTTTGACGAATTAAACTTTCAAATTTTACGGTATTTTTCTTTAGTATTACTTGACTTTTTATCTTCATGCTTATCTCGTATAACTTCTAGAAATTTTACAGCTGTATTTGCAATATTAGCATTTTGGTAATTCATGTTTACCAATTGGAATTTTCAAGCACAGTGTTTGCTGACACATCAAAAAATGGGAAACCCCATTTAATAGGAACAGCTAATTGTGCGAAATCTTTAAACTAAGCTTTTTCCAAACGCGTAGTTCTTGTAATGTGCTGATTTTTCTAATTTATCTAAATAATTTGTGGATGCTGCGCTGTGTCAAACTTAGTTTTTTGAAATGAAATATCAAACAATAGTTAGTGGAAAGTCGGGTATATCGTACCACTACTATTTTTAACGAAAATATAAAGCAGAAGTAACATCTCGTAGCAAAAGTTAATATCTTTTTAAATGAAATTGCCCTACCTTATTTTTTTGTATGCTATGCTTTCCCAAATATTAGATTAGTGTAAGCAGAGAAAATATAACTGGACTTCGATGGTGTAAATTATGTCAAAACAGTATTGTTCATGAAAATGTATAGATTCTTTCGTGAACTTTTTTTTTAACATAGTAAATAATTAATAGAATTATTAGTTGTGTGATTATCTTAGTTTAAATATTATCAAAAAACTAAAAATTTGCTTGTTTCGTAAATCCTACCCACAATGTTTTAGTAAATCGTACCGGTACGATTTATCCGACTAGGAATTTTGTTGGAGAAAAATCTTAGTGTTAATAGTACCAAGTTAAATCTAAAGGTCCCTCTTATAGAAATTGACCCATCACCAGAGAAAAAATGTATTCCAGGACAAAACGAAAACTGTCTGCTTTTACAGAGAGATTTATGTGAGCCCTGTAGTTGCAAACTCGCAGAAGTACTGACTGGTACTGCTTTCTATGCGAAGAAAGTATTATTAAAATTATGGCGCAGTACAAAAAATGTAAAATGCGCACATTTCACAGATGCGGAACGTGAAAGACAAATTACGATTTATAAACCGTTTGCAGAGATCTTAAGTTTTAAAATATTTAATGCTTTAGATATTTTTAAACATATATAAGCTTTTTTATTAATGTAATATTTGTTCTTAATCAATAACCAATATAGTTAATAAAAATATTTTACAACGTCTAAAAATTCAAAAATCGGTTCGAAAACCCTACCCTACTTATCAAAATATCACAGTATAAAATTTGTCAGCTTTTGCCACCAAAAATCATTTTTACCTTCCTAGCCCGTACAGCAATGGCTTCTGTAGCCATTGCCCTAGGTATTGTTTTCGACGAAAAAAATTTTTTTGAGATAACGCCGAAAATGTGTTGTTTGGGTTTATTTTGACCTGCCCTAGCAGTGTTGTCGTGATGTCTGTGTGTGTGTGTGTGTAACTCTGTCCGTAACACGATAGCTCCCGAACCGCTCAACCGATCTTTATGAAATTTTTAGGTAAAATAGTATTCGATACCGTAACGAGCTGATTGGATTTTGGTCGAAATCCATGATTGCCAATGACAGTTTTTTGACAGTTAAAAAGTTTAAAAAATGCTAACTTTTTAACGGAGCGTCGCATCAATATACGGTTTTTAGAATATTATAACGCACGTTTTTTCCAAAAATTTGTGTTATAACCAAAAACTTGGTAGAAGCTTTCGTTTCAGAGATATTTAAAAAAAAACTGTTTTTAAGGTTCATATAGCATGGAGTTTACTTGGAGTATGCTAATGGGTTAGGAAGGTATCAGATCCGTCGTGGATCCATTTATTTATAAAAAATTCTAGTTACTGAGAAATAAGTAGGTAAACTCTACTCTAGCTGAAAAAAACAAACTGACCATCTAATATTAACCTGAGCGGAGACGCATGTACGATATTTACGATGTGGCGGCACAACGACTGGCATAAGAATTGCAATAATTAAATACTAATAAAACAACGCTGATCAAAACTGCTGATTATTCCGCCTCTCCAAATCAAAAAGCTGTAATTGCATCTTTAACAAATCTATTTAAAGTAATAAAACCCAATGATTTACTATCGATGCCTTGGTAAGAAAAAGGACAGTAAGTAGAAAAACGGGTATAATTTCGGATATTACCTACTTTAAAGGTACTCCTTACAAAAACACACACGCACTTTTAATTAACGAAAATCATAATTTTGAATCAGATACCTACAAAACGTAACCGCACAACAAAACAAACCCTTTTTTATGATTCATTTAAATTTTAAAAAATTCCTAAATTACTCTCCTTTCTTTACCATGAGAGCAGAAAATCATATTTTTAGACAACTTAATTTTAGAGGTACTAAACATAGACAGTAACAAAGTCAAATACCTCTTTCTGTGGTCAAGCAAATTTTTTTAAAAATTTATACATACGTAATGTTTCTTTTTTTATGACGGCCGTAGGTATGGTTTAATAGTTTAGGAACCATTGTGGTGTTTTATACATTAATCATAACTTTTCAACATGATCATCAGTAGCGCATTGAGGTCTGAATACTAATTCAATTTGATCTATTTTTGTACGCAGTTTTACTTAATTTTCGTAAGCTCTATTCTGGTCTATCAAGGAGATTAGGTTTCATAATTTGACGTTTATTAGCAATTGTTTGGTTTGGGCTCTTCTCTGCTGTAGTACTGTAAGAATACAAATACAAACTAAAATTAAAATTGCACTTACTTCTTTCTTGCTAAACACTTTTAATTATTCTGGCGGTGTGTGACGGACTGTGGTAGGTGCGAAGGACGTGCAAATATTTTTAACGCCACCTAGATGTGATTTGTCATTATTGGTGGGCCAAACATGTTGTTGGTTATCAAAAGGTTACATCGACTAAATTACAAACATTACGAGTACCTATGTCTAGCGGCGGCACATCGAGGGGCCAGGGGGGCCCTGGCTCCTCAACTTTTTTCAAAACCACATAATATTCTTTCAAAATCCATAATATGTTTATTTGTAAAATGTGAAATATTCTTTACCTCAGAAGTTGTCCGGCCCCCCACTATTTAAGAACACGCGCCGCCGCTACCCATGTCTAACCTACTTGCCAATATTTTATTTGCTAATTTAACCCAGCTTTAACTAGTCGTAATTTTAGAATTTTCAGCATTCAGTTTACGAGGGTCATTTCGTGGAAAAATTTTAAATTTATGTAATATCTCAAATACTAAATTTGATTTAATTTAATTATGTTTACCGATTAGTAAAAAAGGAATTTACACCACGATGTATCAGTGACTAAAATAACAATTTCATTCATAAAAAAAATATAGACCTCCCTCCCAAAATTCAAACTTTTAAAGAAACACTAGCTTTTACAAACGGCTTTGTTTACCTTTTAGCTTTTCTTGAAAATAGAGAGCCAGTGGTGGTCAATTTCTTCCATCTCCTTTAAAATACCAAAAGACCTTTTAATGTGCTTACTGATCATGGCAATAAACTGGAAATTAATGGTTAGCAATTAATATATAAATCATGTTTTTTACTTTATTAAAAGTTTTCAAGAAGCAGTTTTGCAATTACTCTGAAATTTATTTGTCCACAATGTTTTTATGCAAAAAAAAAATGAGAAAGCCAAAACAGTGTTTGCAATTAATATTCACAATAACAAAAACAACAAAATCTTCATTACCAAATTTGATCAAAATAAAGACAATAGCAAGTCGGTCTAGAGTTACAATTAGATTCTTATCAGGTGCCGAAGCGTCAAAAAAAATTCGGCAGTTACTGTCTGTCGCTGTGGAAATGAATAGAAATGCCTTCATTAAAGTCTGTCTATTTGGAATGTTGAGGTAGGTGCACATATGGCAATAATAAATCACATTAATGAGTTTTGCGACGCAAAAGTTGAAATATTTATTTGGTGATTGTTTTAAGGTCTGCTTTTCAACAACAACTGATATATAAGATTTACAAAACAGATACGACTTTTTTATATTAAACTGGATCTTCAGATAAAAAAATATTTTTGATTAATATCATTTTCGCACTTCATACATAACACATATAAATTAAAAATAGAAAACAATAATCGAAAAATTGACCGTTTTATTAAGCATAAAATTTGAGTTGGTGTGCATTTTTCTGTTTTGTTTTCTTTTATTATGTAGTATTAGTTTCAAATTTTCTGAATTGTTTTCTGTAAAATCTAGAGCTGCATTATCGGCTAGTTAGTTTTTCTTCGTCAATGTCAAGTTTAAAATTTTCATAAAGATAAATATTTAAAATTTTCGGTCCTAAGACGCTGGGACGCCCTATTCAATGGTTCTTAAAATACTTAATTTTATTTAATGAATTCTGCTGCTCTTGTTCCTGAACCTACCTATTTTTGTTTTGTCATGTTTATTAGGTGTTTCTGGATTTGCATCCAACGATATATTTTTCTTTAATGTTAATAAATTACCAAATAATATAATACATTCCTTTGCTAAAAATTGTATTCATATCCTTTTTTGAAAATCGTAGACGTAAAAACAACTTCCTAAGTTTCAGAAGCGCTCTCTGTTATCGCACCCCACAACCAAACTCCAAAACGGAACAGATGAGATGTTTATCGATCGACCCAAAATTCTAACGCAGACTCTAAACTTGCTCACAACAGAATCAATAAAAATACATCTCCAGAAGAGTACGTGTCGCAACCGACAGAGGGTAACAGTTCTAAAGCGGGCGCCCTCTAACAGTATGATTGTGAAAGTTTGGAAGTTTTGAGGGTTGGAATAACGAACGAGGAGGATATTGACTTTTTTACAAAAGCGTCGAGGGTAGAAGTCATAATCAATAGTGATATAAAGGGGCTGTTTTAAAGGCGTATCTTGGTTTGACATGAAAACTTTAGATGGAGAAAAAATACAGATTTTTAATTTGTATCAACTTTAAAGGAATAGTGAATTGAAATTCAAATCAAATAAATCTTTTTAAACTAAATCAAATTACTGCAATTTTCAGCGATTTTACCGCGAAGCAGATTTACAATAAAGCGTTTACACACAAATGCACAAAATATAGTAATAATGGTAGTAGTGATATTTTTAAATATGTGTACTGCACCTCGTGTAACACGGTTGAGTGCGCGGGCTTCAATTGTTGTATTGTTGTAGTAGCCTCGAGCTCTAAGTTTACTGTTTTTGAAAATTTATTATTAGTATGGACTTATGAACAAATTGGTCGGTAAAGTTATTACTCGCCTTTAGAAAATTAGTGTTATTAGTGTCTCACAAGAAAACGCTTTGGACTTGTTTAAGTCTAAGAGCAGGCGCGGATCTACGGGAGGGGAAAAAGCAGAAATCCCCCTCCCCCCAATCTCAAACTATATTAAGTTTTTGCACACAGAATACACCTGGTCACTATATGCAAAACAGTTTTATGCAATATTTATTGTGATATTTCCACCCAAACAAAGTTCCTAGATCCGCCCCTGGTAACAGCGAACTTGCGTCCCAGTTTTAAGCAGTAGGTAATGTAATTACTAAAAGTCTATTCATTACGTTTGGAATTGATTCAAAATTAAGTAAGAAGAAAATTGGTGATTTATTTAACGTTTAATTTGAGTTTTGCCCATGAAGAAGATAACAAGGAGTTATTTCTCAAGGCCGCTATGAGCTGGAATGGATAGTTAAAAAGTCTACTTGCAGGTCAACCTAAAAAGCATTAAGACAGATGCAAGATTTGACGTGTTGATCAAAAACAATGTGGAAACTAAACAGATAGTGGGAAAGCGACAATATCCAAAGAATCGTCTACAAATAGAAGAAATCGTTATCATTATACAACGCCATGCCATACCTACAATCTACAAGGCATTGGACAATGTGAAAGATATACGTAGAATTTGGAATAAAGTATATACATAAATAAAAGTTTGGACTGTCTTTATTTATTTCTGTGATCATTTGACCATGCATGATCCGCTAAACTGGATTTTTCAATATCCACTAATTGGGTACTTTTTAGATGTTCATTTACTCTAAACTGAAGGGCGTTTCGTTTCACCAACAAATGATTTATCACATTTGCATCGGGAAATACAATAAGGAGTTTTGTAACTAAAACAAAACCAGAAAATCCCTAAAATAATAAGGAATGTATTTACGAAATCCACCTACATTGTACGGTGGCGGATCCAGGATTTCCAGGGCGGCGGGGGCCAAAGTGGCAGCAAACATTAAAATATTTTTTATTTGCGGTTTTGGATAGATCTGAGATAAGAAATTTAGTATCTAAACGAGATTTATGACGCCGTCAGCGAAAATTTTTAAAAAATTAGGTAGCAAAAATAAATTATATGTCTGGGAGGGGGAAGGCGGGCCCCTCTGGCCCCTCCCTGGAGCCGCCACTGACATTGTATAAACGCCACTAGCTGATGGCGATGCTAAAACAATATCGCAAAAAATCTAAAGAAGCTTTAAATGTTTAGGTTTATTGTCTTTTCCAACTATGGTAACTTCAGGAGTTAGGAATGAGAACAAACCAGAAGCATATATATCTTTGTCTCAAATAACACATAATGTAACAATCAAATAACTTGGTGCAAATATGTAAAGCGCATACAAAAACACGATACAGGCGTGAAAAAAATCGTGTAAACCACGAGCTTAGGTTACCGGGATTAGCGTGTGAAAGAGCAATACTGTTTAAAATTCGTAATGTTTAAACACCCTGCCTTCATTAAAAGTTATTAACTTTTGATTGCGTCAAAGTACAGGGTGACTCTTTCAAGTTCGAGCCAGTAGCGCAGCCAACGATAAAGACCGGCCATGGCACGGTATAAGCAAGTTGGCGGTCACGTGATCTTAGGAGTTCCAGGATTCTTATTGTATTGCTTAATATATGATCTGTTTTTACACAATTTAAATAAATTGACAAAAATTTTTTGTTCTCATATAGGCCATCATTAGGAATTTTTCGCAACCAAATTTTATGCATTTGTTTATCCACTGGAAAATTAAAAGTTGACACATATTCGGTTTCAGTTTTATAGTTGGACCGACAACCGACAACACTACACGTTCGCGGCATTATTGTCTTTTTAGTGGGCTGCGTTATTTTAATAACTTTGATAAAATTCACATAAAATTCATGCCCGAATTAAGAAAAAAATCAACTTAAACAAATATACCAAAACTAAAAACACACATGTTTTATAATGACAGCTGGCCGGGAGCCGTTCTTTTGTGACTCTCCTACGGTCACGTGATATTTCCGCGCCCGAGCCGGTCATTCTCGTGGGCTGCGGCCAGTAGATATAAACTTAAAATTTGGCCATTGTTTTATAATAAATTTGATATGTACTACCAATTAGTATATGACCCATATAGAGAGGCAACCAGCGAGCCTTGAAGTAAATTCGTCTAGTACGCAATATTCAGAGACAATCACTATGATCTAATGGCATTTGTATGATAGGCATGAACGGTGGAACTCGCACATGCAACTCAATCGTGAAATGACTCAAAATACGTCAATAAATTCTGCTGAAATAATTTAAATGTATTGTAAAGGGCGTAAATTAAAACTCCCATGCTCCGCGCACAAAAACAATGCAAGTAATACGACTAACTGATGGTTTGTACCGGGCACAAAATTTCTTTGATTTTTCCTATTTAAACAACGCTAAAATGCCCAACATTGGCCCTATATCTGTCGCTCATATAGGCTGCAGATAAAGTCTACCTCTATTCGGAGGAGCCTAGAGAAAAGTGGCAGCGTATCCTACGCTGCTTTGGGTTTCCGTGGCTCTTTCTTTGCGTCACCGCGGCGCCGTCGCCACGAGACGGAGTGTGATCCACTGCATTGCACAGCGTTAGCGAATTTCTTATAATATATATATTAAAAAGAAATGTGAACAAGTTTCCCAACTTGTTTTTATTTTTGTAAATAATTATATTCTCTAATTTTCACTTAAAATTAGAGAAGCTATCTCTCTTAGTTTTTAAATATTTTTTGGTTACATTTTCTACGCTTACAAGCGTTTTTAGAATATTATTTTGATTTACTTTACGCTATATCTTTCCATATTTTAAATTTAAACTTCGCGCGCTTCTTCCAGCAATGAAGGATTTGAGATAAGCGGCTAAATTCGGCCTAGCAGACGAAAACGCCGATTGTCTGTGAGAACAACTCAACCACGCGCCACGTGCAACTAAAGTCGCCGCACCGCTATTATTTTATATTAAAATTGTGGAAACTATTAATTTTACGCTTTAGTTTATTAGATATTAGTGTTTGGAACATTTTGAACTATAGAACAATGGAGAGTCTGGTACTTCGCGTATAATCGGGCTGGCCAGCCAAGTAGCTACGAAAGACATCTAATGGTAAGTCGTTTCTTTGATAATTTTTCATTGCTACGCTATTTTTAGTAAATAAGTTTTTAGGCTCTTTTTTCCCTGTCGGAGCCCTGTGGAAAGATACAGTCCCTCTTAACTCCCACACGTTTTTCTCGAGCTATCTCGAGTGGTCCTTCGGTATATTTTATTTTCTACAGAAGGCCTGACCTCACCATTTGGTCCAGGTTCGAGCCCGATAACAGGACCCCGGGAAAAATTAAAGTCTAAATCGCATTTTGTTAAAAATAAAATTTTTAATAAATACGCTGACCTTGCTCTTTTTGCTGTGCTCGCAGTAAAAATAACAAGTAAAAAAGTACCGAACGCGCATTGTTTTCGCGCATTTCCTACCTCTTTTTGGCTTGGCGTCGAATGCACGTAGGAAAAGTTTCCAACACAAAGATATTAAGAGGTAAATGAGACTTGTTTACATTTTTTATCGCCTATTCTCTTTTCTTTTTAAACGCTTTTAATTTTTAAATATTAAAAATTTCGGAAACTAATCGTTCACCTGTTTTAACGGAGTTTTTTAAAAACATTACAATGAGTACGCAACTTAAGAAGTTAGAAGCACTCCGTAATGTGCAACATAATCGCATTAATACTCTTCATAACTTAGCTAATGCATGCCTAACGGATGATACAAAAAAACCGTGTTTACAGGTTCGACTTATCGACCTTGATGAAATGAAAGAAACATTTTTTATTTATCAAAATCAAATAATAGAGGCTTATTCGGCAAGTCCGGAGAGACTGGAAGAAGAAAATGAACGCCTTACTGAGTTTGACGACAGCTTCTATGATATTAAAAGAATTCAAAAACAACTATTTGAGGTGAAAATTGAAGCTCCTCAACCTCAAAACTTAACGCAAATTTCAAATTCTTCTGATTCAGACCGCTTTATGGCGTCTTTAATGCCAAGACTGCGCATTGTCGAATTTCATGGCGACATCACTAAGTTTCCAACCTTTCTAGATATGTACAATAGTTCTGTACACAATAATCCTAGTATTCCTACAAACGCTAAATTTAATTTGTTACTGTCCTACCTAAAAGGACCGCCTTTAAACGTAGTTAAACACTTACAAATAACCGACGCTAATTATATAATCGCTTACAATACGCTTCTAAAACGCTATCATAACCCCCGCTTATCGGCTCAAACTTATTGGCGCTCCGTGTATAATTTTCCCGCTCTCAAAGACGACAATCCAGAAACACTGCGCACGCTGCTTGATGTTTTTTCAGAAAACATTGAGGCTTTAAAAACTCTAAATTACGACACTGATCAATGGTGTTTTCCGCTCGCCAACATTTTACTAGATAAATTGCCTGAGGTACTACTTTCGCGCTTTGAACTAGCTAATTCTAGGTCTAATGAAATGCCCAAATATCAAGAAATTTATAATTTTCTTGAAAGTCAATGTAATTCGCTTTATTCGCTACAATCTAAAAATAGATTTAAAAATAATAAACAGTTTTATAAAAATAACGCCTCGCCTTATTATACAAAAACGCTACTTGGTACGGAAAATACTCATTCTAAAGATAGATGCGCTTTTTGTGATTCTAACACACATTCAATATATTTATGTAACGCATTTAAAGGTAAATCTCCCTACGAACGCTATTCTTACG
Organism: Aspidapion aeneum; assembly: GCA_963576565.1. Classification (NCBI taxonomy): domain Eukaryota; kingdom Metazoa; phylum Arthropoda; class Insecta; order Coleoptera; family Brentidae; genus Aspidapion; species Aspidapion aeneum. The sequence goes on from OY755040.1 coordinate 118,364,021, forward strand.
CTAAAAATAAAAAACTATGTTTAAATTGTTTAAGCTCAATACATTTAACAAATTCTTGTCAAAGTCTACGCTCATGTCGCTATTGCCCTGGTAATCAAAGACACCACTCATTAATTCATTTTGAGCGAAATTATAATTACGCTAATTCTCAAAATCAAAATAGATCACATTTTGATGCTAACGTGAATTTCTCACAAAATCTCTCTAATATGTCTTCCAACGCATCTCCAAGTAGTTCACCACGTGGTTACTTGGCCAGTCAGCAAAGTTTTAGATCCCCGGCTACTGGGTGTCCGCTTCAAAATTACTCTACTCAAAATAATAACAATTTTACTTCGACGTCTTCTAATTCACAAGTACCAATCGCAACTCCTTCGGGTTCTAACCCCACGCATTGTGGTTTTATTTCTGCGCAATCGCAAGTTTTATTGTCAACTATCCTAGTAAAAATTCAAGATGTCCGCGGTAACTTTCAAACAGTTAGAGCCGTTTTAGACAGCGGTTCGCAAAACACTTTCTGTTCTCAAAAATTAGCGCAACAATTGGGCCTTCCCAGACAACCCTTATGTTCAAATATACAGGGGGTTGGAGGCAACTCTCTTACTTCTGATCTAGGATCGATTTTTATTAAAATTTGTAATTTTCAAAAACCAGATATTTTTGTGTCTACGCAAGCGATTATTTTGCAAAAGGTTTGTACTGATTTACCGTCAGTAAAAATAAATACAGAAAATTGGCATTTTATAAAAAATTTACCCTTAGCAGATCCCACTTTTTACAACCCTTCGCCTATAAATTTACTAATTGGTATGGATCTATTTCCACTAATTATACAGGGTGAAAAAATCGCTAGCGATGATCCAAATCATCCCTTTGCTATGGGAACTATTTTCGGCTATATTTTGATGGGACAAATAAATCAACCCTTAATTTCTACCCCGCCAATTAATGCTCTTTTTTGTCAAAATGAAAATGACTCGCTTTCGCAATTAATTTCAAAATTTTGGGAAACCGACTGCGTCCCCCAAAAAACTCATTTGAAACCAGAGGATGAAATTGGTGAAAATTATTTTAAACAGAGCGTGTCGCGTAATCAAGACGGCCGGTATACTGTCTCCCTTCCCTTTCGCACATTTGACAATCCACCGCAGTTTCCTGGAATCAAACAAGTCGCGCTAAATCGTTTCTTATCTTTAGAAAAAAAACTGCTTCGCGATAAAAACTTGTATTGTGAATATTCTAAATTTATGAATGAATATTTGGAATTGGGTCATATGGACTATGACTCAGAAAAAGAAGACGATTCAGACAGCTATTTTATTCCACATTTCGCTGTTGTTAAAAATGAAGCTATCACTACTAAGACAAGGGTAGTTTTTAATGCGAGTGTTACCGACCCTTTTACGCATATTTCGCTTAATCAAGTCTTATTATCGGGTCCAAAACTACAAAAAGATATTATTCAAATATTATTACATTTTCGCCTTAACCCTGTGACGCTCACCTGCGATATTCAAAAAATGTATCGGGGTATAAATATCAACCCTGATCATCAAAAATACCAAAAAATATTTTGGCGGTTTAACCCTAATGAAAAAGTTTCCATTTTTAAACTACGAACTGTCACTTACGGAGTGAACTGTTCACCATATCTCGCTTTACGCACCCTTCAGCACTTAGCTGAGTCCGAATATGATAACTACCCTCACGCTGCTAAAGTTATACTTAACGATACCTATATTGATGACGTCACTACTTCATGTAAAACGGTTCAAGAGGCGTTAAATTTGCAGCATGAGCTTACGGAATTGTTAGGAAACGCTGGCTTGAAATTACACAAATGGTCTAGCAATCGCTCAGAAGTGATCTCTCATTTAGATCCCTCCTTAGTCAACCCCGCAGTTTTATCTCTCGATTCGGATGACGTCACTAAGGTCTTAGGCCTGTGCTGGCATCCTTCATACGACGAGTTTCGATTTAACATATTACCTAATCAGCAAAGCTGTACAAAAAGGACGCTTCTCTCTTTTTTAGCACGCTGCTATGACCCCCATGGTTATCTTACCCCAGTAACATTCACTTTAAAATATTTGATTCAACAAATTTGGTTACTTGGTATTTCCTGGGACGCCACGCCTACTTTAGAAATAGTTCGTCAGTGGACACTCTATCAATCTGAATTTCAAGTTTTAGAAAAATTTAGTTTACCCCGCCACATTGACATCACAAACGCCGAATCCATCGATCTCTGTGGTTTTTGTGATGCGAGTGAACGAGGGTACGCATGCGTAATATACTTACGTGTCTTACGAAACGCTAAATATCACATATATTTTGTTCTTGCGAAAAGTCGCATCGCTCCACTTAAAAAATTTGTTAGTATTCCGAAAATAGAACTTCTAGCCGCTACTCTTTTATCTGAGGTCTTAAAATACACATATGATATATTCATAAAAAGGTTCACAATAAATAATATTTACGCTTTTTCGGACGCAATGGTTGTTTTACACTGGATAAAATCCCATCCAAGTAAATGGAAAACTTTTGTCGCAAATCGTGTTAGTCTTATCCAAGATAATATTAATCCAGAATGTTGGTTATATACCCCCACATTTCTCAATAGTGCCGATGTAGCCAGCCGCGGCTGCTCGCCGAGTGAGCTTTTAAATCATCCCCTATGGTGGGCCGCCCCTAGTTTTTTACAAGAATCTTTCGATAAATGGCCAACAAAAACCCCGCAAGTCAAAATAAATGACAGTTTAGAGACTGAGGAACGAAAAAATGTTGCTCTGATTTCTTGTGACCGAACAACGGAAAATTTTTTAGATTCGCTTTTAAATAATAAATCCGATTTTTACGCTATTCAACTACTTTTAGCCCGCAGTTTACGATTCATAAATAATTGTAGACTATCCGCAGACGTCAGAAAAAAGACAAATATAGATTATATCGATCTCTTTAACGCTTTAAAATGTTTGGCTAAGCACGAACAACAAAAATACTTTTCTGAAGTAATTCTTAACCTTCAAAACCAGAAAAAATGCATAAAACCCATACAAAAATTGAATCCCTTTTTAGACCAGGATGGTCTTATAAGAGTTGGAGGACGCATTCAACAAGCCATGACTATTTCTTACGGACAAAAACATCCTCTTCTTTTACCCAAGGAAAGTAGACTTTCTTATATTTTTATTGAATATATGCACAAAAAATATTTGCATGTCGGAGTGCAAACAGTCCAATATCTCATTAGTCAAATTTTTTGGATTTTATCTGCCAAACGCTTAATTAAAACGGTTTTATCCAAATGTGTTCGTTGCTTTCGCGTCAAACCGCATTCTTATGAGCAAATCATGGGACAAATTCCGTCCTACCGCTTGATTCCACAAAAGCCTTTTACTTTTAGTGGAGTAGATTTTAGTGGTGCTATACCTATCACTCTCAGTAAACACAGAGGTGTAAAAACACAAAAAGCATATATCTGCCTTTTTATTTGTCTAAATACTAAAGCTTTACATCTCGAGTTAGTGTCAGATCTAACTTCGGACGCTTTTTTAGCTGCGCTACGTCGCTTTGTTGCCCGAAGAGGGTACATAAAAACTCTTTTTTCAGATAATGGCACAAATTTCGTTAAATCAAGCAAAGAATTGCTTGATCTTGCAAGAAATGCTTGCACGCAACAAGCTATCGCCTGGAATTTTATCCCTCCATCAGCTCCCCACTTCGGCGGTCTTTGGGAGTCAGGGATAAAATCAGTAAAAACTCACTTAATTCGTACCATTGGCTCGCAAATTCTAAGTTATGAGGAGTTGTACACAGTTCTTTGTCAAATTGAGGCGATTTTAAATTCTCGCCCCTTGACCCCGCAATCTACCGACTGTAACGATCTACAGGTTTTAACACCGGGACATTTTTTAACACATGGACCTTTAGTTTCTGTTCCTGACGAAGATTTTTCAAGTAAACCTGAGAATCGGTTATCGCGATGGAACTTGGTCCAACGAATACAAGCCGATTTTTGGCGTCGTTGGAGCCAAGAATTTTTACATACCCTTCAAGTACGAAATAAATGGTTGGAACCATGCGCAGAGCCAAAAATAGGTACCCTCGTTCTTATCAAAGACGAGTTATCACCGCCCCTTCAATGGCGGGTAGGTCGCATTATTGAAATTTTTAAAGGGCCTGATGGGCACGCTTAAAATTGTGGAAACTATTAATTTTACGCTTTAGTTTATTAGATATTAGTGTTTGGAACATTTTGAACTATAGAACAATGGAGAGTCTGGTACTTCGCGTATAATCGGGCTGGCCAGCCAAGTAGCTACGAAAGACATCTAATGGTAAGTCGTTTCTTTGAGGATGAAATTGGTGAAAATTATTTTAAACAGAGCGTGTCGCGTAATCAAGACGGCCGGTATACTGTCTCCCTTCCCTTTCGCACATTTGACAATCCACCGCAGTTTCCTGGAATCAAACAAGTCGCGCTAAATCGTTTCTTATCTTTAGAAAAAAAACTGCTTCGCGATAAAAACTTGTATTGTGAATATTCTAAATTTATGAATGAATATTTGGAATTGGGTCATATGGACTATGACTCAGAAAAAGAAGACGATTCAGACAGCTATTTTATTCCACATTTCGCTGTTGTTAAAAATGAAGCTATCACTACTAAGACAAGGGTAGTTTTTAATGCGAGTGTTACCGACCCTTTTACGCATATTTCGCTTAATCAAGTCTTATTATCGGGTCCAAAACTACAAAAAGATATTATTCAAATATTATTACATTTTCGCCTTAACCCTGTGACGCTCACCTGCGATATTCAAAAAATGTATCGGGGTATAAATATCAACCCTGATCATCAAAAATACCAAAAAATATTTTGGCGGTTTAACCCTAATGAAAAAGTTTCCATTTTTAAACTACGAACTGTCACTTACGGAGTGAACTGTTCACCATATCTCGCTTTACGCACCCTTCAGCACTTAGCTGAGTCCGAATATGATAACTACCCTCACGCTGCTAAAGTTATACTTAACGATACCTATATTGATGACGTCACTACTTCATGTAAAACGGTTCAAGAGGCGTTAAATTTGCAGCATGAGCTTACGGAATTGTTAGGAAACGCTGGCTTGAAATTACACAAATGGTCTAGCAATCGCTCAGAAGTGATCTCTCATTTAGATCCCTCCTTAGTCAACCCCGCAGTTTTATCTCTCGATTCGGATGACGTCACTAAGGTCTTAGGCCTGTGCTGGCATCCTTCATACGACGAGTTTCGATTTAACATATTACCTAATCAGCAAAGCTGTACAAAAAGGACGCTTCTCTCTTTTTTAGCACGCTGCTATGACCCCCATGGTTATCTTACCCCAGTAACATTCACTTTAAAATATTTGATTCAACAAATTTGGTTACTTGGTATTTCCTGGGACGCCACGCCTACTTTAGAAATAGTTCGTCAGTGGACACTCTATCAATCTGAATTTCAAGTTTTAGAAAAATTTAGTTTACCCCGCCACATTGACATCACAAACGCCGAATCCATCGATCTCTGTGGTTTTTGTGATGCGAGTGAACGAGGGTACGCATGCGTAATATACTTACGTGTCTTACGAAACGCTAAATATCACATATATTTTGTTCTTGCGAAAAGTCGCATCGCTCCACTTAAAAAATTTGTTAGTATTCCGAAAATAGAACTTCTAGCCGCTACTCTTTTATCTGAGGTCTTAAAATACACATATGATATATTCATAAAAAGGTTCACAATAAATAATATTTACGCTTTTTCGGACGCAATGGTTGTTTTACACTGGATAAAATCCCATCCAAGTAAATGGAAAACTTTTGTCGCAAATCGTGTTAGTCTTATCCAAGATAATATTAATCCAGAATGTTGGTTATATACCCCCACATTTCTCAATAGTGCCGATGTAGCCAGCCGCGGCTGCTCGCCGAGTGAGCTTTTAAATCATCCCCTATGGTGGGCCGCCCCTAGTTTTTTACAAGAATCTTTCGATAAATGGCCAACAAAAACCCCGCAAGTCAAAATAAATGACAGTTTAGAGACTGAGGAACGAAAAAATGTTGCTCTGATTTCTTGTGACCGAACAACGGAAAATTTTTTAGATTCGCTTTTAAATAATAAATCCGATTTTTACGCTATTCAACTACTTTTAGCCCGCAGTTTACGATTCATAAATAATTGTAGACTATCCGCAGACGTCAGAAAAAAGACAAATATAGATTATATCGATCTCTTTAACGCTTTAAAATGTTTGGCTAAGCACGAACAACAAAAATACTTTTCTGAAGTAATTCTTAACCTTCAAAACCAGAAAAAATGCATAAAACCCATACAAAAATTGAATCCCTTTTTAGACCAGGATGGTCTTATAAGAGTTGGAGGACGCATTCAACAAGCCATGACTATTTCTTACGGACAAAAACATCCTCTTCTTTTACCCAAGGAAAGTAGACTTTCTTATATTTTTATTGAATATATGCACAAAAAATATTTGCATGTCGGAGTGCAAACAGTCCAATATCTCATTAGTCAAATTTTTTGGATTTTATCTGCCAAACGCTTAATTAAAACGGTTTTATCCAAATGTGTTCGTTGCTTTCGCGTCAAACCGCATTCTTATGAGCAAATCATGGGACAAATTCCGTCCTACCGCTTGATTCCACAAAAGCCTTTTACTTTTAGTGGAGTAGATTTTAGTGGTGCTATACCTATCACTCTCAGTAAACACAGAGGTGTAAAAACACAAAAAGCATATATCTGCCTTTTTATTTGTCTAAATACTAAAGCTTTACATCTCGAGTTAGTGTCAGATCTAACTTCGGACGCTTTTTTAGCTGCGCTACGTCGCTTTGTTGCCCGAAGAGGGTACATAAAAACTCTTTTTTCAGATAATGGCACAAATTTCGTTAAATCAAGCAAAGAATTGCTTGATCTTGCAAGAAATGCTTGCACGCAACAAGCTATCGCCTGGAATTTTATCCCTCCATCAGCTCCCCACTTCGGCGGTCTTTGGGAGTCAGGGATAAAATCAGTAAAAACTCACTTAATTCGTACCATTGGCTCGCAAATTCTAAGTTATGAGGAGTTGTACACAGTTCTTTGTCAAATTGAGGCGATTTTAAATTCTCGCCCCTTGACCCCGCAATCTACCGACTGTAACGATCTACAGGTTTTAACACCGGGACATTTTTTAACACATGGACCTTTAGTTTCTGTTCCTGACGAAGATTTTTCAAGTAAACCTGAGAATCGGTTATCGCGATGGAACTTGGTCCAACGAATACAAGCCGATTTTTGGCGTCGTTGGAGCCAAGAATTTTTACATACCCTTCAAGTACGAAATAAATGGTTGGAACCATGCGCAGAGCCAAAAATAGGTACCCTCGTTCTTATCAAAGACGAGTTATCACCGCCCCTTCAATGGCGGGTAGGTCGCATTATTGAAATTTTTAAAGGGCCTGATGGGCACGCTAGGGTGGCAAATGTTCGTACCGCGTCCGGTATCTTTAAACGACCTTTAGTCAAACTTTGCCCCCTTCCAATTGATTCAGATTCACCTACCGAAAAATGATGCTCATTTTGGTGGGCCGAATGAACAAGTTTCCCAACTTGTTTTTATTTTTGTAAATAATTATATTCTCTAATTTTCACTTAAAATTAGAGAAGCTATCTCTCTTAGTTTTTAAATATTTTTTGGTTACATTTTCTACGCTTACAAGCGTTTTTAGAATATTATTTTGATTTACTTTACGCTATATCTTTCCATATTTTAAATTTAAACTTCGCGCGCTTCTTCCAGCAATGAAGGATTTGAGATAAGCGGCTAAATTCGGCCTAGCAGACGAAAACGCCGATTGTCTGTGAGAACAACTCAACCACGCGCCACGTGCAACTAAAGTCGCCGCACCGCTATTATTTTATATTAAAATTGTGGAAACTATTAATTTTACGCTTTAGTTTATTAGATATTAGTGTTTGGAACATTTTGAACTATAGAACAATGGAGAGTCTGGTACTTCGCGTATAATCGGGCTGGCCAGCCAAGTAGCTACGAAAGACATCTAATGGTAAGTCGTTTCTTTGATAATTTTTCATTGCTACGCTATTTTTAGTAAATAAGTTTTTAGGCTCTTTTTTCCCTGTCGGAGCCCTGTGGAAAGATACAGTCCCTCTTAACTCCCACACGTTTTTCTCGAGCTATCTCGAGTGGTCCTTCGGTATATTTTATTTTCTACAGAAGGCCTGACCTCACCAAAATGCATAAAATAAAATAAAAACCAATAAAGATATACAAAAAAAAACGTGTTTCTTACATTCCTACATAATAGGCTTTTAGTGTTACTAAAAAAAATGTTGACCTAGTTTTTAAAAAATATGCATTTTCAAATAGCATTCTAGATTAAGGAAGCATGTTAGTTATATACAGAATGACCCGGTTTTTTCCTGTTTGTTTTAAAACTTAAGTTTTTAGCTACTATTAAAAATTAGCACATCTAACTTTCCCAATATATTTAATACATGTCTTATTCATTTCAGAGAAATCGACGTCCACCTGTTAAAATTTTTCAGCTAAATAGTTACATTTTTATGAAAATGGCTAATTAACCAATTTTTTTCTCTTACCTTCAATGTATCGAAACTGACAAAAAGTTAAAGAAAAGCGAAAATTTTAGTATCCGTGAATTTAAAAACAAATAAGTTTTCGTGGCTAATCGGGTAAAAAGACGTTCTTGTTTCTATCATATTTTTCCTTGGTATCTCGAAAGCTTAACCTCACGGGGTCCAAGATCTATGACAGCACTTCTTCAGGCCAGATCAACGCTGATGAGCGTTTTACCCTACCTTCAGACGTGAGCGTCAATCAACGGAATTTTTGCGGTAAATACTAACAAACGATAATTTCTCTTTTTCTTGCGAGGGTTTTGTCATTATAGACGTAGGATGAGATACAAAACGGTCTGATTAACTTTGCAAGGGTTTGGTCAATGTGACATGTGTTCTGAGAGACGAAGCAGTTAACTGTCAACACTAAATGGGTGTCCATTAGATCTTGGACCCTCGTGCAGTTAAGATTTCGAGCTGCCCACGGAAAAAATATTGTCAGGAGGGGGTTTTATCGTGACGTAACACAGTTTAAGTTGGGTTTTATTTAACAATACATACTTATAATTAGTACTTACATTAAATACATCTTGCTAACAAAATGCGTATCCTCTAGATACACTCGACTTCTGACTAGTGCTTGTCTTCATTGTTACCTTGTACGTCTGGGACGTTACGTTCTCAGCTTACAACTAACTGCCATAGCTTAATTAATTCGCAGACCGAACCGCAGCTTTTTTTTCTGTGCTAACTGCTAAACTCTTTTGGAGATGCTTTTATTAAAAACCGTTTGCCACTGATAGAATAACGAGATGTGTTTTGTTTCCTGTATAAACATCATCGATGACCGGTCAATCGCTTATGGTTTTTATTCTGTATATAGCTTATTACACGTTTTAATACAAATTGAACTATATACAGAAGTTCATTTCCTTAGATTGTTTAGGGTTAATGTGCACTTGCGTATAAACGTAACTTGTGCCATTTAGTTAACAGGACATTATTCTCTATCCTGACATTATGTTGGAAACAAAAACCTCTTTTACCCGATTAGGAACAAAAACTTGTTTGTTAAAGAAAAGCTTTTAAAATTAAATTTTGTTATTTTGATTAGAGTGAAATTTAAATTGTAAATGATGTTGGTAAAATCTTTGACACCCTGTATATTATGTTAAATATATATATATGGTGATGGTTATCTGATCTCCCTGATGATGATGTGTGTGCACCATATAATTGTTGCAATTATTATCATGCGTATTCTAATTAATATAATAATTATAATGTTAATTTTTACACGTATTTTTTTTCATTATAATTTTATTTTCTTATCCTGTTTTTTAATTTTTTTTTAGGTAAGTCAATTTTTTGAATCAGCTACATTAAACGTAATTTGGGTAAGAATATTATTAAGTACGTATGTTTTATTATTATTTTGGCTACTTTAGTTAAGTACGGCACTGCTTGTGGTTTTCAGTTTCACTGTCAATTCTTAAGACTTTCTTAAAATTCAGCCATTATAGAATGGCTCGTACTTGTCCACCCAAAGCTGAATCATTATCATCTTTTTATCCATTGCTAAAGAAGGATTTTTTTCCTAACAATACTTTTTTAATGTTATTTATTTATTTTTTTCTTTATAACTTTTATATAATAATAATAATATCGATGGTTGAAAGGTAAAAGGTCATAAGCGACAGTTTTCAAACATTACAGCAGGGCTACTTAAAGTATTATTTGTCGCGTAGTTAAAAAAAAACCAGGATCCAATATTTTTTCATTTGACTTAAGCGACAATAAAATCATCGTAGAAGCCTGAATAATAGCTCATTCGGTGCAGAAAAAAAAATAAAAAAACTTTGACGCTTAAAACTCTATTTCAAATAATATGTCGCTTATGCCCTTTTGCCTTTCAGCCATCGATATCAGCTCGTCTATAAGGTTATTTGGCAATGACCTCTCAAAATAATGAATTTAATAATCTACTGTTAAATTAAAACTATTATTTTCCATTCAAAATAAACAAATAGGTAAATTTTATTATGCATTGAAAAAAAATCGTTACGAAAAATGCATAGGTAATATGCCGAAAACCTAAGATTTTAAACTGAGGATATCATGGTTTTGACAACAAAATACGCCTTTTGAGTAAAAGCTCTTCTTTTTAAAGGCGCAAACCATAATATTCTCAGGACAAAATCAGCAGGCATTTGGCATATATCAAATGCATTAAGCATTTGCTCCAACGATTTGTTTTTTCAGTGTTGTTTTATGGCAGCATCTTTTCGACCATCCCTCGTGTTGGACAAGTAAATTGCGCTTTATGGTCAAAGCTGAACGAAACCCATATTTTGTCTCTGTACCTAATTAGCACACGTGTAAATATAGTTTTATAATATCTGTGTTGCAAAAAATCAAAGACGTGAACATATTTTAAAACAAGTGACATAGAAAAATACCTCTTTATAATAGTTTAATGTGTTTTGATCAACAAGGTGGGAAGTTAAATCTTAAAAGGTAGGATATAGGGGGAAGGGAGCCAAATTGGAATACGGCGGTAAAACGGTATACCGCAGTTTTTGCTAAACGGCACAAGAACAAAACCTCTTGTTATCAGATATTTTATCCTCATCACTGGTTCAACTCTGTGCAATATTATTGGTGACAGTCGGCTAAGCTTAAATTGGTTTTTGCTCAACATGTGATGTTGTGCGCTGTTTATTGTAAAAATATCTTGCGCATCTTGTGACGGTAAGTACCTACAATTTTTAAAGACTTTTCAAAACTTTGTTTACATTGAACAATTAGTGTTTTTATGTATTATTCATAATTAAACGCGTTGCCCTTAAAATTATTATATAGCCTTTTACTGTGTACAGTGGCGTATATAGAAAAATGTTTCGGGGGGGGGGGCTCGAACAGTTACGGAAAGGGGGGGCCCAGACCCCATGAGTCCGTATTTTATGCTATTTTATGTTTGTATTCATGAAATATGTGGAAAATATTCAAAAAAACCTTAGCTTCGGGGGAGGGCCCGGGCCCCCCAAGCCCACCCCTGTATATACGTCACTGACTGTATGATTTTTGTTTGAATTTAACTGGTTGTGTAGGGCAAAATGGGGTTTTTTCATGGGGGCAAAACGTTGTTATACCTAGTAACTTATTTTGCCTCAAAAAAATGTTTTTTTGGAGGCAAAATTCGAGTCGACAGCGATGATTAGGTCGCTGTAGTTCTTTATAAGATTTGTAAATACTAAATTTAAATATTGCAAATGTATTTTTACTACAACTATTTATTGTTTAAATAAGCATATTGGTTAGTATTTTAATACATAAAACTTGTCTTCCAAAAATATTGATTCTAAATTGCATAACCGCCCCGCCCCTTTTCGCCACATATAGGTATCCCATTTTACCCCGTGCTGGAAAATGTGCCTCAAGTCAACTTTAACTCGCTTAAACTGAAAATTAAAACATAAAGATAACATATCTAGCAAACTTAATTTCAAATGACGAAAGCAATGGTTAATAGGAGAAATCAGCCTATAAAATTAAGTATCCCTTTTGCCCCCATTTCCCCTACGTAGTTTTAGGCCGTTTTTCGGGTATAATTTTGACCTAAGCTAACTTAAAACGACGCTGTCATAATTTGTTGTTTGTAATGAGGGATGACCGAGAATGATCGACTGATTATTGTATTATCTATAAAAAATCTTAATACAATTATTTTTAAACTTGTTATAGATATTAAGATAAATTTTTAGTTCAAAAACCTGAGCAACTTGTTTCCTTTAAACAATTTTCTTCGTATTTAAATTGAATAGAGCAGCAATTTCTTGGTCTACCATATCACCTACAGCTGACATTGCAAAACCAGACTCGTGTTTATTTGTTGGACAGTACAATGGCCAGAGCGGTGTTCTAACAACACCCTGTACATCCATATCTGATCTCTCATATTGACAGTGTGTAGGTTCTGTTATTCTTTGGCCAGAAAAGTCGTTTTGTCGTCTTTCTTTTTGGTTTCTTTGTTTTAGCCTAAAGGATTTTTGTTACTATATCCTTCGATTGTTTAAAAAAAACAAAATCTTTTTAACAGTTTTAGAACCGACCTACTCTTAAACATTACAAAAAAACTTTTGATCTAAGTCTACAGTTCTAGCGGGCGTAGATACGATTTTTTGGGGGGACAGTATAAAAATTATAGTAAACATTTAGATAGGTATTATGAAAAATAGGCATTTTTCTCATTTTTCATGTTTGGGAGTAACGGGTTTCAACACTAGTTTGGGGGGGGCGTTACCCAGTGGCGGCTAATAACGTTATAAATTGGGGGGGGGGGGCAGAAATTTATATAATGCATGGAAAATGAGATAACAAAACTTAGCTAAACAATTTTATTTTAGCATTTTACAAACAAGCAGCTACTTGGTGTAGTTTTTAGTTTATTTGTTTATAGATAAAGTCTATTCGCCCTTCTTTTACATGCGCAAAGTGCTTGGATTAGCACCAGTTTCATACTCATCATGGCCTCGTAGAGCAACCTCAAAAATCCCACAGAATTTTAAACAGTCTATTAACCTCCTAAGGATATGTCTATTTTTTGCCACATTTTCATTATGTTCGGTAATGTTTTGCCTATAGGCACTATTCAATGGGCACCTAGTATCAGTCATGCCTAGCATAGAAAATTCTATGTGGCTGTTTAAATAAGTAGCACTATCTTTGTGTATTTAACTTTCCACTAAAGTGCTAGAGATCACACATTCCTTTTGCCACCCACCCAGGATCACTTCGTGGATTGTTCATAATAAGACAAATAAAGCAAAAAAAAGCATTTCGTTTTTCACAACCGCACAACCAGTTTTCAGCATCGTATAATTTTTATTACTTGCATTTAAATTTGGGTTAATTTTTAGGATTTTTAGGTCCGGTCTATGTGACCCTAAAGATTTTATTTGTAATCAAAGTTCATATGTCAACGTATTTAAATTTGCACAGTTAATTATGTAATCGACGGTATTTATTTCCATTTTATAAACAAACGATAACAAAAACAATGACACGCGACCGACAATGCTTTTTACTACTGACATAGCCCAAATCAAAACACACTCATACTACTTCACTAAGGATAGAACGGGCAACGCGTAGAAGGGCAACGGACGTTTACGCACGATGATCATGGCCGACTTCACTAAAATACACATTCCTCCCGCCCTCGCTCGAGAGCATCTACCCATACCACGCTGAAAAACAGGTGAAATTGAAACCTTGCCCCGCGCGGCGCTGCAGGTTTGTAGATATTTACGCCAAAAAAGTTCACCCAATTAATCGCTTGATGTTAACCACAGATAATAAAAACTAGACGATAATGTCGTAAGGGAAGATTTGACTTTTTTTAAATAAATCAATTAAACATACTGTTTGTTGTCTAGTTTTGGGAGGGCCCTGCCCATTTGCCCTCCTTGTAGCAGCCGCCACTGGCGTTATCCCCTTTTCCCCCCTTATCGACGTCTATGGTTAGTGTTGCTTGTGTAAAATCTAAGTTTAATTTGGATGTTGCATTTTTTAGCTTCCTTAGAAATTCCGTTGGACGAAACCACCTTGTATACTTTATGTTTCGCCGATGATCAGATAGTAGTGGCTCAGGATTATGACGACCTCGAATATATGACATGAAAACTAATAGAAGAGTACAATAAGTGGGGACTAGAGGTTAATCTCAATAAGACAGAGTATATGTGTATTGGTGAAATGAAACAGGATCTAATCTTAAATACCGGGCAGCGAATTCAGTCCTGTGATGAGTATAAATACTTAGGTCTAAAAATTACAGCTGACGGAACACTAGACAAAGCTATAAAAGATCGAAACGTACAAAGAAGAAAAGCAATACCTTTATTAAATAGAATAATTTGGGACCAAAGTATATCAAAACATAACAAAAAGCTTATATATAACACCATTGTAAAAAGTATTCTTACATACGGCTCAGAAGTATATAGCCAATCAAGGAAAGAACCGAAAAAAATGCTTTCCGCTACGGAGATGGACTATTGGAGAAGAGCAGCAGGGAAATCAAAAAGAGAAAGAGTTACAAATCAAAGAATAAGAGAAATTATGACAGTGGGTGAACGTACTTTAGTGGATGATATAAGAACAAAACAACTGGTGTGGTACGGACATGTACAAAGAATGAATGATGAAAGACTACCTAAACAAATACTACAATGGAAACTAACTGGCCGAAGAAAACGAGGACGGTCAAGGAGAAGCTGGAGAGAAGGAATAAACAGTGAAATAAGAATAAGAGGCCTAGATGATGAATTATGGGCAAACAGAAACGAGTGGAGATTGGGTATCGGAAGACGTAGAACGTTGTAAAACCGATAAATATATATAGAATATATTGCCTTCCTATAAAAATGCTTTGATAAAAATCTTTTAGGTGTGTTTAATAAACGAGACAATAAAATCGTGTATTAAATTAAACAATTATCTTATTTAAAACAATTTGTTTTAACCTCAGCCATAATTAAACTGATCGTACAGAACAGCGTGTAATTTTCAACAAAAATAAATCGTGTAATTTTTCCATTTGTTTGAATACCGTACAATCGTATCTTAACTGGTGATTACTGCAATTGGAAAAAAGGTTTAAACAAATACTGCAAACATACACGCAAACACGAATACACGGACATTCATTCGCTTAAAAAAAGATCATAAATCATATATCTGTTGAAAATTAAAAGGTTGTAAATGGATCTAATGATGCGAGTTTTAAAGATTGTCTTAATGTTTTTAAATGTATTCTGTAGTCCATTTATTCAATTTTTAATTCAATTTTATTTATTAAGTCGACACTCGATTGACTAAAATTTGATTACATGATTACATTTAGTAGTACCTTAAATCATAAACTATAGTTACCTTATTGATGACTCCGGAACGAAATAGCGACAATCAAAATAGCGATATGTAATAAAAGAGCGACTATCAAAATAGCGATGTAACAAAATAGCGATGTAACAAAATAGCGATTGTAACATAATAACGATGTAACAAAATAGCGATGTAACCAAAATAGCGACTCAGAACACTTTTTGAAAAAAAAAACTTTTTTCGGGATCTTAGAGGGTGTGAATCCGAACCGAACCAAACTAAAACGCATTCGGTTCCGTTCGGTTCACACCCTCTGAGATCCCTGAAAAGTATTCATGCGATATGTTGGGCATGCGCTTTTTTGGCCTGCGCTGTTCTGGCCTGCGCTACTTTGGCCATGCGTTATTTTGACCATGCGCTATTTTGACCTGCGCTATTTTGACCTGCGCTTTTATAGCTATGCGCTATTTTGGCCATATACGCTATTTTGGCCTGCCCTATTTTAACAGCGCTAATATGGCCTGCGCGATTTTGACTTGCGCTATTTTGTACCACTGCTAAATAATTTTGGATATCGCTATTTTGATTTATCGCTAATTTGATACATTGCTATTTTGATACATCGCTATTTTGATACTTCGCTATTTTTATTGTCGCTATTTTGATTGTCGCTATTTTACTACAGCCCCATTTTGGTTGTCGCTATTTTGATATATCGCTCTTTCATAACATCGCTATTTTCATTGTCGCTATTTCATGACTCGCCATTTTGTACGTCGCTATTTTGTACATCGCTATTTCGTTCCGGAGCCCTTATTTATATGCCTAAATGAGGCCCAGTTTTTGTTGAAGCCTTCAATTTTGAATGACTTTTCACAAAAATTTGTGTAAATATTTTTTGGATAATCATGACTTTTTTTTAATCTGAAAGGATTTTTTTCAATCCAATAAATGGATCCATGACGGATCTGATACCTTCCTAGCCCTTAGCACATTCCAAGTGAACTCCATACTGTGGCGCACCCAGGAATGTGTCTTAGGGGGGGGCCCGAGGCCTCTTGGGGGCCGACAGTTTTTTCTAAATATTTACGAAACCAAAGCTCCTACAATGTTTTTGGTAATCAAACAAATTTTTGAGAAAAATATGCTTTACTATATTACGAAAACTGCAGTTAACATTTTTAAAAATTTTTTAACTATCAACATTGATGAATTTTGAGTAAAATCTAATTAGGTCGTGACAGTATAAAACTGTATTTTATCTAAAAATTTTATAAAAATCGGTTCAGCGGTTTAGGAGCTATCGTGTTACGGATAGTGCCAGGGATAAAAAGTGACATTTAACTTTCTGAAATAAAGGATTAAAATACGGTTTTATTCCCTGAAGTTTAAAAATATATATTTACCAGAATTATACAAAGTATTTGTACTAAATCCAGACCATAGAAGGCGGGTCGTCGCAAAAACTATTTTCGCTTGATGCCATTACTAAGAGGGAGGCCCCTAAGTGGCATTAACGGGCTAAAACCCCATAGCATCCAAAAAGGTCAAATCCATGCCATTGTTTGGCAAGCTAGCATCCTCGAAAGAAGGAAATAAAACAAATTGGAAACCGCTTATTCGCCGCGACCGATTCGCCGAGGACTTATCTCGCTGCCGGTCCAACTGACCACAGTGAAAAAATTTTTGGTAATTTTCCATATTATATCACATGTCATTTTTTACATAACATATACTATAAATGTGTTTTTTTCAGTACTTTAGATGTATTTTTCTATTTTTACAACGTACATTGGGTTTTTACACAGCTGGATTTAAGAAAAAGCAATTTTCTTGTAAATTTTTATTTTGCACACAAAATATATCATGTAATTTTACTTATCCTGTAATGTGATGGTAAGTGTAATTTTTCATGACTCTGTAAAAATACAGTAAAAATCGTTAGTTGCAAAGTTGTCAACGTTTTTTACTGGAATTTTACAAAACACTTTTTTCAGTGTACATTGGGTTTTTACACAATTTGGATTGATTTGGACAAAAATCATTTTTCTTGTGAATTTTTGTTTTCCATAAAAAATTTACAAAATATTTCATGCAAATTTACTTATCAAGTAATGTGATGGAAAGTTTTGTGAAACCAACAGAAACAACTACTCTGAGGGAAAATACCCCTACATTGGCATGGATCACTTGTTCCTGATTGTCAGGAAGTGTTCCAGACGGGGATCATTCGTATCCTTGTGATCGACGTTGGAGATAGTGAAAACCAAACAGTGATGGAGTGTTTTTTTTCTGGCTCTATAAAATTACAGTAAAAAACGTTGGTTTCAAAGTTGCCAACGTTTTTTACTGGAATTTTACGAAACACTTTTTTCAATGCAACTCGCCGCTGACTCAACTCATCGCCGCGGTGGCTTAAGAGTGCAATTTTGATTATTTTGTATAGTAAATTAAAAAATATATAATTTGTTGCATTCGGTATGCATTTGAGAGAGTTAGGTCATACTTTTAGTATAGATGATAACTTTAAAATGTTACATGATGCATATAGGGGTAGAAAACTTAATTTTTTGGAAAACTTTGAAATTGCTAAATTGGATAATGATACTAATGTTTCTTACAGATCACACATTGATATTAATATATCGAAACGCGTAGTGTGTTTTGAGAAATAAAAAAGATTGTGAAGTACTTTGGACTTTCCCTTCAATCTACGATTCTATAACCACTTCTTCTTTTTGCATTAGTTTTTAAAAAGTTTTGTTGGTTAAGTAGTTTGAGATATTCTTGACCAAAACAAATTTTTAAATTGACGGGACACTAAAAATAATAGACACTTATTGGAATAAAACCTGACCTTATTTTAAAATCGACCGTATTGGGACAGATTTGCATATAAAAAGCAGCTGGTTTCTTTCAAAATTCGGCCTTTGTGTATTTAAAAACCGGATTTATTAGTGTCGGTATTTATTAAATGAAAGTTAGCGTCTTTATTATTAAATTTGGCTTTGGTATGTCAATTTTCAGAGGTCAGCAGGTAAATGTGTCAAAATAAAGTCGACTCTCAAAATAAAGTCAGGTTTTATTCCAATAAGTCCCTAATGTCAATACTTCGAAAATATTCTTTGGTAGATACCTACATACAGAAGACAAGAATTGCATCTTTTTAATTTCGCATATAAATAAAACATCGTGATTTTAAACTTTTAGGGTTACCACCCACAAAGACCCTCTGCCTAGTCCTGCCAAGCGTTCTTTTAATTTTTTGAATTATTAGCCTAATATTTCATAAGTTTCGCTGACAGCATTGTGTATACTGTTTTGTTTTGTGTATATTTGCCCCCCGTTTTGGCGTAGTTTTTTGTTTGCTTTTTTTTCGATGTATTTTATGTTCGTTAGCAAAAATTGTACCTACGCCCACGTAAATAACAAAATTCATAAAGCAATAACTCACCCACTGACATAAGTTAAAAGTACCTAAATTGCTGATCAGATTCAGTCTAAACAAATTTTTAAAGTTAAAAGGGAATTTTTTTGGAAGGCAAAAAACGTTTACATATTAAAAAAATTATTTTAAATCTAGAAAACGTATTTTCTGGATAATATTATCTTGTCTTAAACCAAGTTTATTCCAACAATATTTTATTTTTCTTGATATCTCGTTTTGAAAGAAGAATCACTATTTCAAAAAAAATCTGTTTTTCATTCAAGTCTTTAAGTTTTCTTGAATATATTTATTTACTTTTTTTTTCAAATTAAACAAATATATACAGATGACGTCACAAAACCGTGAACATTTTAGCTAGAGGACAACCAAACCTTGAAGCATTGTTGATATTTTTAATATCAGTATTGCCTAGCATTGTGTCTTTACTATTTACTAAAATGCATCATACATTCCCTTTGCCACCCACGCAGGATCACTTCGTAGATTGTTCATAATAACACAAATAAAGCAAAAAAAGCATTTCGTTTTTCACAAAATATTGGTTATTTTAGGCCCAATCTATGTGGCCCTAAATATTTTATTTGTAATCGAAGTTCATGTGTCAACGTATTTAAATTTGCACAGTTAATTATTTAATCGACGGTATTTATTTCCATTTTATAAACAAACGATAACAAAAATAAACAATAACACGCGACCGGCAAGGCTGACGTACCCAAAATCAAAACAAACTCATACGTCTATACTAACGATAGAACCGGCAACATGTAGGAAGTGCAACGAACATTTTAGCCCGATGAATATGGCCAACGTCAACAGCCACCCGTACACCGCTGAAAAACGGGTCAAAATGAAATCTTGTCCCGCGTGGTGCTGCCGGCTTGTAATTATTTGTTGTTAACCACGCAGATAATAAAAAGAACTAGACAATTATGTCATAAGGGAAGATTTAACTTTTTTTAAATAAATCATCATCGGCGGCCATATTCATCGTGCCAAACCGTTCGTTGCCCTTCTAATGTGATCTAATTGTTTTGATTTGATGATCAACAAATAAACTAAAAACTACACCAAGTAGCTGCTTGTTTGCAAAATGCTAACATAAAATTGTTTAGCTAAGTTTTTTATCTCCTTTTCTATCAAATATAAATTTCTGCCCCCCCCCCCTCTCACTTTATAACGTCGCCAGCCGCTACTGAGTGTTGGTTATATTGTGTCGGTCAGGAAATTAGTCAAATCATTCCAAAGAAAATTTAATTTTGTTTTGATTCACAAGAGTGAGCAGCCTATATTTTTCCAAATGCCATAAACTTTATAAAGAGCAAATCCTAGCATTTTCTGACCTCTGCCTAAAAAAAGAGCGCTATATTTCGCTTCCCCTAACTATAGGGTGTTAAGGTCCATTGCCTTAACTACAAAAACAATTCCAGCCCAGGCGCCTACGACGCAATTTTCCTTTTTAAAGATTTATTAGATAAAGATAAATTATCCAAAATTGTAGACGTTTTACTATTTCCGAAACGGGAACAAAAACTTTAATTTGGGTGTAACTATTATCTAAAACACAGGGTTTTGGATCAATTTTTTATTTATAAGAATCGTAAAGAAATAACCTCATAATTCTTAATGTATTACACGAAAAAATATCGAAACCTAAAAGCTTCCGCCGGTTCTTAAAAAATAAAGACCACAAAAACAAAAACGAACCCATAAATCAAGATAGCCATGTTATTATGTTGTAACTGCCAGGGGGCTGGTACCAAAAAAGATATGAGCCAGTAAACTGGTAAATGATTGGTTCCACCGCCTAAAAATATACTAGAAAAATTACATGCATCTATAGTTCAAATAGGGTTTAAATAATTAAAAGCCGTATCGTATCTTGGAGGGGGGTTAATGAGTTAAGCTTTAAAAATAAAAATACATATTTATCATATATCATCAAAATATCATAAAATACAGCCTCATAGGGTGTCGAGCCCCCCAAAACTGTCTCCCCCTCCCCAAAATATGCCACTGAATAAAAGTATAGACAATTATTAATTTTAGACAATCCATATTTTTTTTCAAAATTAATTAGGGAAAAAGAGGGCAAAATGGGATACTTATTTTTTTTATTTCTCCTATTAAATGATCACAATTGCGTTCGTCATTTAGAATTAAGTTGGCTCGATATGTTATCTTTATGTTTTAATTTTTAATTTAAGTGATTTAGAGATCCATCATGCTTTTATTTTTGTAAAATTTAACTTTGGAATACCTATACCTATAGTTGCAAAACAGGCAGGATGTGTAATTTAGAATCAATATTTTTGTAAAACAAGTTTTAATTATTAAAATACGAACCAAGTTTAAAATACTTATTTAAAGACAAAAAATACATTTATAATAATTAAATTTAGTATTTACTAAATTTATAAACAATTACAGCGACTTAGTCATTCGCTGTCGACTTTCTACACGAATTTTGCGCCCATTTTTTGCAAAGACAACATAAAATACAGTAATGGTACCAAAAAAAATTGGGCCAAAATGGAGTATAGATTACTAGGTATAACAAGGTACCCCGTTCTGTCCCATGAAAAAACCCCGTTTTGCCCCAAACCAACAGATAAATTCAAACAAAAATCACACAGAGTAAAGGCCAATTTTACGGGCAACGCGAACTCTTTTTACAATAAACAGCGCACAACATCACATGTTGAGCAAAAACTCAGCCGGCCGGCACCAATCATATGCAGAGAGTTGAACCAGTCATGGGGATAAAGTATCTGATACTAAGAGGTTTTATTCTTGCGCAGTTTAGCTAAAACTGCGGTATCCCGTTTAACCCCTGCATCTCATTTTGCCCCCATTTCCCCTACACACACAATTTTTGTAGATATTTTAATAAAACACATTTTTTTAAGCTGTTGGTACATTAAAAATATTTATATAATTTATTTAAACATCAACTGGACCTCTCAGTTGTTGTTTAGTTTCTTAAATATTATTGTAAATCTTCTACGATTTAAATAGTCCCGCCAGGGACACTGGCGGCTCCTATCCGAGTATCGTCAAACTACGCAACTTCATAACTTCAAGTTCTGACCGCTTCGTGGCGCTAGAGGCCAAAAGAGGAAGTCTTTTCGTCGCCTGCTTTTGTGGGATCGTAAAAGATATTTATAGCGCAGCGATGATGCCATGATGACTCTAAGAAAAATAGATATCCGGATGATCTTTTTTTAAAAATATTCTTCAGTTATGTTCGATGCTTAGGCCTCGATCCCTACAAATGATTAATTTTATACAGGTAATAAATTGTGATTAGGTAAAAAAAAGCTGTTTTAATTTTTGAGAAACCTACCACTATGGCTTAATTCTTTTCAAATATTCAAGATTTTTTTGTAGATGGCATGGGCGCACCCAGGGAGGGGGGGGGGTGTGGGACTAAAGTGAGAGTTTGTATAACACAACCACCGCGCCTTAAAAACAGTTAATGTCCAAAAAAAAAGTTTGTCCCTCCTACTTGGAGCAAAAAACTTGATTTTTCATAAAATTTATTTTAACAAACTGCCTTGAATAAAATTTGATGACAAAAAGAAATAAAATAAAAGCTACTTTAAAGAGCCGTTAAAGAGCATGACAAAAAAAAACTAAAAAAAAAAGCCGCCCGGACTTATCCAGACGTATATGGTCACCCTAGAAATCCGTAGGCAAATTTGAAACAGTGTGGTTCAATAAATACGTCATCAATTGGTGGCGTTTCATATCTATATTTTCGGATTTATGAAAATCAATGTTAAAATTTTGTTTTCTGAATTGAGACATTGTTTCTTAATTTTATTTAGATTTTACTAAATTATTGACAATAAATTCACAATTTACACCTCTGCGAACGGTATTTCATCGTATAACGCCCATAAATTTGAAAATATAGATATGAAACGTCACCAATTTATGACGTATTTATTGAACCATACAGTTTCGAAACATATAGCACTAGAATTTGTCTCGTATCTCTGTCTTCTTTGCAGTGGTCCAGGACAATACTGATTTTTTGACTTCGCTGTGATCGCTATGACGTCACTAAAACGCAGGATCGCTGCCCCCTTCGTTTGTTTTGGCGGATGTCGTGGCAACGCTGTAATTTATACACTCTTGAGGACTTTAAGCGACCGAGATCGTAAAACTTTATTTTATGGGCATTTAAATGGGCACTTAAAAGGGTGGCGCTTATGCTTGGCGATTACTCTTTCAAATTTTATTGTTTGTTTACACCTCTTTAACGGTTTTATGACACAATTATGGCACTTCTTGCGGTTTTGCAGATTTGTTAGGGTTCTTAGCTTAATAAACAGTTCATTTGTGACTCATGAAATAAAAATCTTTGGAGAAAATAGAAAAGTTTTATCGCATTGTCGCTACTTTCTTTTAATATAATTAATAATTTTGTCCGCTTATTGGAGGTGTCCGCTTATGAGAGAGAACTGCGAAATTTTAATATACCTATATATTTATTAACAATTTTCACTGCTTGAGTTGTTCCGGTATTAAATTTTCAGCGATCTTTCGTGCTGATAGATGTTTCTTCTCTGAAACGTTAACAACTTCCATTTTTTCACTTAAACCAAGAAGTTTTTTACTAGGCGCCATTTCAAAGAGATCTATTACTACCCAACTGAACAATAAAAATAAAACACAGCAGTCCCGCCAAATAAAATATGTTGTAAATATGACAGAAGTATTTAGTCTCCGCATTAAAACGGAAAGCGGTAATTCCCCGACTGTAGAGTGCGTTGTTGCCAACATACTACATAATATTTATGCCCATGTCGTGCAGCGCTCCGTCCCGTTGTCAGAGGTCGGTTCGTGTCCTCTTTTTTTTTTAACAAAAAAAAATTGTCCGCGTCCGATTATTAGAGTGTCCGGTTATAGGAGTGAATTTTACATGTAAAGAAATAGGGAAAAGCTTGGTTCCAACAAATTTGTTCGCCTAAAGGGAGTGTCCACTTAATAGGGGTGCCCGCAAGGAGAGGTTTCAAAGTACCTACATACAGTATTGGCCTAAGTAAAATACATTTCATTTAAAATAATTAAACCATGTTTGACGTAACCTCCTAAATATAAATATATTAATTTAAATTTCAGAATACACGTTGCGGTTCCACAGACCTTCGTAAAACCCGTTGCGGTCCCACAGACCTTTATGATTTATTTATAGATTTTTTATCATTTTTGTTAATTAAGATCTTTATTTATATTTTATAAAAAGAAAAAATAAAGGGAAATGCAGAGGCTGCATCGACCGCGCCTATCAATTGCCTAAATCTAGGCAGGTTAGTGATAAGGGGTAAGATGATAAGACTATATTGATCGTGTAAAACCGTAAATTAACTTTGATTTGCTTGGGTCTCAGAGACCGCAAAAATACGACAATAATTGTTATGATAGCTTGTGCCACATCTATTAAGTTCGCTCCTATCGCGTAATAGAGAAAGTAGCTATAGTCTACTTAATTCAGAATAAAATTCAAGATTCTTTAAAAACCAAGGAACAAAAAGAGCGAACAAAAAACGACACCGTGTCCAAAGCCAAAAGTCACTGAGTCGAGTCTAACACAACCGAGGCCATAAATCAGAAAAACTATAGAGTAAAAAGGATTTTTAAAACCGAGGGAATTTTCAGCTTTTCAACTGTCATCAAATAATAGGCCGAAAAAAAGAACGGTAAAAATATCCAAGTTTCGTTAGGTTGCGGCAAACACTGGCGCATCAAGGGAGGGGGCATAGGAATCAAGAGTTTTTTCTATTTAAAGACGTTGGAAGCAACACGGTAAAAAATTTTGTCAACAATAAAAACACGTTTTTTTCTTGAATAAATTCTTTTACCTTAAAACAATTTGTTGAATTCAAATATTTCTCTTTAGTTCAACGCAGCGTTTAATCTTGAAATGAGACTTTATTTTTCTTCTCTAATTGTTTTATTTCATAGCATATACTCCATTTTTTGCTTCCAGGGAAAACGGTGCCTTAGATTAATTCAATTCCAACTTATAATAAAACAATTTCTGTTTCACATTAAAATAAAAGGCAGGACATTTTTTATTCTAAATCTAAAAAATATTCTCTTGGTGAAAAGAAAAGCAATTTGCTTTGATCTAAGACAATTTTTTTTACCGTAAAGCGCGGATCTGTGCCAGAATCTGGGTGGGGGGGGGGGTAATGGTCGCCGGAAACACTATTTATCTAATTATTACCTTCCTAGCCCGCGCAGCAATAACTAGAGAAGGTATTATTTTCGAAGAAATTTTTTTTCAGATAACGTCAAAAATGTGTTATTTGGCAGTGGCGTAGCGTGGAGGGGGCGCAGGGGGTTCGTCGCCCCCCCACGCCCCGAGGGTACTGGCGCCCCATGGATGCCCGAAGCGCCCTAAGCTTTATAAAGAAGCAGGGCCGGGAAAGGAAACTAAAGACTTTTTTTTTGGTCGCAATATTTTTGAGGGCGCCCTTTTTAGCTGTCGGCTCCCCCCCCCCCCCCCGCCCCGTCAGGCACGCTACGCCGCTGTTATTTGGGTACTTATAGTTTGACCTATCTTAGCACAATCGTCGTGATGTCTGTCTGTGTGTATGTGTAGGTGATGGAGTGCATGTGTGTGCGTAACACGATAGCTCCTAAACCGCTGAACCGATTTTCAGAATATTTTCAGGTAAAATAATGTTCGACATTGTAACGGTCTAATTAGATTTTGGTCAAAATTCATTAATGTTAATAACAGTTTTTTGACTATTAAATAAATTTCAAATTACTAACTTTTAACGTAGCATCGCATCAATATGCAGTTTCCGGAATATAGTAGATCACATGTTTCTCAATTATTTGTTTTATAACCATAAACATTCAATACCATAAGAAATGGAACACCCTGTACACGGCCTTCAAGGCATCTAATTTGTAGAACAAAAAATTAAGCAATCATTTTTTTGTTACTAGGGTAAATGCAGGAGAGTTGCCGCACTTTTTTAAAAATAGCTGTAACATCTGTAAGTCTTGAGACTTTTTTCTTCAAAATGAATCAATGCACAGGTACTGCGTTAAACTTTATTAAAATACAAAAATAAAAAATATATATGTAAAAAATATTTTTTAGTTGTTGCGTAAACTTCGAAGCATTCCATGCAGCGTTCCTGGTTTTCATTTTTCTTTTTGGCTAGAGGTTCATCATCGCTGTCACTCCATTGAATTTTTTCTCGGTCTTCTTGAAAATACTGTCCTTTTTGTTGGGGGAGATGTAACATGTAACATAAGTAGTGTTCTTTGGTCCGCCACTGTACATGGCTTGGCTCGAAGTTTAATGCTGAAAAAACAAGGATTTTTTTTTACAGTAAAATAATATCTATTTAGAAATTTAGTAATTCAAGATTGTCAGGGATTTTTAAAATTTGGAATTGCCAGGGATTTTTTAAATCTCCAAAAGCTGTGCACTGACAAAACGAAAGAAGTAAGAAGATGAACATTAATTTTAAGACAGCGACCGACAAACATGGATCCAATGTACACGAACATAAATAGTATTAAATGATCTTTGAATCAAACTCCGTAATCATTATTGTATATTGAATCAATGTTTTTTCGGTCATTTGACTGAAAATTAATGTAATTAATGTAATTAGATTATGTAAAACAGAATTATATTTTTCTTTGTGGAAACTTAACTTCCAATACTTATTGGGATAAATCATACACTACACTTAAATTCAAAATTGATCACCAGAGTCGGAAAGCGATATCAGCAATCGTTATACGGAAAAACTTCCCCAGGGAAACATTTTCACTGGTGGAAACAATATAAAATCGACTGGCAAAAAAAACAAAACGATTTTAGGGGAAAATAGGCACATTGCCGACAAAATATAACAATATAGGAGGGCAACCTTATCAGTATGATATAAAATAAGATAACATAAAAAAAATTATCGGTAAATAAAATCTATACACTATACAGGGTCTCCCAAATAAAAGCAACTACATGGGGATTTCGGAAACGGTAAGAGATACGAGTTTGTTTAGATAAAAAAAAAGTTGCGCTACTCTAAGCCCAATCAGACGCCGTATCAAAATTAAAAATATCTACAGGGGTTTTTAGAATATCGAGCAAAAACTAAAAAATGTGAAATATCGCCGTCATCTTGCAAACAAATTTAATAAAATTTGGTGGTTTTGTATAAGAAACTACGGCCAATTGAATGACGTTAACAATTTTTTGCTGGGCTTCCTAGTTTTTTTTGAAACCATAGTCAACTTTGTTATTTTTATAACCGCCATATTGGATTTATATTTCAATAACTAGAGCATAAAAGGAGCTTTTCAACCGTGTATAATAAGCCTATCTTTGGATGACGGAAAATGTGAATTTATTAATAAAATAGTTTTTCACTTAGTTGGCTGTAAAACAAATGCCGTAGTTGTGTTTGTTGTCATACCTACGTAACTACCTTTCAAAACTTTTCCATTTATTTGATTTATATGCAAATCTTTAAGGCCTTTATTTTTAATATTTCTCTGACTATGAAATAAAACAATTTCTTAAAATCTATCTATTATTTCTGGTTTGCATTTATTATTTAATTTAAAATAAAACTAAAACCCAATAACAAAGCATTGAATTAAATAAGCAAATGTTCGTAAATTCCACCGTTGTTAGACATGCATGCATCTTTAACCATTTGTTCAGAAATTTCTTATATGGTTTGAACAACAGCTGCGTCAAGTTCTTCTATCGTATTACATCTACAAATACAAAAATCAAGAGGCGTAAGATTCGGCGAACGTGCTCGATTTTGACCTCGATTTCCGATCCAGTTACTTCCATGTTGCTGATTCAAATAGTTGGTTATGATTCGCATTATGTGGAGGTGCTCCAACTCCAACCAATTGTAAAACAGGTTCTTCTTTCTAGGTCACCATCTCGGAGTGCCTGACTAATATGTGTTGCAGATGGATAATACTAAAATTATTTAAGAATTCTTTGTGTAGTTGATTTGGGTACTTCAACATTATTTTCCAGTTCACGAAGGGAGATGCGAGGATTGTGAACGACGCTTTGTAAAACCAGAGCTTCAATATTTTCATCAGGTTTTAGATTACTTAATTAATTGATATTTAAATTGTTTCTAAGTAATCTGAAGATTGACAAACCTGGTTTTCGTCTCTTTGGGTATCTCTGAAAGTACATATCTGGAGCTCTTCCAGCATTCTTATTACACAAAATATAACATTCATACATATCTACTTTTTCCCAATTTGAAAACTTTCCATGTTAAATTTGATTGATAATATGACTCAAAAAAATCTTAATTAATTTAGAAACTTTAAAACTTCAACAGATAAATCAAACAAATGACAAAGTTTTGACAGATAGTTACGTAGGTATGACAACAAACGCAACTACGGCTATTGTTTCACAGCCAACCAAGTGAAAAACAGTTTTTTAAATAAATTCACATTTTCCGTCATTCATTTATAGTTTTATGCTCTATTTACTGAAGTATAAATCCAATTTGGCGGTCATAAAAAATAACAAAGTTGGCTATGGTTTCAAAAGCACTAGAAGACCTGGAAAAAAATTGTTAACGTCGCAATTTAGAGCAATTTAGAGCAATTTAATACACGAAACGTTGTCATACGATCAGTGGTTGTTTTTTCTCTTTCGAACCGAACCCACGAAAAAACCTTTCGAAAAAATGAAGTCAGAACCTAAATTTCTAAGATATTTAAAAAAACTAATTTTATAGTCATGGTTCTGCATGGATTCATTTATTGTTAATTGCGAAAATCGGACAATTATTTACCTATACTTTTATTTTTTTAACTAAGTGAATAAAGAGCAATTAGCAGTAGCGGATCTGGCTAATTCCTTCATTAGCCACCCCGATGGACCTACCCTTACGGACCCGAGAGCGAAAAACCTTCTAATTGCCAAAAGCTTTCACGTTACACATCCCCACTAGGCCTTTCTTAATTATATCCTCCATGTATAAGCATTAGTATACAATTTCATCTACAGAGTAGAACATCTTCGTAATAAGTAAAGATTCATTCGTGTCATTTGACTTTTACCTAAGGAAGGAAGGTATAAAGAAGAAGGGCCACATAAAGTCACTGATCTTTTATTACCTTCCTAGCCCGCGTAGCAATAGCTAGAGAAGGTATTATTTTCGACGAATTTTTTTTTGAGATAACGCCAAAAATTTGTTATTTGGATGTATTTTGACCTATCCTAGCAATATCGATGTCTGTCTGTGTGTGTGTATAATATTTTTGTCCGTAACACGATAGCTCCTAAACCGCTGAACCGATTTCTTACGAGCTGACTAAATTTTGATCAAAATCCATGAATGCTTGAATGACAGTTTTTTGACAATTAAAAATTTAATAAAATGCTAACTTTTTAACGGAGCATCGTATCAATACATTGTTTTCGGAATGTAGTAGACTATAATTTGCTCAATAATTCGTGTTATAACCCAAAACTTCGCACTTTAGTTTCTGAGATATTTACAAAAAACTGTTTTCTAGGCTAATATATTCTCATGGCTTCACTTGAAGTGTGATAATAGGCTAGCTAGGAATCCTCATGGGTTCATTTATTTTTTTAATGGTTTTTAATTAATTTCATTTTCATATATTTTTACAAAGGCGGCTCACTCAAAAAAAAATCGGGGTGCTGCGTTAAATTTTTGCCTAAAAATCGTTAAAAAACATGCCTCCATGAATTTTTTTAGTGGCGCAAAACCAAGAGCGGATATTGTTGTATTCTACGTATACTATTACATGCAGTGGCGTATATAAGGGGGGTCTGGGGGACCGCCCCCCCCCGAGGCAATTTTTTTAAGATATTTTCAACATATTTCATGAATACAAACATATAATAGCATAAAATACGGCCTCATGGGGTCTCGCCCCCCCCCTCCCCCAAAACTGTGTTGGCCCCCCGAAACTTTTTTCTATATACACCACTGATAACATGTATAGTTAATTTTTAAAAGAAACTAACCCAGACCTACCCAAATTACACCATGAGATGACTCAAAATTTATCAAAAATTTTGCTGAATTAATTTAAATAATAACTTAACTTACCCTTAGTTTATAAACATTATTTTTATTACAAATAGTGTTATTAAATTTACGACAACGCGACTTTTTTCCACTTCCAAGTTTGTTTTTCAATTTTTAAATCAGGTGGTGACCGGCCTAATAATTCTTTAATTTGTAGTTTTTCCTTTAGCAAAAAACCACGAAAAGATTTTTTAAGACGCTAATTTTATTCATTTTCACTTAAAAAATAGAACAATATGCAGAGTATACTGATATCTTTTTTATTGCGTAATTTAGAGGGCGTAAATAAAAGCACACATGCTCCACGCACAAGAATAAGACGACTAACTGCACACTAACTGGCTGGCGTGCCTGGCATAAATTTAAGATTATTTTCATTAAACATTGGAAAAATTGTCTGTCGCTCATGGAGGCAACTGGTAAAAATATATCTCTGTTCGACGGCGCCAGCAGACAAGCGGCACAGAACGGCAGGCAGCGGGACAGCCAGGCGTCGCGCATTCACTGCATTGCACAGGGTTTACAGTAAACCGAAAAAACAATATATTTTCAGTGGACACCTGAAATTTTGTTATCGCAGTCCGATAGAAACGACTATAAAACACTATAAAAATGGTTAAAAAGAACCTCTGGAAGGACTGAGACCAGTGTATATGGAATTTAGAAAGGGCGGAGAAACTAATAAACTGACTAAATATAAAATATCTATTTTATGTATTACGTTTTCAAGTCCTGCCTATACTTTTTCAGGGGATATCAAGAGCAAAATTTTTACCCCAGAGGGGCTGAGAGATCTCGAATCGCATATGCCACTTAGGATGGTCTTGGTTTATGCATGTGCGTGTCAAATTTTTAATTTTTTTGATTTATTTCGAATGTAGTTAGAGCTGAGGTTGATAAATGGTCAACTTTTATATTAAGCGAAGGGGAAAAGAGATAGAAAAAAATTTGTACATTTTATTCAAGTAGCTCCTTCCTCAAAATTAAATATAACAAAGTTAATGTTTTTTTGCCTAAAATACCTTTCCAACGAATAAGTTGCTAGCGAAAATGCTACCCTGTATATTCCCCACAGGGGGCCCGTCCTCTTACATAACAATATAAATATACCTAAATTTTATGGTGGTAGTAAAAGTTACCTAAATAACGGGACTGGACATTAATAGGGCAAGGCAAAACTTTGTTTGCTATTTCTCAGAGAAATTTTAGGATTTTTACTTTCTAAAATTTACAAAATAACCTCAGTAGTTTTGAGTGTCTTTTAAATGTGTACCTAACTAAAAATTGTGCTATATTTTTCATGTTCACAATTAAATTTTAGTTTAATAACTAGGAATAAAATTTGAAGACATACACCAGTATTTACAAAAGGGTCTACAGTGCTAAGTACTAAAATCCTAGGTCTACAAGTCCAGATTTTGCTTGAAGGTTTAACTTATTTTTTCCGTGAATGCAATCGTTTTTAATATTTATATAAATTGTTCATAAGTGCCTTGCGATATGGGTTATCTTTTCACGTTGTAACACAAAAAATATAGCCTTTACTTTGTCGTTGCAACAAAGACATTATTTCGACACAAAGGTTAGAAATAAATAAAAATAATTTAATGTTTTGGTTTAAAAATTGTCGCCATATTTAAACATCCAAACGTCACTAGGAGATGTCCAATAAAAACGGTGTAAGTCAGTGTCAGCTGTCCGCTATATTTAGTTAATCGTTAAGTTATCGATGTTTAAACCGATGGTCAATTGTTTTGGTGGATGTGTAATTGAAAACGGATTCTAATATATCTTGTGCTTTTTACAATATTTAAATATTGATACATATTTAATACGGTAATGCATCTACAGATATAGTTTTAAGTTATTTATGTACTATTTAGCTTTAAAAATTTTGTATGTAAATTTTTTTATCAATCATGGATCATTTCTATTGTTTTTCGAACTTTAAACCACCCCTCAGGGGTGGAACTACAATTTGAGACTATTTTTAACGGGAATCCTACGACTGCACGGACTTTTGTGGTTTTTCTTTATTTCTAAAGTTAATTTGAATATAATAATATCATCATATTGCACATTAGGGTGAAAGAAAAAAAAATCTTAGCTTCGGGGGGGGGGGCGCCCCCCCTTATATACGCCACTGGGGTGAACCAAATCTTTGCAGTTATTTGACCTGTGAGTATTAAAAAAATACACTTAAACCGGTCGGTTTAATAGCCACTTGCATCAAACATAACAGAAAGTAGCACTTTCAAAAGTGTTACTTTTATTTTTAGTGTGGATCCACTTGTACCAACAATTTTGAACGCCACTAACGAAAGTGGCGTTGCCAAATTTATTTAAGTAGAAATTGCTTTGGCCGAATGACCAAATGGCCTGGTTTTGACGTTTCTGACAGTCCATGGCTTGGCTTGCGTCGCCTATTGTTTATTTTTTTTAAATTTATTGTTGAAAGTTATTTTTTTTTTTAATTTGTTTTGTAATTATATATGTCACAAAAACATAAACACTTTACTTATCGAGAATTGATTTTGTTAGTTAGTTTGTGTTGTTTTATTGATTTTTTATAACTAAAACACTATAGTGAATTTGTGCAAGCTGTGCTTGACAATTACACTTGCTTAACTCGGCTTGGTTAAGCAGCGGGATTAAAGTAATAGTTTAGTGCCAGGGAGCAGCCTCAGTCCCTGCAATGACCAAGAAGGCTTATGGTACAGTAAACTAAGTAAGTATAGTGAGAACAACTATCAAATGTTGAATCTGCTTTATTGAAATAAATCCTCTCTTTTTATATTCAAAAATTGTTATGGTTCGTGATAAATTGTAAAATATAAAATTCCATATAATGTGTTGTTTTATAAACTAAATAATTTATATAATTTAAATAGGTAAACTTAAGAAGGTTAGTTTATGTTATTAAAACCTAATTTCTCAAGATCACCTGTGTTTAAATAATAACTAAAACTAATGATTAAAATAATTTAAATTTGGATTTACTTAAAATATTTAAAAAAAGAAATCTGTTTAATTTTACAATTAAACAGAATTATTACTATTTTATTATTACTTTATTTATAAAATAAAAACTTATTAAAAATATTTTATATTTATTCTATATATATATATATATATATATATATATATATATTGCTAAAAACATATATATAGTTTTGAAAGCAAAATGAAAAGATAAATTCAAGAATGTAAAAATATATGTATATATCGGATGTTCAACAAGATGTTCAATTAAAATAAACTGACCTTATTAAAGCATTCTGTATATGATAAGATACAACAAACAAACTGTTGCAGTACTTGAAGAGGGCATAATTTACCAAATCAGCCAGTTTTTGTTTGAACTTTTGACTCCCAATAATAACAGAGTTAGGTACCTACCGGGATAGGGCAATTATAAAAAATCACTGTATACACATACAATCCAAAGCCTCTAAAAAACGCTAAAGGATCCAACGTCTGGTAATAATTCTATCTTTGATACCCAGTGGCGCACCTAGAATGTCTGGGGGGGGGGGGGGGGCGAGACCCAATGATGCCATAGAGCATGCTATTTTCTTTTATAATATTTATGAAGTATGTGGACAATAAATAAAAAACTTTTTGGCTGAGGGAGGGACAGGCCCCAGAGCAACCCTCGACTGGCTGCGCCTATTAGAACCTATGTATTTTTTGGAAACCCAAATTGTACTGGATCCATCATTCCCAACATAATCCTCAGCTAAAAAATAATTGTCCTAATAGTTCATTGATGAAAAATTTTCGTCTAAATTCACATAAACCACAAAAAAAACATGAAAGATAAAAAACCAACAAAAAATTTAAAAAAACAATCTTAATAACCTCATATTTGGCTTTAGTGTCTGTTTTAGGGTCGGATTTTCTACACTAACTAATAGAGCACTAAAGTGGCGTTTTAAGTGACACTTTTCAATGGTGCAAGACCTGTAGTGGCCACTAACGCTAAAGTGTGACCCTAAACGCTTGGTGCAAGTGACTATAAGTCTATAGACCTAATACTCTTAATAATTAAACCCGGTCTAAAATGCTAAGTTTTAAGGTCTTAGTTAATACTGGTGATATGTTTAAAAAATAATTAAATTTTTCGTTAGGCAATAGATTATACAACTAAAATGTAACACCTGCTTTCTCCAATGTTTGTAAAACACAACGAACGGTTTATATTTACATTCAAAACTAGACAACCGAAATGTCGAAATTCTATAAATCCAAGCCAATTAAAAAAATTTAACAACTCGCAAACGTAAACAACAAAATTTGTAGTCAAAACAAACAGATGGGACATTTTGTTACAAAAATATTTTTCTAATTAATAACTTTTGTTTTTAATAATTTTAACAATCAAACAATTATTTTAAAAAATATTTAAAAAAAACAATATCGCTAGAATATAATGTGCGACCACACATTATGTCTGTCTAGTAATCAAATAATAACAATAATCCGTATAAAAATAGACTTGGTGATAGTGATGGCATTTTTACAGGAAGTAACAATAAATTAGATATGGAATGGTTTAATAAAAATAATGTTACCAGTGATTTATTAGTAAAGAAACGAAACAATAATAAAAAATAAGATAAAGTTACATTTTTAAAACATAAACTTGGATAAAACATCAAACAAAAAACCAACCAGGGATCTCGGCATAAATCTAGAGAGGGGGGCGTGTAATTGTCGAGGAAAAAAATGTTTGTTCATATTTTTTCTAGGGGGGTAATTTTAAATCCTTTATTTATTAACTAAAAGTGCATATATTTTTTTCTAAGGGGGTAATTACCACAATTACTTCCCTCAAATCTGCGCTTGGGCCTGTCCAAACTGCATCTCGGTGCTTTTGTTGATAAACTGTAGAGGTTTTGAAATATAAATTTTCAAAATTTGGCCATTTTGGTCTTATGGGATTCCTTACCCTAAAATTCGCTAAATGAAGTTTTTACGAATCTTAACTTAGGGTGTGGTTTTTTCGCATCACCATTGCCCCACCATACTGTAACTCGTTGTTTTTGTTAATAAAATATACTGTATAATTTTAGAAATATGAATTTTCAAAATTTGGCCATTTTGGTCTAATGGGTTTCCCAACCCCTTAAATTCGCTAAATGACGTTTTTTCGAATCTTAAGTCGATGTGTACTTTTTTCGCATCTTTATTTATAAACTGTATAGTTTTTAAAATATAAATTTTCAAAATTTCGCCATTTTGGTCCTTTTTTTTGGGATGCCCTGCCCTAAAATTCGCTAAATGACGTTTTTCCGAATCTTAATTAAAGGTGTGGTTTTTTCGCATCTCTATGACCTCACAATACTGCAACTCGGTGCTTATGTTAATAAAATGTGTAGTTTTTGAAAGATGAATTTTCAAAATTTCGCCATTTTGATCTTATGGGATTCCCTACCCTAATATTGTGATGGTGTGATTTTTTCGCATCTACATGGCCCCACCATACTGCATCTCGGTGCTTCTGTTAACAAACTGTACAGTTTTTAAAATATGAATTTTTGAAGTTTGGCCATTTTGGTCTTATGGGATTCCCTACCCTAATATTCGCTAAATGACGTTTTTTTGAATCTGAACTCAGGGCGGGATTTTTTTGCATCTCTATGGCCCCACCATACTGCATCTCGGTGCTTCTGTTAATTAACTGAATAGTTTTTAAAATATGAATTTTTTGAAGTTTGGGCATTTTGGTCTTATGGGATTCCCTACCCTAAAATTCGCTAAATGACGTTTTTTCGAATCTTAACTCGGTGTGTGCTTTTTTCGCATCTCTATGACCTCTCCATACTGCAACTTGGTGCTTTTGTTAATAAGCTGTATCGTTTTTAAAATATAAATTCTCAAAATTTTGCCATTTTGGTCTTATGGGATGCCCTACCCTAAAATTCGCTAAATGACGTTTTTCCGAATCTTAACTAAAGGTGAGGTTTTTTCACATCTCTATGACCTCACAATACTGCAACTCGGTGCTTATGTTAATAAACTGTATAGTTTTTGAAAGATGAATTTTGAATTCCTTACACTAAAATTCGCTAAATTACGTTTTTCGGAATCTTAACTAAAGGTATGGCTTTTTCGTATCTCTATGGCCACATGTTACTGTAACTCGGTGCTTTTTTGGAAAATTTCGTCATTTTGGTCTTATTTATCTTATCTTATCTCACTATACTACAACTCGGTGCTTTTGTTAATAAACTTTATAGTTTTTAAAATATGAATTTTCAAAATTTCGCCATTTTGGTCTTATGAGATTCCCTACTACCCTAAAATTCGTTCAATGACGTTTTGTCGAATCTTAATTCAGGGCGAGGTTTTTTCGCATCTCTATTGCCCCACCATACTGCAACTCGGTGCTTCTGTTGAGAAACTGTATATTTTTTGAAATATAAATTTTCAAAATTTGACCCTATGGGATTTCCTACCCCAAAATTCTCTATATCACGTTTAACGAATCTTAACTCAGGGTGTGGTTTTTTCGCATTACCATAACCCCACCAAGCGCGGATCTGGGAATAAATCTAGGGGGGGGAAGGGGTTATTGTCAACGAAAAAAACGAGAACCTTCGTGGGGACCACGACCAATAAAGAACACTGATTGATTATTCTTTACATGTGTACAAGACTTTTTAGACAACATTGTAAGGAAACAACGTATTACTAGCTAACAAATCAACAAAGATAATCAGACTCACGTATGGCGAGCTTCGGCTGAACAGCGACTAATTGCTAACAATTGCCCTTCTGTTTCAAATAGTGGATTTATTTCCATTACAGCAACGCCTACTGCAAACTGTGGTCATTAGTCACATGGTCAAGATAGGGGATCTTGGCAATTGTATGAACTTTTTAAATGAGGAACCATTTTGCGGAAATTGCTAAGTTCAGTAAATTGAAATTTTAATTCGTTTATTATTATCAGATATTCTAAATTTTTTTGAGAAAACTGTTGTGTTAAATTTGATAGAAATAGATAATATAATAAACATCCATCAAATAAAGAACAAAATAAATCATAAGAGAAATATACGTTTTTAATATTTAAAAATAGGAAAATTCTGATTTTAAAGAAAAAATAATATCTGATAACGGTACCGTTCTCTAGGATTGAGTATTTTACTTTGCGAAAAAACAAAGAAGACATTTTCGGGAGGCTTCAAAAAAACATTTATACCTAATAAATAACAACAAATGCTGGCAGAAACTGATCCTATACCAGTTCTTGAAGCCAGTAATAAAGAGAATACTATTATAGCCAAAAAAGTATCAGATTGTAACAAAGAAAATCCCATTTGGATTAAAATAATGAGATTGGAGTCCATGATTCATGTCGACAATCGACACTCCTACAAAAATCCCCATTTTAATGAATAACTGATCACCGTGGCAGAGGAAATGGATGAGCTGTGTTCCCCTAATCTGAAAAAACCACCCTCTAAGCTGGAATAAACCCCGAGAAAAAATAACGGAATTGGGGTAAGTTTTTTTCCATGTGGTATTTATTAGGATTTGGAGTTTTACTTAGCTATGAAATTGGTAGTTTTAAATTTTGTTAAATAGTCACTTGTATTAAATTTGCGCAAACTACTCTCACAAATTTCTTGCAAAAGGTGTACAAAACAACGTCAGTACCAAATTGTGAAAAGTTTGTTTCGGATGCAGGCCAGCCTTTTTTTACCCAACTGCAGCACGGCGAAAGGAAGGGTAATGTTTTTCGATTGTTGTATGTATGTAAGTAAATATGTTTGTGTCACGCTAGGAATAAACAGCTGAACCGATTTTGACAAAAAAAGGTGTCGTTGGATTGCTACTGATCCTGAAGGTGCCTATAGGCTATATTGTTGAAGTGTAAACTTTTTTAGGCGCGTTTAGCAGTTTTTGTGGGTAGTGAATTGAACTGAGCCGGCAGGCTCGGCTATGTTACGCTCATTCGGGTGAAATCGGCTCGAGTCGACTAACTGTGAGAAACATTCAGCGAGCGATATGATGATGCAGATGAAGGCCAGTACACAGAAGAGTTCGGTTCGGTCCGCTTTGGAGAATATGTTATGGGCCAGTATTATTAATTTCGCCTTGTTGAAGTTTACACTTCTGCCGTGTAGCACACACAATAATTTTTTTAAACAGGAATCAATATGGCGGTCTTCCGACGCCAATTTGTCACATGATGTAGGCTTTAAGGCATACAAATTATCTAAATTTCAGGCGATTTTATTGAAATTCCTTTGATTACCCATTGCAAATGTCATCTAATTTGCTGTAATTATTTTGTAGTCCTTTCTGCTCCCACCCATCTCCCCTCCTGTCATTCCTCCCAACCTATTGAAAAACCATATTCGCATAATTTCATCAAATATAGAGCGATTTTTTTTTTCCAACACCTTCTCTCCTCCCCGCCATCCTTATTAGTTATAGTTATTGCTATAACTTTCACAAATATAAAGCGATTTCAATAGTTCTTTCTGCACACGCTTGAAGACTTTTTTTCAACATCATTTTACTAATTTCCCCCTCCCTGTCTTCTCCCATCCCTCCTTATTAGTAATAGTTGAAGGGTTAAGGGAAAAAACAAGGAATGTCACATTGACTGTGTTTTGAGATAATTAAAAATTTAGCATTTGGGAGTGAATATCTTTAAACCAAGGTATTAAGGAAATGATATAAATTTATATTTGTTAAAGAAAAAGTATAATCTAATAAATATATGAACACATTTTATTAAAATTTTTAAAGAACAGATAAAAAAAATAAAAAAGAATCTTAACTACATGAAAAAAACAAAAAAAAACAAGGAATGTCCCAACGTCACATTGTGGAGCTCTGGTTGCACAAACTTCCAGCAAAGCTAAAAAATATTACTGTTAATAAAAATAAAGAAAAAAAAAAGGTTCGCTTACCCTTACTGGTAAAGTAAATCCTATTTGTGTAAGGTAGGGTAGTGTAATGGGCCTGAGCATCACGTTTACAAAACCTTTAAATTTTTGTGTAGGTATTTAATTTTGCCCTTACGGACACCATGAATTGACTCGAATGCTTTAAAACACACACTTATTTCCTCTGCAACTACGCCACGTTTTACTCTTATTTTATAGAAAAAATATGCATCGTGAAATTTTGCGTTTTCTTCGGCTTAACGAGGTCGTCTTCTCTGAACTGGTACTAGAGACATCAATCCAGCCAAATATACGTTTTGCTCATCATTTGACTTCAAACTATTAAAATATGTTAAAACTTCTTATCCTTCTACACTGGATAAATTTTCAAAACACTTGAGTTTTTTGCAATTGAATGGCGGCCCTCCTTCATAAGACTGTAGGCGCATTTTCTTCATAACGTCAACCACTCTTCCAGTTTTCTTCCTTTTTCTCGTACTACCACCGTTATTTTTACACTCACTACTATCAGAAGACATTTTTTTACTGTACCGATAGACATTTTTTAAGTACCGCTAAATACTCAAAAAAAAATACAAGACGCTGCCTGCTCTGACCCGTATAAACAAATAAACTAAACGATTAATAATCGTTTATTTCTTTTTATGTTGTGATTGATGTTGCAGTGGACCCTCCTTGTTCTTACCTTTTACGCATGGACATTCCTTGTTTTTACCCTTTGCACTGATAGTTTAAATACACATATTTTTGAGACGGTCCTAGTTTTTAGCCACCACTGTACTGCAAATTGTGGATATGTATTATACCTTTTATATGGCGTTATTATTTCCATTTCTTAAAAATTGTGACATTCCGTGTTTTTTCCCTTAACCCTTCACTAGTAGCTATACCTTTCACAAATATAGAGCGATTTCAAAAATTCTTTCTGCACAGGCTTTAAGACTTTTTTCCAGCATCATTTTACAAGTTTCGCCGTTTCTCCCTTCTCCTCACGCTCCTTATTAATAATAGTTGTAAAATTCGTTTAGCACAAGCCTTAAGATTTTTTCGACACCATTTTACTAGTTCCCTCCTCCCTTTCTTCTCCCCCACCATCACTCAATAAAAGGTAACACTGTTCGCGTCCGTAGAAAATCTACACGAACTTTTTGGGTAAAACTAAATTAATTGTAAATGCATAGTGCTTTTTATAAGGCTGAATAAGAATTAAACCTAAAAGTTGAAATAAAAAAAAAATATCAATAACAACACCCAACTGCCTAATTAACTTGTAACTAGTAGTCGCAGTTGGGTTCACAAAATTACCCAATAACCTGATTCATGAAAATACAAAACTGTATAATTTCGTAAGTGCGCTTTGAGTATCAAAACTAAAACTTGAAGCATGTCTTACATTATAGGTATACCTATCAATTTTGTACTCAACTGCGTCTAGTACTTACAAGTAAATTTAGCAGTTAGGTGTTTTTTTTATTAAAATTTTTTTAAATTAAATATTTATCCAAAATAATTTGCAAAACAATTAAAAGGCAGTGTTTAAATTCAGCAAATTTTTCAAAAATCTTTATTGTATCGGTTTTGAAAATCGGTTATTACAGAGAATTATTACTTGGTGAAGTTTTCCTGTACAACATTCGTCAGCGAAAATTGATTCTATTAGCGTAGAAGATGATAAGCTTGGTGAAAATGGATCAGAGCAGAACACCAAGAACAATAATGAACTGGAGAGTTGCCAGAGAATAATATATTTCGTTTGAATCATTATAAAGTTTCTAGAATTGGTCGCTTAATTTTTCATGAGGGCTGCAACCCCAGATTTTCAGTTAGTGTGTGGGCTTCGGAAATAAGTGTTCCATTTCCCAGAAAGAAAAACTTCTCTGCAGGGGTGGACTGATGATTAAGCTAAGGGATATGCTGCCGGGCTTCTGGCGTTATGGAAACGTTTAGTGGACTGAACACATTCGAATTATTTTTTTTCATAGCCTTTCCGTTAGGAAATCTTCACTGCTATTTCCCTAATCTTTAAGGTCACATTAAACTGCAGAATATGAATTTTTAAAAATTTTCACATAATTTGTTACATTTGATACCACCGCAAAAATTGCCAAATGTTTGTTTGTTTGTAAAATGTATAATTTGTAAATTATAATGATTGTTTGATTTTTATGGGACTTGTTTATGAAAGTAATAGCATTAAAACAAAGTATTAAGCGTTAAAAGCTATTTCGGAAAATTGTCGAGCATTGTAGGATTTTTTCAGCATTTACGGGACACTAGGGAGTTTCTAGAACCCTTGTTTGACACTGCCGTAAGCTACGGCATCCTTTCGTTGTGGTAGTGGTAATATTTTACTGTTTATTTACTAGATTTTATTTTCGCTTTGAATTATTTGAAACATTTATTTTGAAAAATAAGGATAAAAACAAATGTTTTAATATTTTGACTTTTATAAGTGATAGTTTTATGGTAATGGTAGTAGTTATTAACCACTAACACAACGGCTGTTAAGATTTTAATCGCTCAAAAACCTTCCTACTACCATGCGTTCCGAGGTATCAAAAACGGCCTTGTATACTCACCCTTCGAATGCAGTGAATATCTCTAAAAATAAACTTATAAGAATGAGCCCACTGTGCGTAGAAACGGAAAGAAAACTATGATTGTCGGGAAAGTGGCGAAGGCAGAACAGTCGTAAATAACTTCTGGAAATTCTCTGTGTTTTCGTGCAGTTATACGGGAAGAGCATTAATTGAGTGCTTCAGGAGGGAGTCGGAACATGGGTCCCTTTTTCTCCCAGCGTTATTTTTGCTTTTGTCGCTACATATACTTAAT
Source organism: Aspidapion aeneum (assembly GCA_963576565.1). NCBI lineage: Eukaryota > Metazoa > Arthropoda > Insecta > Coleoptera > Brentidae > Aspidapion > Aspidapion aeneum. The sequence continues at coordinate 118,405,853 of OY755040.1, forward strand.
TAACATCTAAATTAGACATAATTTTTAGGTTATTTTGGGGGCAAACAACTTTTTTTAAAGAGTCAAAATTATTTTTTTCAAAACTGTTTATTTTTTAATTAATTTATTTTAAAATTTAATTTTAAAAAAATGTTTTATATTTAAAAGAAAAGTAGGTTGACCTCAAACTAACCTTTAAATGATACGTCAATGTCAAATTTAAGGTGACACTTTGGGTAATAATTATAAGGCCTTAAAATTTCGCTTAAAATATGTTCCAGATATTTAGATGTTCCTCTACTACACTCATTATTCTCTTTCTTAAACCGTCTTGTTCTCCTCGAAGATAATCATAAGCATAATCTGTAACAGAAAGATGCAGGAGACTCTAAGCTCCATTATTTTTTAATCTTAGCCAGGAGTTTTCAATGGGAGGAGCAGATTGTTTTTTTTGTCTGATTTTAATAAACCTCAGTTTTAAAATATAAACCTCAGTTTTAAAATGTAACACAACAGGCAAGCAAAATGCGCCGCAAAAGAAACATATTACGGTTCATTTATTTGCTATTTCTTTAGTGCTAATTAAAAACTATATTTTTATCGGAGAAGCAAAGGGGGAGGGCTTAAGCTCCCTTTACTCCCCCGCTCATATCCGCCACTGGCATTTTAGCAAAATTATTTTTTCATCTTGAAACCGCCACGTTAAAATAATTAAAACTCAATGTAGAAATGTAGAAAAAAATTTGCTAGGTGACAAAATTCTCGCATAAATTTAAATCTGTGGTATAAAACTTAAATCAAACAGAAAAGATTGTAATTTTTTTTAGCTCTAAGAAAATATTTATATACTTCATACGAAGTTGCTAACATTTTGAGACTGTTATTGTTAAGTATATGTGACTGTTTCTTTGCTGCTACTGTTGTGGATGTAAGAGGGGGCGCCCTCTTTCCGTCTCATTTATCAAATGCTTTGATTGAATTTCGACCTTCTTCTTAGTTTTATCGTTCGGAAAAATTCATTTAACCTTGCCGAACTGCGATACTTTCGTTTTTCGGCGGAAACAAGATTAATTTTGTTATTACACCTCACTAAATTCAAAATATATAAAAACTTTAACAAAAGGGCGTTTTTCTTTAGTCAACAAATGTAGTTTTTTGCTTTTTTTTAAAGCGATAATTAACATAACTGTATATTAGTAATGACTTGTTCAACTTTCTTCATTTTCGCCACTAAAATTTGATAGTGTAAAGACATCGAAAAAATAACTAACAGTTCTATTTTCTCTGGTAAAGATAAGAATATGAACATTTTAAGCGTTAGTTTTGAAAAGAATCATGGCAGACACTGTATAAATCGCAGCCCACTGATTTCATACAAAGAGATGAAATTTATCAGCCATAGGAGGGTTTCAGTCGCCTCCCTTTTCGATCAATCTACTCCCTAGAGATTCATCCTAATATTGCTGCAAATCGACCCAGTGGCGGATCCAAGGGGGAGCCGCGTGACCCTCCTTGGCATAATTTTTTATTTAACTTTATCTCCATATGTCTTCCCCACTATCCTATACTAACTTAACAACTACTTTACTGAATCAGACCAGCGGCGTAGCGTGCCCGAAAGGGCGGGGGGGGGGGCGACAGCTAAAAAGGGCGCCACTGAAAACTGATGAAAAATCTTGCGACCAAAAACAAAACAAAAAAAAATAAAAAAAGTCATCATGTGTGCCAATGGGGCGCCACTACCCTCGGGGCGGAGGGGGCGACGAACCCCCCGCGCCCCCCCCCCCCCACGCTACGCCGCTGAATCAGACGTAGATAATTTTCTTTTTAATTTTGCTACACCACTTGCAGAAGTGACCTATTTTTTCCTATTATTATATCTGTAGTACTAAATTTACTAAATTTTAATACTCAGAAGAAAAAGTTTCGGTTTTTGATGCCTTCTTGGTCCTCCCACTCTAAAAATTCTGAATCCGCCCGTGAATCAAATCGCCAGCAATAATGTAATATCTCTCGTCAGAATCTTAGAGTAAGAAAAAATATATTTTTTTTTACTCTAAGGACAGAATAGATAAATCAGGAGAAAGATTTGTTAACTTAACCTATAGAGAGGGAGAAATTATTATTATAGCATGAAAACTATTAAAAATAAAGAAAATCTCTATCTATCTCAAAGAATAAAAAATGGATCCATGACGGATCTGAGACCTTCCTAGCTAGCCTGTTATCACACTTCAAGTGAAGCCATGATAATATATTAGCCTTGAACAGTTTTTTGTAAATATCTCAGAAACTAAAGCTTCTACGAAGTTCTTGGTTATAACACGAATTATTGAGCAAAATATAGTCTACTATATTCCGGAAACAGTGTATTGATACGATGCTCGGTTAACAAGTTAACATTTTTTAAAATTTTTAATTGTCAAAAAACAGTATTTTACCTGAAAATTTTATGAAAATCGGTTCAGTGGTTTAGGAGCTATTGTGTTACGGACAGAACTAACATATGCACATACACACGCCGACAGACATTACGACGATATTGCTAGGATAGGTCGAAATACATCCAAATAAAACATTTTTGGCGTTATCTCAAAAAAAAATTTCGTCAAAAATAATACCTTCTCTAGCCATTGCTACGCAGGCTAGGAAGGCAAAAATAAAATTAAACTCGATCCGAGGTATTGGCGAAAGAGGGGGTAAAATTTCAAGAGTGGTTTTTTACGAATTTCTTTAAAACAAAATCTATGGAAAAAAGTTTGTTTGTTTTTCATAAAACTTACCTTTTTAAGACCTTATCAGGTTGTAATTTTTTCTTTGAACTAAAATGCTGATTTTTTTATTTTATTTTGAGTTTAAACCTAAAATAAGGTCCCATTTTCACCCAAAAATATATCTGAAAGCAGTTTTTTTTAAACAGTGATAACTTTTACCTTCCTAGCCACCGTAGCATTGGCTAGAGAAGGTATTTTTCTCAACGAAAATTTTTTTTTTGAGATAAAGCCGAAATTGTGTTATTTGGGAGTATTGTGCCCTATCTTAGCAATATCGTCGTGCTGTCTGTGTATGTGTGTATATGTCTGTCCGTAGCACGAGAGCTCCTAAACCGCTGAACCGATTTTCATAAAATTTTCAGGTAAAATAGTGTTTGACACTGTTAAGAGCGATTTAGATTTTGGTTAAAATAAAAAATGCTAACTTTTTAACGAAGCATCGCATGAATATGAGATTTTCGGAATATAGTAGAACAAATTTATTTCAATAATTTGTCTTTTAACCAAAACTTTGTAGGAGCTTTCGTTTCTGAGATATTCACAAAAAACTGTTTTCAAGGCTTATATATCATGAAGTTCACTTGAAGTGTGATTTCGTTTATTCTTTCTATTTCTGGACAATTTGTTTAGATGATCTATAAATAAGTAATCTATCATAGAAGGATAATTGAAAAAATTGCATTAAATTTAAATAGAAAACAACAACTATTTTTTCATAAATCGCATATGCCTCATATAATATGATTTATGATGAATGCTTCGCATCTAATAAAAATATTTCATTTGCTGCAATCGATCATAACAAAGCGCATAAATCACAATTTGTTTAAAGCAGTGAATGTGGCACCGTTCATTGTCAATCTGTTATTGATGGACTTAAATTGAACAATCCACAACAGTCATAGCAATAAATTATCAAGATTTTAAAAATTATGGTGCTTTTTGTTTTAAAACTGTTCATAAGACCACCCTGATTATTATTATTTTTGAAATTATATCTTTGGGCACGAATGAAGGAATGTATGAATGTACGGTAGTGGTGGTTACGAGGGGTGGCTCGGTATTTCCTTTTGGTGTACAGGTTAGGGGAAATACCAGGAAATACTTGGGAAGTATTGGGAAATATACTAGGAAATACCGGGAAGTACTTGGGAGATACTAGGAAATACCATTGAAATTTAAGGAAATACTGGGAAATACCAAGAAATATTGCAGGTATTATGCCGTAGGTATTTCCTTTTGGTGTCCAAAAATCGGCGATCGAGCCACCCCTCGGGCGGTTAGCACCCTTAAAGGATCTAACCTGGTACCTAGGCCGCCTTTCTGGGCCCGTTGTGCACCACGTACTGTGTTCGACTTCAAATTATATTTTAGACTAGACACTTAGTCATCATGATATACCACATAATGCCATGGTTGTAGCCTTAGACCACTGATGGGTCATAAACCTTTTGACATAATCAACAGGGTACAGAGAGCCACAATGTACCCGCGCCAGTTGCTAGCTCCAAATAGGCACTCCATATACCCCGTCCCATGTAGTGAATTCCTGAATAGACAGGCCACCGAATCCATTCAGAGAATCACCGGATTAACCCATTTCCTTTATCATAGATGTTATCTGGTGATCCCAAAAGTAACCAGTTTTAATTTTTTTTTTCTGTAAAAATACTGGTCAATGCTCGTCCGTTACCAGACTACCCATATTTACCCATAGGTCGAGGCCCCTTTAGTCGCCTCTTACGACAGGCCTAGGTTCCAACTATTTCCAAACTAGTAAGAACGTTTCATTTTGAAATTAGTATTGGAGAACTTGGCATCACTTTTATCTAATTTTTTTGTTACGGAATACCATTTTCGAGTACTTGGCTTTTTTTTACATTATATATTTTGTTATGGTATCATTTTTAGATATTTTTTTAGACATATTTCATGAAAAGGAAATTAAAATAGCATAAAGTACGACATTATGAGGCCTCTGCACCCCCCCCCCCCCCCAAAAGCATCATCCTCCTCCTCCAAGTCATATTCTTACGTGCGCCACTGTATACAGGGTGTTCCAAGTTAAGGGTCCACTATTGCTAACTTTTTTATTATTAAAGATAGAAAAAAGTTTCAAATGGCAAACTAGTAGAAATTTTGATGCTCTTTGAGATATTTAAATAAAAAAAAATAGAGCTTGTTTTTTTGGAGTTTTCGAGTTGAAAACACTGAAAATAAATAACTAAAAAACCTGTATTTTATAATTTTTTATGATAGATATTTCAATCTAAAACAAAAATTGTCTCGATTTATTTTCCTAAAGTTAAATACCCTGCCAATATATGGGCCCCTAAGCTCACACTAGGTACTATAGTTATAGTGTACGTGTGAGCTAATATAACTAAAAACTGAAATATATTTTATTCAACTCCAGACTAAATTACCTTTTGTTTGATACCTCACAAGCCATCTTTTGACTTAAAATCAAATTTTTGAAATCTACCCCCACCCTTAAAAAAAACAAAAACTATAATGTATTTTGTTAAACTCCAGACTCAATTACCTTTCGTTTGATATCACACACGCCATATTTTCACTTAAACTCTAATTTTTGAAATATACCCCCACCCTTTTTTTAAAATAAATTAAAATGTATTTTGTTTAACTCCAGACTCAATTACCTTTCGTTTGATATCACACACGCCATATTTGCACAAAAACTCTAATTTTTTAAATCTACCCCCACCCTTTTATTCGGTTTGTGTTCGGTGGATTTTGTTCATTTTTAAATGGGACCATCTCGACCCAAGACCCAGCCTAGGTACCAAATTTCATTAAAATCGGCCTAGCGGTTTTTGAGTTATGCGCGTTGGTCGTTACAGACAGACATACAGACATACAGACAGACAGACAGACAGACATACAGACAGACAGACAGACAGACAGACAGACAGACAGACGGCGCAACAAAAAAGTTTCAAAATCATCTGAAACGCAAAATTTTTTAAATCGGAGCAACTTTTTTTTTCTCGAAAAAATTAGGATCACCAAAGCTCACACTACTATGGTATAGTATATGTGTGAGCTAAAAAACAAAAACTTAAATGTATTTTGTTAAACTCCGGACTCAATTAAATTTCGTTTGATATCACAAACGCCATATTTTCACATAAACTCTATTTTTTGAAATCTACCCCCACCCTTTTATTTGGTTTGTGTTCGGTGGATTTTGTTCATTTTTAAATGGGACCATCTCGACCCAAGACCCAGCCTAGGTACCAAATTTCATTAAAATTGGCCAAGCGGTTTTTGCGTTATGCGCCTTTGTCGTTACAGACAGACATACAGACAGACAGACAGACAGACAGACAGACAGACAGACGGCGCAACAAAAAAGTTCCAAAATCATCTGAAACGCAAAGATATATAAAAAATTTTGAAATCGGAGCAACTTTTTTTTTCTTGAAAAAATTAGGATCACCATAGCTCACACTACTATAGTATAGTATATGTGTGAGCTAAAATAACGAAGATATTTTAAATTCAAAATTACTTATTCAAATTTTCTTTGGTAAAAAGTCTAAGCCTAAATTTGAATTTGGAATATCTTCGTTATTTGTAACTTTAAGAAAAAAAAATCAAAGACAATTTTTCAAAAAAATTAAAAAACTCGAAAACGCGATGATGGATTTTGTTTTAAATTTGAGCATCTTAAACAGCATAACAAATTGAACTTGAATGCGCTTATAGGTATTTTATTTTAAAATTTGTTAAAAGTTAGAAAATAAAATATAAACAAAAATATATTCTTAAAATTATTTTTTTCTGCTGCTTCTGATCACAAAACAACAGCTTTTGTTTCATGATTTAATTTGACACTTAATATATCCACAGCCACTACTATTTTATTTATGGCACTCAACACAACATCCTCTTTCCTTACTGCCTTTTTGGTCTCCTTATAAGCCGTAGTTTTACATCGTTTTACCAAAAGGTGTCGCTTGTTGCGTATCTTAGTAGCTCGTTCGTGTTACCCTCTTTGATATAAATGATGGCCGCTTTGCAAAACTTTTGTGTTTGTGTTCCCCTACCTACAAAAAAGTTATGGGTTTGGGATAATGCCATGACTTTTTGAAAAAGAAAGCTTGAACAATATGGGACAGTTTTTAGTTCTGATATTGTTTGTACAGTTTGTTTAGGTATTTTCTGCTTTAAATTTGTTTATCAGTATTCTTTTTAACTGTGATTGGTTTTCTTTTTGATTTAAAGGTGCTTGTGGTTTTCTTAAAAATGTTGATCAAAGTGTTTGTTTTGTTTCTAAACTTATTATTTTAAAAATGTTTAAGAACTTTGTCGGCCGATAAGAAAAATGTTAAGAAGTATCAACTAAATAAATATAAAGAATATGAATGAATATGAAACTAAAAGAAACTATTTTTACTTTTTTCATTCGTAAAGCGATAATGGTTCGGTTCGGTTATTGCTACTAAGAATAACGGTAACAATCAGGTCAAAAAAGATAGATTTTGTAAAACTAAAAATAAGCATAACACAAACGTTAATTTAGTAGTTTTACACTACTCCAAGTATTGGTTTATTTATATTTGTTTATTTATTTTTATTGGATCTATGGCTTTTTACAAACCAAACTATCGAATTTTAGTAAAAAATTCGACTGCATTAAAAAAAAAGATACAAAACTAATCTTAAAAAATAACGGTAACATTAAAGACGGCCTCGTAAGTATCTAGCGCCGTTACCGTAAATAACAAAAAGGAACGAGAAACTGCTTATGCGCAGACTCATTAATAACAATAACGGTAATAAAGCGTAAAATACGCGACCCAAAATGTCCCCATTGTTTTCGTTCTCTTTCCCGAAACGGGAGATGGGAAAGGACTGGGGGGAGTGGCCGCCCCCCTTTTTCTTTCTTAAAAATGTTGATCAAAGTGTTTGTTTTGTTTCTAAATTTATTATTTTAGAAATGTTTAAGAAATGTGTCGGCCGATTAGAAAAATGTTAAGAAATATCAACTAAATAAATATAAAGAAAATTAATATGAAAAATATAAAACTAAAAGAAACAGTTTTTGCTTTTTTCGTTATTTCGGGTCCGTTAGAATAACAGAAAATTTGACAGCTCTTACTGTTACTAATCAGGGCAAAAAAGATAGATTTTGAAACACTAAAAATATGTATAATACAAAGTTTAATTTAGTAGTTTCACACTCCTTTAAATTTTTGTTTATTTATATTTGTTTTATTTATTTTTATTAGATTTATGGCTTTTTACAAACCAAACTACCGAATTTTAGGAAAAAATTCGACTGCATTAAAAAAAACAATACAAAACTAACCTTAAAAAATAACGGTAATATTAAAGGACGGCCACAGTAGGTACCGGGCTACGTGACCGTGAATGACAAAAAAGGAGCGAGAAATAGCTAATGCGCAGACTCAGTAATAAAAATAACGGTAACAAAGTGTAAAAAACGCGACCCAAAATGTCCCTATTGTTTTCGTTTCTTTTCAGAGGCGGTCCCGGAACGGAAGGTTGGAAAGGACGACCGCCCTTCTCTTTTTTCGGAGAACTTCAATTAAAAAACGCACATGTCTGTATTACATACCTGAGAGCAAAAAATTTGTTTTTTGTTTTAAACATATACGTTCAAAAAATCTAAACCGCCCTTCTCCCCTTTTTGTAGGTTTGGGATAGCGCCTGTGATCTATGTATGTTTACATTATTAAATTCAGAAGGTGACATTTTTATGTTAAATATATACCGGGTGGGCAAAAAAACCCGGAGAATTTTTTTTTCATTTTAACTTTTGAACTATATACATAATAGATTTTAAAGGGACAAAGTCTTGGCAGAGTTTTGACTAAATATATTTCTTTGTCCGCCATCTCAAAATCCAAGATGGTGGACGAAATTAAATAATTGTACCCTTAAAAATTGCTCGTTTATTCTTGTGTTGCCAACATGTTTTAATTATTTTTGTTAAAATTAGTAACAAAGCTGCATGGCACGCACAACAAGTTAAGAATCAATAAAATTGAAATGCTTCTGAAAAAAAAAAATTTTTGTTTCGGCCATGGTTTTGCATATTTTATGATTGCCTTGCCAATCCTAAACCGATTTTAATGAAATAAAAAACATCCGATTTTACTAATTTGTACCTCATTGTGTGGGAAATAAGTAGTGCTTTTCTATAGATTAAAAAAAAATACTAAAACATTTTCGGAAAATAAGAATAAACAAGCCATTTTTAACAATCAAGTATGATTCTGTCCCCCATCTTAAACTTTTAGATGGCAATAAACTTTGATCATTATCTTTAAAAAGCAAACAATTCTCACTAGGACGTTTTCTATTATATTAAAATCTGTTTAGTAGTAATGAATTTATAAGGAAATAAATGCAGATATAATTGGCATGGCAATCGTATAATATGCAAAATAATAGTTGAATCAAAAATATATTTTTAAAAACCACTGAACCGATTTTGCTGATTTGTGCCTTGTTGTAATATGGCAAGAATGCAGATTTTTAACTAATTTAAAAAAATAATTAAAACATGTTCGCAACACAAGACTAAACGAGCATCTTTGAAGGGTACACTTTAATTTTGTCCGCCATCTTGGATTTTAAGACGGCGGAGCAAAAGAATAAATTATGTCAAAACTCTGATCAATTCTCTGCGAAGTGCTCATTAAAATTAATGGTATACTTCAAAAGTAATAATAAAAAATTTGTCCAGTTTTTTTGGCCCACCGGGTATTGGTTTTTTACACAATTTTTTGTTAGTAGGTAGGTAAATTAAATATGTTACTTTTATAAATCTTGTCTTTAAAAGAACCGCTTCAGCAAATTTAAATTTTGGGAGGCCTGATTTAAATTTAGAAAGTCTCCTTAGATTTCTTTGATGCCGAAAAATCTAGTTAAGAATCGTCCACAATGAATTATTCAGCGGTTTTTTTCCGTATAAAACGAAGCAGGAAAATAACTAATTTTAGATTTAAATTAGATCTAGTGTGTTGAAATGTTATGTTTGTTTATCTATATGTATTTTTCGGCACTGTGATTTTAATTAAAAAAGTAGGACGTGAGAATATTAACTTGTCTAAAATTAAAAAATTAATGTTTTGTAAGCACTTTATTTTGTATCCAATTATACTTTTATTTAAGAAAACGCCTGACGCCCTTAAGGTTTCAGTTAGATAAGGCTAAGGTTTTGGGGGCGGCGTAAAATGATTTAAAATCGTAGTTTTTGAAAACGTTTTTCCAAAAAATCGGAAAACTTTTCGACCAGCAAGGTTTCGAAAATATTTTTGCAAAAACTAATTTTTTCCAGAAATATTTTTTTAAACGAAAACTTTTTTGAAAAATTGTTTTAGAATAGAATAGAGTGTGCAGAAAGAATTTTTGAAATCGCTCTATACTTGTAAAAGGTATAGCCATAACTATTACTAATAAGGAGGGAGGGGAGAAGAGAGGGAGGGGGAAACTAGTAAAATGATATTGGAAAAAGTCTTCAAGCGTGTGCAGAAAGAACTTTTGAAATCGCTTTAAATTTGTGAAAGTTATAGCTATAACTATTACTAATAAGAATGGCGGGTAGGAGAGAGAGGGAACTAGTAAAATGGTGTTAGAAAAATTTTTTGAAATCGTATGCAGAAAGAATTTTTGAAATCGCTCTATATTTGATAAAATTATGAGAATATGGTTTTTGAATAGGGGGGGGAATGACAGGGGGGACTGACAGGAGGGGAAATAAGTGAGAGCAGAGAGGACTACAAAGTACTACAGCAAATCAGAGGACATTTGCAATGGTTAATCATCAGTAGCAATTCAACGACACCTTTTCTGTCAAAATCGGTTCAGCCGTTTAGCCTCTAGCGTGACACAAACATATTTACTTACATACATACCACAATCGAAAAACATTACCTTTGAAGTAGCTTTTTGAAAAAATGTAATTCGAAAAAAAAATTAATTTAAATTCTCCTTTTTGATAAACGATTTTTCGAAAAAACTTGCATTAAAATGAAAGTTTTGGGCGTTTTAAACTATAGAAGTTATTTTATTTTTGGGGTTCAATTAGGTTTGCTAGCTCGCTTGCCAGATGTTTTGTTTTTTGCTGTTGTTTCTATTTTTCTTTTTCTGGTGCATGATTTAAAAAAAACAACAGAAAATAGAAATACATTAAAAGAATACAACATAAACAAATGATATTGCCCATTCTAAACAAAGTCAAAAAGGCAAAAAGAATTTGGATGAATTTACCCCTTTTCTTAAGGTCTAGGACTGACTACGCTACTGTTACAATCAAACAGAAATTGATTGACGGAATTCACATACATTTGTTTAGGTGTACCTAGAAAGTGCTGTTTCGGTATTTTATTTTACAATTTTACTAGTGCCTAGTTCAATTAAACCTTTATTCCGTTTGCTTTTTCTTTTTCTTCTTTTCTTTTTGTTTTGTTGCGATTATTCCGAGAAACATCCGGGTCAATTTTAATTTAATTCCCATTTTAAAGCTTGCCGTGGAGCCTTTTCCAGTTTTAGGCTTTTCATGTACAGATGGTTTTACAAATAATGTTGCAACTAAAATTTTTAGGGATTCAAATTTAAGCACGCTTGACAACAGTGCAATCAGTGGCGGCTGGTGTCGTTATAAATTGGGGGGCAGAAATTTATATTGCATGGAAAAGGAGATAAACAAACTTAGCTAAACAATTTTATTTTTGCATTTTACAAACAAGCAGCTACTTGGTGTAGTTTTTAGTTTATTTGTTTACAGATAAAGTCTATTCGCCCTTCGTTTACATGCGCAACTTTCAGACTCATCATGGCCCCGTAGAGCAACCTCAAACATCCCACAGAATTTTAAACAGTCTATTAACCTACTAAGTATATGTCTATTTTTTGCCACATTTTCATTATGTACGGTAATGTTTTGCACTATTCAATTGGCACCTAATATTTTGATATCACACATTCCCTATGCCACCCTCGCAGGATCACTTCGTGGATTGTTCATAATAAGACAATTAAAGCAAAAAAAAAATTATTTCGTTTTTCACAACCGCACAACCAGTTTTCAGCATCGTATAATTTTTTTATTACTTGCACTAAAATTTTGGTTAATTTTTAGGATTCTTAGGTTCGGTCTATGTGGCCCTAAAGATTTCATTTGTAATCGAAGTTCATATGTCAACATATTTAAATTTGCACAGTTAATTATATAATCGACGGTATTTATTTCCATTTTGAAAACAAACAAACACAAACAATGGACACGCTACCGGCAAGGCTTTTAACTACTGACCCACCCCAAATCAAAACAAACTCATACGTCTTCCCTAAGGATAGAACCGGCAACACGTAGGAAGGGCAACAAACGTTTTTGCACGATGAATATGGTTCATATGAACCGACGTCAATTAAAACAAACATTTATCCCACCCTCGCGCGAGTATAACCACCCATACACCGCTGAAAGACGGGTAAAATTGAAATCTTGTCCCGCGCAGTGCTGCCGGCTTGTAATTATTTACGCAAAAAAAGTTTACCCAATTAATCGCCTTTTGTTAATAAAGAAAAGAACTAGTACGGGAAGATTTAACTTTTTTTAAATAAATAAATTAAAAATACTGTTTGTTGTCTAGTTTTGGGAGGGCACTGCCCCGTTGCCCTCCCTGTAGCAGCCGCCACTGAGTGCAATGTTGGCATTATGGGCCCATGATTTCCTGTCTTTTGTCGTTTACAGCTACTCTGCCGTGTAAGCGTATCTGATGTTACAAAATTTTTGAATATCGAAAACACAACAGCCAGCCAAGGTAGACCAGGGCTCGAGGATAGTTGATTGTTGACCTGGATAGCTTAATAACCTAACCTGACTCGGTTAGGTTGTTATATAAAAAAACTTACTTTCCTGACCAGATCACGATAGCTTTTTTGATAATACAAACCTAACTGTGTCAGCTGAGGATACTAACCTAACCGGGTCAACAATCAACTATCAAGGGCCCCTGGTCCAACTCTGCTGTAATTCGATATAAACGCGTTGATGAAAAAATTTCAATAAAAATGTTTTCGATAAAAATATATATTATTCGATAAAAATGTCATTCGATGAAATAGTTTTGATAGAAATGTTTTCGATAAACTTCATTGAATAAGAGTGTTTTCATGCATTGCTTATGCTGCAACTACCCGCTGGGTGTTTTGAATGATTAACTGCAGTTTAAGTAAAAGTTTTTTCCAGAGTTACTGTTTTATATTATTAAAAAGATTTTTACTTTATTAAATACTTATATGATTTTCGAGTTTTCCAGTTTACCAGTTTCCGAACGCCCGTCGAACGCTCTGCGAAGTTTCCGTCACAAACGAAAATGTTTGGCAAAAGTTTTTAATTACGATAAAACTCCATTTATATTATTGTTTTGCCATGGAAGGGAAGCTCCAGCACGTCCAAAAGGATTTAAATTGTTTTTTCTCTTACGAAATCAATAAAATATTGAGTGTTTTTTTTATAATATCTATTTGTCCTTTATAAAATGTTTTCCATTTTAAGTGTAACCTTTCCTTTTCACTAAATTGTGAATTTTTTAAACCAGCTGTTTTTATTAGTTTAATATATAAATAAAAAAATATGTATTTATCTACCGTACCGTTTTAGAAAAATACTCTCGGGAGCAGTGGCGGCTGGCGACATTATAAATTGGAGGGGCAGAAATTTATATTGCATGGAAAAGGAAATAAAAAACCTTACCTAAACAATTTTATTTTAGCATTTTACAAACAAGCAGCTACTTGGTGTAGTTTTTAGTTTATTTGTTTATAGATAAAGTATATTCGCCCTTCTTTTACATGCGCAACGTGCTCGGATTAGCACCAGTTTTAGACTAATCATGGCCCTGTAGAGCAACCTCAAAAATCCCACAGAATTTTAAACAGTCTATTAACCTACTAAGTATATGTCTATTTTTTGCCACATTTTCATTTTGTTCGGTAATGTTTGGCAATTGGCACCTAATATCAGTCTTGCCAAGCATAGAAAATTCTATGTGGTTACTTAGATAAGTAGCACTTACTTTGTGTCTTTAACTTTTCACTAAAGTGCTTCATATCACAAATTCCCTTTGACACCCATGCAGGATCACTTTGTGGATTGTTCATAATAAGACAAATAAAGCAAACCAAGCATTTCGTTTTTCACAACCGCACAACCAGTTTTCAGAATCGTATAATTTTTTATTACTTTCACTAAAATTTTGCTTAATTTTTAGGATTTTTAGGTCCGGTCTATGTGGCCATAAAGATTTTATTTGTAATCGAAGTTCATATCTCAATATTTAAATTTGCAGAGTTAATTATATAATCGAGGGTATTTATTTCCATTTCGAAAACAAACAAACAATGGACACGCCACCGGCAAGGCTTTTAACTACTGACCCTGACGTACCCCAAATCAAAACAAACTCATACGTCTTCACTAAGGAGAGAACGGTTTGGCACGATAAATATGGCCGACGTCAACTAAAACAAATATTTGTCCCGCCGCCGCGCGAGAACAACCAGCAATACAGCGCTGAAAAACAGGTGAACTTGAAATCTTGTCCCGCGCAGTACTGCCGGCTTGTAATTATTTACGCTAAAAAAGTTTACCCAGTTAACCACAGACTAAAAAAAAAGGATTAGACATTTCGTAAGGAAAGATTTAACTTTTTTTAAATAAATCAATTAAAAATACTGGTTGTTGTCTAGTTGCCCTCCCTGTCACAGCCGCCACTGCTCGAGAGCTCTTTTCCAGAATTTTGCTCGCAAATGGTCACATTTTGGATAGTAGAAAACTGTTAGTAATTATTAATATAGTCCAAAATCACATCACACTCTAATTTAATTTTTTGTATGCTCAAAATACAAAGGTGGCTAAAATCTTATTTTAGACACAGTATAGGCCCTACACTGTGTTAGACAGATGGATAGAACAAAAATATAAAAAAATATGCGTGTTTTGTTTCGTTTATAAAAGCATCAAAACGTTCGTGGCAGTCGAAATCATGGCCAGCTGTCTTGTTCCCATCAGAACAGTTGCTTCAATGTCCTAAGGGAAGGTTGATGTTTCATCCTTTTTCAACTTACAATTTCCATTTCGTAACTTATTCTTTGTCTTTATTTTTTTTCTTTTTGGGCTTAATGTTTGGTTAGAAGTTTCGTCAGGTTACAATATTAGAGAATTATTGGAAGAAAGCCAGGTTATAATAGTGTCACTAGTATTCGGACAGTTTTATATTGACAGTCGATCCTTCAAAATTGACACACGAAAGTCGAATTTAAAACTTAGTTATTTATTTTTCATTAATAAAGGAAGGCAATATTTATTCCGGTTCATAAAGTAAACAAAGGCCGTAAGTATATGAAAAGATCCCAGCTGATCTTACAATGTAAAGGTGTCAAAATACTTCCTGACACTAATATCGCCTGACTTTCCTTCACTAATTATTTATTACTCCTATTCTTGCAGTACAAGACCTAAAAAACTACAAGGTAAAACTATTTTTAAAAAAGGCTTGGAAAAAATCTTAGTTAAACCATTGCTTAGACAGTGGTCAAAGTTTTAATCAAATTTTTGAAATATAATTTTTTTAAATAAGAAGCAATACACAAAGGAGATTAAAAAATTAATCGCACCTACAAAGTCCATCAGCAAAAAATTAAAATTTTGAAAATAACTTTGGTTGTATTGACAAAAAATAATGTAAATTCGTTGACAATTTTTCGTAAGAATAAAAAATTTTAAACCTTCATTTTTTCTTAAGTTTCGAAACGATTTTTAGTTTGGAAACTTATAATAAAGGAAATCTTCGAATTTTTTATATGCACTAAAAATTTCTTCTAATGTTCAATGGCTTAAATTAGCATTAAGATCATCTGCCTATCTCTCTCACGGTCTCCCTTTCCCCATTCTTACGACGATTAGTGACGGACTAAGGGGGGACAGAGGACTTCTCCCCCCTTCTTGACACAAAGCTTATTATTTTTAGTTCCAGTAAAACCGCAATTTTTTACCAAATTTATTTTTAAAAATTTTACACAAATCAACCTCCCCCCGGATATCCTGGACCGCCACCGCCCATGGTTCTCCAACTGTATTTTTTCTTAGCTACAAAGCTGATTCTGACTTTTTAATTGTACTTATATCATAACGTATTTTCCTAAATCCATATTATTTCCTTATTAAAAATGCTTCTCTTCGTAAATAAGAGAAACAGAAAACTTAAAAAAAAAACACTTGATCCCTGCAAGATCCTGTAACACAAACTTTCAATTTCCCCAAGTGAAGATGAGCACCCGGATGTATTATGACTCTGAGAGGGATTGCTTTTAATGGGCGGATATCAAGCACTCTCAAATTTAACTAAATAAAAATAAACGGATGATTTTTCTACGGTTCAACCATCAACCACGAATCGATATAAGTACGATTTGTCTTAATTAGTTCTATCTATCTATTTTTTCCAATATTATTTTCCACTGTTTTATTTCCGAAATTTTGTTTTTGCTAATATCCCTAAAATAAAGCAAATATCAATAAGACAAAGAAGTTAAAATTATCTATACTATAGAAGGGCGTAGAAACTGTCAAGTTGGAATTATCAGTAGCGGAGGAATTATTTTTTGAACTTTGAAAATTAAAAAAAATATATTTTTTGAAATAACGTGTTTTTATAAAAAATATAAGTGTAAAATTCAAGAAAGTCAGTGGCGTAGTTAATAATTTTTATGTGCGCGTATGTAACTTAATTATGCTGATTTTTTCTACAATAAATTGTCTTAAGGTAGGAAAATAAAAACTCGAGCAAAATATATATTTTATGTGATATCATGAAGACTTGCATAAATCTGATTCAGCAGCGGTCTCAGAGGGCGGCAGTGGAAGCAATTGCCTTTTGTCCAGAGAAATCCAAATTTAAGAGGCACATTCTGGTGTATTACACACCTGAGCAAAACATGTGTGCATATTATTGCGTTATCAGCCCGCAAACAGTCAAAAATACATTTTTTTCTTTTTTATATTATTATAAACATGTTCAAAAAATCTTAATTGCCCCCCCCCCTTTCTAAATGTCTGGGACCGCCCCTGTCTGATTCCATTTTTTTTCTTTGTAGAAGCAGATTTTTTGTTTTTCTCTTCTCTTTACAAAACTAACAATGCCATCTTGCACATGGATTTAAAAACGCTAGATCTATGCTTTTTATATATTTAAGATAATTTAGAGAAATAGCTATTAAATTGGTTTCTGGTGGCACAAGGATGACTGAAAGCTTTCTGGATGGCTTGGGGGTTAAGCCCGAAGGGGACGCGAAATGTTGTGGCGTCGGCGGGGGTGAAAGGGGAGGCTTTCGAGACCTGGTATTGATTTAGTAGCTGGCTGCCGTTTTCTAAGGCTTATTCGCAGGAGGCAGAGATAGACAGGCGGCCATGAAGCATTATAAATGGCGCCCTAGACGGATTCGCAGAACTTCGCTTTATTGGGTCAAATTTCACTGTTTTCTGGCCGATATAAAAATAATTTTGGAGAGGACACTTTTTCCTTCAGTATTCACTATTGACTTAAGGACTAAAGCCAATTAATATTACGAAAAGGATCGTTCTTTTTATAAAAATATATGCATACAGAAAAAAATGCTTTTGTGTGTGCACTGAAAAAACAAATCCTTGGGGCAAATGTATAATGCAATGATTTTGAACTGAGAACACCATGGTTTTAGAAAAAGACAATTCTTTGGAAAGAAGAGCTGTTCTCTTATCTAAATGACTTATGTTTCGTACTCAAAACCATGCTGTCATCCGTCTCAAATCTTAGGCATTTGGCATATATCAAATCCATTATGCATTTGCCCCAATGATTTGTTTTATCAGTGTGTGAACCGAACCGAACCGAACCTCATTACCTATAAACCGATAAAAAACCGTGAACGTTCCCCGCTGCGGATTCTGTAATGTCGAATTCTATAGCGATATGTCGTCCTCTCTTTCTATATTTTGCAATTAGCAGGCAACCAAACATATCGCTATAGAATTCCACAGGGCACATAATGCTGGCCCAGCATACAAGCAAGCATTGTTCATGCGATTTTTGTTTTTCGGTCGCCTATGTCTACTTGATATGTTGCGGGGTGAAGGCGTCCGTTGGATGTCATGACAACGTTGCATGCTTTGGTAGGGCAAATAATTAGGTGTTGAACCTGCGTAAACTATTGAAAGAGTGTCCGGTTACCGACGTATTGTTTACATTCGGTTTTTATTTTAATTATTTTGCACAATGTTCCCTATATGTGTTTTACTGGAAAACCCTTTTTCGAGGTTAAACGACGATGAAAAAAATTCTTTATGAACTCTGAAAAGCCATTCCCTATATTGAAGGTAAATAAGTGTACATTCGACATTTAAATAAACTTTTTTCTTGTGCCGTGTTTTTATATTATATTTATATGTGTGTGTAAAAAATGGGGGGGGAAAATCACTTATAGCGAAAGTCACGCCACTGGGCTGAACTCAACGTAAATTTAATTGTGAGTATTTTGTTCGATGTTATTTTACTGTTACACTTGTGCTTTTGTTCCATGTAAAATCCATCTCAGTATCGCAAAGTTAGAGCAAAGTTAAAGTATTGCAAACTGACTTCAAGGAAGAAATCCCAGGGCAGAAGCAACAAATCATCATAACATATAATTATTTAGGATGCCAAATTTACTGCTATTAGTATCAGTTAACACTGTTTACAGACTTATACAACAGTATTTACTTTTAAACTTAGTACTTGGACCATTAAGTCTATAGATTTGACCTCGACTGGTTTAAAAAAATGTTTTACTACTTACATGTCAAATAACTGCAAAGATTTGGTCCACACCAACGTGCAATACAGTAAATATCATAAACAACAAGTGAAATTAAATAAAGGAAAATAAGAAAAATGTTTTTTGTCTTCGGCCTGGACTTGAATTCGGAATCTCTTGCTCTGTACGCAAACGCTCTTTACATTAAGCCCACGAAGACCATACATAAATTTTCGGAAAACTTCCATCTATGCATGTGTGTGGTGTACAAGAACGATAAACTCTCAGGGTATTAACTCGACCAAGCCATCCAACTGATCTCTATAATTCTTCTTTCCCACTGTCAAAGGTATGAAAACTTAAATTAGACGTAAAGTATCAACTTCTGAAAACATGAGATCACCTTTTCGTATGTTAAAATTTCTGATCACAATGGGCGATTGCCAATATAATTTTCAAATACCAAATTGCAAATAATGCAAGGACCTAAAACCACAAACAACAAGTGAAATTATAGGAGGAAAAATAAGAAAAAAGTTTTTTTTGTCTTCGGCCGGGACTTGAACCCGGAATCTCTTGCTCTGTACGCAAACGCTCTTTACATTAAGCCACTGAAGACCATACATAAATTTTCGGAAAACTTCCATCAATGCAAATGTGTGGTGTCTGAATACAAGAACGAGAAACTCTCAGGGTATTAACAAAAATGGAGAATAATTAACAATATCAGGAGATTAGTTCCTTAAATAATTTATATACGTATCTCATTTGACTTTTTTGAGTTTTTACTAGAATCACTAATTGCTTTCAAGAATCGACTCCCAGCGAAGAAAAAACCAATCCCTATAACAAACATGTAGGGTCAAGTGGTGTAAAAGTAAGACACCCAAAATCCCGTTAAAAAATTAGACACTGAATTTCGATAGATTTTCTGTTATTAACTGACACCAGCAGTTGTAAGCACCTCATACCTACAATTTATTTTATATTTTTATAAAAAAGAGGCTCATAATTAAAATTACAAAATCCATAGCTTTGTGTGTTGTGGTATAAAACTTTTAAAAACGTGTGGGTTCGTAGGTTTGTTTTCCTATAAATAAATATTTTTGCACTTATTTGTTGTATTTCCGTAAAAAAAAACAAAAACTTATGCCTCAATTTTACCCTGAATGTCTTATTTTTGGTTAGAAGGCGATTCGTTTGTTTATACGTAAATTATATCACTGTCTCATATTTCACCTGACCTGTCTCATTTTTGTACTTTTTCAAAGTAAAATGTGAGACACAGTTTTAATTTTTTTTCTCAAAGTATAGTTCGAATTTACATATGTTTACAATATTTTTCTAATTATCGCTTATATCCTAAAAAAAATGGAGTCGAGTCTAAAATCTTTGAAATATAAAAGTTTTAAAAAGTGTCTCATTTTTACACCACTTGACCCCAGTTATTTATGACGTCAGATTTTCTGTTATTTGTGTTAACACTGTTTTTGTCATTTGAGTTTGCTCCAAAAACAGGTTGCCATACCGGAAATTCGTCGAAGTAATCGCATGTCAACGTTGAAATTCATTCTAAAATTACACATCGCGGAAAACTGGTTAAAAGTTGGCTAATTTCCCCGCTGCTGGTAGACGCTGGTGGCAGGATTTCGTGACTAAAGGCCATTAGGGACGGGCCCGGCAGGAATATTGTTCGTATATGGATCTCAGATGTGTTAAAGGTCTACATGGAACCCTTTAATTTTCCTTGTTTGGCTGCGTGCAGCACTATTTGAATTAAGAGTTGTATTTTAGGTATGAGAGTAAATTTTAAGCAAGCATCTTATTACGTAGTATAAACATTTTTTTTTCAGTCCAACCAAGTAATAAACTTTTCTTTTCTTTGAATAAAAATGCCTACAAGCAACCTAAAACAATTTACGTCTAGAAACAATTACACTTCTAAAAACCGAAAATAATCTATATAAAAACAGACAAAATACAATTATGACACAAAGTTTAAAATTTATCCTTTCTCAAATTGAACAAAAATTACTTTTTTCTTTCATAAAAAAACAAATGAAATATCTATCTTAAAACAACTTAAGTCTAAAAACATGCACACTTTTCAAAAACCAAATATGTTCCACACAAAATTCAGACAAATGAGAATTTTGATGGAAAAGTTAAAAATTTTTGTTTCCCTTTTTAAATTTAACAACAACAATTGCATTCATATCCTCAAAACATAAAAAAGAAAACAGGATGGATTGCAACAATTACAGAGGAATTTTAGTAACCAGTACTCTAACTAGATGGTACGGTAGGATTGTTAGAGATCTAATAGAGAATAATTTTCATGAACAAGAACAGCAAAGTGGGTTTCCTGCAGGTATATCTTGTAGTGATAATGTTTTTGTCCTAAACAAGTAATTGAGAAAAGGAGTGCCAGAAATATAGACTCATGTTATCTATGTGGACCTACAAAAAGCATACGATACCGTCCCAGTAGAAAAATTATGGACAGTGTTAGAGAAAGCTAATATCAATCATACATATGTATGTACATAAAAGCGATAAAAGAACTATACAAACGGTCAAAATCTAAAATTAAAATTGGAAATCGACTTTCGAAAGAATTCCTGGTAACGAAAGGCTTAAGACAGGGATGTTGTATCTCATGTAGGAGCAGTAGCTCTAAAAAACTGGAAAACGTAAAGTACACGGCATGGGAATACAACTTAACGACCGATTTACCATATACACACTATAGTTTGCTGACGACCAAGTAATTGTAGCTAATGATAAAGAAGATATGGAGTATATGATGAGAAAGTTAAGGGAAGAACACCAATAGTGGGAGTTAACAGTAAACGTGGACAAGACAGAGTACTTATGTATTGGAATTGGAAACGAATCAAGTGAAAGAACTAGACAATATCTCCACGCAATAAGTATGTATTCTTGGGTGTCACACGGTATAAGACAGAAACAGACTGTAAAGAACTGAAAAAAAATAGTAAACAACGGATGAACCAAGATGAACCAAAACAGCTTCTAGAATGGCAACCAATAGTGCGAAGAAAAAGAGGGCGTCCTAGAATGGCAACAGTCAATCCATAGATCAATGAGTCAAAAAAAACCTGACTGAATGTCAGGATCGAATGAGGTGAAGAATAGGCGTCGGACGACGTAGAAAAACGTTCTAAACCGAAATAGTAGTAGCTTCACCAAAATATACTGGGAAGATTTCAGATCGCTTAAAATTTTAAAAACTTTGACAGATTTTAATATCACTACTTAGAGTTTTTAAAACGCATTTAGAACTATCCTTTGTAAAGTCAAAATATTGAAACCTAACTTTTTAATATAAATAAACCGGGGAAAAATCTATATTGTACAATTAAACAATAAAAATTACCAATAACACAACCAAAGGATCCGCAGCTTACGATATTTTTAATTATCAATACAAAAGACAGTTGGCTCGAGCAAAGACAGTGTTCACCACAACTACGTGTCAAGTAAGGATTCCAAAATCTCCCTATTATTACCTACACATTATTATTTTTTTTGTAAAATCCATATTTCAAGTCTGGAGATTCTTGGAAGTTCAATCATTAATTTTTAATTAGTTGGCAACTAAATAAAATAAATTAATAAATTTGTGCAACAATTTAATATCATTAAAGGGTGGATCATTACCCCCAATACCCCCCTTTGCGGGCACGTTGGTATATTGTCCAAACATTGATACATTATCAATAGTTTAGTTGGGTGGTGTGTTTCCGCAACCGCCCGGTCATGTGATTAATGGCCTCTGACCTGACAACAGTTTAATTAGTTGCTAGCTCAGATATTTGCCTGTCATGTTTGACCAGATTGTTGAGCCACCCGGAGGTAATGATGCCAATTGAATTCGGCCCCTAAACTATACAGCTCCTAATGTGATTTTCGCAAAATATGGCCATGTCCTGACCTTGTTATTACAGAAAAAAAGGAATACAGTGAAACCTCTCCCTGCGGACACCTCTATTAAACGGACACTCCCTTTAGGCGGACAAATTTGTTAAAACCAAGCTTTTGCCTATGTCTTCACATGTAAAATTCCCTCCTATAACCGGACGCTTTAATAACCGGACGCGGACAATTTTTTTTGGTTAAAAAATTCTGAAACCTCCCTTAACCGGGGAGGGAACCTCTGACAACGGGACAGAGCGATGCATAACATGGACATAAATATTATGTAGTATGTTGGCAACATCACTTTGCAGCCGGAGAATTACCTCTTTCCGTTTTAAAGCGGAGACTAAATACTTCTCGTATATACATTATTTTATTCGGCGGGACTGCTGTGTTTATTTTTATTGTTCAGTTGGGTAATATTAGATCTCTTTGAAATGGTGCCTAGTAAAAAAACTTTTTAGTTTGTGTGGAAAAATGGAAGTTGTTAACGTTTCGGAAAAGAAACATCTATCAGCACGAAAGATCGCCGAAAAATGTAATATCGGAAAATCACAAACAGCGGAAATTGTTAATAAATATATATTAACATTTTGCAGTTCCCTCTTTTAAGCGGACGCCTCCAATAAGCGGACAAAATCGACGGAACCGTGAGTGTCCGCTTATAGGAGGTTTCACTGTAATTAATTTCAATGTATTAACTTAACACAATAATATTGTTATATATACACAAACGAATGATTTGTTAAGGTTAACAATATTGATAGATATTTTTAAATTAACAAAACATTTTATAATCCTGCCAGGCTGATTCGACTAAAACAATTAACATATTATATTGTAAATAAAAATGTTGGGATATTTTTACCTCAGGTTACCCAACAAACAGATAAATAAGCCGACTGGCGGTCTCTGATCTCGGTGAAATCAACGATGGCTGGTCATTCGGAGTTAATCTCAGGGCCGGATTAAAATAAAATTATTTTAAAATATAAATGTTTCACATCACAACTTACAATACCTTTAAACTTTTTTTAATTAGCAGATTTTTCATCTGTACTTTCCATATTTTTCAAAATAAAAAAACAAACTAATTGCAAAAATTATTTGATTTTAGCTCTCTAATAAATCGTCCAAAAACATTTTTGTTTAAATCAACAAAAATTTACGCCAAAAGCTAGAAAAGAAAATTAAAATTTCCCGCTTATGAGTTTCTGAAAAAAAAGTTCAGTACGTTACTAAGCATCAACCGAAACAGAACAATTTTATTACACTTTTGGATTTTCTCCATCTGATTTCAAGTGAACGAAAGGTAAGCCACAGTAAATGTTGTCAAGGAAGGAATATAATTATATGACAATTTTTGCATACCTTTTATTTAATAAAAACAGTACACAAATATCAGCTTAACTCTAGAATAGGTCAATACGAGCAGATGGTAAATCATAAAAAATTATAAAATCAACCTTTTTTGCTCGAGAGAACGAGAGAAACGAGAATCTCTCGACGAGAGAGGGTCTTTCTCTCGTCTCGTCTCAAGCTTTCATTCATAAAATATCTCTCTCGTCTCGTCGAGAGAGGGAGAGACGAGACGAGAGGCGAGAATCTCTCGGCGGCAACACTAGCCAGGATATATATGTTTTATTTTTGCCTCGCAAATTTTCTCACGTTTAACGCTAATGACATAATTTTGAATAAAACTAATTGTTTTAATTTCTCTTACAAATGACCAATAGAAAAAATTCCACCGATAATAATATCATCCGCTTTAAAAAAAAATATGTAAAGTTACAAAAAAAGTAAATTTAATATTTAATTTGTAATTTTACATAAATTTTATAAATTTCGGTGAAAATTTTCAAAAAATAAACATTTTTCTGACACATTTTGGCCCAAAATAAGTACCTGGTTTCAGTCTTTGGTATATTTAGTAAATATTTTCAGTTCAGTCCTTGATTAAAGTATATTAGGTAGTCTGTAATGGCTTAAAATTTGTATATAAATCAATGTAATTTGCAATTAATAATATATTGTAATAATCGTAATAGATTTTTACAAATATATCTACGTACTTTCACGGCACCGATTTAGGTGAGAGGGAAAAAAAGTGAAATAATTTATTTCAGTAAAAAAAGAGAGACAGACAGTAGCGCATCTGCAATTTAAAAACCTCGATTCAACCAAGCGCGGATTTAAAGGGGGGCAACGTGGTAAATACCCCCCCCCCTAGAATAAAAAATATGCACTTTTTGTTATTGATTAAAGGGAAAATAGGTAAATTACCCCCATCCCCCCCCCAGGAAAAAAAATTATATGAAAAATAATTTTTTTGTCGACTATTACCCCCCACCCTAGATTTTCACCCAGATCCGCGCTTGGATTCAAACACGAAAGTCGATTTTTTAAAACCAGGAAATTCATTTCTCTGAGCTTCCGTGAACAAGTGCAGGTGAGTGCTTTATCTT
Organism: Aspidapion aeneum; assembly: GCA_963576565.1. Taxonomy (NCBI): domain Eukaryota; kingdom Metazoa; phylum Arthropoda; class Insecta; order Coleoptera; family Brentidae; genus Aspidapion; species Aspidapion aeneum. The sequence goes on from OY755040.1 coordinate 118,430,847, forward strand.
CTCTCTCACAATTCACCTAGGTTACTAGACTCACCAGGAGCGGCTGCTCTTTAAGGTAGAAAGGCCCCTCCTTAAAAATCAGAAAAAAATTAATTTTAATTAAAAAATATTTTTATTATTTGCTTGTTCTATAATTTTCTCTTTTGCCTGGATGCATGCCATGACTAAAGTTCAGCCCCGACACTGGCTCTAACCACCTGCCAACACGATTAAGTACGAATCGATAAATCGGTAGCCGCTCGGCTTTATCGGGCCGCAAACGATATCGCGGCCCGCGTTACCATGGAAACAGGGTGGGAGCGCTGGGGTGCACACTGCTTTTTGAACGCAAAGAAAGGCGGAATTATTTTGCAGCTAGTCCACAGACAATCCCGGTTCGGTCCGCTTGTCACTATGCTATGGGCCAGTCTGATTAATATAACATGACAATACAATACGGCAGTTTTGTACCTTATTCATGTTTTTAGTCGTGCTATAATTGACTGCGAATTTTAATTATCGATCTTGATAATGAATTGCGTTAGTAATATTATTAAAAGCAATTTTTCTAGTTTTTCTTTGGAAGATAAAATCAAAAATTAAAGAACTGGGTAGGCCTTTACCGAATGTAAACCTAACACAACTTAGTCAAAAAATGGCACAAAAGAGAAGTTCTCTCTAACTCTCTCGTTTGCAGTGGTGCCGTAATCGAGAAACGCAAATCAGCTGCGGGGACTTCTGAACATCTCTGACGTCATAATAATGGAGAATTATGGCCCGTTCGTTTGAATATCCTTGAATAGACCTATATCTGCCACCCGTTAAGTCACTAAAAATTTACGACTTTGACGACACATTTTCTCGACCATCTGATCAAGAAAAACTAACAGCAACAGCAGCATAACTTGTCACTAAAAGCAGTAAACCTTCCGGTAAATATGTGATTTAAAAGGCCGCTCTTAACGGAACAGAGAGATTCTAAAACTGTCAGCGGCGGCCGTAAAACTTTCAATGTGATTTTCGTTTTGGCTCCCGTGTGGAAGGTGTGTCGTTATTATAGTTATCGAAAAATATAATAGAACGAATTTGACAGAAAAAGCTGAATGGGACAAGCCAAGGTTTTTCTTTAGTTTTATAATGTTTAATTTTCTTTAAAATTGTTGTTAATATTGCACTCTTAATATATTTGTAAATATTTTTGTTTTTTTAACGTTAGAGCGTTGGAGGTCTAGAGTTTTTTAGAGTTGTTTAAGATGACTCCTGCATTTTTTTAGATGTTTGGCTCAAATTTGATACACAAATTGCGCTATTGGGTTTATATAATTAACCAGGCCGAATCTTGAGGTTTTTCGGTACCTACCGTTACCAATTACAATTGCTTAAATTTTTTTCATCCAATACTAGCATATACAAAAAATACCAGATATCCAGTAGTTTCATAATACAGAAGAATTATTTTTAAAAATTGTCAAGAAAAAAAAGTCTTGAAAAGGAATCACCGTGGTAGGTCACCATTTCGTAGTTATGTAAATTTTTCTTATATCTTAGAGCATGTTCAAGTAATAATGCTTTGGAAAAAATAAAATAATATTCAGTAATAAAAATAGAATAAAAAATTATTGTGTGTGTTTAAACCTCACGGCAGAAGTGTAAGCTTCAACAAGGCGAAATTAATAATATTGGCCCATAACATATTCTGCAAAGCGGACCGAGCCGAACTCTTCTGTGTACTGGCCTTCATCTGCATCATCATATCGCTCGCTGAATGTTTCTCACAGTTAGTCGACTCGAGCCGATTTCACCCGAATGAGCGTTACATAGCCGAGCCTGACGGCTCAGTTCAATTCACTACCCACAAAAACTGCTAAACGCGCCTAAAGAAGTTTACACTTCAAAAACAAGAAAGACAGAATTTTCGTATATATTTTACTTTCAATATATTTTTTTTTCGTTAGGTTTACTCAAAAATTCTACTTAAATGAAATCTACCAGTTCTTTTAGTTCATGCTACACAGCAAGATCATCTTTATTATAAAGATGTTGAAAGATTTCTTGATTAATTACTAAAATATTACACACAGTTATGTTCATATTTTACATCTTTATAACAAACTTGTCTGCTCAGTGGGGAGTTGATGGATCCCATACTTCATCAGCGTTTTAAATGAAAATATTAAATATTGTTGAATATGCTTTATCGCACTCAAGTGTGACTTAAAAAAACCCGGCTGATATTAAGGCGGATTTGTCTATGGTTCTTTCGATTTTTTTCATGTATGTAACCTAACTTCAAAACGTCATGTCAGTGCGATACATACAGTTTTATAGCTACAGTAAATATTTTAAGTTAACAAATCAGTCGAAAAATGGAATTAAACCGCTTTTTCGGGCTATAATTATTTTTTACTACTTTTGAAGTAAATTATCTCAACAAGATTGCCTTCCTGAGTTGATTTCTGTTTTTAGTAATGAAGCACCACATCAGTCGTCAGTTTCTCGTTGGTATGTAGAATTCAAGCGTGGATGGATTAGCCTCAGCGACGATCTAAAGCCAAGTGCACCAAAAACGGCTGTCACCCAGAAAAACATAGATGCTGTGCGCATGCTCAACCCGAAAGATTGATATGTGACATATCGCGAGAATTGGGGATTTCAAAGATCTAAGTTCAGAAGATTTTGCATTTTGAATTAGGGGTAAGAAAATTCGTTTTCTGCTAGACACCGAAGAACTGAAAGAAACTAGGGTCAATTTGTGTCAGAAAACTTTAGACCGCTTTGAGGCAGGAAACTTGAGAAACGCGTACAGCATTATCAGTGGTGATGAATCGTGGATTTACTCAAAAATAAACGTCAGTCGTCTGTTTGGTTTTTCCAAGATGAAGAAAAGCCAACCAGTCATCGGTCCGTCATTTTCCTTAAAAAGCAGGTCATGTAGCAACAATTCCTCTGGAGAATCAAAGAACTGTTACCCCCGATTGGTACATCACCATTTGTTTGCCACTGCTTTACAGACAAATACTGAAACTAGTATGGACATATGGTATTCAACTATGGGGTTGTGCTAAAAAGAGTAACATTGTAGTTTTACAGAGATTTCAAAAAAAAGTATTAAGAAACATTGTGAATGCACCTTGGTACGTTCGAAATAGTGACCTTCATCGAGATCTAAAAATCGAAACTGTAGCAGATACTATAAAAAAAGTACGCAAAAAGCCATGAAGATAGACTCCATCGGCATGTGAATGTGGAAGCAACTCAGCTTTTAGACAATACTGTGCTAGTTCGAAGACTAAAAAGAGTGAAGCCGTTTGAGCTAGTAAACTAAGTGAATTACATAAAACAAAATAATGCCATAAACACAACACAATTGTGAGTTACAGACCAAACAAAGCGGGAAGAACTGTTAAGTGAACCCTAAGTTTAAATCTGACTTTTCTAGTAAATTAAGTTAAAACAAAATTGCCAATCAGTCTTACTGACTAGATTGTAATACAATAAACACAGTGTGTTTGACAAATAAAAAAAAATAAAAAAAACCATTTGTTTGCCAAAAGCAGTGGCGTGTCGTATAGGGGGCCAGAGGGGGCGAACGCCCCCCCCCCTCCGCGCTTGGCGACCCTGGCGTCCTTTGAGAAAAAAATAGAATTAATAGTGTTATTATTTTAAAACAAGGCTCCCCCCCGCATGCAAAAATGCATTAATTTCCGAGGAGAATACTTTACGAGACAATAAAGTCTTTAAAAGTTATCGACTATTTTATTCCAACTGTATATGCAAAACTGAAACGACAACCCTCATACTGAGGCTAAATTTAATAGGCAGAATCACATTTTTACTTTGCTAGAAATAATCCTTTTTAAGTTTTTTCTTAAATGAAATTTTCTCAGATAATTATAAAATTGAATGCCAATACAAATCGGATGAAACAATACAAAGCTTAGACAAATTCCGAGGCAAATTGTTCTTTGATTCCCAGACGTTTTTATTTGAAAAATGTCTGAAAATTCCTTACAACTAACGGTCATTTTATACAAAAGGACCGTTACAGTGCTATCAATGAAGGAAGCATGCAACAGAGGAGAGCACTGACGAACTTTTTTTTTTCGTTATTAAACGTGAATATAAAGGAAAATGTTTTCATGGTCTACTAATTGCCCAGGATATTAGTTGCGATTTGATATTATTACTAGATTATTATGGTATAATACGGTAAACACGCACACATGACCACATTATTTATTATTGTCGGAAATCCTCTCAAACTGATTACTTCTTAAAGGTGAAGAAAATTATTCCTTGTCTCTATCAGCCAAGTAAATTTATTTTGCTTGCACTCTACCATGGGTGACTTAAAAGCGTAAAGTATGGATTCCACCTATGCGTACCCACCTGATTTAAAAAACGCATGAGAAATGGATTTGCAATGTTTTAAATGCCTCATAATTGGAACCGGGCTTAAACCAGAAATTGTAGGATAGCTATAGATTGCATTGCAATCCATCAAAATAAAATTGGTACACCTTGCGTTACATAATATCACCTAAACTATTTAACCAGGCCCTAGAAGATGTTTTTAAAAACTTAGATACGGACAATACTTGAACCACCTACGATATGCTTTCAACAGATAAGAAAAAGGAACTAATAAAAATTATGGAAGAACTGGACACAGTAGTTAGAAATATAGGCTTGAGTTTGAACTTAATTAAAACTAAAATAATAACAAAGACAGATGAAGATATTACGATCCGGATAAACCAAGAAAAAATAGAACAACTACAGGAATATATATATATATATATATATATATATATATATATATATATATATATCTAACACAAATTATTAAACTAAAAAAAGAAAACCAAACAGCTGAAATCAAGAGGGTAAGATTGGCGTGGGGAGCATGTGGTATATTAAGCTTTGTATTAAAAAATAAAAAATATCCTCAGTACATCAAAGCGAAAGTGTATAACCAATGTATCCTTCATGTACTCACCTATGGGTCCCAGATATAGACACTTACAAAATCAAATATGGATAAGGTTACATGTAAACCTAACAGATAAAAAAGGAATGAATGGATTAGAATTAAAACAAAAAAGTATGGATTTGGAAGTCAGAGGAGAAGTGGCAAAACTAAAAATGAAATTTTCCGGTCATAATATCAAACAGAAAGACGATCGATGGAACAAATGTATTGTAACCTTGAGAAAATAAAAGAAATAGAGGAAGATCCCAAATGAGATGAGCGGACGATTTGAAGAAACACGCGGGAACTAGGTGGACGAACACGGCAACAGAGAAGAGTGGAAGATATTGGGGGAGGCCTATGTTGAAAGATGGATCGAAGAAGGCTAAATATATACTTAGAAGAATATGAATATGATAATCCTAAAATTGTCGCGTTCAAAATGTTTATAGACCGCTTTATAAAAACGTATATTCTATTGAAAATGTTTAAAGTTCTACATAACATCGACGAAATTAAAAAGCCTAAAAAAGGGAACGTTACTAACAAATAAAGAAATTTAAAAATTGAATTACAAAAAACCAAAGCAGCATAGATGAGAAAACTGTAGTGTAATAAAGTATAAAATTTTTTTAAAAAATAAGAAAAATTATGTAATGAAAATGTCACTAATAATATTTTTTGATGCAAATCGTTTTGCAAATGTGACGACCTTAAAGCATCTGCTGTGGCAAAATAAAACTAACGCGACGCCACCAAAAATTTACGGCTATAAACAGAAACCGTAAACGATCAAGCGATTTTCTCTCCTCTCCTAAGCAGTAGGCAGGAAACATATACACAGGATTTACTACAACCAACTTCAATACCTACATCAGATTACATTAGATTCCTCAGGTCTTTCAGTTTCAGTTTTCAAATTGCCACCCAAATAAATGGAAAAAAAATACATTATTTTTCCAATTTTTCTTTTATTGACATTTATTTTTTTAGGGATTTTTACATTATCATTAGTTTCCTCCTTGCTGGCTTCTAGCCTGCTCCGTTATCGTTTAATCTATCTTTAAAAATGTTCTTTGATATACCACTGGAAAGTTCAGAGCCGCTTATATTTACTTATAAACGGCATACTTATAAATAATATTAAAAAGGATTACGTATGGCGCAATAGTCTGGTTTCAAAGAACCTCAAGTGCCAAACTAATCAGCTTACAACGACAGGCCAGTCTTGCCATATGTGGTGCAATGAGCTCTAGCCCATCGACTGCGATTGAAGACTTACTAAACTTACCTCCGCACTACATTTCCTAGAGGCGGAGGCACGAATAGCAACTTATAGACTAAGGGCCAACCACCAGGATGGCAGGGCAAACAAATTGATATCAACAGCCCTAATTAAGGAACAAGAGTTGAATGCAACTCTAGGAATGATATCCAACGTCATGCCCAACACGGTGTACAGCAGAAAGCTATACAATATTATACTCCCAGAGAGGGAGGACTGGTTACATAACAGGACCAATTTGCGTTCGATTCCAATACGGTCTCATCGAGAACCGTGAGGAGCTGCAGGGAATCGCTGAATTCGCTTGGTAGCGCTAACAATGTGTCATTTGCATGGATACCAGGGCATTCTAGGCACAAGGGAAATGAGGCCGCAGACCAAGCAGCGAGGGAAGCGGCATCTGCCGAATTTTTCGGCCCCGAACCAGCCCTGGAACCATATTGAGATGGATGGAGAACAGCTTTCAACAATACTGGATGATGGCTCACTCTAAAGAGCTCATTAGAGGACCTTTTCAAAAGAGCGCCAGGAATATCATTGGACTTACCAGACAGGAGATCCGTAAAAAACTGGACTTTTTACGGGTTACTGTTGACTAAAAGTACCCATGCACAGAATGGGAATAACAGAAGAAACCGAATGTAGACTCTGCATGGAGGATGACGAAACAGTTAAACATGTACTGTGCAAATGTCCGGATATTGTACGTTAACGTCAAAACACTTTCGGTAAACCTCAGATTGATTCAGAAGATCTGAATAGTGTCTCATCCAAACTGATAGCTAACCTTTTTGGAAGACTAGGCATACAGTGGTGAGAAACCACTCAAAAGTGAGCCACAATAGACCCACTAGTGGTCGCAGTGGAAGGGCTGCAAGGCCCACTCACACCTGAATCATCATCATAATATTAAATACTCTGAAGAAACTATTATATTTTCTGACAGTTTTAAAGGTGGAAATAATTATTCTTCCGAAACAAGTAAACAAACAGTATAATCTAAAACCAAAATAAAAGAAAATTAAGTACATGGTCCTCAGTTAATGCCATATCCTCATTCAAAGGCAAATATTAGTAAAGGAAAAAACAAATTAGAAATTTGCTCCATATAGGCATTGGATACGATTCGTTAGGTACTTTGAAACTTGCTTGATGGCGAACGAATATTGTGATTACTCAAAAGAGAATTGCCAGCTAAATATAGTTAGATCGACAGTTTTTAGAATACAAAACATTTTCAAGGGCAAAATTTGAAGTAGAATAAAAAGTAAAGCAAGCCTGTTGCATTAGCGTAGCCCCAGCGATCCAATGTGTGAAACAGGTATTAGAAGGGATAGGAAAGAACTTAAGGAATTGCAAACGTCAAATCATGTTGCCTTACATTTACTGCTACGGCTTGATTTGTTTTGAGTACGCGATTAACTATGCTATTGTGTATATGGCGAAAAGATTTAAATGCAGCAGCAGAAGCAACTACTAAAGGGACAAAGGAGGAAGACGTAAAGCAGGAGCGAGAGAGACGACAGGAAGGCAACGACGAGAGCATCGCGACGCCGCTTAAAGCACAAGTGTTGGATTTAGCCGGCGTCGTCGGGATACAGACGGGCAGCCTCCTGCCAAACGTGGAGAGTTTAGTCCCTCCTGAAAACGCTTCTCGAGATAACGAACGTCGCGAGCCATTTTTTAAGCGCCAACACGAACGGAAACGTGCTTTTTCTTCAGTAGTGTTAAACTGTTTTATTTTTATCTCGTGTCGAAATCAAATTTAAATTGATAAATAAATATAAACGCATCCCAGTTCATTCCATTTTGTCTACGTTACATTATTTAAATTGTTTTATTTTGTTACACGTTTGTAGTACAAATAATATTGTGATACAGTGGATCTTATCTTAATTTATTTTTCAATATGGCTTGGAATAATCTCAATTTGGTAATTGCTTCCTACATACTACCTATTTAAATTCAAATACAACTAAAAAGGCCCAATATTTAGTTTACAATTGTTTAAGACTAAGACTAAGAGCGCTATTACTATTATAGTATAAATTTTCAAACTTAAAATAGCCTAATTTTTATAATTCATTGTTTGATTACATTAAACTATTGGCTTTTTATTTTAAATTACCAAAGTATTATTTTCATTATGACTAGTATTATTGTTTAAGTAAAAAAAATTTAAAAAATAAACATAATTTTTTCCAAAACATATTACAAAACATCTTTATTAGTTTGTAATAAACAACCATACCATTGTTTACTTTATTTTATTTACTAGTTATTTTACCAAGTTTTTCTTGTTCTGTCTAAATTAATTTTTTATCATCAGTAGATTTATTTGATTCCTTGTTTACACCTAATTTATTTATTTTAGCTTTATCGCTAAATTGTCTTGTTTTTAGATTAGAGCATAAAACAAATTACTTACTATAAATATAGTCTAATATATCCAGCTCGTTTGTTCAGGATACATATTGTCTGACATGTTTTGCTTAAGCGCAAGTTCAGAGTTGTTTCTGTCACCATGCTTGACTAAATTAAATTAATGTTTTAGTTCCAGTTTTCCAGTCAAGCTTTTTGTGATTATCTATTTATTCTTAGGTTTGTCAAATGTAACTACTACTACTATGTCGGTTTAGAACGTTTTTCTAAGTTGTTCGGAGCCTATTCTCCACCTCCTTCGATCCTGACAATCATCTTCTGTCAGGTTTTCAGTTTTTTAGAGCTACTGCGATATATATTTTAAGAAGAGTTGGAGAGATACAACATCCCTGTCTTTCGTTATCAGGAATTCTTTTGAAAGTCGACCAATTTTAATTTTGGATTTTGAATCTTTGTATAGTTCTTTTGTTCTAATGTAACTATCCTCGGACAAATAATAATTATTAAAGCAACCTGTGAAAATAAAAATATATTAATAAAATTTTGTAATTTTGTTTTTACATTTGATTTAATTCAAAGTGATGCACGAGCCATCCAATGCCATCTAGCTTGATTCAGGTTTTCCGCATTATTTAATCAACACTTCAAGGTTTTCATCCTCCAAACGTAAACACTTTACACGTTCAGCAAAATTGATGGGATTTTTAACATCGCTAAGTAAATGTAAATTTATGTTTCTATTCACGCTAAATGCATTTTGAGACCAATACGTAACTTGGCCTAGAAAATTTATTAAATGTTTACATATTTGTAAATTTCAAACTGCACTTTTTTTATAATGTCCATAATTTATATACATTACGACCCCATCTCCCTAATTCTTAAAAAATCTTTATAGTTTTAGATTGTCAAAACCAGCGATTCTCAAACTGGGTTCCGCAGAACCCCAGGGTTCCGCGAAGCGGTAATTGGGGTTCCAGAAGAAGTTAGTAAAATAAAAAAATATTTGTGATATTACCCAGAAACGAAATAGTCATGTTGTAAATAAAAGAGATATTCTTAGTAGAGTAAAGTAAGTTTCGGAGTTGGTACATTCACCTGCTCACTCTGCGAAATGAGTTGATGATGTGTCATGTGGTAACAATGTTTGGCATATCTTGCCCATATCTTCTCAAGCTTTAATGAATTAAACTTATCACTTTAGTGAACTTCTGGCTATGTTAAATAAAGTACAGTTTTGGGAATCTTTCTAAATGATGCATGATTTTGTGTCCGAGTCAAAGAGTCCATTATCAGCAAAAATCACTTCTGAGATAACCAACCATCTTCAGAACCTGCAAATTTCAATCAAAGTATAGTTTCAAAGGCAAGGAGAGGATCTTGATTGGGCTCCTAATCCGTTCTCAGTCTTAGTCGAAAAAGCTCATCAAACTGTAACAGTAAAACAAACTAAACAGCTAATTGATGTTGCAGCCAATGGAATCCTTAAAAACTACTTTTGATTCCCCTACTTTGTTGAAGTTTTGGGCCCAGCTTTGAAGTGAATACTCAGAATTACCAAATTTTGCTGTTAAAAATTGTTACCTTTTGCTACAACTTACCGATGTGAAGTACGGTTTTCAAAGTATGCTCTTACAAAAACCGACTTAAGAAATAAACTAAATCCTGAAGCAAATATGCGCATACAACTTTCAAACATTGAACCCGATATTGAGAAACTTTTCTGAAACAAACAAAATATTTTATTAATATTTTATTAAGTGTTTTTACTGTTTCCGAGTTATTAATATATTACGTATACCTACCTAGTTCTTACATTTTTGTATTTACTCTTTATTTTGAAGCTTAAAAAGTAGTGTTAATGTCAATTTTTTTACACAAAACTAGACATTAAGTCTTATATTTAAGTAAGTAGGGTAGGGGTTCCCTAGAAAAAAAAAGCAAGGTTTAGGGTTCCCTACTCTACAAAAGTTTGAGAACCACTGTATACTGTATATTGTCCTAAATATTATCAAACATTAGTATTTTAGGTCGTTTCAGTTTTCATAATTCTCGAGTTCTTGTTCTTCTAAAATGTCTGGATCTTTGTCATTCAAAATGATTAAATTAGTCTTTTTCACCAATCTTAGCGGATTCTTTGATAAATTGAACAGATCATGTGGGCCATGTAATTGCTCCATTTTATCGTATTGTTTATTTCTAAGCTTAGATGGCCTTGTATTTTGTTTATTCTTAATTTTATCATTATCAGGGTTAATTCATCAGATTCAAGATTTCATTTATCTTGCGTTAAATATTTAGAATGTCTAACCTTATTAAATTATTTCTCGAGTTTTGATTCGTTCTTAAAATTAAATAAAGAATTACTCCATCTAAGAAAAATAATAATTTTTGTTAAAGAAATACTAATTTTTTTGAAAGGGCATCATAAAATGTTTCAAATTAAGATTGCGATGGCTGGGGTCAGTCATCATAGCGATTATATAATTCTTTGTTTAAAACTCGTAGACAGTGATTAAGTAGAAACAAAAATTTCGGACTTCCATTGTCTTTATTTACTTTAAACACGACGTTTCGGTTAGTAAGTATCTCTAACCGTTTTCAAGTGTAAATTAAAGAATCCAGTCTACAGGCTACTACTTATACTATTTGCTGTGCCGTCAGGTGTGACGGTCCGCCCTTTAATCCTAAGACGCTTGGTCTCCTTGGTTTGTTTCCATATGCTTAGTATATCCATGCAATAAACTTTTGTTTTCGTCAATGTGACTCCTTATGCAAAACTTAAGCTTCAGACCATTGAATCCTGTGATCATTGACCATGCATGATCCGCTAAACTGGATTTTTCAATATTTCCTATTTGGATACTTTTTAGATGCTCATTTAATCGAACCTGAAGAGGGCGTTTCGTTTCACCTACATATGTTTTACCACACTCACACGGGATTTGGTAAATATATACAAAACTCCTTATCGTATTTCCCGATGAAAATACCGTTTTTAAATTATAGTGTTTGGTTATTCGTCTTATGTTTTCTGAAATCCCTTGAACATATGGAATGTTAATAACATCCAACGGATTATTATTTTGAGAATTTGCCACACTTGGTTTATTTTAAATGTTAGAGTTCGTTGAATTTATTAGTTTCTCGGAATAACAGTTCTGTTTATGTTGTAGATTTGTGTGGTTAATTCTTCATTATTACTACACATATTTACGCGTCTTAAATACAAACTTCTTATAACTACTTGTTTTGTAGCAAGAGAATGATTTGAATGTTTCTAGTATATTTGTTTGACAAAAACATCCAAAAAAGATAAGGCCGAGCATACCAAGTAGTATAAGTGGTAGTCTGTAGACTGAACTGTTTAGTTTACACTTGAAAACGGTTAAAGATACTTACTAACCGAAACGTCGTGGTTAAAATAAATAAAGACAATGATAGTCCGAAATTTTTTGTCTAATTATATAATATTGTTAAGACTAAATATTAAAAAATGCATAATTTCGTTTTTATTAGATAATAAAAATTTCTGACTAAAATAAAACATTAATTGTCTTGAGATGAGAATCAAAATGTCTTCATGCAGGAAAGTTTTTTAATAAAAATAAGACAATATGAGAACGAAACAAATATATTTTGTTATGATTTCTTATCAAAATTATCTTCTTTTAAAGCGGATATTGCTTTGGTACCTAAGAATGCTCAGTTTTGTTTTAAACCATTGCTATTTGGATTTATTTTTTTTCTGTGTAAAAAATATAAAGATTCTAGAATGTAGATAAATCAAAGGCGCGTTTAAAAATTCCATATCTTTAAAGATTCCCAAGCCTATTGAAGAATAATTTGTCATTCACAGCATCAAGCACAGTTGCCGGTTTGATGGCATCGACGACTGACAGATTAACAAAAACTAGTCCAACCTGACTGAGTTGAGAACGAGCCAATCATAAAGACATCAACTTCATCTGTTTCTCGACTTTTATTCAATTGTTTATTTTCCACGGCTACTTCGATTCGTGTTTTTTGCGATTATGGAAAAAGCGAATGAATCGCGGCAGATGAATTTTGATTATGAATTTTATTAATTTTATACCGTATTAATAACTATGAAAGAAAATTATTGCAAAAACGTTTGCAAAAGTATACGGGTAGCGCGGTGATATTTTTCGAACAAAAAAATCGATTTTAATGTGACGATTAAAAGACCATAGACGCTTTCTTGATTTGCTTTATTTTTTGTGAAAATGCGGCGCAGAAAGTTTCGTTTACATTAGAAAAAGAGGTGTTTATAAGGTAAGTACACACAAATATTAACCTGTTTTTTAAATCCGCCTAGCCAGTGAAATATCACATGACACACCTTTTCTATCTAAAATCAAGATTGAAAAGTCATTCTGGCACAAATTCTCTGATTAATTTTAACTATATATTCTGAGTAACATAAAAAAAAATCATAGCAGTCTAACAAAAAAGAAGATAAAAATTTACAAAATTTTAGAAAACCTACTTATTTTTTCAAATTTATTTAAAATTGTCTCCATTGACTTAAATGGATGAAAATATACCCAAAAAACACATTTTCGGCGTTATCTCAAAAAAAACTTTTTCGTCGAAAATAATACCTTCTTAAGCCATTGCTAGAAAGGTAAAAAATCATATTTTTTTTAAAAATTAACACTTCTTGAATGAAATCTTTACAAACGATTTATTTTTTTTAATTTAACCATTCAGATTACTTCAAAATTAACCACATCATCAAGAAATTGAACCGGTGTATTTACTTCTGTACCACATAAATATTTAAACAAAGTTACCGTATTTTTTTTTAATTCCAAATTTATAAAATCAGGAGAAACTTCAGTAAAACCAAAATATAACAAAAATATTTCATGCGAAAAAAAGCCAAGTACACGAAAATGGTATTCCGTAAAAATAATTGAGATAAAAGTAAAGCCAAGTTCTTCAATACAAATTTCAAAATAAAAGGTTCTTGCTAGTTTCAAAATGTTTTTTTAAACTTTGCTATTACAGCCAAACTTCTTTATGTTCATTTTAACATTGTACCTAGAGTCATTTGCAGCCGTAATAGCCAAGTTTAGAAAAAACATTTCAAAAGTAGTAACAACCTTTTATTTTGAAATTTGTATTACAGAACTTGGCTTCACATTTATTTAATTTTTTTACGGAATATCATTTTCGCGCACTTGGCTTTTTATACATAAAATGTTTGTGTTATGATTTCACTTATTTTTTAAAGGATTTGGATAATATTTAAGTTTTAAAGTAGTAATATATGGGGAATATTGTTCAAAACTTTTGCAATGCCTTATTAAAAATTTTGAGGTGTTTTAATTTTTTCCTATGGTTTTATCATAACTTCTATGGTTTTAACATATTTGCTATCAGTCTGCCAAAGATCAGCTCTCTAGCGTTTCTGGAAGTAAGCAATTACTTTTACATAAATTTTGTTGTTTTTTGATTGTTTCCAGGGTTGGACATAATTTCTATCAGTCTGCCAAATTTCAGCTTTGAAGCATATGGCAATTTTGAAGTTTTTTGAATTTTTGTAAATACTTTAGTACTTCATAGAAGTCCATAAAACTTGGGGGGGGGGTTGTTAACTCTATGAAGATCTACGAACGTGCAAAGTTTGAGTTTCGTAGCTCATTCCGAAGTAGAGTTTTAGTTAGGTCAAATATGGGCTGAAATGTTTCAAGAAAAAATGGTACAGCAGTTTCCGCGAAATTGACGGGGCACTGCCATGCCCCCAGATATATTCCGACTGAAACGTTTTAGTCTCATCAAGAGGTGTGATCCCCGAAAAGCGGTGATACCGCGCGCCGTGCTTTCGGCGATGGCAATTAACGTTTTATATTTTGTCAGACAATGGACGGCCATTAATCAATCTAAAATATTTAATTAAAACATGCGGACAACGGATTCATAAGGATTTATGCATTTCGGAGGCAAACAACGACGCGACGCGAACGAGCGGGCTTTTGAAAATTGATTTAATTAAAATTTTACCGGGGATATCGAATTAATTTACAAATATTTTTTCAATACACAGTGAAACCTCTCCTTGCGGACATCTCTATTAATCGGACACTCCCATTAGGCGGACAAATTTGTTAGAACCAAGCTTTTCCCTATTTCTTTACCTGTAAAATTCACTCCTATAACCGGACACTCTAAAAACCGGACAAGGACAATTTTTTTTTGGTTAAAAAATTCTGGAACTCCCCTTTAACAAGACGCGAACCTCTGACAACGGGACTGAGCGTTGCACGATGTGTGCATAAATATTATGTAGTATGTTGGCAACAACGCACTCCGCAGCCGGGGAATTACCTCTTTCCGTTTTCATGCGGAGAATAAATACTTCTGTTGTATCTACAACATATTTAAGTCGGCGGTCTGCTGTGTTTTATTTTTATTGTTCAGTTGGGTACTAATAGATTTCTTTGAAATGGCGCCTAGTAAAAAACTTATTAGTTTACGTGAAAAAATGGAAGGTGTTAACGTTTCGGAGAAGGAACATCTATCACCACGAAAGATCGCTGAAATATTTAATATCGGAAAAACTCAAGCAACGGAAATTGTCAATAAATATATATTAAAATTTCGCCGTTTTCTTCCATAGGCAGACACCTCCAATAAGCGGACAAAATCGACGAAACCGTGAGTGTCTGCTTATAGGAGGTTTCACTGTAATATAGGACATTTAAAAAAAAAAATATTTAAAAGTGATCGAATAAATATCGCAAATTACTAATTTATTATTATAAAGAATTTCAAAGAAAAAGGTCGGGTTTCATACTTGTTCTCGAGGGCTCGTCGTGAGAAAACATTTAAAGTAAAAAAAAACAGATTTAAATTTAAATTTTGACTTTTGCAATTTGACTTTTGTAGTTTTGTAGATGTTAGCCGAAAATTATTATAACACGTTCTACCATTATTACCCATTAATATTAATAAAGATTAATATTTGTTGATATTAGGGACTAATGGAAATAAGGCCAAGCAGTAATAGTACCGAGCAGTATTTTGACAGTGTTCCATTGAAAACTGACAGTTGATCTTTTAAAAATAAGGCGGCCGTATTAATTCCGACTTTCATAATACACGAAATTATCTAAATACTGCCTGCCACTATTATTACCGGACTTTATTGCAATAAGTCCCTAATATTTTCCACTAACTTAATAGATACAAAAGTATACAAAGGTTGTGTGTATTTGATGTCGGTATAAACGAAAATCTTAAAAATCCAGAGGGTAAGGCCAAATATGAAAAGTTTATATTAATTTTTGACATTTGCAAAATGTTTAAATTTAAAATTGTGTAGGTATGTTTTTTCTTAATTTATTTTTGTCATTAAAATAAATTTTATTATTTTTCTCAAAATGATTTTTTAAAATTTCCTTCTTTGAAAATTTTGACATTACGCGCTGTTTTTTCTATAAAATAATAAATGAACACTTTAATCAACTCAGAAAAGTCAAACGCAATAACCACACAAAAAATGTGAAAAATTGCATTGAAAGTTTCAATTCAACGTTTACAATTTTATGAAAGTTACACTGTGATATATAATCATAAAACATTTTTAATACACAAAAAACACAAGCTATAGCCCCAATAAAAAATCTGACAACAAAACGTTTTAAAAATTTCAAAAAACCAAACAATTTCACGGCAGACACCACGCTAAGCACAGCAAAAGCAAAACTTATCTGACAAAAACCTTCTTTGAAACTAAATAAAACCCATGCTGCCAAGCTGGAAGATCTTTTTAGTGCTGCTCTAAATAAAAAGAAGAGCCACCTTATAGATAATATAAAACGTGAGGCTCTGTTTAGTCTCAAAGTGAAAGTTTTTTCCTCTTCTTTCTTTCATAAATTTTTCTAAAGGATGCTTTTTATTTGGAACATCAGTTACGCAACTTCTTCTTGATTTATGAGGGTACTTTGCTTTGTGCCAAATTGTTTGACAGAACACTTATAGTTTGCATATTTTGGAACGTCTTGCCTTTTAAGGTTTTACCAGGAGTATTTTTTATTTAATTTCTTGATTTAGTGCGAGAATTGCTAAGATCATTTGTTGTCCTTCCATTTTTATACTAACTTCTTCCGATATTCATTATAACATTGATTTGAATACTTTTTTACCCAACTGTTTGTATGTTTGTGTCAGGCTACATGCTAAACAACTGAACAGATTTTGACAAAAAAGGTGTCGCTGAAATGCTACTGATCCCGAAGGTGCTATAGGCTATATTTTTTTAAACAGGAATTAACATGGCGGTCTTCAGACGCCATTTGGTCACATGATGTAGACTTTAAGGCATACATACTTATTATCTAAATTTGAGGCGATTTTATTCAAATTCCTTTTATTACCCATTGCAAATGTCCTCTAATTTGCTGTAGTTACTTTGTAGTCCTCCCTGCTGCCACCCATCTCCTCTCCTGCCATTCCCCCAAATATAGAGTGATTTCAAAAATTCTTTCTGCATACGCTAAAAGATTTTGTTTCCAACACCATTTTACTATTCCCCCCGCCTCTCCCTCTCTCCTCCCCGCCATCCTTATTAGGAATAGTTATAGCCATCTGTGACGAAACCCATGCTGTAAATTAACAGTTATTCGGAAAATAAAATGATTTGATTTGATTTGATTTGATATAACTTTCACAAATATAGAGCGATTTCAAAAATTCTTTCTGCACACGCTTTAAGACTTTTTCCAACATCATTTTACTAGTTTCCCCCTTTCTCTCCCTTTCTCTCCCTCTCTTCTTCCCACCCCCTTATTAGTGAGAGAGTAGCTATACCTTTCATAAATTTAGAGCGATTTCAAAAATTCTTTCGGCACACGCTTTAAGATTTTTTCGACACCATTTTACTAGTTCCTTCCTCTCTCTCCTTCATCACCTTCACTCAATGAATGGTAACATTGCAGAAAATCTACGCGTACTTTTTGGGTAAAGCTAAATGAATTGTAAATGCATAGTGCTTTTTATAAGGCTGAATAAGAATTAAACCTGGAAATAATTTTTTTTTTATAAAAAAAACACCCAACTGCTAAATTTACTTGTAACTACTAGTCGCAATAACCTGATTCATAAAAATACAAAACTGTATGATTTCGTAAGTGCGCTTTGGGCATCAAAACTAAAAGTTGAAGCATGTCGTACATTATAGGTATACCTATCAATTTTGTACTCAACTGCGACTAGTAGTTACAAGTAAATTTAGCAGTTGGGTGTTTTTTTTTATTAAATATTTTTTTTTATTATACTAAGTTCTTGTGATATTCATTATAACCTTGATTTGACTGCATTTTATATCTTTATTATTCTATTCGGCATTGTTTATTTTTGTGTTAATCAAAACATCATTAGTATTAATAGGCGTATGAACAGATTGACTCGAAAAGTTTGGATCAGCTGGAATTAGGTATAGTAAACATAACGTGAATGTGTCTTACTTATAGTAATATTATTTATTTTGATTTTTTGCTTAATTTAAGTTTTTTCAGATAGTAGTGATATTTTGGAGCACTTAAAATGTTGACAACTATTTTAGTAACCTTTTCGGTTATTTTTTGTTCTTAATTAACGAAAAGTACAAAATTATTCCAGCCGAAAAGAGATTTTGAAACGTCTTAAAAGTCAGTTGTCGAATTCCATTGCTGTTTATTTGGATTTTACTTCTATATTATATTTTATTTATTAAATAAAGGAATGGAGGACATTATTGAGTTAGTCCTTGATCATCGAAAAAACTAACTTGAAAATTTGTACAAAACCACAAAATAATTTTGTTTAAACCAAAGAAAAACTTATTAGTTAACCACAAATTTACGATAACAATAAAGACACGTCTCCTTAATTATTAACCACAACAATAACAAACTGCTAAATACCTACACGTTTCAAAATGCCCTAATAAAAAACCTTAAAAAGTATATCTGTCTTTCTTCTAGTCTCTTGTGTATTTAATTAAATTGTTATTGAGGAGTTTTTTAATAAAAGAGCAACATTTTAAAATTCTAGATACTAAAAGCTAAAGTTACGCTTTATAACATTTAAAAATTGCCATAAAATCTGTACTTCATAAAACATGGGCGCACCCAGGGGCCCCGGGGCCCGCCCCCCCCCAAGCCTAAGATTTTTGTATGTATTTTCCACATATTTCATGAATAAACACAAAAAATAGCATGAAATACGACATTATGAGGCCTCGGGCCCCCCCAAGACATATTCCTGGGTGCGTTACTGCATAAAAAAGAACAAATCCTGCTTGGGAGAAACAGACTGGCGACGAAATAAATGACAAAACAAACAATAATAAAATAAAAGAACAAGAATTGTGAACAGCCAAATCACAAATCATGGCGAACGCCGACAGTATACGGCTTCTGTGTTTTCCGGATAAACGTTGTATAACGTTTATCAAAACGAACAAACGAGATATGTATAATATTTAACTTAAAACAGGATTGAAAAGAAACGAATAAAATTAAAAGGAACAACTCTTTATCTATATCCCTTTTATCTTTTATATTTTTATTAGCAATACACATATTATTATACAGGGTGTAAGCCAACAGGTATAGAGGAGGTCATGTCTGATAAAAAAGTTCTTATAATGCATGGGTCAAAACTCTTTCTTTTTCGAGATACAGAGCATCAAGGTTTGCAATTTTTTTGACTTATTTGATAATAACTTTTTAAAAAAGCGCAGTAAAAAAGTAGTTAGAAAAAACAATTTTTTTGATATAAACTTTTATAAATGCCATATTAAACGCAATGTTTTTTTAAATATTTTATGTTAATGAAAACAAGTCTCTAGCGAGACATAATAATAAAATATTATTGATATTTTTTAAAAGAATAAGTAAGCAAAAATTAGTTTTTTTTTTTTAATTATTATTTTTTATTCATTTTTAGAGGTTATTTTGACAGCATGTATCTCCTCAACTTGTAATTTTATCAAAAAAAGGAATATTACATTTTTGAATCAGCTGGATGTGACAGATTTTCTTTTTTTTGTAAAACCCTTTTCCCCCACTCCTCTAACTTTAAAAATCCTATATCTTAAAAACAGATGTGTGTTGACCCGCATGCTATATAAACTTTTTTCTCGGAAATAACCTCCTTTATCACCTGCTGCACTATGGCCCCTAAGTTATGGGACACCCTGTAGAGTGGTAAAATGGTGATTCAAATCCCTTAATAGTGTGGAGTTCCCATTGAAACCAGTGGCGTCTAGTGACGTTATAAATTGGGGCGGCAGAAATTTATATTGCATGGAAAAGGAGATTAAAAAACTTACCTAAACAATTTTATTTTAGCATTTAACAAATAAGGAGCTACTTCGTGTAGTTTTTAGTTTATTTGTTTATAGATAAAGTCTATTCGCCCTTCTTCTACATGCGCAAAGTGCTCGGATTATTACCAGTTTCAGACTCATCATCGCCCCCGTAAAGCAACCTCGAAAATCCCACAGACTATTCTCTATTAATCTACTAAGTATATGTCTATTTTTACCACATTTTCATTATGTTCGGTAATGTTTTGCCTACAGGCACTATTCAATTGGCACTTAATGTCTTGTCTAGCATAGAACATTTGATGTGGTTATTTAAATAAGTAGCACTTACTTTGTGTCTTTAACTTTTAACTAAAGTGCTTGATATCGCACATTCCTTTTGCCACCTACGCAGGATCACTTCGTGGATTGTTCATAATAAGACAAATACAGCAAAAAAAAACATTTTGTTTTTCACGACCGCACAACCAGTTTTTAGCATCGTATAATTTTTTATTACTTGGACTAAAATTTTCGAAAGAATTCTTGGTAACAAAAGGCTTAAGACAGGGATGTTGTATCTCTCCAACTCTTTTTAAAATATATATCGCAGTGGCTCTAAAAAACTGGAAACGTAAAGTGCACGGCATGGGAATACAACTTAACGACCGATTTACTATATACACACTACAGTGTGCTGACGACCAAGTAATTGTAGCTAATGATAAAGAAGACATGGAGTATATGATGAGAAAGTTAACGGAAGAATACCAAAAGTGGGGACTAACAGTGAACCTGGACAAGACACAGTACTTATGTATTGGAAACGAATCCAGTGAGTTAGAACTAGACAATGGACAAACAATATCTCCATGCAATGAGTATGTATACTTGGGTGTCACATTTGATAAGACAGGAACAGACTGTAAAGAATTGGAAAAAAGAATGGTAAAAGCAAAAAAGGTTATTGGATGTCTTAACAGTATTTTATGGAGCAGAAAGAAAGAAGAATGTAAAATTTAACATATATGAAACAATGGTAAAAAGCACGCTGTTGTATGGAATAGAGATTTGTCGCGTAACAGAAAAATACAAAAAAAAATGGAAAGTGTCGAAATGGATGCAATAAGAAGATCAATGAGAATATCTAGATTAGATCACATAAGAAATGAGATCATAAAAGAAAGAATGGGAATCGAGGGAAGCATAACGGATGACATCACTAAAAGGCAATTGATACGGTACGGCCATGTACAACGGATAAACGACGAAAGATTACCAAAACAGGTCCTAGAGTGGCGCCGAAAAAGAGGGCAGTAGGGCGCCGAAAAAGAGGACGTCCTAAACTAGAATGGCAACAGTCAATCCAAAGATCAATGAGTCAAAAGAATCTGACAGAAGATGATTGTCAGGATCGAAGGAGGTGGAGAATAGGCGTCGGACAACGTAGAAAAACGTTCTAAACCGACATAGTAGTAGTACTAAAATTTTGGTTAATTTTTAGGATTTTAAGGTCCGGTCTATGTGACCCTAAAGATTTTATTTGTAATCGAAGTTCATATGTCAACGTATTTAAATTTGCACAATTAATTATATAATCGGCGGTATTTATTTCCATTTTAAAAACAAACAAAAACAAACAATGTACACGCGACCGGCAAAGCTTTTAACTACTGACCTATCCCAAATCAAAACAAACTTATACGTCTTCACTAATTATAAAACAGGCAACACGTAGGAAGGCCAACGAACGTTTTCGCACGATGAATATGGCCGTAAAAGAAATACTCCTCCAGCCCCCGCGCGAGAACAGCCACCCTTACACCGCTGAAAAACGGGTAAATTGAAATCTTGTCCCGCGTTGTGCTGCCGGCTTGTAATTATTTAAGCTAAAAAAGTTTACCCAGTTAACCACAGACTAAAAAAAAGAACTAGACATGTCGTATGGAAAGATTTAACTTTTTTTAAATAAATCAATTAAAAATACTGTTTGTTGTCTAGTTTTGGGAGGGCATTGCCCCGTTGCCCTCCCTGTAACTGCAGCCGCTGGATCTGGGGCTTTACCCTACGTTTACTACTAGCTTTCCTATGAAACCTTTTAGGGTAAAATAGCATTCATACCTTCTATTGTTTTAAGTTATGCTCAAAAATATCAAGTACCTAAAATACTAGCTAGTAATTTGGACACTTCTGAGGAAAGTTTACGAACTTTTAAATACTAGTTTATCAATTTGTTTAACCAAAAGTTATTCAAAAAGCGAGTTTTCTGCGGCAAAAGCTCACGAGCCACCGACAGCGCCGACTGATAAATGGCCGCCAAGTTGTCGATTAATTCCAGAAGCGTCTAAAATACATCTTCACACTTCGCCAGGTATTGGTAACGTATTATGCCAAAATGGGGTGCTGTAGCTGTAAAAGAGATAAGGTTTTCAGTTTATACATAAAATTTTTCTAATGTACTTTATGTTCTGAACCACATGTCCTATTTTTTTACCCAACTGCAGCACAGGGAAAGGAAGTGTAATGTTTTTCGATTGTTGTATGTAAGTAAATATGTATGTTTGTGTCACGCTAGAGGCTAAACGGCTGAACCGATTTTGACAGAAAAGGTGTTGTTAATTTCCTACTGATCCCGAAGGTGCTATAGCCTATATTTTTTTAAACGGGGATCAACATGGCGGTCTTCAGACGCCATTTTGTCACATGATGTAGGCTTTAAGGCAAATGATCTAAATTTCAGGCGATTCTATTGAAATTTCTTTGATTAAAAATTGCAAATGTCCTCTAATTTGCTGTAGTTACTTTGTAGTTCTCCGTTCTCCCAGCCATCTCCCCACTTGTCATATACCCCACCTTATTCAAAAACCATATTTGCATAATTTTATCAAATATAGAGCGATATCAAAAATTCTTTCTGCATACGCTTTCAGATTTTTTTTCCAACACCATTTTACTACCGAACCGATCCACTGTCCTTACCTAAAGTCAAAAGGTCAAAACTATCAAGGGTTGATAGATAGAACTATATTGGGATCCCATAGAAAGTGCCCTCTTCAAAAATTATTATGAACTTGTCAAACAATGTTTTTAAAAACTTACTTTAAATACTTATTCAAAATGGCCTCCGGTACGTTTTAGATGGACCATCCTAAATGGGAGCACAAACCTAAATTTGATAACGATAATGATGATAACGGCAATCATGACACCTATTTGTTTCGCCCTACTTGTTTTGTTAAAAGAGATTTTTTTTTTCTTTCTGTGTTTAAATTATTTTGTAAATAAGTATAAAATGAAAAAGAAAAATATTTTATTTATCTGAATGTGCTGATAATGGTAATTATCACTAATGTTCCGACAAGCTTACCTAAGCACATATCCTGTTCTGAGAGAAGTGAAAGATCATGAAGGAACACAAGCAAATCGCGAGCGCTCGCTTGAGGCCCCTCTAGCGGTAGATATTTACGAATTACTGCCCGATAACGGTAATGTCGTTCTACCTGTGTACCAAAATGATTTTTATAAAAAAATAGGAATTATATGTTTTTTTTTTCATAAACGGCGATAAGTACTTTACAGAATATACTACACACTTTAGGGCAGTATAATGTTGAAACTCAATATATTAAGTCTTTGGAGTTTTTAATGGAGTATGGCGTTTGGGCCAGTTTTACACAAGTATTAAAAATAAGTAAAAAATTCAGTTGGGATATCGCAAGTACATACTAAGTCTAAAAAAGGGCCTATTACGTTACCCTGCGGCACGCCTGCTTGAATTTCTGTAAAATTTGAAGCTTCTTAATAAATGACATATTTTTTTGTTAAATCCCAATGTAATTTCACAACTTTGAAATCGTTTTCATAAGACTTTGGTGAGATTTTCAGTTTGATAAAAATCATAACTTAGTTAACGTTATCATCCATCATAACATTCGTTATATCACGATAAACTAAAAAACGAGTATTAATTAATAGATTTATTAGATTTAACCAAAACATTATTTTGCTAATATTCCACTGCTATTTCCCTTATTCACTCATTTTCTCTACCTCTCTTCTCTTTATATTTTAAGTTAAGATTAAGCCCATGTTACAGGGAAGCCCGTCACCCGTCACTTCTCCGTAATCCCGCCCCGTTATCCCGTTTCTCCTTCACGCACGTATTATTTTATTCAGCTGAGAGCATAAAGTTCGCGATATGGAAACTAACAAAACTTGAGGGAATGAAGATACCTAGTTCTTTCGTATATGAACTACTAGTAAGTGATTCAGTTCAGTCAATGGATCATAATTTATTTTTCATAATCAGAAACATGGGAGGGGATATATATTGGGGACATTTTGGGTCAGGTCAAATAACAGAAACATTCAGGGCAAAAAAGATAGATTTTGGAACACTTAACATAACACAACACAAACGTTAATTTAGTAGTTTCACACACCTTCAACTTTTTGTTTATTTATATTTGTTAATTTATTTTTATTAGATTTATGGCTTTTACAAACCAAACTACCGAATTATAGTAAAAAAATTCGACTGCATTAAACAAAACAATACAAAACTAACCTTAAAAAATAGCGGTAACATTAACGGCCGGCCACCGTAAGTACCGGACGCCGTTACCGTACATAACAAAAAAGGAGCGAGAAGCTGCTAATGCGCAGACTCAGTAATAACAATAACGGTAACAAAGTGTAAAATACGCGACCCAAAATGTCCCTATAACCCTTCGCCTCTGCGCTAACTTTAAGACTTCCATTTTTACGTTTAGAGACTTCACTTCTCGCAGCCCATAGTTAATAAATTTAACACTGAAAAACCATGAATCTCTGAAATGTTCTTTTGCTATTTTTTTTTAAAGAGACTGCAGTTTTTGTGGATAATAACTTTAAGACAATAATGCACCTACCTTTAAAAACGTCATCACTAAAAAATATAAAACAATGCGCCCTTCAAAAATAAAAGGATTCTTTCAGGCCGTGCGTGTTGGGTGCCTACCATACTACCAGACTTAACCATCAATCGATTTAAATAGACCATGTTAGTGCGGTTAGATCCAGGGAAGTGGTCCGTGTCAATAGAATACTCCTTTATTTTAAATTTTAAAACAACGACTGGGTTAAGGTTATTCTTCTACTTTTAATAACTAAAAATTAAAGTATTTATCCCTCCCAGTCTTCATCATCATCTCTGGCTTCACAACCCTGGGTGGGTTTTTGCCGACTCGACCACACGTCTCCATCCTTCTCTATCCAGCATCCGATGGGGGCCATCATTTTTGTAATATTATCCCTCCATCTGAGGCGAGGTCGACCTAATGGACGTTTTCCCTCCGGAACGTCCTCCCACACCAGTTTTACCATTCTATCATCTGGCATTCTTTTAACGTGTCCTGTCCACTGTACTCTCGTGGCAGTTATTTCGTTTATTATGCTGGTCTCAGTGTGGAGTTCTTTGAGTTCTTGGTTGGTTTTTATTCTATACTGCCCTGTATTTTCGTCCCTAGTTGGGCCAAATATTTTTCTTAGCACTTTCCTTTCGAAGACCTTGATTCGTTCTTCAATAGTGTCCAGTTCTCACATCCATATATTACGATCGGCCTTATAATTGTTTTGTATATGTTCAGCTTGATTTTCCTGGTAATTATTCTATTTATCTCTTCTGTGATGTCGTTGTTTTCACTTATAGTTGTACCCAGATATTTAAATTGTCTTGTCCGTCCAAAGTTGTAGTCTCCGATGGTGAAGTTTTATCCTACTCTATCTCGGTTCCGATTATTTCTGCTGAGGTACATATACTTGGTCTGTTTTTCGTTTATTTTGAGGCCTATCCTTTCTGCTTCCTTTTCGAACTTTATAAAGGATTCCTTGAGGGTCTACTTCAACCCAATCTTGTAATAGGTAAAAAAGTTAATGATTTTTTTTATTTTTTACTAGTCTATATAGTAGGCTGGTACTTATCGTAAAGCTATCTATTTCCCCTCTCATGTCCCTGTGTGTAGTAGAATTTTCTTTATTTATACTTGTAACTCAGCAGAGCCGAACCTGTTGATTTAGAGCATTGCTTTTATTTTTTTTTAAATTTTAGCCAAGCAGCGACTACCAGTTGCCGTAAATAGTGTTCTTGTATCGTTTCATGGAATGGAATTATGTAGAAGCAGCAATAATCCAGGTTTTCCAAACAAAGCCTCGGAGAAACCGCATTCAAAGGGATGAAAATCAAGCCGCATTGAGTATGGTTATATATGTCACTTTCACCCTCAAACTTGGGGGAATCGAGAAAGTTCTCCACCATTGCCGCAGTGTTGTTTAGATCTTTAAATATTTTAGGTTTTTCTCTCCAAACACCTACTTCCAAAGCTTAAGACCCCTAAGCCTTAATTCGAAAGCAATTTACGTAACTTTGTTAAAAAAAATCAAAATTTTGCGTTATGTCAAGATTCATATCACAACTATTTATATTTTAAATTGCATCCGATAATAAGATTTCTAAATTTACCAGTCCCATTTCAGCATTTAAATTTTAAGACATTTCATGGTGAATGTCTTAATTTTAGATTCAGACTGACTTTAAACTTGCAATTGAATAGCGGTTAAGTAAGATCAGGTCAAATGCAAATTAAGTTATTGTTTTATTATTTACTAGTTCTGGTTTTTTTCAAATTTTAATGCCATGTTGCTGGTTTCATACCTATTAGTCTTACTCAATTATTTGAAGAAAAACAATAACTTTGTAAAGTTTTGAAATTCTTCTTAAAAATGTGAAATATTTCCGTTTAAATACTTAGTTCTGCTCAAATATGGATCAGAGAAACTACTAGAGAATCTCACATATAATATAAATCAATGCTAAACGGGCATCCAGTAACTGATGATTGGAAAATTGAATTCATATCCTGAATACATAAAAGAGGAAACAAGCTGGTTTGCAACAACTACAGAGGAATTTCAGTAACCAATACTCTGTAGTAGTAGTACGGTATTGTACGGTAGGATTCTTAGAGATCTAATAGAGAATGATGTTCATGAACAAGAAGAAGAAGAGCAAAGTGGGTTTCGTGCAGGCAGATCTTGTTTTTGATAATGTTTTTTGTAATTGAGAAAAATAGTGCCAGAAATATAGAGACTCCTGTTACCTTTGTGGACCTACAGAAAACATATGATACCGTTCCACTAGGAAAATTATGGACAATGCTAGAGCAAACTAATATCGATCATATACTTATCATAAAACCGATAAAAGAACAATACAAAGGGTCAGAATCTAAAATACAACTTCACGACCGATTTACCATATACACACTACAGTTTGCTGACGACCAAGTAATTGTAGCTAATGATCAAGAAGACATGGAGTATACGATGAAAAAGTTACGAAATAATACCAAAAGTGAGGATTCACAGTGAACGTGTTCAAGACACAGTACTTATGTATTGAAAACGAATGAAGTGACTTAGAACTAGACAATGGACAAACAATATCTCCATGGAATGTATATTTGGGCGTCACATTTGATAAGACATGAACGGACTATAAAGAACTGGAAAAAAGAATAGAAAAAGCAAAAAAGGTTATTTGATGTCTTAACAGTATTTTATGGAGCTGGGAGATAAAAAAGAATGTAAAATTTAACAAATATGAAACAATGGTGAAAAGCACGCTGTTGTATGGAATGGAGACTTGTCGCGTAACAGAAAAATACAAAACAAAAATGGAAAAGTGTCGAAATGGATGCAATAAGAAGATCAGTGAGAATATCTAGAACAGACCACATAAAATGACATCAGTGAAAGGCAACTCATATGGTACGGCCATGTACAACGGATGAACCACGGATCACCTAAAGGTGATCCGTGGATGAACGACGAAGGTTTGCCAAAGCAGGTCCTAGAATGGCCACTAATAGGGCGCAGAAAAAAAGAGCGTCCTAAACTAGAATGAAAACAGTCAATCCAAAGATCAATGAGTCAAAAAAAGCTGACAGAAGATGATTGACAGGATCGAAGGAGGTGGAGAATAGGCGTCGGACAACGTAGAAAAATGTTCCAAACCGACATAGCAGTAGTAGTAGTATATTTAGTTCTCTGTTATATCTAATGTTATGGTTATTAATTTTAATTTTTGTAAAGGATAACGAATAACGTTGATAAGCCAAAATAGAATTTTAACCAACAACCAAACCGATCATTTATTTTATCAATTTCCTTCATTCCAACGCCGGCTGACACACCGGCATTGTTTTAATAAAATAATGGTTTTGCAAAATTATCAAAAACAAAATAAATCACGAATCCATTTTTGCGTTGCGGGGCAGACGTGTATTCAAAGGGACGCGTGGTTTTGATTGAACCAAATCGGATCGGTTAGAAATCGGAAGTCAGAGATAAATTTATTTTGAATATCATCAACATAGATACTAGCCAACTAATTTCAAATTTACTAAGAACAATCTATTGCTGTGACTTTTTTAAAGCGGTGGTGGATGAATTTTCTTCTAAAACATCATAATTATATGCGTCAATTTTTTCACCTCCTTGTTCTAATTTTCGTTTTTGATATGTTTTTTCTTCTAAAGTATTGTTATGTATTTCTAATTGACGCCATCAGGTTCTTACAAGACAGTACAACTTATATTTTGCTTAATATTTTTAACAACTTTGACTTTGTCATTTGTTTTTGCTCAATCCACTATGACCTGACGTGACGTTCAATCTTCTAAATCTTCTATTGCTCCTAATTCTTTGTGTTTTCTTTTAATTAGAAACACCAACAACGCTCCTGTATTCGTCAATTTTTTGTTTTCTTTGCACTCCTTTTTCTAAAGCGTTCTGTTTCTGACTGTAGCTAAAACTACGTCACCTTTTTGTTCTGACTGTGTGACAGCATCAGATTCTTACAGGGCAGCAGAACTTACATTTTGCTTAATATTTTAAACAACTTTGACTTTGTCATCAATTTTTGCTCAATCCACTACGACTCGAGGTGACGCTATTTGGTCTAAGCTTCTATTGCTCCTAATTCTCTTTTAATTAGAAATACCAACATCATAATTATATATTTTTAAAATTTTTGTTTTCTTTCTACTTCTTTTTCTGTGTTGTGTTGGTATTTGTATCTAACAGTTGCTAAATAATACTAACACCATCTTCTTGTTATCCTGCTAATTTTTAAAATGTTGATTTTTAAATGTTGTTATCTGTTTCTAATTAAATAGTAGCCTTAATTGATTTGACGGCATCAGATTCTTACAGGACAGCAAAACCTTTATTTTGCTAAATATTTCCAACAGCTTTGTCATTTGGTTTTGCTCAATCCGCTACGTCTAAATTTTCTATTGCTTCTAATTCTCTATGTTTCGTACGAGAGACTCGGTACAGTGGCATGCCTACCGTAAAAATATCACTAACGGCCATTGGAAATCGCGTCGATTTTGATTTATGATGGCAGCTGTGGTAGCCACTTTTTTCCTCCATAACATTGACATATCTCTACCAGAAAAAACCCAGCTATATTTTTAGATTAAATAAGTTAGCAAAAATATGACTAGCAACCAAGCGATTATATTCTAACTATCGAAGTAAAACTAGAGCTTCAATTTAGTCAGCCCTCCCAAACATATTTTAATGGAAAAAATGCTTCGTTTCTGATTGATGTTGATTACCATTTGTGGTTAGCGGCTGTCGTCTATACATTTGCCCATTCATGTAGTGTCAGTTCTTACTCTTAACTGAATAGGTTCTGCATTTGGCAAGATCGCAGCTACGATCATTAGCTTAGGTCTCGAGGTAAAGTCATAGCAGTGACTGAGAATGTCGCGCCATGTGACATACCTAGCATGGGGCTTAACTAGAAGGAGATCAAAAGCGACCTGCAGAATTTTTCAAACTGTGGTAAAGTGTGTGTTTTGGATACCATTTTTAGTAACTTTGCAGTCCCAATGGCGACTGGAAACTGCTCCATTAAGAATCTGTAAAAACTTAGTACATGTGCATTAGTAAATGGAGTGGTTAGCCTAGGAACCAGGAGGGTGCACAATAAGCCTATAATGACTGTAGTGCAGTGACTCTGGCTTGGCACCAGGCAGGCTGGAGTCACGATCAAGGGTTTTTAGTCGGTAGGAATCCGACACTACCCAGACTCTACGACTCTCGTAGAAGAGATATGACTCTGGAAAGAAAGTGGCCCTGGTATGCAAGATTTCCCCTATAGCGCACGGTTTAAATTTTTATTGTGTTTAAGAAGAAATACTTTTAAGAAAATATCTGTATGACAAAAATTTGTCACATTCATAGAAACCTATGTCATTGTTGAAATGTCGTATTGTTGGCAACACAACAACCGGAATATTCGCGATTTTGTCATAGATGATTAAATTGTATTAAATTATTTCGCCGTCAACCCTTTTAACATTACATACTGGCATTATTATTATGTGCATTTAGTTTCCTGACCTTCTTAGATACTTAAGATCAACAAAGTTAAAAGCAACAAACAATCCAATTTTTCTGATATTTGACTTGTTACTTAAAGGAGCAGTTTATACATTATGAATTATGAAAAGAAATGGAATAACCGACTTATACTCATGTTTAATTTTACTAACAGGTAAGGGAGAAAACATATTAAATTGATCTTAGTGGGTAGGCTTGGGTAAATTGTCACAAAGCTAAAACTTTATTAATCCAAATATTTTCTGTGGAAAAAGCTTCTCCGTTTTTATCAGCTAGTGAAATCCGGTCCCCAAATAAGGGCGTAACAAAACAAAAAAAAAGCAGGGCATAAAAATCAAATATCAGACAGCCAATATCAGCCGAAACGGGTAATAAATCACGTGCTCCGAAGCAGCGTTTGCGTAGCATTATTGCAAAACAGTAGGATTATTTTTAATCCCCCGAAACTCTTATTAAGTTCGCCCCCTTTTCGTCGACCCTCCCCCCGCCTGAGTTCGTCGCGGGAGACGAACGTCCCCGACAGGATTAAATCTCCGGTTCTGATCTGGACGCCCTCTTTTCCCGTCCCAGTTCCTCCCTGAATGGATATAGAGTACCTGCTTTTACATAAGCAACATTTAAACCAATTCTTTTAACTGTACAATTATTATATATAACAGTATAAACAGTGGCGTAGCGTGGGGGGGGGGGTTTGTCGCCCTCCCCACCATGAGGGTACTGGCGGCCCATGGGTGGCCGAAGCGCCCCAAGCTTTAAGTAGCAGGGCCGGCAACGGCAAATTGAGAGGGTGGCAAAGGAAACTAAAGACATAATATTGTTAAAGGAGAAGAAACGAAAAGTCCTGCTTACTTCACAAATATTTTATTGTCTAATCACGACGCGTTTCGGTTTTTAAAAAACCATTATCAAATGGTCTGGTCTGTAAGAATAATGAAAAAATATAATTAAATTATAATATTTAAAATAAAATATGCTAAAAAATACTTACAGGCAGTTAAGAAAATGTTTTTTTCCTTTTCAAATTGTAAAGGAAGTAATGGAATGGTAAAAAGGCGATGAATTAAAGCGTTAAATGAAGCTATTTTGTGTGAAAAGAAGTGATTGGAATCTGGCGGAATAACATGATCTGTTTGAGTAGGCTTTTTATAAATGGAAAATTGTAAATTGGAGTTATGTCTTTTTATAGTCAAATCTAAGAAATTTAAGGTGTCATTCTCTTCCAGTTCCATGGTAAATTGAATTTTATTGTTTAATGAATATGAAAAAGTTAAAAAATTATTAATTTAAAGAGGTAGCTAAAGTTTTAAACAATTTCAAATAAGATTTCTTTGTCTGCTTTTATTTATTGATTTGGTCAATTTTAAATTGTTTCTGTTCATTTATTACATTATTTATTTTATGTTAGATGTCGCTTTGTACCTGTTTCGGATATCTGGGTTTTGTTTATATTATTTATTATTTATTATTTTAACCTATATCTTCTTTGTCAATTAATTGTATTTTATAAAAATTACGATTTATGTCCGTTTGACTGATTTTTAATCTGTATGTTGTTTTAGACTATTTAAAATTTTTTATTTTTGTGTGTTCCAGTTTTTCATTTGTTTCAAAGATGATTCTTAACTGTCTGTAAGTATTTTTTAGCATATTTTATTTTAAATATATAATTTAATTATATTTTTTCATTATTCTTACAGACCAGACCACTGGTTTTTTAAAAACCGAAACGCGTCGTGATTAGACAACAAAATATTTGTGAAGTGAGCAGGACTTTTCGTTTCTTCTCCTTTAACAATGGTTCAAGGACTTCACCCTGGAGAAATCTACAATTCATTAAAGACATAATAACCTTTTTTTGTTTTTTTTTTAGGGGCGCCCTGTTGCCCCCCCCCCCCCCCCCCCGCCCCTTCAGGCATGCTACGCCGCTGAGTATAAACACTATCCCTTGAGGCACTTTAATAAAAATATTTGTGTAAAACTAACCCTATGTTAACTGCTAAGAGTACATTTCGCCAACTTCACCATGGTAGCTCCAGCATCTAAATTTTGAAAAATTGATTTGGCTTAGTAAATTGGGCCCGTTGTCACTGAGAAAGGTTACTGGCAAACCAGGACGTGCAAAAATTCTACAAATCAATAATAGTTATTTAAACAACAAGGTTTGAAAACGACTCTTTGCACACGATCGAGACAGTTTGGTAGACCGAGCCGAAGGCGAGGTCTACAAGTCGAGGGAGTGTGCAAAGAGGTTTTCAAACGAGGTTTTTACAATATTTTTTATACGACTGCTAATAAAGAAAGAAAAATTAAATTTTAATTTAACTTGTTTTTATTTCCGACATTTTTACAACAAAACTTTAAAAATTCAACAATTTTTTGACGTATCTAATCAACAAAACATACGAGCAGTGACGGTTGCTACGGAACTAAGCCAACTTATATTGATGGGTGACAACAACAAAAATCACAATGACGGGAGACCCGTATGCAGAAATGACATAGGCGTGCGCAAAAATGACATAAGCGTGTGCAAAACGTTTTGCACACAGCGTGCCCAAAATGCCATTTTCAGATCGTGTTCTCCGTGCGCAAAACCCCCTTTTACAAGACAGTCGTATAAAAAATAATTTTCGCACTTTAGGTATAAAAAGTTTACTTTTTATCTCGCATGTTAGGGATAAAAAATTGTAGCCCTCCCTTCGGGATAAAAAGTGACATTTTATGGATAAAATTGTTACTTTTAACCCAGGAATGAAAACTGACCAATTAGTAATGAAAAGTGAAAAATTGGGATAAAAAGTGATATATCAGAAATAAAAGTAAAAATAAAGAAACTTGAAATCCAAAAAAATTTAAAAAATTAGACATAAATTTAAAAAAATCGGTAAAATGTCAAAAAGTGCAAAAAAAAGTGATAAACTTGTTGTGATAAAAGCATTTTTCTATCCCTCGACCAATTGTAGCCTTCCCTCTAGTCGACAAAGAGAAGTGTGTTGAAGTGTCACTTTTTAATCTCGGCATGAAAAGCGACGAATCAGGGGAAAAATCGGGACAAAGAGTGATATCTCAAGGATAAAAAGTAAAAATCGGGTAAAAAGTGACAGATCAAGGATAAAAATTAAAAAATCCTAAAAACTCGCAAACAAACTAAAATATAAAACTTCAAAATTCCAAAAGTTCTAAAACTCGCGTACATAAATATAAACCTTATAATAAATTAATTTTACAAACTTTTGGGGAGGGATTAAAAGTACCATTTTTATATTAAATACTATTATTAATTTTAAAAAATTCACCAAATCCCGGAAATAATCTATCCAAAATTATTTTGGTTTCTCTCTGGGGATGACCTTTAAGGGTTTCTTTGTTAAATCATTGGATGTACCAAAACTCAAGCTAAGAAATAAATTGATTTAAATTGGTATTTAAAATAATGATGAGGGCACTCTACCAGCCGCCCCCTTCGACCACCCGTCGATCCGCAAAACTGTCGGGATGCCACGCAGCCATAGCAACGGAGCAACGGAGAGTGGAGCACTACTCTGCGAGCCGGCCTGTCTCCTGTCACTTGATTTATGGCGATGGAAAATGCGAGAAATGAAGAGCGGCATCGCCAGACAACGGTGTGTGCAAGGCATATACTTACAACCTCCATATACGGTCTCAAAAACTTCTCACTATTCCCTTTCTTCTTCTAAACACGGATTCTAGAATTTAACCGTTTCATTAACGCGGTATATCGTGTCATCGTTCAAAACTAGTGAAAATTCATGTGCGTGAGTAACCGCTAGGATAAGCCACGTGAATGGATGTGTGTGTATTGCAGGGTTGCCAACTTTAGAATTTGCAAATATGGGACGCTAAGTTTTTTCAAAATCTGTTTTTGTATAAACAAATGCAGGGAACATAACAAAGTCAAACACAACTTTTTCTGAATGAAAACCGCAAAAAGTAGTTAAAATATTGAAAAACCCCTATATCAATTTAATTTTTAAAGGCTTCTTTATTTTGGCTCTTATCCCTTTAAATTAGTCAGGATATCTGTAAACTTTGCCAGGTTATTTCGCTGTTTCTCCACAGAAGAAAAATAAGTCGGTTAGGTTAGGTTAGATGTGTTTCCCTGTATGGTAAATAATTGCTGCTTATTTTAATAACATACAAAAATACGGTACTTTAATTGTCCTGTATGCAACCTTGGCGGGTCACGGGACTTTGTGTCTAAATAAGGGACAGTCCCATAAAAACGGGACGGTTGACAACCCTGGTGTATGGCAGCGGCGCGGCGCGGCGGTTCGTATTAATACAACAAGGTAGTGCCAGAATTTAGAGGCAGTAAAAAAAAATCGGGGTGTTGCGCCCAAATGTTTACTCACAACATTTAAAAAACATACCTACTACTATGTTTGGGGTTTCTAATTCAATTTTTTTTAACGAAACTTAAGGTCGGCTCAGCCTCCTAAATTCCAATAAATTTAATTAAATTAACTTACATTAACTTACCATAAGCCAAATTAGACTAACTTAAGAGGAAATTTTCCCGATTTTTAAAGTTTTTCTGAAGTTTTTCACTTGTTCTCGTAAGTTAGTCTAATTTAGCTTAGGGTAAGTTCATGTAAGTTAATTTAGTTTAATCTAATGTAATTTATGAGGCTAAACCGACCTTTACCCATGCCCACCCGAATTCCACCATAAATTGACTCAAAATTTATCAAACAATTCTGCTGAAATAATTGGAATGTATTGTAAAGGGCATAAATTAAAACATCCAATGTAAGTAAGACGACTAACTGATGGCCTGAGCCAGGCACAAAATTTCTTTATTTTTTTCCTATTTCAACAACTCTAAAATACTCATCATTGGCTCTATCACTGTCGCTCATATAGGCTGCAGATAAAATCTATCTTTATTTGAAGGAGCCAAGAGAAAAGTGGCAGCGTACTCGACGCTGCTTTGAGTTTCAGTCGGTCGCCGTCGCATCGAGTCGGAGTGTGATCTACTGCATTGCACAGGGCTACCGAATTTCATATAATATATAAATGAAAAAGAAATGCATAAAATAAAATATAAATCAATAAAGATATTTTAAAAATAAAAAAAAACTGGTTTTTGCAGAAAAATACATTAGTGCCATGGCTCCGTGGCACTACCTCACGAGCTGCCATTTGTTTGTTTGGATTTGACCAAAGTTATTGTGGCAAACAAATATATATATATATATATATATATATATATATATATATATATATATATATATACATATATATTATAACAGGTGATTGTCAACCGTCGTTTCTGTCAGTTTTTTTAATTAATTTTGGGATAAAAAAGTGTCAAAAACGACCAGTTAATTTGTAGAGGTAATTTAGAGTCCCTGCATGTGATAGATATCGGCCTTCGCCAGTGGCGTATATACGGGGAAGTCTGGGGGCCCGCCCCCCCCCTCCCCGAAGCTAATTTTTTTTTTGATATTTCCCACATATTTCATGAATACAAACATAAAATAGCATAAAATACAGCCTCATGAGGTCTCGGGCCCCCCCCAAAACTGTCTCGGGCCCACCCCGAAACTTTTTTCTATCTAAGCCACTGGCCTTTGCCAATATCTTTTAAATACAGAGACTCTAAATTGGCCCTGCAAATTGGCTGGAGAGTAGCTGCATTAAGAAATTTAACCGTTTGAATCCAGCAGCCATCTTAAAACAATAGAGGTCAAAAAATGCCATCGTGATCATTTTAAAGATAGACGTAAATATCAAAAGAAAACCTTTTTAACATTATTGGTCATTCTTTCAAGTTTCTTTTTGATGCATTTTTGGTGCTGAGGTTATAATTATTTTTACACCTTATATCAACCAACATTAAGTATATAATTATCACGACGAGGTCTTTCTCTCTTTTCTAAACCCGTCATTTTCGCCTGCCTCGCACAACGAAAAAAACAAAAAGCACGAGAAGAGCAAAAAGGGATTTTTCCATTAAAGCTGATCTGGAGATTAGTCTAGAGTGACCTCTGATGGTATAAATTTTTATTAAAAGCCTATTTTTTTTGAATTTTTGCGCCGACACTAAAGCCTCCAGATGTTTGATTTAAAGCTATAATCTAAATGACTTAAGTTTTGTTGGGCTAATAACACCAATTGGTTAAAAGTACGTGTGGTTATTGCTAGATGGCACATCCATCGACATCTGATCGACACTTCAAAAGCCGTGAGCACTTAAAATAAATTACCTACCTAAGTAAATTAATTTCAGACAAACGTCAAGGTTTCGAGGTAGAGATGGGCGATCCTTTCTAAAGAAGGAATATGTACCGAAATAGGTACCTGCTCCAGTTGTAAGTTTCTTTCAGTGTTCCCAATTCCAGGGAATTTTACGCCTGAGGCACGTAGGGGAGAGCGGGGCAAGATAACGAACGGGGCAAGTTAACGAACTCAGTTTAACACAAAATTTATAAATGGCAACAAGGTTATTACTGTGTTAGAACTCTTTAAAGTCAAAGTTTTATGGGTTAAAGATAGATCGAGTACGTAAGAATCAAGGGCGGATCCAGAGGTGCTTCTCGGGGGGGGCACTTTAGGTGACATTCTGTGTTGGTAAAAAACGGTATATATTTTTTTAAGCAGCATTTTATTGAATTAGTCAGTGATTGTAATTTCGATGATAACAAAAATAGACGTTTCAAGCGCCGCAGGCAAAAATTTTGAGTTTTTATTAGCAAAAACATTACTTTTTACTCATTTTTTGTATATTCAAAAAATTCTCGGGGGGAGGGCAAGTGCCCTTAGTGCCCCCCCTCCCCCCTGGATCCGCCACTGGTAAGAATAATAATAGTACAGTGGCTCAAAACCTATAATTCGAATTTTATGCTATGGTAAATGTAAGGGAAGAATAGTATTTGTTAGAACTAGGAAATTATTTATTATATTTTCAATATAAGAACATGTAAATGACCATCTTTGGTTGTTTTTTTTTTATTTTTTACCAAAAAATTGTACCTTGGGGCAAGTTGGCAGGGGCAAGATGACAAAAACAAGAGCTTGAAAAGAAAAAAAATAAAAAGAAAACTCATCGCAAAGTCTTAAAAGTTACAAAGAAAGTTGTTAATGATGTTAACCAAAACCTACCAGAAACAAAAAAAAACAACATAAATATTTGTGGTCAGGGTGCCAGGAGCCATGGATTGAACCATAGCGGACCGGATTATATGTGAAGGGTGCGATGGTTGAAGGCATGAGGCGTGCACCACATATGAAAAGAAGGAGACGTAGATTTGTGACCTATGCGCCTAGTTGTCATCTCGTCCCAATAGGCTCGTCAACTTACCCCGCTAGTGTGGCTAGATGACGAAAATGCATGTTTTAAGTTTTTTGTTGTGTACTTATATTTTTAAGGTTTAATATTTTGTGTCCTTTTTTAAATTTGTTTGTAATCCAAAACATCTATCTAACAATTAAACGAAGTTTTTTTGTCAAAACCAGGTTTGGGTATTTTCTAGGAAGCTTTAGTCTTTAACATCGTCATCTTACCCCGCTTTCTCCGACCTGGAAAAATACACGTGATGTTGAGTGAAAAATATATGCAACAAGATAACTAAGCAAAGTAGTTAAAATAGTGCTTCTTGAACACTTGATAGCCAAGAAGAAAAAATAAATTGATTTAGAAAATAAAGATAATTTTTTTTTCTTTTCGCTTTTTCATGTTTAATAAATTAACATTTCACAATTCACCCTGTATATTCTTAGTGAATTCTCGAACACTGCAAAGGCTGCGTGCCATGGAGCAGATGTTTGAAGTTCAAGCAAAAAAGACACGCCATTAAACTTTTTATTTCATTTTATTTTATAAAATTATTTATTGTGAATTGATAGCGCAATAATTTATAGATTTCATTGACGCGTTCTTGGCTGCCAGGGCCCTCAATAAATATTTTGCCGCCAGGGGCAACAAGTTAGGAAATTTATTGCGATCTTCTTTTACAAAGACAGAAATACAGTGTTTAAATGTACTTTATAGAAAAAAATTGTGTGTGCTTAAGACCACACGGCAGAAGTGTAAACTTCAACAAGGCGAATAATACTGGCCTTCATCTGCATCATTCTCTATGAGTTCGTGTAGACGCCCAGGGTCGCTCGGCTGCTCTTCCTCTCTTTTGAATGCGGTGCAGTGAAGAGAAATAGCGAGGGCGCCCCGGTGTGTCTACTCGAACTCACCACATATCGCTCGCTGAATGTTTATATGGTTATTTGCTGTTCCTCTCACAGTTAGTCGACTCGAGCCGACTTCACCCGAATGAGCGTTACATAGCCGACGCGACTGCTCAGTTCAATTCACTACCCACAAAAACTGCTAAACGCGCCTTAAGAAGTTTACACTTCAAAAATCAAGATACGTTTTATTTTAAAATCTGAAACGGATGCCAAAAAATAGAGCTTACGAAGAAAATTTTATAAAACTTTTCCCCACAAAGTTAAAAAAAAATGTTTAAGTTCATTTGTTGTTCATTGAAATTAGCCGTATAAAAAAGGTCATTAGATATATATGTGAGTATGAAACTCATTCTTAAAGGGTGCAGATTTGTCGATAGCCTATGTTAAACCTTACAGAAAGGAATTAGGCACGTATCACCAGATTAGGTGCGTTCGATACTTTAACTTTAGGAACACATAGTCATGTTTAAAATATTGAAATTTTTCCCAAAATTTGAAAATTATTTTTAAATATTTGCACAGATTCCTGGAAATCCTAAAATTGTTCTTACGATTACGGTAGCGCGTGCCACTTTTAGGACCCCTTTTTAAATGACAAATTTTAATGGCACAGCTATAAATAGAAATCTGAAAAATTGTATTAGCTTAAATTTTATGAAAGTAGTTTGGAATTAAACAAAATACAAGAATTTCAAAAATATTTTCAACGGAAATGGTGTTTTAATATGTTACCTACAAAAAAAGTTACAAGTGAGGAATCGGGCTTGCTACAGTGGCGAGTATAGTTTTTGCAAAGTCAGTTGTACAAAGATAAAATAGATAATAGAAAGTGACATGGGCGGCGGTAGATATATTCATGAAAATTATTTCATTTAATTATGGCGTAAACTAAATAAATAAAAATAGATAATAACACCTTATATTCCTACACCTCAGGAACGACACTGATTTATTTCTGCATACTCTGCATACTGCCGACTAAAGGGGTCCCGAAAAGCACACCCGAAAGCAATTAAAAGCGCATCTCAAAAAAATCTGCCAATCAGGTGCCGTTCAACCACCTGGGCTTGGTCGGTCGGAAAACAAATACTTTGTGGTCGGACAGCAAAGTGGGTAGGGTTGAAATTATACCAGGAAGATTTTATATGAATTTGGCTAACTTTTGAAGGGCAGATTGAAGCAAAATTTCATGAAATCGATAGAACCCCGTTTTAGGAGTTATTTAAGTGACTTTGCAAAAAATATAAAATCTTTAAAGAAAATTAACAGAATCATTTAAAAGGAAACCCTAGCTTTCGTTGCCTAGGTTCGGCC
Organism: Aspidapion aeneum; assembly: GCA_963576565.1. Classification (NCBI taxonomy): domain Eukaryota; kingdom Metazoa; phylum Arthropoda; class Insecta; order Coleoptera; family Brentidae; genus Aspidapion; species Aspidapion aeneum. The sequence goes on from OY755040.1 coordinate 118,470,759, forward strand.
CTGAAGAACGTACATAAATCAATACCACTTCAATACCTTTTCTGTTTATTGTTCAAATTTCGCTAAAGGGGTGGGTATTTAGTATTGACGGGTGCCATTTTCTATTAAAAAGGGTTTTATGCAATTTTTGCATACAGCGTCAAAGTGTGTCTGGTGGGCTTTTCGGTTATTTAAATCGGCATTTTGTGAGGGCAGGGTAGAGTATTGGATTTTCATAAATCATTTTTATTTAATAACTGAAGTTTTTTAATGATTTTTTTCTATTTTATTTTAGGTGAGCTTAAAATGGGAAAATTCGGACACAAAATATTAAGGTAACATTTTGCTCTAAGCGTAAGTGAAAATTTTAGAAGCACTACTTAAACAGTAACTTTTCATCGCCGATTTAGTGTCGGGTCGTGTGACAAACAGAAAAATAGAAGCACTAAAAGGGACTGAATGAAGCACTACATTCATATCATTATTTTTGAGACTACTTTTTACACCTTTTTTTCGTTGGCCCATACTATTTGTTATGGTAAACAGTTGCTAACTGTCAAAAAGTTATCTCAAAAATGATATAGAGTGTAACTGCAAACTTCCAAGACCCTTAAACGCCAGGATATTTCCTTTCTCTTTCAACTTCAACTCTAGGTTTACTGACTAAACATTCGAGCCTGTTCTCTGGTCGCATCTTCGATATATAACCAAAATCTAGATTGGGTACTATAAGAAATTCTTGGTAAATTAATAATGCATAATTTTTTTGCGAAATGTATAATAAGAATATTAAAACTTACACTAAGCTAAATATTTGGCCATACATAAGATTAGGATAGATTAAATCATCGAACTTAGCACCTAGCCTACACGGCCCCCTTGAACCGGGCAGGAGGTAACTTCAGCTGTTTTTTGCGAGCATTTTTCTTAATGCAGTTGTATAACTGAGAAACAGTATACCACATTATATAAGAAAATACTCTCCCTGTACCGCTCTGCCATACTGCAGTTTTCGGTAACTACCTTCAGAAGATATTTGTTGCCATCTATCCACATATCTATCTATTTAGCCTTTTTCGATCCATCTTTAAACATAGGCCTCCCTCAATATCTTCCACTCTTCGCTGTCTGTCGACGTGTTTATCCAGCTTGTTACTTCATGTTTCTTCAAATTATCCGCCCAACATATTTGAGGTCTTCGCCTCCTTTTCCATCGATCGTCTTTATGTCTGATTTTATGAATGACATTTTTCTTATCCGTTCATCCCTTTTTCTATCTGTTAGCTTTACATGTAACATTTGTTTTTTGATCTTTTAGCTTTTGTTACCTTATCCATGATTGATTTAGTGTGTCAAGGTCTGGGATCCATATGTGAGTACAGGAAGGATACGTTGGTTATACTTTTTTTAATATGCAGCTTAATTTACCGAATGCTGCCCAGGCCAATCTAACTCGTCTCTTGATTTTAGCCGTTTTGTTTTTTTTTTAGTTTAATAATTTGTCCCAGATATATATTATATTCCTCTACTTTTTTCTTGGTTTATTCTGATCGTGATATCTTCGTCTATGTTTGTTATGATTTTAGTTTGAGTGTAGATCATACTCAAGCTTATATTCTTAGTTGCTGTGTCTAGTTCTTTTAGCATTTTTATCAGTTCCTCTTTCTTATCTGTTATTAAGGCGATATCGTTAGCATATCTTAGGTGGTTCCATTATTGTCCGCTTACTTTAATGCCTATTTCTTCCCAATCTAAGTTTTGAAAAACAGGAGGGGAAAATCTGTCACCCATCTATCTCCTCTTATGCGCATTGGCTTGGTTCCGTCGTGGATTTTGATTGTTTGATTTTGTTGCTTCGCTTTATATATTGGCTATTAAACCTGTGGTTAAAGCCATTGAAAGCCTTTTCAAAGTCTATAAACCCCATATATAATCAAATGCTGTATTTGTTAGCTCGTTCTATTAGGAAGTTTCAACTGTACTGAAACCTTTTCTGAAGCCTGCTTGTTCTTTTGATTGATATCCGTCAAATTTTGTTGTTAGTTTATCTGTTAATATTTTCGTCAAAAGCTTATAAATTACATTGAGGAGTGTTATACGTCGATAGTTTTTTAGGTCTGCTCCATCGCCTTTCTTGTGTAGCGTAATGGTTACTGATTCTCTCCAGTTGTTTGGGATTTATTTTTATTTAGGTATCTAATTTTTTCAGGAGAATATGGGTTGTACTAACTACAGCTTTGCTACGGTACTTTAGCATTTCTGCCGTAACTCCGTCTTTATTTCCGCCTTGGTTATTTCGGGTTGTAGTTTTGAGTTAATGTTCTTTATTTTTGTTTGGAGTTACTTCATAGTTTCTCGCGATAGTTCTCTTTTCGTTTGGTATAATTCTGTATAGAATAGTTGTGTTTTCTCTCTATTCAATACTCTGTCAACTTTTATTTCTTGGCTTTTTCTTTTATTTTCTTCTATCATTTTTCTTATAGTTTATTAATTATTGAAACTTGTTATCTTTTGTTATCTTGACAATAATAGAGATATGTTTGAAACGTGTATTTATTTTGTTTATGTTATGCTCATTACTAAGGCTGCACAATAGCATAATTAGTTTTGATAAACATAACGAAATTTGTTTATTAAGAAGATCTTCTTTTATTATTATTGTTATTTTGTTTAGTTAACCAATAAGTTTTCTATGGTTTTGACCAATCTTCCCTAGTTTTTAAGAAATTTATAAGTTAATGTTATGATTAGTTCATGATTGACCTTCCGAGATTTAAAGTTTTCCGAGAAATACTGGAAAAGGTCAATCTCATTATTAATCTCGAGAAGTGTGAATTTTATAAGCAACCTCGGTCTATATTAAATTGATTTATTCAATGGATTGTCCTATCTAGTTTGTGTTAATAAATCTATGGGTTGCAAGCTCGTGGAGACCGAAATTTATTGCAACAATTTAGTAAAGACGTTATGGAGCCGTTCCGCAAGTGCCCGAGTGCGGCCTTTACGAACCGTTAACAAGCAATAAAACTTATTTTGCATAAAATAGACGTTAAATACACATGTTTATAACATTGCCGATTGTGTATCGGCGTGCTCGACAAATCGACGGCTATTATTTTGTTTTGCCACACAACTTTTTTCGTCAAAAGAATGATGCTTTTTTCTACGGCGCGGCATGGGCGAAGTTAGGTCATCAGATCTGGGGGGGCTAAAGCCCCTCTTCTCGTAATACCCCATAGTGAAATATTTTGTTGTGTAAGATAAACATATCATACAAATTAACCCTGAAAGCAAAGTTATAATAAAAGAAAGCATACAATTAGTACAACTTTATTGAAGAAGCAGCTTCCTGTTTTAATAAATTTGCAAGAGCTAAAAAACTGAATCGCTCTTGGCACATGGATGATTTTTCAAATTATTTTTGGGGGAGCTAACTGAGTTTTTAAAGGGGGCTTAGCCCCCCAAGCCCCCCTAATTTCGCCCATGCGCGGCCTGCAGAAACATTAGGGAATTATTGGAATAAAACCTAACTTTATTTTAGAGTCGGCTTTATTCTGACAGATTTACAAACTGACAGCTGACCTCTCAAAATTAACATACCAAAGTCAAATTTAAAAAAGTCGCTAACTTTTATTTAGTAAAAACAGTCACTAATAAATTCGGTTCTTAAATACCCAAGGGCAGAATTTTAAAAGAAAGCAGATCAGGTTTTCTTCCGATAAGTGTTTACGTATTTTCAAAATTTTTAATCAATAATAGTTTAATGCAGCTAGAAATACAGATTAAACGAAATTGAGCACATTTGAAGTGCTCAGATATCCATTTTTCAGGGGTGATTGAGAAAAATTGAACCCCATTTGAAGTTCTTATCCCCTGAACACGAGGCTTAGATTTCAAGGGAAATAAAATTGTGATAAATATGTTTTTGAGATATAGAGGTTTTTAAAAAGTACGCATACTTAACAAAATTTTCTTTTTGAGTGCAAATAACTTTTAAAAAATTTCTAATGTCAAACTGATTTTTTTTACATGTCAATTTTAATTTTTAAAATAAAAATACATGAAGTTGGTCAGGAGTACAAATGAGCATTCAAAACTAAAAATACTCTTGCATTTGGTATAACTTTTTCCAAAATTTTTTGACGCGATTTTTTTTTAATTCTTTTATTTTCCAAAAATTTTCAACAAAAAGTACATAATTTTTTTGTTTAAATTTGTATCTTCTACATATATTTTCCCGCGAACTGCTTGTTTCCGAAAATATAATATTTTTTTTTCAAACTTTTTGCTTTGTCGCCATTTTTCTGTAGTTTTTATATTGCAATTTCTTTCTTCATCTCACCTTGAGATGTGTTAAGCCTGCTCCCTCCCCCACCTCCCACCCTCAGTACCTAGTATTTTTCCAATCAGCCAAGGGTAAGGTCCCTAGAAAATGACCCGGCTAGTTGCCCCTCTGAAATTGGTATTTTTAAGGACTGATTATATTGATATATTTTATTTTTGAAACCAGCGTATTTTTTTTAAAATATCGTATTACACGCAATATTTTAATTTTTTTATATTGATATATTATTAATTTATTGATTTATTTTAAAACGATTTTTACCTAAAAATTAATCAAGATAAAACAGCGAAAAAAATGATTGCTGCGGTCAGAAGTTTTTAATAATTTGTTTTATTAAATAAAAAAATATAAAATAGAAAACAACATATTAAAAAAATATTAATTTTTTTTTTAAAAATCGTTTTGGAGTATCTACAAATTTTCAACTATTTCATACTAGTCCGGCCAAAATAAAATGAGGCGCCCTCTGTTTACAACACATTCATCTTACTGGGTTGTCTTCATTTTTAGCAAATTTACCATAAACAAAATTTTAAAATTACAAGAAAAAACGGCACTTGTCTGGTACGTTTAACCAGAACGACTCCAGCCCGTTCATAATTCACACCCTTTTATTGGGTTTCTATTGTTACCGCTAGCTCAACTAGACTCCGGCCCGTTCACAATTCACACCCTTTTATTGGGCTTCTATTGTTATCACTGGGCTTAAACAGGATGACTCAGCACGTTTTATACACATTCTAAAATTCAAAATTTTTTTAATAAAACTGTGTGAGTTCTAATTTTGAAGATATAACGAATGGTTTTGGATTTTTGCAATTTTTAGAAAGTCCATTAGTATTTTTTTAGGTTTCTAGATTCGTACGCACCTACCTAATGAAATAGGTATATAATATAATAAGTATAAAAGTTTAAAAAAAATATTCCTTTTTAGAAAAATAAGGTATGGAGTTTTCCAGCAAAAAAAGGCTTAGAAGGAGTAAAATTAATACCTAATAATGATAAATCAAAAAATTATAGCATACGAATGGACAAAAAAGTTAGCGCTTATTAAAGCTATCTCTTTTGCGTTTTATTCTGGCCGGACTAATACTGATCCCACAAAAAATTAACTAGAGTAAAATTGTTGCCGTATCTTGGACTGTAGTCCCAAATATTCGCATATACTCGTAACATCCCAAACACGCGACAAGCGGCCATACATAACATTACGTGTAGCCGGCCGGTGTTCCTGGCTGGAATAACATCGAAATTCTGGACATCGCAGTTGTTGCAGCCATACTCGGGTGTGGTGACATTATTACACGTGGCCCAATTGCTTGTAACTACTTAGTAAATGTCTCTAAAGTCGTAAATTCGTAGATTGTTATGGCTACATTATATTTTGCTACACTTACGAATCCATTTCAACAATTCTAACACACAACAATTTTTTCAATTTTTACCTGTAGTACCTAGATGACGGTGAGCCAGAAATTCTATTAAATGATTTTAAAAAAATTCTTAAAGAATGTTCTTCTTATGACCTAAAGATTCTAGAATTAATAATTGTGTTATACAAAATCCTGAGCTTTCCTCAATATTGCAAATAGAAAAAAATGACCTAACAGTTTTAGGAAGCCCTTTTTCTAATCAATCTACTTTTAACTCTTTACAATAGAAAATTATTATTTTTAATAAACTATCAAAAAAACTATCTTTAATTGATTTACACTCTGCCTTAAATATATTAAAATATTCTTTCGCATTACCTCGAAGTTATTTTCTTCGCTGTGCTCCTTGCTGGAAAGTCAAAAATATTTTATCCGATTTTGATAAAAAATTAAAAATAACTTTGAAAAATATTACCAACTGCCATATAGGAAACCTCGGCATTCGTGATGCTTCTAGTCTTTGTTTTTCTGCATTCCTTGGCTCAGTTAATGATGCTTTAAATCTTCTTAAAACTATATTATCAATTGAAATTTTAAATTATCCTGACTGTGATTTTAAAGAAGCTTTTGATTTTTTGACTTCTTTTTCTAATATCAATCCCTTTTAATAATGTCAATCGCCAAAAAGATTTTGATTAATTTGTTGTTCTAAACTCGAAACAATTTTCAATTCATCCAGTGATCCCAAACATCATGCTAGGCTTCTAGCTCTGCAAGAACCGAAAAGCAACGCCTGACTAACAGGTTCTACCTTCATATGCTCTAGGGAACCTCTCTTTAGGTTTGGGCCAACCTTTGTGCAAGATACACGACTGCTCTTGCGGCAAAACCGTAGACATTTATGGGCACCCCGCCCTAAGCTGCTATAAAATGCTGGTTGTTTATCTAGTCACGGGCTGCTCAACAACATTATCAGGAGGGCTCTTGTCTCTGCAGGAATACCCTCAGCCCTTGAACTTCCTCGTATGTGCAGGGAAGATGGAAAGCGAGTAGATGCTTTGTCCTTGTTTCCCTGGTGCAAAGGAAAATCCCTAATTTGGGACCCCACGTTCAGAGATACTTTCGCATTTTCTTATCTTGATAAACATCAAAAATACTCTGCCAATATATGGGCCCCTAAGCTCACACTAGGTACTATAGACTAAATTACCTTTTGTTTGATACCACACAAGCCATGTTTTGACTTAAACTCAAATTTTTGAAATCTACCCCCACCCTTAAAAAAAACAAAAAACTAAAATGTATTTTGTTAAACTCCGGACTCAATTACCTTTCGTTTGATATCACACACGCCATATTTTCACTTAAACTCTAATTTTTAAAATATACCCCCACCCTTTTTTTTCAAATAAATTAAAATGTATTTTGTTTAACTGCAAACTCAATTACCTTTCGTTTGATATCACACACGCCATATTTTCACATAAACTCTAATTTTTGAAATCTACCCCCACCCTTTTATTTGGTTTCTGTTCGGTGAATTTTGTTCATTTTTAAATGGGACCATTTCGACCCAAGACCCAGCCTAGGTACCAAATTTCATTAAAATCGGCCAAGCGGTTTTTGAGTTATGCGCGTTGGTCGTTACAGACAGACATACAGACACACAGACAGACATACAGACAGACAGACAGACAGACAGACAGACAGACGGCGCAACAAAAAAGTTTCAAAATCATCTGAAACGCAAAGATATATAAAAATTTTTGAAATCGGAGCAACTTTTTTTTTCTCGAAAAAATTAGGATCACCATAGCTCAACACTACTATAGTATAGTATATGTGTGAGCTAAAATCAGCCGAAGCTGCCCGTAGCGGAGAAAAACAAAAGCTAAAAAATACGAAGAGCTGGAAGCCAAAGGGTACATTTTTTGACGCTTCAACGTCGACCCTGGGTTGAAGAGCTAAATCTTTAGTTAACAAATTATCAAAATTAAGAAACAATTAAAATGCAAATTGCTTCATTGAGCAACAAATAGGTCTTGCGATTCATCGCGACAATGCACCTTATATTCTTGAAACAATCCCAGACGATACTGGATTAGAGGAATTTTTTTATTTTGATGCTTTATTTTTTCTTGTTTTTTTGTTAGTTTTACAATTTTATTTGTTTCTTTCATTTTATTATTAATTTAATCATTTTCTGTACATTAATTATACCTTATTTTATACAAAAATAAAGAGTATTTTTCTATAAATATTAAATTATTGATCTCGAGGGAAATAGAAACAGGATGTAGGCACATTAGAATGTCCAAGCGCGCCAAGACTGATATGATTGCTGCGTTGGGCACAAAAAAACGTTGGGATGCTGAGGGGAATACTCACTGGCGATAATTAGTTGAGGAAGCACAGGACACGTGTAGCAGCAATAAAATTCGTTAAGAAGACACCAAGTGTTAGAATGTAAGACCTACTCAAGAATGAGAAAATAGGCACTCCGGGCAACAACCATGAGCGCGGAAGGGCTGTATGTCCATACATTGGTTGATATTCTGGACTTGCAATAGGAACACGAAGGTTAAATGACCTGGACATTGAATGGAAGTGCAGAGAGTGGGTTAGGTTAGGAGTTGGAAATAAAGCGACGTATGCAGCCTGTAGGCAGAAATAAATTGATTTCGAAGACACTACGTGCGAGAAAGTGACCCTACTCAAGGATGAGAAAATAGTCACTCCGAGCAACAACCGTGAGTGCAAAAGGGCTGCACGTCCACAATTGGGTTGACATACTGAACTCTCAATAAGAACAAGAAGGTAAAAGACGTGGACATTGAACGGTGTGGGTAAGGAGATCGAACCTACTCTAATCCACTTGCCGGATCTATGGGCAGCCACTGCTACTACTACTTTAAATATTTTAAAACAGCATTATCATCATAAAGTGCAAGCCAATTTCCTCGTATTATACATTGGAATCTCTATCAAATCAGTAAGTACTTGGTCTGTAAGTGCACTGTTTTCTAGTGTTCTGAGTTTGTTTGCGTTACAAATGAACTGTAAAGAATATTTAGTAGGAAAATTGATTTTAAAGGAAACACAATAGTCCAGTCAACGAAAGGGGTTGTAGAGTGCATGGAGGGGGGGAGAATTTTTCTCCCCGGGAATATGTTAAGGGTAGTTAGGACGTTAACATAACAAAAGTCCCCACTCCTAACTGTCCCGCTTCAGTGGCGTAGGGGGGTGAAAAGGTGCATTTTTTCGGTTTTGTGCCAATAACTCGATTACGGTGCGTGGTACAAAAAAAATATTGTATTAAAAATTAAAGAGGATTAAATTCCCCATAAAACGGTTGTACCAACCTTACCTTTATTCTTAACAGGTTCTGAGATAGTGCCCACCAAAACCGGTAATTTTTGAAAAAAAACTTTTTGCTCCATGTTTTTTCTGAAACTTGTACATCTAACATTTTTGTTTTAAACTTTCAAAGATATTCATTAAAAATAACAATATAAAGCATTCAATTTAAAAATATGTATTTATTTTTTTTTCCACAAAAAATTGTATAATAATTGCTTTTACCATCATCTTTCTTCATCATAATAATAGGCTTTTGGACAAGCTACAGACTTTTAATGGCACCCTGATGGAGGTACTTAAAAAATATAAAGTAGATATTATTATTATTAAGGGTTGACATTACTGAACCAGCTTAAAAATTGGATAGGTCACTAGGCATTTATACCGGGACTATTGATTCACAAATTTACATCTATATTGCATATAAAGCATAAAAAACTTATACATCTTCAGGCACAGAAAGTGATGGTGATGAAGATTTGTATTTTTGTTAAAATTCCTATACACTTTACACTATTTACAATTTTATAAATAAGCTAATAAACTATACAACTAAGTACACATATGAAAAGTGCATTTAGACCGTTCGTATTATATCTACTTACATTTTACCCAATAAGCTTGTTGAAGTACTCATGTGTACATACCACATAAATTGCATAGTATACAGTTCTCTAACTATATTTATAAGACCTAGAGTATCTTCTGGGTACATCAAGTCCATTAATGTGCGTAGTAAAAGCTTTCAAGTAAAGTTTATCAAATTTGTAAATTCAAGATCATTATTTTGTTTGTCTTGCTTTCTTTGGTTGGGAAGGGCGAGCTTCTGGCTCCACTTTCGAAATTTTCTCGAGGTCAATAGTTTCTCATTCGGTGTTAGTCCTAGGCAATGTCAGAAGGCATTCCATCTCTTCGTCGTCTTCATTGTGATTGATTGAAATGGATACATTAAAACATACCCTGACAATTGTTGCACAAATGGAAACAATTCAGCGCCATCTTTTTGCAACTACATTTTATGCTACTGCAGTCAGTTGCGCATCTACAAAAAATCATGACGTAAATTTATTTTGGTGCCACAGGATCTTGGGTGAAGACTGCAACTAGATATTTTGCTTCTCAACCCCATAATTATTCTGGAACTAGCTGATTTCCTAACCAACCAACTTGATAATATGTTCTATACGAATGTTGTTTCGTTTCTATCTGACTTGGGGGAAGTCATGATAGATCAGATCAGAGTTAATACTTGCGACCGATTTTAAAAATAACCGAAATCTGTACGCAATTAGGGAATTTTTATTTACCGGGAAATTATACCATTTTTGGATTTCAGGGTGTTTTTGATGAAGCTTTATAAATCCAAGCTTACCCCTTCGAAATGCTGCCGATGTTGAATCGCAACCAATAAAAGCATTCAGGAACAATATTTCTTTTTGTCCAAGCTGCTAAATTTCGTGGGTGGATTATACATGAGTTTCCACTTTTTCTCCGCCAGGTTTTATAAATAAAATATTGTGGTCGGGTGAAGTATTTTCAACAAGGATTACTGCGAGATCTATATCTTCCCAATTAAGCTACATTGCATGTATTGAGTTTGCAGTGCGTTGTGATTCCACTTTCCTGAACTTACAGGTTGAGTTTATGTTAATCCCGTTAAATTTACATTATATTGTACAAAGATGAAATAAAAATTGACCTGATTTAACTTACTTTTTTACCCATGTCGTATATATCAATGTTTTTCACTTTTCATACTACAAAAGATAATAGAAAAATTTGTAAAAAAATACAGCACGTTCCATTTAAAGAATTACGTTCTTGCCACACCCCGGAGAAAAACAAGTTAATTTTCTCCAACTTTACGGGTTTTGTTTATTCTTTCGTCGCTTTATATTAAAAAGTTAAGGGGTTAACATTACATTACAACATTTAACATTACCCTAAATTTTATCTTTTCTCGATCCTGCCTTTTAGCATATTTTTTGTTTAAAAAATTATATTCAATTTATTTTAAATAATACAAAAAACCAATAGAAAAGTTTTAGTAATATTCCTGAAAGTTGATAAATTTGATTAAAAATTGAAATTTGCTTTCTTTCTTTTGATAAGTTAAAGGTAGATTGGTAAAAATTACACATTTTTAAAGAAAATTGATCGGTCTTTAACTTTTATGTTAACGAATTTCTTCTAAAATCAAAAACAATTTTGTTAGATGAATAAATTTGATAAAAAATATGAGGCAATAATATGTTTTTCAAAAATTACCGATATTCGGTAGCCAATATCTCAGTACCTGTTACGTTAAAGATAAAGTTAGCACAACGGTTTTGTAGGGAATTTATCGCTCTTTATTTTTTAATAGGACTTTTTTTTGTACAACCTACCGTAATCGAGTTATAGGCACAAAACCGAAAAAATGCACCTTTTCACCCCCCTACGCCACTGAAGCGGGAGGGTTAGGAGTGGGGACTTTTAGTATGTTTACAAGGCTTAAAGCCTGAAATAGTTTATGACTATAATAAAATTTAAAAAGATCGTATTTATTTTATTTATGTATAATATATAATTTTGGAAATTCTCTCAAATTGCTTTCCATGGACCGCCCACTGTTCGCCTCTCAGCTGGCTTTCATCATAAATTTTCCTGCAACGATTCCCGCGTCATTTCAGATTCACATTATTCTGCTTACATAGGTTTTAATTGAAAAGTCGCCGTCAGACTCCGCTTTCAGAAAACATGTCCTCTAAGTAGGTTCTAGGAGCAGCGACAATTTAAAACTTTCCAAAACTATTTTATGATTCCACCTTTAAAATTAGTGCCTTTATCTTTACAAGCTTCTTTTCCTTTACCTCTATTACCTTATTATCAAAAACAGTTTCCTTGCTGTTTGCTAGTACTAATTATTCAGTTCCTATGTCTTTTTTTAAGTAGTTTTCTAACCTCACCAATATTGGCAGAATTCACCAGTATTCAGTTACGTCTTATTGTATGTAGGTTGCTTTGATTAGAGTTTGTTACAGGGTTTTAATATATAAATGTTATTAATTTTTGGCTCTCCCAAGCCCCTTGTTTTGTACAACAAATCATTTATAAACCAATATTTGTCTTTTCAGCAAAAATAATGGTCAAATCATGCATTTGTTTGTATCCTTTACCCCCACTTCATCCACTCTTTGTCCCGCCTGACGTATTTCATAGGTGTCATCAGCAGCGGCCATTTATCAACTTTCACCCGCTCCTCCCTTTCCCTTTCTCCAGATTTTCCCCAAACTTCCTGACGTTGGCAAAAATCGCGGCTGGTCTAGCGGAAAAAGGAATTTTTACTGAAACAGCTAATTCAAAATAAAACACATCAGGGTTATTAGTTTTTTCTATCGGCTTCAGCTTCAAATATTGTTATTTTTATGCATTATTTATTATTTCTTTAATTGTATAAAGATTTTTTATTTCTTCTTCTGATATTTTTATTTTCTTTCGATTATCTAAATTATCGGAAGTAGCTACTCAAACCTAGCCATTTTAGTTCTATTATACTGTTCGTTATCTAATTTTTGATTGTTTTTTAATATGTTCAGTTTTGAAACGAGAAATATATAATACAATCTTTAGAAGTTTAATTTTCTGTAAAAACTAACATTATTTAAAATTTCTGCAAGAAATTCCCACCATCTTCACACTTTAACAAGCTCAACAATTAACCAAACAGTTACTTGGCACACACTGTCAGTGTTGAACTGCTTGAAGCAGAACAATTCCAACTATCTTTAACTTTTATCTAAATTTTGTTTTACAGTTATATTATGGTTTCAAGAGAAATGCCCATCACAACCTTTGGTCTTTTCAGGTTATTTAATGGTCGACTTCTGAAAAGTAGTTACTGTATTTAAGAAGCTTGAACTAATAAGCATATCTCATAATGATTTGTTACGCGATAAAACTGAGGGAAATTTGCTGGACTGTAGTACTAATATTTTTTTACTATAACGAATTTAAGTATGGTTGTTTACTCTTTTGGAAATTTTTGGTAAACTTGATACTAACTAACTTTTATCTAAAGATTAGCTTTCAGTTTTGTTTTTCTTATTAGATGTCAGATGGATTTACTTGCCACATTTCGCTTTCGAACTTTGTAATTTGGAACACAAATCCTGAACTTCATAAAGAGCCATCTAAAGCTATAGTTATTTACTGATGCTTAGTTGGAGGTTCGGTTTAGAGCTAAAGCTTTGTTGAAGAATCTATTACTAAAAAGGACTCTTGTAAAAAAGGTGTTTTTTCTTTGCCGCACCGGAAGCTTTATTTTCCAAGCCCATTGGAAAAAGGGTTTGTTCCGGCTTTGAACCAGAATTCCTAATATCCGAAATCCGCGATCTTTAAGCGACCCTCAAATTTTGTATGCGGCCCGCGAAGCTCGCAGCCATTTATCACTCCGCTCATTGTATCAACTATCAAAGCCGGCAAGGTTTCGGAACAATACATTTGCTTCGATAGTGTGAGTATCGACAACAACGAGAACAACATTTGTTTTAAGAGGCTCTTTAAGATTAATTTAATTATTTGAATCCTTATTGTCTGTTTCATTACACTTGATTCTATTTTTATTTCAAGTTCTTTTATGAGTTTACTTCACAAAAATTAAAGTTACATGTGGGATACCATTTTTTGCACCAGGATCAAGCTTTGATACAGTGATATTACTGATAACATCAATATCATAAGTATCGACAGAATCGAATTTTTTTTTTGTAAATGTAGGTAATATACTTGGGAATATTCTTGATGGAAGTGGGTGGGCCACAGTAACTCCTTTTTGCTCTGTCCTAGGTCCATCTCTTAACCCACTCACTGCACTTCCATTTAATGTCCAGGTAGCTGATGAGGTCTTCCAATTCTCTTTACAAAGTCCAGTAGGTCAGCTTATTCTTCTCTTCTTCTTCCTCGCTCAGAGTTGGTGTCCCGATTATCTGTTGCCTCATATTTGCGTAGGCCTCACATCCTGCCACGAGGTGCCTTGATGTCTCTTTTTGATGTCCACAGACACGGTTGTGTGTTGCCTTGAATTTCCCCTGTGTGCCTTAAACTAGAAAAATCAGAGACCCTAGAATATTTTAAGTGAATTGCTGCTACTTAGAGTTTAAAAAGTAAACTTTCCAGTACAATAGTCCTTTTGGTCCGATGAGCACACCCCTACAAAGCGGAAAGTTCGCAACCCTCCAGACTTTGAGGGGGGCGAGCGTGAGCGTGGCTGTCCTTTGAATTGGCATTTTGTGTTTTACGTGAGTTTAATTGTTAAACTCTGTATTGAATTCGCTTGAATTACGTCCAGGAGGAGAGTTTTAGACAAAAACGTTGTGTCTGTGAAAGGTCACAAATCACTAGGCCTATTTCGGACTATGGGCGACCATAGTTTTGCTTTAATTTAAAGTTTAACTGTCGTTGAAAGTTTCCTTTTAAATTTATTATCTATTACAATTGAAAAAATAATTTAGTTTCAGAATTTTGACAAATAACTTCATTAAAGATGGACGATGACCCAGTATAATTTAAAATTAATTTTGTTGTATGATTAATCACCTTCATTTGACTTGCTTAGTTAGATCTTTAAGCATAGATTTCTTTAATAATTTTTATATCAGGACTTCTTCTCATGATGGACGCAGAAAAACTTGACTTGTATAAATTTGTCAATAATTATTTACTAGGCCTAAATACAGCTATGGGCGACCATAGTTTTATTTTAAATTAAAGTTTTAACTGTCATGGAAAGTTCCCTTATAAATTTAGTAACTATTACAATTAAATTTCAGAATTTTCACAAATAACTTTATTAGAGATGGAAAATGACTCAGTATTATTTTAAAATTAATTCTGTTGAATGATTGATAGCCTTGGTTAGTTAGATTTTTAACATAAATGTTTTCTATTAATTTTTGTTTCTGCATTTATTGTTATGATTTTTAAAGCAGCAGAACTTGAGTTGTGATCGTAGCTTTGATTTTAATTTAAGTTTAACTGCTTTTGAAATTTCCCTTTTAAATTTATTAACCATTACAATTGAAAAAACAATTTAGTTTCAGATTTTTGACACAAACTTTATTAAAAATGGAAGATGACCTAGAATATTTTAAAATTATTTATGTTGCATGATAAATTGCTTCAATTGGACGTGCTTAGTCAGATCTTTAAGCACAGATTTATTTAATCGTTTTTATATCAGCATTTATTATTTTGATTTTAGAAGCAACACAACGCTTAAAACCATCCAACCAATTTTTTCTGTGTTTTTTTAATTCATTAGTATTTGTCTCAAATTGAGTTTAATATTTGGAGTTTCTATTTTAATTTTATTAAATTTACTGACCTGATGTTGGTTGATTAAAACCAGGATTTACATCTAACCATTTTTATAAAAATATCTACGTTCTATATAATCCACATTTCGTCCTTTTGACATTTGACAAATGATGTATTTTAGCTGCGCTTCTCGAAAGGATAGACAGAGGGAAAGAATGGTTGCCGACCGACATTAAAGCTCGCACATGATTGGTTGTCAGAAATGAGAATAATTAGTCAATGTCCAGGCGAGGATATTTTGTTATACAAGTTAATAACATAGTTTGATTCTCTGAATTAAGAAGTTTATTTTGAAAGATGGTAGGGTAGAAAAAAACCGAAGAAGTTCAGAAAAGGCTCTGCCTGATGAACTAATTTAATTTTTGAAACGACTATTGAAAACTATTAAGACTCATTTATAGACACTGCCTATAAATAAAGCTTTAACAACCATTAAAGATGCTACTGAATCCTAGTTAGTATTTCAAAAGTAAAACAGTATCGAGAACAAAGCTAATCAGACTCTAAACCAAACACGACTCTTGAATTTGATATAGATCCCACATTATACACAGTGAGTACATAAATCATCCAGATTCAACCCCACCCGAAATTTGGATAATTAATTTATGCAGATTAAGGACCGTGTAGAGGGAGAACAAAAAAAAGGTTATCAGAATAATCAAACAGACGGTTTTAGGAGCACTGGAAGGGATCTGGCTCATAATAATAAATATGAAGGAGATTTAACTTTTAGATCAAAATATTACGTTGTATCTTTAAAATATATTTTGGCTTTATGTTTGTTTTGCGTCTCGAGGTATATCAGATTTTTTTAAACTAGAAAAAGTCAACGTCATTTTATCATTTACGCATTCATGAAATCATTCTAATGACTATTGTGTCCGTATTCTAAATATATTTTGTATTCTATTGCTCTCCTTTTTTCTAACATTATCGATTATTTTTCTTACACAGTTCAATTCATTTCCAGCCTTAATTCTCGTCTTATATTATTTCAACTTATGCAGAAAAATGTCGAGTATTGTTGGGAGTCTTATGCCTTGCAATATTTACATGTATTGTCTGTGTGCTTCCTATTTTTTTAGGGCTTTAGAATATGTTTGTTTGCCACTCATTTGTAGCGTTTCCTTTTCCTCTTTCGTGATTTGTTCTGTGTTTGCAATTAGTTCGTTTCTGTTGTATATCATTTTAATTTTATTTCTTTTGCCAATAGGTTGTAAGATCCACCTGGGCTATGAAAATCTTCTACATCTCTGCCTTTTAGAAAACTTTTTAATTTTCTACCGACATTTTTCTTGCTAATGATATTAACTAGAGCAGAGTAAGGAATAAAGCAGGTAATGCAATTTATCGTACCAATATTGGCGTGTAATTTAATTTATTACAGGAAATTGTATCGCCATGGAACGATTGGCAAAAGTGTCTGTCCTCATGTCTTGCTGTCCGTCGGTCTTAATTAAAACGCAATGGCTTGTAAAATGTCTAAACGGTTATACAGGATTAAAAGGCATTAAATCTATTACATCTATTAATATACTAAAAAATTGAAACACAACTACATCGTAATCATGTTTTTTATGCCTATTATTATTATTTTCCAGTTCATTTGTCTGATCTTTTTTGAAAAGAAACGTTATTCTTCAATAGGCTATTAATATAGTATCATCAGAAAATTTTATGTCGTTCATAGTTGTTTCATTAACCTTAATTTGTTTCATTTTATTTTCAAGATTATTTTCAGAATTTTTTTTGCTCTGATCACTTTTACCAAAACCTTTAGATCTTCTACAAGTTACAATTAGTACATCATTTTAAGAGCAACTATGCCTTGTTTTATTGTACTTTCCTGTATGCCCGCAGATAGAAAAACGATAACTGCAGTGGACTGTATATATTTTATTAAATGAAAGCGCGAACAAACATAAATATATTGATACGAAATCACGAAATAATCAAAGGTCCATAGGTTAATTGTTGGTACCACACAACGGAAATCAGAAACAAAGCACTCACCAGTTTGCAGCCAATTTCTCCACGTTCCAGGGGCCCCTGTCTTGATCTAATGATGGCACCAAGTAGCTGAAGGGCTGAAGTTTCTAGTTCTATGCTTCAGTACACCAAAATCGAGCACTTTCAAGTGTAGAAAATTGTAATAGTTGGAGAAAGAAATTAACACGCCATTTTCTCGAGGCGGTAGAAAAAGATCTCACTGATTCTTGGTGCGCATGTCCAATGCGTGGAAAATCTACTCTGTCCGTCATCTAATTGTGTGGTTTTAAAATTTTAAAAACAACCGCGAAATTTAGCGGGAGCTAACACTTTCCTATACATTTTTTCTGGTCACTTTTTTTAAAGAACGTTTAGATCTTTTGCTAGATTTAATATTAATATAGCATTCTCAGAATATTCTACGTCCTTTATATTTTTTCAATTAACTTTGCCATGTTAAGTAAGTATGCTTTTTATTAGCCCTCCTCTGCTTATAATGCACATGGTAGATTGTAAAATCTAAGTTGTCAATCACATTCTTAACCATAAAAAATTCTTTAACGCCGATAAATGAAGTATCGTGGCAAGAAAAATTTTCGGGCTTAACAACTGGTCTAAGATCGATAACAGTCGACATTTCCAAAGTCCCTTAGCTCCAGGTCTCGGCCCTTTTGGCGTGTCGGTTCAGTGTTCCGCACAACTAATGTCCAAGAACGCCCTTTACATTCGGCCATGGAGCCCGACCCTTTTCTGATATAATTGAGTTCTCTATACTACTATCGTTCCCAAGCAAAGACGTTAACAACCATCAGAATCCAAGCCAGAGTTGCCAGATTAATAGAACTTTTTCATCATGCCATCTAAGAGGAGCAGATAAAAAAGAAAATGCAACATTGCGGACTTAAGAAATTAAAATACGAATTAGCAAAAAATTCGGAGCGTATTTCGGCTGTAAGAAGTTGCAAATACAAGATGAAAAGATCTCTAGAAAATCTGGAGAAATTAGAGTGAAAAATCCCCAGAAATCTCTATGGTCCCATAAAAGAATCAACTGGGCCCACTAGAGTGAACGATAATTTAGAAACATTATAATTCAAACCCATTAGATATATAAATGTTCATAATGGTACAGGCACAAAGATAAAGATTCTGGGTCATATTTACAAAATGGACAATAATAACAACCAATCAAGCCAAATAAAATTGCAGATAACAAACAAATAATTAATGTAACACTTGCAGACTATTGAAGGTTGGTTTATCCGTAAATGAACGTGACTTACTAACTAAAGAAATTAAAATAGGAATTAGCGAAAAAGTCGGAGCGTATTTCACCTGTAGGAACTTGCAAATACAAGATGAAAAGATCTCTGGAAAATCTGGAGAAAATAGAGCGAAAAATCCCCAGAAGTCTATATGGTCCAATAAAAGAATCAACTGGGCCCAATAGAGTGAAAGATAATTTAGAAACATTATAATTAAAAACCATTAGATATATAATTGTTCATAATGGTACAGGCACAAGGATAAAGATTCTTGATCATATTTACAAAATGGACAATATTAACAAGCAATTGAGCCAAATAAAATCGCAGCGCAGACTAGAAACAGAATATCTGAGATTTATAACAGTGGAAGAGCATAGTCAAAAAAAGAATAAAATGGAGTATGTTTAGCTGAAGAGGCCAAGACTTATCCAGAGTTGTAGAGCCAAAGGAAAAAGATTGAAAAGTCATGTTCATTAGGAGTCTTCTAATATTATTTAACATCTCGGAGCGTAATTGAGTTCTCTACTATCGTTCCCAAAGACCAAGATCTGGGCCCTACATGCCTGTCAAAAAGAGCACATGATTTATATATAGCCGGCTCGCCTGTTTATAATAATTATATTAATTTATATTCTTTTGCTGAAGTGGAATGATTTCGTTATTGTGTGGCCGATTAAAATTTCGTATAGGGTTACGAAGCTCTTTTGCCCACGTTAACTACTAGTCCCCATTTTTAAAGTTTTTCGATTATCTTTCTCATCATTCATTTCATATGTTTTTTATTGCAACTGTGGTGTGTATACGAAATGATTTTTATACGGATATAGAGCAAGATAGAAAAGATTACTAAACAAAATACACCCGCTAACATCTGTTTAAAGTAATAATTAACTGACCCAAAAAAACTAATTTTCTAATTCAACCCACCATTGCCCAAAAAATTTCATGTATATGTTGCGTGATCCAAGGTTCCCACCTCTTCTATTTAAACTCGAACGAAAATTTCTCATGGCGCCGACGAGCAAAAGTTTTTCGTTTTAAATCTAGAACACGTATTTATTAAAATAGAACATGCAGTGCCAGATTTAATAACTAAATGACTTCTGAGGTTATTCCTGATAATAAAATTTGTTTAATGGATGAAAATATAACTATTTTTACTGCCATGCCATTAAATCTATAAAAAATTTAAATCAACATCTTAAGGAGAGGAAAATGTTTATTCTGCCGTATTTCTAGATGTAGTACAAGCATTTGACAAAGTGTGGCATAAAGGTTTGAATTTTAAACTAAAACGGTTTCTGTCAAAACAATATTCGGATATTTGCAAATCATACATATCTGATAGATAGACATTCCAGAGTAAAACGAAAAGACTCGTCCCCAAATTTAAGAGAAATTCAAGCAGGCGTGTCCCAGGGTAGCGTACTAGGCCCTTATCTATACTTATTATTCACTTATCGATATCCCAAAGCCAGAAAATTATCACATAGCAACATTTGCCAATGATACTGGTTGATTGACGGTAGAAAAATCTATTGAAGAATGCATAGAAAAATTTCAGGATGCAGTCACCGAAGTTCACAGTTTGAACACAAAGTGGCGAAGATAATTAAATGAAAGTCAATTCGTGTTGATTTTGCAAAAAAAATTATAAAT
Source organism: Aspidapion aeneum (assembly GCA_963576565.1). NCBI lineage: Eukaryota > Metazoa > Arthropoda > Insecta > Coleoptera > Brentidae > Aspidapion > Aspidapion aeneum. The sequence goes on from OY755040.1 coordinate 118,491,092, forward strand.
CACATACAAATAACAATTAACAACATTCCCATACAATATTCAAATTAGGGAAAATATCTCTGTATGACACTTGATGCCAAATTGCGCTGAAAAGCACATGTTAAGAAAAAAAAGACGAACTTGAGATAAGGTATAGAAAAATGAACTGGCTAATTGGAAGGAAGCCAATTTAACAATTCATAATTACTCAGAAGGGAGTAACATTCTAGTTTTACAGAGATTTCAAAATAATGTATTCAGAAGCATTGTGAATGCCCCTTGGTACGTTCGAAATAGTGACCTTCATCAGGACACAAAAATCGAAACTGTAGCAGAGACTATAAAAAAGTACACAAAAAGCTATGATTAAGTCTCTTTATCAACATGTGAATGTGGAAACAATTCAGCTGCCAGACAATACTATGCTAGTTCGGAGACTAAAAAGACTAAAGCCGTTTGAGCTAGTAAACTAAGTTAATTACATAAAACAAAATATTGCTATAAAAACAACACAATTGTGAGTTACGGACGAAGCAAAGCGGGGAGAACTGTTGAGTAAACCCTAAGTTTAAATGTAACTTTTCTAGTAAATTAAGTTAAAACAAAATTGCTAATTAGTCTTATTGACTAGCTAGTAATACAACAAACATTGTGTGTCTGACAAAAAAAAACATCGTTAGCCATACTATGACAGAAACTTTTATGTCTTTAACCTACCACCTTGTGAAGATTTGCGAGCAGACCAGTTTTACAATTTTTTTGAAATCCCTACGACATGAATAAAGACAATTCTAAAATTACGATATTTATTTAAAGATAAAGCTTCATCTGCAGCTCTGTTAATTGTAAAAAGGACTTTGTCTACTCATCGAAGATATTGTAGTAGTTTGATCGTTACCATATGCTAAGACATTAAATCCCTCTTATTTTTCATCTAGACCAAACGTAGACGACAATCAAATAAATGCCTTTGGTTCCCTTAAAAGATTGGAAGTTTTTTTGACTTTTGAAGTCTTATGTAAAGGATTTTCCAAATATTTGAAATGTCCAGTCTGGAGCAAGTCACGAGATACATTATGGTACCTACCTAGCTTCCCTATATTTAAAGAAGAAGTTTAATTGACTAAGTCTGTACTGCCATAAAACTAACAGTGCATATTCTAGTTGATTGTGTACGTGATTTAATGTGACGTAACCTTTCAGTTATTCGATCCATACACTGTTATTTTTAAATAAAAAACATAATTATTATTTATTTGGAGCTCGCGTGTTAGGTGGCTATTCCGCGGCTTTGGTCAAATTCATGTAGATCAAAATTATTGGTTGATTCTCGCTTATAATTTGTGCCGGTTTCTAAAACATAGCGGCCATTGTGCCATCAATTGTGTAATCAAAATATATGTTTCCCAGAATGACCTTAGCAAATTCAAGCTTGGAAATCTGGGATTCTATTATCGAACAAAACATAATAAACATTCTGTTTACAAAGCAAATTTAGATGACTATGAACTTAAGAAAGTAATCTAGAATTACAAATGATCCTGTTGACAAAGCAAATTTGAATGTCAATGCACTTAACAAATTCGCAATAAATCACAGATGTTTGGACAAAATTGTGCAACAGCTAATAATTGCAATTAAAAACAGACTTGTCGAAATTCCTGACGGCACGTTTTTCAAGACATGTTTTGAAAGAATACAATGTCTCAACACCAAATGTTTAAATTTTGCTAAAAGTAAATTTGTCGAATTTTATTTGCGTAAAATTTGTTGTTTCTTAAATAAATAAGTATCTAATCTACAGCACATGATTGTAAAAATTCTAGTTCTCAGCATCATCAAGGTTATTACTTTTATCGTTTTTCAATAGTTGTGCCATCTCCCTTAAAAAAAAAATTATGTTGTTATCTTTACTAAATAATATATATTCCTTCTCTTTTCATGTTCAATAAACACTAATTTTAAATATTTATTTAAATTCAGATTTCCTTCTTCTGAAGTTGGTTTAACTATGAAGTTTAAAGTATTGTGTACAAGTTTTAGTTTAGGTTAAAATTATTCATTGTTTTCATGAAAATGTCTTGCTGATTACGTGACATAATTTTAAACAATTACTAAACATGTTTATTAAACTTAAGATTATTTACTTTTGGTTTATCAGCTTCACAATTTTAAAAGGTTTGTTCTTTCATAATAAACTCATTATGTTTTCGTTTAAAATGTTAAACCACAATAATACGATGGTTATCTACGAAGAAGGCTGGTTAAATTTGTAATTGTCTTTTGTTAACCTTATTCACTGCTTCCTTTTTCTGCCGCAGCAACACAGAAACAAAAACTAATTAAACATCGTCGTAGCTGTGGGTAGGAATAAGCGAGAAACAAATTAAAGTGCGCTTTGATGGTATTCGAGGTTTGTAAATGAAAAAATTGCTCTTGAACGTTATGGTTTGCTGAATTCGCTACCAAACAGTAATTGGAATTATCAGCAGTAGGTAAATTGTTATTACAAACTGGCTTTTATTAGATCGTTTCCAGTTATTAAAAAAAAAAATTGTGATAAAAAGTTGTAACTTGATTTAAAATATTATAGCTACACGGGACTATATATTTGACCTTGATTAACTACAAATTAAAAAAAAGTTTTTGTAAGAAGTAACATGTATAATTAAGTTAGTATTTAATCAAGTCTATTTTTATTCCTGGAACACTTCCCTTATTTTTTTGTCCACATGACTCAACATCAGTGTTTGATAAAAGACTAGCGAGCCCTTAGAGGCATAAATTAGCTTTTCTCTCTCTTCTAACTGAAAGTTGAGCTTCAGAAGCAATTATTACCAACCCAGTCGTGGGATTGTAAATACAGGCCTGAGCATTCGGGTCAATGTATCTGACCAACCAGTCTGCTGGTAGTATATATTTTTCGGCTCATGCAAAAGTTTTAGAAGTATAGTTTTTGCAAAGTCACCTGAAATGCTCCTAATACGGGGTTCTATCGATTTCATGAAATTTTGCTTCAATCTGCCCTTCAAAAGTTATCCAAATTCATGTAAAATCTTCCTGGTATAATCTCAACCCTACCGACAGAGAAAAGGCGCGGCTCTTTGCGGTCCGAGCACAAAGTATTTGTTTTCTGACCGACCCAGCACAGGTGGATAGACGGCACCTGATTGGCAGATTTTTTTGAGATGCGCTGTTAATTGCTTTCAGGTGTGCTTTTCGGAACCCCTTTAGTCGGCAGTATGCAGAGTTAGAAAATAAATCAGTGTCGTTTCTGTAGGTGTAGGAATAGAAAGTTTTATTATCTATTTTTATTTCTTTAGTTTACGCCATAATTAAATGAAATAATTTTCATAAGTATATCTACCGCCGCCCATGTCACTTTCTTTAAAGGATATGCCGATGGTCGGCTTTAACCTTTGTTTAATTGACTTTGCAAAAACAATACAAGTTTTAGTTTTTTCCACCTTTCTTGAATTATTGTTATTATTATCACTATCGTTATCGCCGCCATTTTTATAAATATCATGAATATAATGGTTATCGTTACTTTTGTTCTTCTGTAACTTAAAAGCTTTACCGGAATAGACTATCCAATTTTTCAGTGTAATTTAGACATTCAAACGCTCTGTTTTCCATTCCTGCAACTTCGTATTCAACTCGTCTAATTAATAGTTAAACTAAGAAGTTCTTTAATGGACTGAACAATTTCTCTTCGATTTCTCTAATTTGCAGACGTCAGATTAATTGACCCAAGCAAGTATGTAGTTGTTGTAATTTGTCGAGATCGCGGCTCGTTCCTGGCCTTTCATCGCCGAACACGCAGGATCGTCTGTGTGGTCTGGCTGATTTAAAGACTTAAAAACCGACCCTGGCCAGCAAAAGTGACGTCATGGGAGTAAATTTATTAACACTACTCTACTCTTTATCGTGGTGCATTCGTAACAACAGATATTATAAAAGATAAAGTAAATATCCTGCAAAAAGTTATTATTTCTTCTTTAAACGATCAAAGCTTAGAAAGTAATAAACAGTATAGTCTAATCGTAGGTGCAATTGCTGTTATTGTAGAAATAAATTTAGAAATGATTGTAAGTAACAAAAAGTCAAGTTGTGGAAAACATAGTTAAAAACATGAAACTATTTCTATTCATAAAACAAAAAATACAGGAAAAGTCAAGAAACTACCTGATGCACATGCTTAACAAATTACAGTAAATACCCTAGCTGACACTAATACCGATAATTCCATAAAAGAAGAATTAATTTTTCCTGAACATACCACAGAAATACCAGGCGTAGCGCGCAATAAATTTTTTCAACATGAAACAAATTCCTTTTTAACTCGCACTGAAAACGAGGCGACCTATAAATTTTCTTATGAGGATTCTTGGCAATATGAAAACAAACTTCTTTCATGAGTTTAATGCCTAGTTGGGTAACCGATATGTGACTTTTTGATTCACTCCACATATTGCTACCTGGAATTTAAAAATGGCAGAATTTACTTTGCTATTGAAATCTTTTCTTGGGGTGAAAGTTTTTTATGAACATTTGTGGAGCCTTCCTGTCTCATCAATAGGATACAAATTTCTTTTTGCTTTCTTTTTAATCTGCCATTCAGTGTAAGTCGATCTGCTTGTTTAGGGACAAGATTTATAACCTCTAGGGTGATTTTTTCTATTTCTTATTAACAATCTATTATGTCACCAAGGGAAGGTTTTTTGCTAAACTGCTGCTGCTGACTATCAGCATACCTGCGCTATATTAGATATTGTCTTTCAATTGTCTAGAGTATTAATAAAGTTCAGAAAAAAAAATTACCACCACTTGCACCAAGTAAGTAATCTGTTCCTAAAGGTATTAGAAGTACAACTTCTATAGTCTGGACACGCGCGAAATCAAACAATCCAGTATTCCGGTGCCCTTTACCAACCAAACACTTTGCAATTTTTACCTCTGTAATCCGGAGAAAAACTAGATATTTTGAGCGAATTAAAATAAATCCAGTATATTTCTGTTTAAAGGCGATCAAAAACCGGTTGTGGCTTGTTGAATTAAGCCAGAATCCAACGGTAAGTATGCGATTTGGCAAACCTTGCTCGTGATTTGCTTTCCACTTATCTATTTAGCGTTCTTCGATCTATCTTTGAACATAGGCCTCCCTCAATATCTTCCACTCTTCTCTGTGTATTGCCGTGTTCTTCCATCTAGTTCCCGCATGTTTCTTCAAATAGTCCACCCATCTCATTTGGTGTTTTCCTTTACTTCTTTTATTTTCCCAGTCTCCAGTTTACAATACATTTGTATCATCAATCGTCTTTCTGTCTGATAGTATGACCGACAAATTTCCATATTAATTTTGCTACTTCTTCTCTGATATCTCTCACTTTGGTTTTATTTTTATCCATTCATTCCTTTTTCTATCTGTTAGCTTGAGTTGTAACATTTTCTCTTTCCATTGATCTTTGGGCTTTTGTTACCTTATCCATGTTTGATTTTGTGTGTGTTTCCAGATCTGGGATATAAAGGTAAGTACAGGAAGCATACATTGGTGGTTATACACGTTCGTTTTAAGGTACTAAAGACATTTTTTATTATTTAATAGTAGATTAATTAACCAAATATTGCCCAGACCAATCTTAATCGTTTCTTGATTTCAGCTGTTTGGTTTTCTTTTTTAAGTTTACTAATTTTTCTCAGTTATATATATTCCTCCACTTGTTCTGTTTTTTCTTGGTTTATTCTGATCGTGATATCTTCATGTCTCTTTGTTATGATTTTACTTTTAGTGTAGTTCATACTCAAGCCTATATTTTTAGCTGCTGTATCCAGTTCTTCCAGTATTTTTATTGGTTCTTCTTTCTTATCTGTTATTAAGGCGATATCATCAGCATATTTTAGGTGATTCTAGTATTGTCCGCTTACTTTGATGCCTATTTCTTCCCAATCAAAGCTTTTAAAAATATCTTGTAGAGCCTGGTTAAATAGTTTAGGGGATATTATATCATATTGCGTTGTTTTACCAAGGAATAAAGCATATTTTTTTTAATTTCTGTTAGGTAGTAATTATTCAGTATGTATTCAGTATTTCCTTGTATATATTGTTTTGCGTTCTTTAAATGTATTTCTTAAAATTTTTTTTTCAAAATCAAATGAAGATATATTGAACCCTACAGCTTTTTAAACAAAACTATGAAAAATATACCAGTAGCCCGAGTACCGATATCTGCATGTCCGGATTATCGAAGTTGTACTGTAGTTATTTATATTTAACCTTATTTTTAAAACCTTTAGACTGTTTTTCTTTCGTATTTGTACAAACACGGCTCTGTTAAAGGCAACACGTGTTAGAAAATGTCTGTTTTAAATACATGAGAGCCCCAGTAAACCTAACTTAGTTGGTCCTTAATATAAGGTGACAGTTGCTAAAAGCGGAACTGTACTGTCAAAAGGCTCAAACGAGAACGCGAGGATACATGCATAGTTTAAGTTGAATTATTTATTTGCCCGCTAAGTGAGTCGTAAATCTTAGGGAGATGACATATTTTACTTAAAAGTATATCTATTTTTTAACCAAGCAACTAATCTACTTACCGCCAATCCAGGTTATACTATAACACTGTCTTGCTTACTATAGTTTGTAGAAAATGAAAAAATTTAATATGCTTGAGAAATACTTAAGTTCAATAGGAAATTTGTCTTGAGGAAAGTAAAGACAAGGTTAAGTTTGCCATATAATTTAAAGTCAGTGTCTATATCGCTTTAATTATGAAGATCGGACAGGTAAAAATGACGGCAAAATTGCTGCATATATATTGTAAGCTTGAGAATTTAGCTATAAATCATTTTCCCGAGTTAATTCTTGATTATTATTAAAGGGTACAATTATAGGAGTAACAGTAACTAATGTCGGACCTAGCTCTGTTAAGTCTTGAACAATTATTATTATTGTTTTACTTGTACTGAAGTTGGAGGCATTACTTATTAATTCTGTACATTTTGAAATTCCTGCAGAGACTATCAATGTTACTTTAATAACCAAGCTAGATTTTGTTAGCTAGACGTTTGTTATGACACTTTTCTGGTATTCCTAAAATCTGAACAAGTAGAAATATCAGAGATACTTCCTATTTAGCATAGTATATCTTGTTCACCACTAAAAGTTTTTATTTTATGTTAAACATGTAATTAGTTAATTTTTAAATACCAATCTCACCTATTTTGTTTTTTAATTTTAGGTAAGAAATCTTCAATCTACTTTATTGACACAAGCGTAAGTAGGAATGTAAAATATGTGTTCTGTGTAGTTCATAGCAAACATAACATAAAATAGGACTATCATAACAAAAACATTTCATGTAAAAATACTCTGCCAATATATAGTTATAGTGTACGTGTGAGCTAATATAACTAAAAACTAAAATATATTTTATTCAACTCCAGACTAAATTACCTTTTGTTTGATACCACACAACCCATGTTTTGACTTAAACTCAAATTTTTGAAATCTACCCCCACCCTTAAAAAAAAAAACTAAAATGTATTTTGTTAAACTCCGGACTCAATTACCTTTCGTTTGATATCACACACGCCATATTTTCACTTAAACTCTAATTTTTGAAATATACCCCCACCCTTTTTTTTAAATAAATTAAAATGTATTTTGTTTAACTCCAGACTCAATTACCTTTCGTTTGATATCACACACGCCATATTTTCACTTAAACTCTAATTTTTGAAATCTACCCCCACCCTTTTATTTGGTTTGGGTTCGGTTGATTTTGTTCATTTTTAAATGGGACCATCTCGGCCCAAAACCCAGCCTAGGTACCAAATTTCATTAAAATCGGCCAAGCGGTTTTTGAGTTATGCGCGTTGGTCGTTACAGACATACAGACAGACAGACAGACAGACAGACAGACAGACAGACAGACAGACAGACAGACAGACATACAGACAGACAGACAGACAGACAGACAGACAGACAGACAGACAGACAGACAGACGGCGCAACAAAAAAGTTTCAAAATCTTCTGAAACGCAAAGATATATAAAAAATTTTGAAATCGGAGCAACTTTTTTTTTCTCGAAAAAATTAGGATCACCATAGCTCACACTACTATAGTATAGTATATGTGTGAGCTAAAAAGTCAAGTACGCGAAAATGGTATTCCATAAAAAAAATTGAGATAAAAGTAAAGCCAAGTTCTCCAATACAAATTTCAAAATGAAAAGTTCGTATTAATTTGAAAATATCGTTTTATCATAGTTCCTATCAGCCTTCCAAGGCTCAGCTCTCTAGCGTTTCAAGAAGTGGGCAATGTTACTTTTACATAACTTTACATTTATAGCGCAGGGAAGTAAATTAAAATTTTCGAGTTTTTAAATGTTGTTTTTCTGGAAGTGGGCAACATTATTTTTACATAAATTTAAAATTATGGGGGAAGGAAAATAATAAAAATTTTGTGGTTTTTAAATTTTTTCATATAGTTTTATCATAGTTCTTATCAGCCTGCCAAAGCTTAGCTTTCTAGCGTTTCTGGAAGTGAGCAATGTTACTTTTACATAAATTTACATGTATAGGGGAGGGGAGTAAATTAGAATTTTGGGGTTTTTGGATTTTTTCCAAGGGTTTGGTCATAATTTCTATCAGTCTGCCAAATTGCAGCTTTGTAGCATGTCTAGAAATACAGTAGAATTTTGATGATCTATACATGAGTGAGTAAGTGAGCAATTTCGACGTTTTTTAAAATTTTGTAATTACTTTACTACTTTATGGAAGTCTATGAAACTTGTAGGACTTGTTAACTCTATGAAGATCTACAACTATGCAAAGTTTGAGTTTCGTAGCTCATTCCGAAGTAGAGTTTTAAATAGGTCAATTATGCGCTGAAATGTTTCAAGAAAAGATGATATAGCAGATTCTGCGAACTTGGCGGGGCACTGCCGTGCCCCCAGATATCCGTTTGCAGAAGTAACAGTAAATTATTTATGTAAGGCAGTGTATTTCTTTGAAAAAAACTACCCCTATAAGATAACATATTTTCTGCAATATCAACTTTTGTTGTAAAAAAAGTTTTACCAAAGACAAAAAACACGGTTGTGTCACGTAATTCTAAATGCGGGTTATTAAAATTAACATTTAATGTTAGTCCTAGACTTTCAAGCATGTCTATTTCATTTTAGAATTTTTTACCAGGCGTTATTAACTTTTTTGCTTTTGTAAGTATATATTGAAGTAGCGATACGAGGTTTTTTAATAAAGTATTTTAATTTACTTTTATTTGATGTAAAATCGTTTATTTTCAGTAAATTTTTGTTGCTAATAAGAATTTTTCGTACGCGCTCCTTGAGCTAAATTTATCCTTTATAAATGCCACATTAAATGACAGATGTCACGTGATATTTAGAAGCCCAATTTTGACATTTTACAGACACAATTTTTTATCTTTTATTTATGTGTCAAAAGCCTCTTTTGTGTACTGTAGGCAAAATTTATTTATTAAATTTTTATTAAAAAGTTCCGAAAACAACAACTAGTGAAAAACTGCCAGCAAAATATAGGATTAGGTCTGTGTTTACTGTGTACTTCTTATTTTTTTTACGCACTTCACAGAACATTGATGACTTTTGGTTAGTTGGTAAACAATGTTGCCAAACAACACATAACTACCAGTTTTTATAAAAAATAATTTTTAAAAACTGGCTTAAAATTAAATCTGCGGATGACCCCGCATTGGTGGCTCTTAAAATAATTGTCTTGTATCAAAAATATTTTAAATTTACATTTTGACATAACATTATATGCGGGGCAACACTGTATTTAAATAAAGCAACTAGTAGCCTGCGTTATTGGAACACAAGTAAGGTCAAACACTATCCTTTAGTAAAGGATCAGGTTCAAACCAGGTGACTGAACATAATTCAAATAGGAGAAAGGAGAAAAATGGGACATGCAAAATCTATTATATGGATGATTCTACCAAAAGTGGGCTATATGGATATCATTTTTGGTCATTGCCTTTAAATAACAGTACAGCACAGTAAATAATTTTGTTTTTTTAAAATTATGTAACTAATTAGGTGTAAGCTAAGAAACATTTATTTTCCCGAATTTTAGGAATTATTACGTAAAAATTCCAGAAGGGTGAGTACCAGAGGAATGAGTTTTTTAATGGTTTTCCAATTTAAATCAAAATCTATTTAGACTACCTAACTTAAGTTTTATATAAACAAAATTCCTATACTTATAATTTTAAAACAATCAACAAAAAAATTATACTATTGATATCAGTCGAATATTTACTTACCAGAGGAATAATAATTGAAGCGTTCCTTTTTAATTTCACTGAAAAAACCTAATTTTCTGCCGAAAATAAAAAGATCCATAACTTAAACCAAACTAAAGTTGACATTATCTGTCACAACTTGTCACCCTCACAAGTAAATTGGATATCCAGGGCCGTCTCTTTCTCTAGAAATTAACCGGTGGTATTCACAAATATTGTGTTATTAAAAATGGAGCACGTTTAAAATCGTAAAATTTTCTGGAGAAAATGTAAATTCGGATTTTCAAAAATATGACTGCAAACTTAAGTTTTATCGATTTTTTGATAAATAGTTAAGACTGGGTTAAATATTCTTTATTAGGATATTTTTTTCAATCTGAGTTTTTAATATTTGGTTTGGGACTACACCAGAGGAATGAGGTATTTGCTTTGTAATAAAAAAAATTATAAACTTGCAATTTTTTTTATACATTAAACTCAAATGCTCCATAAAGAAAACATTTCGTTTTAAATCTAATAACTAAAACTATGCTTCATTTGCAGTCTGCGTTTGAAAAATATGCATTCCCAGTCCACAGCACCATTTTTGTAGAATCATCCATCTACACAAAGTTTTTTATCCTTTATTTTTTTTATTGCACCTTAACCTAACATTTTTAGAAGCAAGAGTTAAATGCACTGCATATATAGGTATGGTTACCTAAATAAAGACATGTCCATATTTTTACCTTCCTAGCCCGCGTGGCAATGGCTAAAGAAGGTATTATTTTCGACAAAAAAAAAATTGTTGAGATAAAGCCAAAAATGTGTTATTTGGATGTATTTTGACTTATCCTAGCAATATCGTCGTGATGTCTATCTGTGTGTGTGTGTATATTATTTCTGTCCGTAACACGATAGCTCCTAAACAGCTAAACCGATTTTCATAAAATTTTCAGGTAAAATAGTGTTCGACACTCTTACGAGCTGATTAGATTTCTGTCAAAATCCATTTAACGGAGCATCGTATCAATACACTGTTTTCGGAATATAGTAGACTATATTTTGTTCAATAATTCGTCTTATAACCAAAAACTTCGTAGGAGCTTTAGTTTGTGAGATATTTACAAAAAACTGTTTTCAAGGCTAATATATTATCATGGCTTCACTTAAAGTGTGATAATAGGCTAGCTAGGAAGGTGTCAGATCCGTCACGAATCCATTTATTTTTATTAATTTTGTTGCTTTTTTTATTTTTGGTATACCTTAGTATATTGTTTATAATTCTTCTAAAATAATTCTTTTTTTAAAATCAATCTAAAAAAAAAGTAATACTATACTTGTCTACAATATTTCGCAATATAAACCTTGTTTCGACGTTCGGGTATGTTAACTTTATAGTGAACTAGGTATTTTCCAAGAAAAAAAACTGACATGTAGATTACATTTAATAGCTTAACAAAATGAGGTTAACTGACTAGCAAAACAACTTTTTTTCATAAGTAAATGTTTCGTTTGATGTATTCTACGTAGATATGCGTTGGTTGGTAGTCCAAAAATAATATATTTTTTTAAAGCAGGTATTTTAGTAAAATTTTACAGTCTATTCTATTATCTTATTTTTACGTTGGAGCAAAGAGAGCCAATTCTTCAACAACCAGTAGTTTTTCAAGCAGTAGCGTGTCGTGGATAAAAGGGCGGGGGAGCGAAGACCTTAAGGGGCGCAAATATAGGTATGGGAGTCAAATAAATTACAAACCTTTTTTAAAAATAATAACACTATTAATTCTATTTTTTCTCAAAGGACGCCAGGGGTACCAAGCGCAGAGTGGTGGGGGGGGGGCGAAACACCCTGGCCTTCTATACGACACGCCACTGTTTTCAAGTAGAGATTCATCAAACATTTGGCACTTGAAAACTCATTAAATTTGAAGGTGTCACGTTCGAAAATGAAATGTAGTTACCTCAATATTATCTCTTATTATTTTAAAATATTTTTCTGTTTTTAATATTTCTCATCATATTCTCTATATGAATACCAGTGGCGCACCCAGGAATAGGTCTTCGGAAAGGGGAGGGGGTACGGTTCGGCCTCATGATGCTGTATTTAAAAAATCTTAGGTTTAGGGGGGGGGGCGGGCCCGTGCCTTGGTGTGCCTATTTAAATACACAGGGACGGATTTAGAAACTTTATTTGGGGGGGGGGGATATATCATAATAAATATTACATAAAGCTATTTTGCATAGTGACCAAAGGGTGTATTCAGTGAGTCAAAACTAAATATAATTTGAGATTTGGGGGGGATTTTCCCTTTTTTCCCTTCCGTAGATCCGCGCCTAAAATACAACGAATTCAAATATGGGGGTCCCTAAAATGTATGCGATAGATATACAAGTTCAAGGACACATAACAAAATTATATCCGTGTGACTAGACTACCAGAACTAATTTTATTGGATTAGATTACTTGATTGGTGCGTAGGGGGAGTGTAAATGAATACTTCCATTGATACAGTTAACTGACTTAACATTTATTAATTGTTTAAAATATTAATTTTCTTTGTGATGTTATTTATGTTTTTTTTGTTCCTTTTTGTTTTTTTTTATTTATTTATAGAATGTTGTATTTATATTAAATTTTGTTTTTCTAATGTAACTGATGGTATCTTATTAATATTTAGGAAATATCTTTTGTTTTTTTCTCTGTGTTTTTATGTTTCTTTTAAAAAACCTAGTCAACATTTTTTAACTTGCTGTTTTAACTTTGTAACTAATTTACTGTCTTTTTTTGAAACAATGATGTTCATATATATCAGCATATTCGTACAATTAGACTGGGTAATTTTTAAAATCATGAGTAAAACACAGCGGCGTAGCGTGCCCGAAAGGGCGGGGGGGGGGGGGGGGCGACAGCTAAAAAGGGCGCCTCTAAAAACTGATGAAAAATCTTACGGCAAAAAAAAAAACCAAAAGGTCAAAAAGGCGCCTCTCTCTCGCAAATCTTGCGACCAAAAAAAAAGAACCGCGCCGTAGAAATTTGAACCGCGCCGTCTCCAAAAAAAAAAAAAAAGGTCATCATATGTCAGGGGGCGGCCGATAAGTCACAAGGGCGCCTCTGACGAAATCTTGCAACTAACAAACAAAAAAAAAAAAAAAGGTCATCATGTATGAGGGGGCGGCCGATACGACACAAGGGCGCCTTTCCCCCTATGGGGCGCCACTACCCTCGGGACGGGGGGGCGACGAACCCCCCGCGCCCCCCTTCCACGCTACGCCGCTGGTAAAACAACACAAAAGTTGGTTTATTGGATTTCCTATAATTTTTTAACTTGACGGGTTTTATCTAAATTTTTGATATTTATTTTATATCATAACAAAAATATTTCATATAAAAAAGCCACATACGCGAAAATGATATTCCGTAAAAAGAATTGAGATCAAAGTAAAGCCAAGTTTTCCAATAGAAACTGAAACAAAATGAAAGGTTCTTACTAGTTTGGAAATGTTTTTTTGGAAACTTTGCTCTTGCAGCCAAACTTCTTTATGTTCAGTCAGAGCTATCAAAACGGACGGGCCACGATCCTCCACTTTCTTGACGTCACATCCGGGGCTGATTTTTTTTTGATAGTCACGTTACGACACAGCTGATTATCTTTAAAATATTAAAGTTGGAATGACGGTTTATGAATATTTGATTTTTTAAAAAATAAAGCCGGTTTTTACTATATTCGTTCAGAACAATTTTCTTAAAATCTATAGTAATCCTTAATTAGCTTCAATAGCTCACATAAAAATTAAGTTTTAAGCAGAAGCAAATGTGTCAAACACAGATGACAAAGTCAAATACATGTCAAATATAACAGTTGGTTGGCATGTGGTACATGGCGGGCAGTAACGCACCCAGGAATATGTCTTGGGGGGGGGGAGGCCGAGGCCTCATAATGTCGTATTTCATGCTATTTTTTGTGTTTATTCATGAAATATGTGGAAAATATATACAAAAATCTTAACCTTTTTGTCATGTTGCTTCCTTACAAAACTATGGTGGAATATCGGGATGGCGTCTGAGAATATTTCACTGAAATTTGGCGGAAATCTGTAGTGTTATTTTGAAAATATCATAAAAAAAGTCTGACCTCCCTAAAGACCCAATGTAAAATTCAGCCCCCGGAGAACAGCTGATTTTTTCAGGGTCGTGGCCTCTATTTTTGTGTTGGCCTTGGTTTAGTTTAGCACTGTGCCTAGGAGTCATTTGCAGCCGTAATATCCAGGTTTAGAAAAACATTTCCAAATTAGTAAGAACCTTTCATTTTGAAATTTGTATTGAAGAACTTGGCTTTACTTATATCTCAATTCGTTTTACGGAATACCATTTTTGCGTACTTGTTTTTTTTATATTAAATGTTTTTGTTATGATTTCGCTCGTTTTTTAAAGGATTTGGATATTATTCAAGTTTTTTAATTTTCTGCTAAGGTTTTATCATAGTTCCTATCAGCCTTCTAAAGCTCAGCTCTCTAGCGTTCCTGGAAGTGGGCAATGTTACTTTTACATAACTTTACATTTATAAGGGTAAATTAAAATTTTGATGTTTTTTAATTTTTTCCTATGGTTTTATCATAGTTCCTATCAGTCTTCCAAAGCTCAGCTCTCTAGCGTTTCTGGAAGTGGGCAATGTTACTTTTACATAATTTCACATTTATAGGAGAGAGAAGGAAATTAAAATTGTGGGGAGCTAATTAAAATTTTTGGGTTACTTATTTTTTTTCTATAGCTTTATCATAGTTCCTATCGGCCTTACAAACCTCAGCTCTCTAGCGTTTCTGGAAGTGGCAATGTTACTTTTACATAATTTCACATTTATAGGAGAGAGAAGGAAATTAAAATTGTGGGGTTTTTAAATATTTTTTTATAGTTTTATCATATTTCCTATCAGTCTTTAAAAGATCAGCTCTCTAGCGCTTCTGGAAGTGAGCAATGATACTTTTACATAATTTTACATGCATAGGGGAGGAGAGTTAATTAGAATTTTGGGGCTTTTTTCCAAGGGTTTGGTCATGATTTCTATCAGTCTGCCATATTTTAGCTTTGTAGCATGTCTGGAAGAACAGTAGAATTTTGATGATCTATACATGCGTGAGTGAGTAAGTGACAATTTCGACGTTTTTTGAAATTCTGTAACTACTTTACTACTTTATGGAAGTGCGTTAACTCTATCAAGGTCTACGACTAAGCAAAGTTTGAGTTTCGTAGCTTATTATAAATAAAATTATAGATAAGTCAAGTATGGGCTAAAAATTTCAAGAAAAGGTGGTACAGCAGTTGGCACGAACGTAACGGGGCACTGCATAAGCATTATTGCTATTATCCTTTTATTCCAGATATTTTCTTAATTTATTCTTTTCGAACAGCTTGAGTTTAATCAAAAAATAATTAAGGTAACTAAATACGTCGGAAAGTTTACTTTGTTGTTATTTTAAGGGACCTTCGTTCTAAGCAGTCTTCACTTAATTCTGCTTCTAAGTTATCAGCTATAGATCGCTCAACATCTTCACACCATTAACCAAGGATCCTCTTTTCAAAAAAAACATCCATCTCTTCATTCATTTCCTAATGTTGAAATTAAAAATCATCGGGGGTAGGAGGCCGGATTATTCTGACAGCTCATAAGAAAAGGAGAGGTTAACGGTGAAAGTTACAGGTGTGAGAGAGAGAGACGGGTCGCGGTATGCGTGCGCCAAGCGATGTGATGTCTGAATATACTGACAGGCTTGCCATGCTGCTCGTAATATTACTGAAAGGCTCGAGCCAATAGGGAGTTAGTGTTGATTCGCACTGGGCTCCGAGTGACGGGCTTTATACAAAGCTTTACTATTATTTTATCGGACGCGGGTTTGTTTACTGATAACCGTGAACTGATGCGAAGTGAGTCGCGATTATCCGGAATAGAATTTTGAATTGTCCGGTCCTGTTGTCAAACAAGTGATCTTAGCGATTAACTGACTGTGGTGTATCAAATCTAGTCTTTTGTTTTTTAAACTGTGCAAAAATAGACGATAATTAATTTATGCATTGACATTATTAAAATAGATATTTATAATTTTAACTTTGATAAAATGACTTTTGACAAGCAAATTAAATTAAAAATCAGATCAGGTGAAGTTTTAATTTAATTAATCGCTTATAATTAGCGAATTTTGTGAAATTTGGATATTAGTTAAAAGAAACTTGGATATGATAATGACAGATACAATTTTTTGTGAGTTAATTAAAGTATTTTAAAAGTAAATATGGAACGAAAGAGGTGAGCAACTTAATTTTATTTTAAAATATGAACAAACTTGCAAATGCCTAATGAAAAGTATTATAAATCTATATTTAGACCTTTAACTATTTGTAGTAATTTGGTTTATTTTTATTTCTTTTAAGTATATGAGAACAGAGAAACTAAGTAGGTATATATTATTTTCAAAATTAAATTTTGATTTATTTAATATAACTTTATCAATTTCTTCTCGCAAAATAACACTTTGCGGATGCGGACTATGCTTCTTATTAACTTTTTATATTGGTTTAGATGTCTAATGTTGTCACCAATTTTTTTATTAAATACTTTATAGTAGTGGATATATAATAGAAAATAAATACCAGACATAATTTAAAAATAAATAATTAACATCAATATTTATAATTATAAAAATAATATATAAAATAATTTACAAGGATTTATTCTGGAAAAATAAAATATAAAAAAAATATATATATTTAGTATTTAACAATATAAAAATAATAACAAAAAACAAAAATTAATCACAATACATTGCGAGTAATTATATCTACTCTTTAACCGAACCACTAAATGACCGAATTGCCTTTCTTTAAATAAGGAAACGTCCTTAAATTACGTAACGCAAATTCAGAATTTTTGACCCCCCTCCCTCCTATGTAACGCATTTTCAAGACACAAACAGAATATATTAAGTGTAAAATCACCCTTACTCCTTTGAGCATTACGTTATTTAAGAGTGATCTTTAAATAAGTGAGTATTTTACTCATAAGGTTTTATTTAAAAAAAAAACACAAAAATTTGTCCGCAGCATAATTTCTCTAATATTATTAATTATCATCATTACCTTAATAAACTATACTTCTTAAAATTTTATTTAACTGAATTAGGAAGGAGAATGTTTGGAATTTTTTCGCGTTGTTGGTGGTCAATGACTAAAAAGTTAGTTTCAAAAGAAAATCCGACCTACTTCAATTAATTGACATGTTAAGGACGATACGGAACAAAATGACTAACGTGCCGTAAAAGAAAAAAATAAATGATAACGTGTTTTATACGCGCCACGGTATAATGTGAACTTCATTCAATTGGGAACCGTTGAATAATATATTCAATTAAAACCCAAAAATTCTGACATTATTTATCCTCTCTTTCCTATATAAAACAAGCCCTTATCAATGCAAGAAAGTAAGACAGCTGCTGCTTGGAAATGTGGGTTTAAAAGGAGATGAGTGTGTGTACTGAAAACTGGTTTAGTGATTTTAAATTGGCGGTCTTTTTGACTCTATCTGCGACGGTTTATGATCGCAAATAACCGGCGATATTGTTGGCAAATTTGTGAAAATTTGAGTCTTTTTTGGCGCTTTAAAAAGATATAAAATCATAATCACCATTATAAGTTGTTAAATTAAAAAAAAAAAATAGAATTTAACGGTTGAAATAGTGCATAGTTTAAATTATTTATTTACCTTAGTGTAAGGATCATTACAAACATACAAAACAAAGCACCTACAAAAGGACTGGCAGCGAGCTAAATTTCTAGAAACATTCTATTATTTTTAGTTATCTCAAAATTAATAAAATAATAAAACCAAAATCCGGAAGACATTAAAAATAATAAAAATTTTCACAGTTTTTGTTAACGCTAAAAACAAAACAATGCTTCTAATATTTACAGATGTCAATAACTTATTTAAAAAAGACCTTAATTCTGTCGATCCCCTGTTAAGTAAAAAAATTTATGACCATCAGGTTTCGAATTCTTTATCTTTAGAAAGTGAAGTGAGTTTTAGAACAGAAAAAGCTGTTCTGAAGACGCAAATTTTGAAAGGTGACAAAGAAAATTAAAGTATTGTTATTTCGTATGCATTTCAGAAATATGAGACCATTCTTGAAAATAATATATTTATTTTTTACAGGTTTTTTAAGAATCTCTCTGTATCAAACAACTACCGATGTCAATTATTTACTTATGAAAGATCTGAATTTTGTCGAATCCCTAAAAATAAATTATGAGTTCAAAATGCTTTATATTTAGAAAGCAAAGTAGTTTCGAAAATAAAAAAACCGCCTTTAAAATGCCACAAGGGTGACAAAGAAAATGATAGTAATAATATTAAAGGTGAACCATGAAGTCGATTCTGGATACGTTGGTTAGTAAGCCGCAAAATTTCATAGAGGTCAAACAAATTAAAAGAATATATAATTTTATTTAAATTAATTTATACTATAAAATACTTTGCCTTCGATTTATTGATTAACAAGCCTACGAGAAATTGATAAGGTCACTATATAATATGAACCAATTGTATACGAAGTTTTTTAAAACGGAAAAATCTATTTCGGTACCTTTAGAAGGAACTTTGTTATACAGTGAACCGAACCGAACCTTAGAAATTGAGTATTAGTTTTTATTTTGCCGCATGTGTTTTATTATACTTCTTGTGAAGTAACAAGTAATATTTGGTGACCACATCGCTCTAGGTATTTTAAGCAAATACAAGTAGTGAAGGAGATGTGGTTATAGAATTAAAAATATATTTTCTACTAGGTATATTAATGTATTCATTAAAATGGTCTACGGGATATTAATCAATGAACAAATAATTGCTGATTTGACAGTATAATTTAAAACTATTAATATTTAACAATACTGGATATTTGCGAAAATTATATAAAATAAAAAACACGTGATTTTATCGCGGAAGTACCAAAAATTACACAAATTTTAATTTAAAAAATTAAGTCATAAAATCGATCATGAAGCCAAGGGGAGTAGAGGATCGGGTCTTTTATACTAATTTTTTAGTTTTAGTAAAAACATAAAATGCATAAAACCTAATTTAATGTTTGTACGAAAATTTTAATTATTGTCATTTCGATTGTTTTTTTTAACTTGCTTAATAAAACTAAGTAAACCTAGGTTTCTATTTTTTAATATTTTATGTTAGAAAACCATATATATTTTAATGAGTAACGGAGGATGTAAAAATAAGAATCAGGGTTGAAACTCTTTTATTTTCGAGATACAGAGTATCAAAATTGATGACTTTTTAAAACTTCTTTGGGTGCAGCTTCTTTAAAAAACACTTATAAAATAAATTTGGTGAAGCCATGTATCAAAATAGCAACAATAATAAAAAAAAATTACAACAATAATAGCCCAGTTATATTAGATGAAAAAACCCTGAAACTTGGGAAAAAATAGGGGCAAGCTGGATTTTTGTAAAATTATTCCTTTGCATCTGGGACCAGTGGCGTATATACGGGGGGGGCTGCCAGATTTTATTTTTTGATAAAACCCTTTTCCCCCCACTATCACCTATTCAAATACTGTGAGTCAAACCGTGAACACCATATTTATTGTCAAATTCATAATTGATGTTTTATTAATTGGTTGCCCCTAGACCATTTTGATGTTCATACTTACATCGAATGAAGATAGATCTTGCATTCCATTTGCTAAGCGTACCAGTACCAAGTAGCACCACAGAAAATTATAATAAGCGCCCTTTGGTATTGAAGCTGTCACGATCCTAATTACACGATGATTTACGATCGTTTGCCTTTTGCAAAATTTATATTTCACATTTAAATTTGAAGCAAAAACAATTATTATTCAAATCGATTCTGCTTATTCTGATCCGGCTTCCTACATGCCTATTTATGAAGCTTGATTAAGCTGCCTGGGTAGCTGCTGCGAAAGCAATTTGTACAAGGCGCTTTTGTATTTGTACTTGACTTGGAAAAATGATTGCCTTTTGATTTTTGAAAGGAATCTCAATCCATCGGCAAGGACAAAAAAAGATCGTGGAAGATATTAAAGGAAAATCGTATAGCAGTCCAATGGCAAAAACTGAATTGTTAAACCATTTTCGTTGGTGATCTTTTTACGAATTTTCTTTCGTCCTTTATGATAAAGTATGGGGCCTTTTGAAAGTCATGTTTGTACACTATATAACCAAGATACTTTATTTACCATCGAAAAAAAATACATTTTAATCGAGGGCTTCTTTTATTTAGTAAAATTTATTTCAACTTAATATTTTATCCGATATTTGTTTAAGAATTCAAATCTAAATGCATTCTAATTATATCATCCAAGTAAAATAAAAACATTTTAAAGTAAGACTAAGACTGGTTTTGATTAAGGACGTTATAGATAATGTCCGATTAATAATAATTCCGTTTGTGACATTGGACTGTTATACCATTTTCGTTGGTGATCTTTTTACGAATTTTCTTTCGTCCTTTATGATAAACTGTGGAGCCATTTGAAAGCCATGTTTGTACACTATATGACCAAGATACTTTATTTACCATTTAAAAAAATGCATTTTAATCCAGGGCTGCTTTCATTTAGAAAAATTTAATTCAACTTAATCTGTTACCGGATATTTAAGAATTCAAATTGAAATGCATTCTAATTATATCATCCACGTAAAAAAAACATTTTAAAGTAAGACTTGCTTTGATTAAGGACGATTTTGATAATGTCCGATTCTTAATAATTTCGTTTTACATTGGACTGTTATACCATTTTCGTTGGTGATCTTTTTCGAATTTTCTTTCGGCCCTTTGAAAGCCCTGTTTGTACACCATATAACTAAGATACTTTATTTACTATTGAAAAAAATGCATTTTAATCGAGGGCTTCTTTCATTGAGTAAAATTTAATTCAACTTAATCTGTTATCCGATATTCGTTTGAGAATTCAAATTTAAATACATTCTAATTATATCATTCAAGTAAAAAAAAATCACTTTTAGGTAAGACTAACTAAGACTTGTTTTGATTAAGGACTTTTTTGATAATGTCCGATTATCATTAATTCCGTTTGTGACATTGGACTGTTATACCATTTTCGTTGGTGATCTTTTTACGAATTTTCTCTCGTCCTTTATGATAAACTTTGGGGCCCTTTGAAAGCCATGTTTGTACACTATATAACCAAAATACTTTATTTACCATTGAAAAAAATGCTATTTTATTTGAGGGCTTCTTTCATTTAGTAAAATTTGATTCAACTTAATATGTTATCCGATATTTCTTTAAGAATTTAAATCTAGATGAAGAAGGACGTTTTTGATAATGTCCGATTATTAATAATTCCTTTTCTGACATTGCACTGTTATACCATTTTCGTTCGTGATCTTTTTACGGATTTTCTTCGGCCCTTTGAAAGGCATGTTGGTACACTATATAACTAAAATACTTTACTTTACCATTGAAACAAATACATTGTAATCGATTGCTTCTTTCATTTAGTAAAATTTAATTCAACTTAATCTATTATCCGACATTTATTTGGGAATTCAAATTTAAATACAATCTAATTATATCATCCACGTAAAAAAATATTTTTTTAAACTTATGGAATGAAAAAAATTTTTTTTGTCACAATAAATTTGCGATTTCGAACTAGCAAAAATAATAGTAAGATAACAATAATACAAATATTAGAATGTTAATAAACAATATTTATTTATAGGAAAAAAAATTTAATGTGTAAAATGATAATTAAAAACTAAGAATTTTCTTCTTTACGCCCGCAAAATTATTCTAAAGCCTGGTGTTTGGTGCCATGTGCTTTTCAACCATTTTTAAATTCATGTTTTTCGCCATACAATTACATTATTACTTGACACCCTCTTATCCATTTTACTGTCGTCCAAATTAATTAGAAACAATTACAGGCCATTCGCTTGGCCATTATCAATTGCGATCATCGTCATGTAAAACAGGCGGCATGGCGTTTATGCCGGTCTCCCAGGAGAAGCTTAGCCCGATGATCAATTTATTTAAACTCGCTTGCCTGATGTTTGTCTCTTTTTATTTCGTTTAGCTTTAGTTTGTCGTTTATTTTTTCCTTTATTTTTAATTACTTTTTATTTTAATGTTAAATTTATGCTATATTTTCGTCGTCCGGTATTATATTCAAATATTTTACAAAGACATTTTAGAATAAAACTAGTGCATTTTTTATTTAATTTGCGATGGAAAAATATTTAGTCGTTTTTGAATTACTTCTTGTCAATTTTCTAAACATTTATAAATTGGTCATTTTATTTTTTTTATTTATTAATATCATATATTATAAAATAAGGTTTTAACAAATATATTTTTTGCGGTATAGATAACGACCGTTAGTAGGTAATTTGTTTTAGAAATAACAGGAGTTTGGTCTAGTTTTCTTTAATAGTTAAATCTCTAACAACTGTCAAGCTTTCGTAGGAGTTTTCTACTTCGTCAGAACTAAAATTAAAATAATGTAACAAAAAGAACAAAATATTTTTTTATAAAAAATAAATCTATTCTACCATATAACGAGTAATTAAATTAATGTTGATTCTATTGCTGATGGTATAAAAATATTTTGATTTGGATTGCCTGTATGATAAATGGAGAAATTTTGACTTGGACTGCTAGTATGAAAGTTGTATGAAGTTTGTAAAATAATTGTAGATCGTTGGTGTTTACTTTTAATAATTTTTTTGAAACTTTTGATTGACATTGAAGAAAGGAATAAAAGTCATAGCCAGGATTGGGTGAAAAAATACTTAAAAAAATATTTTAATTTAAGGATACTAAAGAAACTCTTTTTAGCAAATTTTTATAGAGTTAATAAATAAGAGTAAATTACACTTAGGTTTTTTATTTCTGTTAGGTCGTAGTCCTGTTATTTTTAAAACAAAATACATTTTTTGTTTAAATACTTTATTTTTATCTCTTTATATTATAACATTATCGTTTTTAAAAAATTTAAATATTTGCAAAATTGTATGGCTCAGTGCCAAATGTTGTTAAATAACGAAACAAATACAAATATTCTTGTTTTTTAAAACACAACTACCAGTACATATCAAGTATGCATAAATATTTATCAATTTATTTACAAATATTTAAATGAATTGGTTGTTATGGTAATAGGCTTAACTATACCCGGGTAGAGTAAATATAGAATTATTAAGTAATTTTTAATTAAAAAAATTGTTTGTTTAAATATTGATATTTTATTTTGGTGTTTTAAACTCATATAATATTAATATTAAAACATTTACCTTTATAGAATAATATTAAAGCATTTACCTTTATAGAAAGTACTGAATATCCCAGGATAGTTTACTATAATTACCTTTAAACGTAAAAATTAAATCAATTAACGAAATAATCGCTATTAAGCATAAACGCAATATCGTGACTGTCTTGTATTTTTTAATCGTTGTAATTATCATAAAAAATTAAAACGATATGTATCATGAAGTAACCAAGCAAGCATATTTTTCCTCTTTTTTTGATCATATTTACATGTTTTTTTTTCAAATTATAACGTCGGTGGTTTTGAATTATACCAAATATATAAATATAAAAAAGTAAAGGTTGTTTTAGATTAAAAAAAACCTTTGCAAAATCTAATGCAATAAACAGGTCCTTTTTGTAAGAAAATAACCTATTTTACCAAGTTTTACTAAATTCGTCCCTATTTTTTTTTATCTCTGTTTTATCTTATCTTCCTTAAATAAAACATGGGTCAGACTTTAATCAGAAAAAATGTTCGGGGAAAATCAACCCCACATTGTTTGTCCATTTTTGCCTTGTCGGCATTTTTGTTATTTTTATATTTTGCACTGTGTACCCGGTACATTAAAGGATGATATATGGAACATTTTTTGGAGTATGCTATGATGTATCTTTTTGAGTACAGTCCTCGTCAAAAAAAACTTCTAGATTTAAATTGCATTTTGATATAGAAAGCCGTTTTTAACGTATAGGTAGTTTGGTGTAATTTGGCCTTTTTATAGTTTTTTTTTTTAAGGAATTCAACTGTTGAATTAAATTATTATTCTTGCTGTATTTTTTGAAATATTACATGAAATTATTATTTTTTTAACGAATAATTTTAATATTGTTTGTTTTTATTTCATATTTGAATTTGCTTACAAGGTTTAAGAAATTAAGTAAAAATATAATGGTAATAAAAACATAAAAAACAATAAAAATTAAAAATAAAATATTGGATGTGATACGTCATTTTACTGGAAATTTTACGCTGATTTTAAAAATCGTATAAAATGTATGTTATTCCATAAAAAACATATTAACTTCGTTTAACAAATATCTTATAAAAAAGCAGTTTACACCATAATAAAATTCCAGTAAATAAAAAATCATAGATCCCATTCTAAAAGGCAAAATTTTTGAAAACCTTTATTCTCATCTAAAAAATCAAGGGTTTTTTAAAAATAATTGTGTTTTCTCTACAAATTATTTCCGGAATTGCGACAAAAACCGCATTGTGTCAAAAAATAACATTTACTTGTTATTTGTAAGTAGAAATTATTCTGTTGTACAATGACGTGCAAAAGTTAATTCAGCAATAATGTGTACCAGTTTTAAATAAATTTATTAACATTCTAGAAGTTTTAACAGTTTCTGTAGTAGAAATTTTTAATACAACTTGTGCAGTGGTCTGATGGTCAGGTTTGGTGTAACCACCACAGCTGACCACTGAACAAGTTGTTGGTCAGTTTCCAACCTACACAAGGTCGCTCCAGATGTACGTTTTTGTATGTTTCATGTCATTAATGGAGCCTTCAAACTCTTCAAACAAATATAATTCGCTATACAAGTATAATCTAGTAGTGAATGCCATCTATACATAGTAATTGACAAAATTAGAATTTAAATATTATTTAAAAAATTTACCCAAACATTTGTAATCAAAAAGTTACACTACATTGTTAATTTTCTTACACAGGCTTTTTTGGGCTTTTTGTAGATAAAATTTAGATAATTTTCCTTACACAAAAAATTGCATACCTTAGTAAAGATTTATTCAACAATTGATAAGTTATTTTGCACAATTTTCGTTGCAGAACTTGTATGAAATTTATATACCGGAATATTTCTGAGTGTTATATATCTCCCCAGAAATACCACAAAACATCTAATTTTGGACAGTACAATAATGTAGTAAGAAAAGTTTCACAAATTTACAAAAAATTTGCTTTTCCTGTCACAAAACTTTACAGCAGGTCACTAAAAAATTTGACTCAAATGACTAACTATCCGAGTCAAAGGACCAATTACATAATATTTTTAATGTTTAAGAAAGTATGGCCGCTTGAACTGTACCTAGAATTACATGGTTGTGTTTTTCATTGGGAAAAACTTCTCGACGTCTCAATTTTCCACACGTCACTAAAAATATTTGACTCGAAGGACCAATTATCCGACTCGCAGGATCAATTTTTTAATGAACTTTCCCAATGTTTTAATTTGATTTTTAAACCAGTATGATACATAGTTATTAATGATGTGGACTGTACTTCCGTTGCTTGGGTTGATGTATTACATGGAAATACCGCAGATGCATTATCATGTCATCGTATTTAATAAAATACACTTGCCACACTTTTCGTTTTGCCGTGGCGCACTCGGAAAAATGCCGACGGAAAATTTGAAATATTGCATTTTTCTTTGTCACTACACAGCGTAAAGAGCAGCAGAAAACGAAAAACTGAAAACCGCAGGACATAACACACCAAAAAATTATAAAAAACACTTTTTCCAATGTTGCCGAAAAGGTAATAATGGGTTGCTTTGACATTTTGTACATTGCACTTTGAATGCTGCTTTTAAGACGAAGCAGCTTTTAACTGCTATCAATGATAACAATGCTTTTTAAAAGTTTTTTGACTAAAATAATTGTAACAAAGGTTAGGTGACGACTTTTTTTTTCTTCGTTTTTGGTCGTCAACTTTTTACCTTTACCTTCCTAGCCCGCACAGCAATGGCACGCAATTTTTTTGAGATAAGAAAATGAGTTATCATGTCCGTAACACGATAGCTCCTAAACCGCCCAACCGATTTTCATGAAATTTTTAGATAAAATAGTATTCGATACAGTACCGAGCTGTTTAGATTTTGGTCGAAATTCATCAATGTTAATGACAGTTTTTTGACAGTTAAAAAGTTTTAAAAATGCTATCTTTTTAACGGAGCGTCACACCATTATGCGGTTTTCGGAATATTGTAGCGCATATTCTTTTAAAAAAACTTGTTTTATAACCATAAACTTGGTGGGAGCTTTCGTTTCAGAGATATTTACAAAAACTGTTTTTAAGGTTCGTATAGCTTGGAGTTTACTTGGAGTGTTCTACCCAACTAACAATTATAGTAGCGGCTACATGCTCCAAAGGCTTTCCTACTTTCTTATGGTAGAAATGTGGTGATCTCAACCAAAATTCGTTACTTTTTAGTTCTGCCTACTGTTTAGTATCACGAAAAAGTAGAAGTTTCGTAAAAACGACCCTTTAAACTACCTGATAGGATTGTTTCTTGATAGTCTAATCTGATAGTCTCATCTACCACAATAGCACGTTGCCAAAGTTTTACTTTCTTTTTAGTCGTTAATTCGTAGTCACCCCGACATTTATATGTTACTTAATTACCACTACAAAGTTGGACTTAATTGAAGTCGCAAACGGGTGTATCCGACAACTACCTTATAACTTTATATTTTACTACATAGGTTTGGGTCATCATAGTAATATCTGATGTAATAATGTAGAGAAAATTACTTTTGAGGACAACCGAAAAGTCACAAAAACTTTGATTTTGGTTTTATGTCAATCCTTCAAAGTGGAGACTACTTCCTATTTCTACTTTAAAAACGTAAACATCTTAAAGTCGCCTGTTGGTCGCGACTAATGTTAACCTTACTTTTTGTGGCTCCTTAAATTATTGTGAATTTGTTATAATTTATAATCAACTAAAGCAAGTATCGTTTATAATAAATTCTTAGCAAAGTACGACTTGTAAGCAGAATTTTAAGTTGTGACTTAAGTGCAATTAATACAAGTGGTCTAAATAGAACGAAAATGCTCCCTGGTTGTCATTGCTACGTTTTCATGCGAATTGAGTTCGGTTTAATCTTATTGGAATAAAGCCATAATAACACTATTAGGGACCTATTGCAATAGTGCCAGGCACAAATTGTGCCGGGCACTATATTGACAGTTTATCATTATAAGGACAGCTGTGTCCTTTCAAAGTTAGGCCTTTGTGTATTATACGAGTCGGATTTAATAGTGACGCCACTATTAATGGAAAATAAACGACGTATTTATAAATTCGACTTTGGTATGTCAATTTTGAAAGATCAACTATTAGTTTGTAATGCGAAACTGTCAATATAGTGCCCGGCATAATTTGTGCCTGCCACAACTGCAATAGGTCCCTATTATTGCAGTATTTTGACAGATTCACATTGCACACCAAAGTCAAATACCGAACCGAACCAATACGTGTACTAGAGACCCAGAGAGAGAGAGAGATGTCCCAAAAATTTGGTTCTGTTGTCGTGAAAAACAAATATCTAAATTTGGCAACCCTAGTTAAGTTAGATGCTAGGTCAATTTTTTGTTTTTATTGGTAGGCTTTATGGTAGGGTTGCCAGATCTGTTTTAGGTCAAAACGGGACTAAAGTTAAAAAGAAGCAAAAATGTGGGACAAAGCAGAAAAAAAAAACATAAAAATACATATGGAAAGTTTAAGAACGTTTGTGAGCCACTCATTAATAATGATGTCCGTAATATGCACTTGTACGCAAGAATATGTTAAAAAATAGTTTTATCATTTTTGTGTTGCAGTTGACTTCTTAAAATAAAACAATTCATGTGAGATAAATTGGTAAAAGTTTAAAATTTTGTGCCAAGTTTGAAAAATGGGACAAAGGACGTCCCGTTAATGCCTTGTCCGCCTTGATTTTTTATTGTAACAATGACAAAAATATAAGGTTTTAACCTAAGCACATTGTACAACAGCATTCCCCAAATTATGCTGAATTGATGTACGGTACTTATATATTCAATTAAAATTTGTTTACTGCTTTAATGTTATATTTAATACCAACAATCAATTCAGCGTTGACAAACTGTTCGAAGTTGCGATGCGATAGAAAGACCTGGTACCACACCTTCTGACACCTTCAATAAAAAACATTTTAATATTTTATGTATCTGTTCCCCAAATGACTTTCTAGTCGGACAACTTTCTTAATAATTAAAATTAACGTTTACTTAAAATTTATTGTAAACCATGTAGGAACTCATAAACCTTATTGATTCTAATTAGTGTTTGAAATAAAGATTGGAAAATTTAATTGATTTTAATATGTTTTGTGCCCATTTGAACTATCCTTATTGAGTTATGGACGCGTTCCCCAAGTAATTGTTCGAGTATAAAGAGAACAAAATTAAATTAGGGAAGTTTTGATTAAAAATGTTTCTGAAATGTGAAGATGAGTTTGAAGTATAACAATCTGACAATAATTTGAAAACTGTAATTTACTACAGCTTTAACTAAAAAAATCTTCTCCAATTGAAATTCTCCACCTCCATGATTTTTACCCATATGTTTTGGTATATTATAAAAACTTTTTAAAATTTACTTTTATTTATTTATTTATTTATTTATTTATTGGATACTTTACAAACATCACTAATTATGGTAATAACATATAGAGAAAAATTTGATGAAAAAAAGTAAATATTTATAACAACCTACTGCCTACCTACAAAATAAAAAAAGATGAAATATTACATAATGCGTAATGAATCGTTATTGCCAAATTAATTAAATCATAAATAATAAAACAAACTGAGTTGAAACCTGATTGAAACGCCATGGAAACGCAGCAACCGACGGCAAGACGACAATACGGATTTATGTGTGTGTGTAAGAGAGAGCGCGAGAGACAGAGTAAATTTACTGAGAACAACAGAGACAGTGCCATAGCAAAAGGGAATTTCTATTTTACTGACCATCATTTTAACCATATACGTAATATTCCAATACACCCGGTTAGCTATTTACTCTATAAGTGGTTTTTGAGTATCACATTAAAGGATGACAATACGAAAATTGCATAAGTCTGTCCTTTACACATACACGAAAACGGCCAACCCCTAGACACGCCTAATTGAATCAGCGCCGTCACTAGGCTATGGCTATTCCCTTGAAGAATAGTTTTTTAATTATGTTTTAAAAATTCCATAAAGAATATAAAAAAGTTTATAGAATTAAATTTGTTGTAATTATTAGATTCAAAATTTTATAGACGCTACAGATACACTATTGTCTTTAAAATGGTGCTGTGTTAGTTTACAATAGAAGTGCTAAAACTCAAACAATTAATTTTACGATTTTCTATATAATCTAATAACAGTGTAAAAAATTCTACCTTTCGCACCAAACTTATCTTGAAACAGTTCACAAAGTAGGTATTTTTTGCATGCGAGCAGAAAATAATAAAATACGTAGGCATTTGAAAATGGCCGAACAACGCATTAGTGGTTAGTGGTTTAACCAGCAATCAAGTGAAAAATAAACTACTGCCTCTAGTAAATATCTCTCTGAAAAATTAATAAATAATATTGTTTTGTATCATCATGCATTTTGCGTGCGGAAAATTGCACTTTTCCGCACTAATTCGGAAAGAAACCTTCCCGTAGCAACAATGTTATAGTCATAAAAATCACTAAAAACCCCAACTTGACAAAATTTAATACAAAGAAATCTCCCCTTTGGTACACTAAGGGCGTAAGTCACATTCATTACACACGTAGCCTTCGCACTTATTGTACCAAACAATAAGGACGTCAGTTGCGTGTGTAATGAATGGGACTTACGCCTTTAGTGCACCAAAGGGGAGAAATACAATTTAAGGTTTTTTCCATGTATATTACGTATTTGGTTGCGCCTAAGAAGTTCGGTCAAGCAGTCGTGTGTGGAAAAATAAGAATATAGAATGTAAGTAAACTTATGCAATAAACTTGTTTTAATATTGCGGTGCACAAAAATTTATGAGATCAACTTGTTTTGACATTACGGTGCATAAAATAATTTACTTACTCGCGTAAAGTAATTACTTTACCGCACGCCGTTCGGTAAAGGTACTTTACCGAACCCGCACCATTTGGAGACCTTAGCAACGCGGTTATAAGGCAACTTCAATATTTGCTTACATTTCAATTTCGTCTAATTTGACATGTTTATTTATAAATTACATTAAATTTTTTGAAAAAAAAAGGTACTCATAGGTAAAATATTGTACCTAACACAGGCGGAAAGTGTCTTTACAACCCTTGACGGCTTGACCGTCCAACTGCCGTCACGTGCGGTAAAGTATCACCTTCCACACTTGTTAGGTAAAATTTTTACACTGTACCTACAGGGTGTCTCATTATATTTTTCCCCACCCTTTTAGACCATTAATAATTGATTAAGGAATATAAAAGAAATTGTGTTCGAATTCGCGAAATTTTTACTTTTAAATTGCAGCTTAACTTTATTCCTGATGCTTACTCTATTTGACAGGCGCTCAAATTTAAGGTTTTTGTAAATGTTATTTAATTAATAGATTAGGCTTGGAATATGCCTTCCGAAAATACCCTATATGTTGCAGTTTTAATAAATAGTTTCTGAAATATTAGCAATAAGTTTTTAAATGACAAAAAATAACATTACCACTTTTGTGATAATTTCAGTGTCCTTATTTCGAACCATGTTAGTCCCCATGTATAAACAGTGAAAATGACAAATATATATATATTTTTTTAATGACGCTCAAAATGACAACAAAGTTTATATGTCGTGTCACATCATGTCATTCTCACTGTTGATACATGGGGACTAACGTAATTTGGAATAAGGATACTAAAATTAACAAAAGAGCGGTAGAGCGGTACTGTTACCTTTTTATCAGTTTAAAAAATAATTGCTAATATCTCAGAAACTATGGCTATAAACTACGGCATATCCGGTATTTTTGGAAACTATTGGAATATAGTCTCTTAAATATATAGCCTAATCTATTAATTAAATAATATAAGGAGCATCCAATTTACAAAAACTATAAATTTGAGCGCCTGTCAAATATGCAGGACTAAAGTCAAGATGCAATTCAAAAGTAAAAATTTCGCGAATTCGAACACCCTGTACAGTGCAAAAATTTTACCTAACAAGTGTGGAAGGTGGTTATTTACCGCACGTGACGGCAGTTGGACGAACGACGCAAAGTGGAGTTAGGTACAATATTTTACCTATGAGTACCTTTTTTTTTAAATTTTATGTAATTTATAAATAAACATGTCAAATTAGACGAAATTGAAATGTAAACAAATATTGAAGTTGTCTTATTACCGCGTTGCTAAGGTTTCCAAATGGTGCGGGTCTGGTAAAGTACCTTTACCGAACGGCGTGCGGTAAATTAATTACTCTACCGCACGACGCGAAGCCGAGTTCGGTCAAACCTTCAAGGGTTGTAAAGACACTTTCCGCCTGTGTTAGGTACAATATTTTACCTATGAGTACCTTTTTTTTTCAAAAAATTTCATGTAATTTATAAATAAACATGTCAAATTAGACGAAATTGAAATGTAAACAAATATTGAAGTTGTCTTATTACCGCGTTGCTAAGGTTTCCAAGTGGTGCGGGTCCGGTACACCCAATATGCAAAATCATCTTTTTGCAAAATGATTTAAACACACATTATATAGTTTCTCTTTGTTTTATTAAAAATTATAGCAGACTATTTAATTATTGTGTCAGTTACTCCCTAAAACTAACTTCTTGCGCACAGAAAAGTGGAGTTTTCCACATCCTAGTAGAAAATAGTAAATTTAACAAGTGCAAAAATATTACTTTGCCGCATGTAATTGCAGATGGCCGAATAACGCGCTTAGATGGCCGGGCCAGCAATTAAGTGAAACAAAATTTTACATGTATTTATTTATATTAAATTTTGACAACGTATATCGTTTTGTCCGACACGTTTATTTTAAATTTTTTGTTATGGTGTTTTTTTTCGCACTAGTGCGGAATAGGTTCCTTTCCTCAAAAAACTATTTTTATAGTTTTCCTCGGGCGTGACGAGAGCTAAAGCTGCTCGGAGGCGAAGTGAAAGCGCAAGGCACAGTGGTCTATGCCAGAAATGCGTTACCTACTATTAATATTTTAAATCACAGAAAATTCAAGTTTTAAAAGGTAAAGTGCTATTGTGAGATATCAATATGGTAAAGCGGTATTTTATTTGTTTATCCAAAAA
This sequence comes from Aspidapion aeneum, assembly GCA_963576565.1. Taxonomy (NCBI): domain Eukaryota; kingdom Metazoa; phylum Arthropoda; class Insecta; order Coleoptera; family Brentidae; genus Aspidapion; species Aspidapion aeneum. Next base: position 118,523,739 of record OY755040.1, read on the forward strand.
GGGCCTGGAAATTCACTTGCACACGTAAGTATTGATAGTTTAGTTAGTTACACCATTGTTTCAGTGTAAAGAGTTGTTAAAAGCAAAGGATAAAAATATAATTAAAGCATTGGTGCACCTAGAAAGGGGGCTCGGGGTCCGGCCACCTCCAAGCCTAAAGATTCTTAGATATTTTCCACATATTTCATAAATAGAAAAATAAAATAGCATAAAATACAGTATCATGGGCTCTCGCCCTACACCTCAAGACATATTCATGGTTACGACACCAATTAAAGCAAACTAAAAAATCAAAATGGTTTTCAAGAGCGCTTATTATTCGAAGAGCTTGGACACGTTTTTGGGGTTTAAATGAAACGGTTGACGTAGTAACGCGAGCTAACAGTTTAAATTGATATAAAATTCAAGACATGCAATGTGTCAAGCAAAATTCTATTGTTGATATATTTGACGTTTAGAAAAAGCTACGAAGGTCGCTCAATTATTTTAAAAAATGCATTTTTTTAAATAATTACTAAACCGTCATAAAATATTTTAAAAAAAAATACATTAAATAACATAAAAAACCTTATATTTAAACATTTAAAAATTGCGGTTTATAAAGACAATTCCACGAATAAAAATTTGTGCGGGAATTCGAATTCTCGCAGCAAATGAGGGCAATAAGTACGTAATTCTCGCACGAGAGTAGAAAAAACTTTTAGAAGTCGAATAAGGCATTAACATTTTTAAAAATAATTTTTTTCCAACCCTTTCTTTTTTAAAATTTTTATGTTAAGCAACTATTTTCTTTTAATGGAATACACGTGTAATAAATAAACTAGCTTATTCTTAAACCATTCAAATAAGAAAGCCAAAATTATATTTATTAGTATGATATAAGAAGTGAAACCAAAATAGGTTTGGGACAGTCACGTGATGATGATGTGTTTATTTTTTAATATAATTTTTTTGTGACAAGTTTATTTATTACTCTGTCTTTGTCATTTTTTTCTTCGACTTGTATATCTCAGAAATCTCACCACGACTTTCGCAGGCTGAAATAAGCTTTCAGTGCCAAGCAAGAAGCACAAACAATCCACGCCTCTGCCATAATCTGCCACAAACCTACATTGGTTTCACTCTTTCCAATCACCCCGTTTTTAACTTAAGGCCTGCGCAAACACATTATTTGGCCCGATAAGCCTAGGCAGTCCATGTGAAAGATAGATTTGTGCACACTCGATACTTCTTTTCTATATAAACTTTGCATCACACATTGAAAGTTATCGTTACTTGTTTAGAAGCTTTAAAAAATAGTTGTGGTATACCATGTATCCCAGATAAAAGTTATTACACGGTTTCTTATGCGAATTTTGAAAACAGTAATACACATAAATTTGGATTATTGGGTAAACATTGGCGCTATTCCGAGCCCAGTCTATTTCAAAAATAAAAATATCTATAAAGACTTTTAAAATATCAAGCAATAAATAAATTATTTTTATTAAAAGCAGTTTTTTGTTTTTTTATTTGGAAAACCCTTGTAGATATTTTAAATTTTAATACAGGACCTGATTGGGCTCAGAATATCGTCAATTTTTTCCATTTAACCAGAATTATAATATCTCTTATCATTTCCAAAATCCTCATAAGACCCCATGTAGTTAATGTTATCTGGGACACCCTGTATAGTAAGTATTTTTTGAATATTATCTATTTGTAAAAATTATACTACCCGCAACTTAATGAATTATATACGAAGTAACTGGAACGACCATGGCTATATGAGTCACTGAGACAAAAATTTAAGAGTTTTTTTAGAGTGACAACATAGAATAAATGCTAAGCATTGCAATCTTTCTCTTTCTAGTTCTAATCACCTGTGGTATTTTGTGAACTTAATACTTCAAGGAGCTGGTCATTTGTGATTTGTCATTAAAGTGTTTGTCAATGTTGTCAGTAGCACCTCCTGCGCAGCGTGCTCTCTCTACAAAAAATTTCAATATTTTTGCCTCACTTTGCATATAGAGATTATTGCCGTTAATAGGTCTTACGAGAATCTCTCAGTTTAGTGCCCTTTTTAGCCTATTAACCTTCCCATCATTTTTGACGTTGGTCAAAGCTGTCACATTATTTATTGATCCAGGAGACGATGTGAAGCCTTCCAAAAAGGCGCCACAAATGAAATTGCCTTATTTGAAAAAAACTTGCTTGCGATTAAACTCTTTAAAAAAAAAATCTCTATATCGTTATTTAAAGTTGTAGGAGTACATTTACATAGATAGGGTTTTTGACCACTGTGCGCCGATAAATCAATGTGACGACACGGGTCAAATGTGTGGGGATGATATACACCAATAAAATAATATGCATGAGTAAAATAATGCATCTGTTTAAAAATAACCAATCAGGACATTTTATACTAAATTCTACAAGAAGGACACTCTTATGTACATTTGATATTGCCATTTCTTAATGTTTTCATCAAGAACTGGAAATTACCGTGGGTATTGGAATATTACGTATATGATTTTAACGACCAACGTATTTCCGATAAAAAACCGCCTAGTTTGTGGTAAAAACAAATATTAACTTTTAAGTACTTACTACTGACCTATCACTTCACTACAACTCAGTTTTATCCCAAAAACCACCTTGACTTAGCTTCTACCACCCTTGCTTAGGCTTAGCTTCTACCATCAAAAAATCAACTACTACCACCTACCGTAGTAGAACCTAAGGGAAGATGGTAGTACTTGATTATTTTGTGGTGAAAGCTTGGAGAAGTTGGTGTTAGAAGCTAAGTAAAGGTGGTAGTAGTTGGTTTTTTAGGGGTAGAATCTAAGCGAAGGTGGTAGTAGTTGGTTTTTTTGTAATAGAAGCTAAGCGAAGGTGGTAGTAGTTGGTGTAGAATCTAATAATTAAAGGTATTTTTGCTATAAACCTGAGCTGTAACTAAATAATAGATAAATAGGTAACTGTATGGCAGTGGTAGAAGCTTTTATTTATTAGTTATGATTTGTTTCGACCCTATACAATTTAGTTTGACGTGAAATAGTATGCAAAATCGTTGGTCAGTAATATCCAAGTCAGTAAAATTCGGGTCAGTATAATAGGCAGACCTCAAAAAGTGTTTTGATTTATAAACAAATAAAAAATGGCTTTGATCTTCTGTTTTTTACTAATCTTATTCAACCTAATCTGTGCTTAATCTGTGTGCTTCTGTTAAAATAGCTTTTTGATGAATGATGCCACAAAACAACGAAGCCTTCAAGTTTATTATAGTGCAAATAATCTGCAATCAAGTACAATCTACATAGAGAAATGATGAAGGCACATAAACCAAAGGAATATAGGTAAGGGAGAGAGCTATGAACCATGGGGAATACGCCCTTTTTATTCGCTTTCATTATTCAGAATAATGATATCTGTAGGCAAATATTTTAAATACTATATCTTGAAACATATCACAGAAGCCCCATGTATAAAAATTTCCTTTTTTTGTTACAGGATCCACATTTTCAAAGACGAGGAAATCTCTACAAATGTGAATACAGCAGATTTTGGGAAGATATGTATACAGGATAATCCGAGAACTTATACAGAAACCTCTGGCCTAGTTTGAACTAAAGAACAAAAAAGTGTTTGAATTTAATGACAAAATGTTAATATTAGTACTACCTACCTACTCTGAAATTAAAATAAAGATCATAAGTTTTTTCCTTACACATTGAGCTGTGTCAGGCATCCATTATAAATGTAACCCCCCACGATCCCCATGAGATAGTGAGGGGGTTACATTTATAATGAATACCCCTGTACATGTGGCAATGTGTTAATCCTAAATCATTTTTTGTTGTAATCACTAGATACCCACATGTGGTTGTGGTGCATCGAGGTCCACTAGGGCCTGCCAGCACTTACGAATACAATACCCCTGTACATCCAAAAAATTGATGTCTTTTGTTTTATTTAATGGTCATGTCAGTGGAGGTCCCAGAGGGGGGGTGGCATGTTCCTCCCTTTTTCCTGAGAATTACATAAAAAATACAAGAAACATTTGGTATTACACACCTGAGCAAAAAATAAGGTTTTATAACCAGATAGATAGGTTCAAAAACAACCCCCCTCCATGTTTAAAACTCAGTTTCCACCTATGTGTGCCCACATTGCTTAAAAAATCTCATTTGGTGACCTTGCATTTAAACAAGTCAATCTATGTCCCGTTGTGTGATACATTTTTTGAATCAGGGTGGGCACACATACATGGAAACTGGGTATCACTGCCCCCTCTAGATAATTTTTTTTAAAAAAAACTACATAAACAACTTTTATTTATTTCATTTAAAATAATAACTTATTACAATAATTGATTAAAACATTAAAAGCCATACTAAATATATTGAGAATGACAAAGGCTGACCTGAAATCAACCAGGAAAGAAGTCAACTCAAAATTTGTCTGGATCATCTCAGCAAATCCTGGGTTCAGTAGGGCAATGAATGATTGTTTTCTTTGTTGATATCATAAAGGCATTGCATATTATACATGTTGTCGGGTGATCTATTTATAAGAATACATGGTGGTTAAGCATTCGTTTCAGTCCCTATCATGTACCCCAATGGTGATAAGGAGACCTCATTGGCCTTTAGCAGCTAGTCATAACTCATAGAGTTAGTTCAATTGCAATACTTCTTTAGCATTTCTGGTTACTACAAGCAGTGATCTAAAATTTAAAAAAACAGTGTGATAAATAACTCAGATTTTATAGTTAAAATTATTTGTTTTGATTCCAGTTAATAACTTTTCAACTAGGTTAGACGAGGCCACAAGTCCTTGAATACATCCTTGATCAGAACATAAACTAGGCCTTATTGTAAAAGCGTAAAAATTAGCTATGTGTTTTCTTATATTTTTGTTAATAAATACTAATCTATCACTATCATTTTTAAAGTTTTTTTACCTGAGTTTGTTGATAATATTGTAAAATAAAATAATTTGTTTAAAACTTTTGTTGTTGATCCTCCTTAAATGTCAATGACAAATGACGTCTGTTGCTGACCGTCTGATCGGCCATATAACTTGAACGTCGTGATTTGCTTACCCGCGCGGTGGCTGACCCTTTCTAGGAATTTTTTAGTTGCGGAGAAAAGTCGGTAACACGTTCTCGTAACGGATGAGGTAGAAATTTCAATGTGCTATTTAGAACTATAAGGGAATGAAGACACTAAAGTAGTAAGTGGTACGTAGCCGTAACTTAGGCTCACTTTCAAGTAGCTCTCCCCTCTATGAAGGAATAATTTTTGTACGCCATGTTTTTTTTTGAAGGACAGAAAAATTGTTTTTCTTATTTTAGTTTTGAAGCCCATTTTACAGAGATATAGTTTTTCGTACACAAATTAATAAAAGCTTTACCAAATATCCATATTAAAAACCATTTGGTCGGATTATCTGCCAATTATAAAAACATAACCTCAAAAACCACAACGAAAATATTCCATCAGCTACCAGAAAACGGCTAAATTTTGCAGGCGCGCCTATTTTTTGCAATAAACATAATGCATGTTGCACATAAAAATTTGCATGGCAGTTAAATTTTTACCTCTGCTCGTTAAATCTCGTAATTTTGGATAACATAGTACATATTACAGACATAACCAAACTAAAAAACTTAGCGTGTTTGTTTACTGTTGTGTTCCATATTGTATTATAATAATTCTACCAAAAAGAAACGATTATATTATTTGCAACTACATCGCTACTTTTAGCTATTACGGAAAAAAAACAGCCTCTACGACGTAGTAGATACCTGGCTGCGACGTAGTAGTGTAGTTGTTACTACAGTGACTTTAAACACTTGGCCTAGTAGTCATAACCAGAAATTGGTTCCCCACTTAGGGAATTAACACGTCGCTGTATGGTATACTGAGACGTAGCGGGAATACGTTGCGGTTACCTTTAAGAAATTCTTTCTAGTTGGGGTTTCGTCGTGACAACTTTAAATGTTTGTTGGGTAATGGGTTAGGAAGGTATCAGATCCGTCATAAATCCATTTATTTTCAACGCAATTTAAAAAAAAGGACCTATACATTTTTTTCGGTGGAAATTTTAGAAAATGAAAGCGAGGAACATTTTTTTTTGGTCATCAACTTTTCTTGAGGTAAACGTCTACAGCCTGAGGTACAAAACTGCTTTTAGGAAGCTCCTTTTAAAAGCTTCACAGTTTTCTCATCCAAAGAAAACAAAATTACAAAAATTGTCATAATGCCTATTTATGTCATTAACTAAAAACTGCTAATTCTATGTATGTACATGAAAAATTCTGTATTCAATATAGCTCAAGTTTAAAAATAACGTCAGAGCAAAAAACAATATATTTAACACAAGTAGTTGGAGGTGAGATTTAATGATACCTAATTATTACCAATTTTTAATTTAAGTGGGTTTTTTATTTTTAATGAAAATTAGTAAGTACATAATACAACATTATAATTTTAGGTTACCTAGATTAATTTATTTTCAACCGATATTTATACAGGGTGTTCGGCACATGAACCGTCAAAATTTTTTGGGATATTGTTGGGGTCATTTGCTACCTTTTTAACCTTGGAACTTGGTCCTAAGAGTCACGGCTAAAGAGATATGAATTTTTAATTTTTTTTTCTCAAATTATTCAAAATCCCACCTTTAAACCCTCGTAAGCTTTTTATTAATGTCTGGAAAAGCACCATTTTTTTAAAAAGAATTCTGTAATCTTATGCTTCTTCAACTAATTAATAGATTTGTCAAAATTGATGTACCAAAAGGACATACGAGGTTTTTAATTGAAGATGTGATTTTGTGAAAGAAAATCAATTTCAAAATTAAAAATTAAAAAAGTATCGACAATTGAGAACCTCATTTTCTTTTAAAAACTTCTCTAGTTGATTACCTTTCTAATGCTATGCTACACATTGACAAAAACAACATTTCTGCTTTAAAATACGGAAATTCCATCAGAAGGGCGAGACTCGTTCGGAATTGGTAAGAAAAACAATTTGATGTTTAATATCAATCCATCCCCTAGGTTTTAAAAGGGGTGGATGGGTGGTCGGGGACACCCCGTATACATTTAAAGCTCCCCCCCATTGGATCGCTATCGCTACGCTACTGGGTTGTCTGGTCTTGCAAAACTCAAAGAACTGTTGTAGCTTTGAGGCATCATTATGGTATTGCATTGCATTGCTAAAACCTTGTAAACGTTTTTTTATTTTGCAAATCGCAACACACCGTATCAGAAAGACAGCGAAGACCACCTGCTAAAAATCGAACAAAAAAAAGATGGCACAAAGTAATAACGCGGACTCAGTAAGTATGATGGTACCTAATTGAAAAATCGTGAGTTTCGCTTACTCCAAATTACAGTTTACGAAATTTTAAATTTATTGCTAAAGGATGCTTTTGTTATTTAATAATTTGTTGAGATCAAACATTAATGCACGCAACATTTTAAGCAGGCAAAATTTTATTCAAGAAATGGATTGAAACTCAATATAAAACCAAGGGAAATTACTAACTAATTACTTCTCCTGAATAAATTACTAAAAGAAGAAATATTCTCAAACAATTGGAAAGAATCCTTAACCATTATTCTATGCAAGAAAGGTGATAGAGCAGACCTAAAAACTATCGACCTATAACACTCCTCAATGTAATTTATAAGCTTTTCACTAAAATATTAACAGATAGTCTAACGGAGCAGCAAAAAATGCTTGAGTATGAACTACGCATCCCAAAACTAAAATCATAACAAACATAGATGAAGATATCACGATCAGAATAAGCCAACAGGGACAAATTAATAAACTAAAAAAGAAAACCAAACAGCTGAAATCAAGAGACGAGTAAGATTGGCCTGGGCACCATTTGTTCAATTAAGCTCCATATTAAAAAATAAAAAATATTTTCAGTACCTCAAAACGAAAGCGTACAACCAATGTATCCTTCCTGTTCTTACCTATGGATCCCAGACCTGGACACTTATAAAATTAAATATCGATAAGGTAATAAAAGCCCAAAGATCAATGGAAAGACAAATGATACATGTAAAGCTAACAGATAGAAAAAGGAATTAATGGATAAGAAATAAAACAAATTTAAGGGATGTCAGAAGAGAAGTAGCAAAATTAAATTTGAAATTTGCCTGTCATAATGTCAGACAGAAAGACGATCGATGGGAGAATTGTATTGTAAACGTGGGACCTTGGGAAAATAAAAGAAGTACAGACAAATGAGATGGACGGACTATTTGAAGAAACTAGATGATAAACAGGGCGACAGGCAGAGAAGAGTGGAAGATATTTGGGGAGGCCTATGTCCAATGATGGATCGAAGCAGACTAAATAGATAGATAGATGAAGTATTCAAAAGACCTTTGAACTCATAACATGATACATGTTTTTTTATTTTTGATTTTGGGTTTTTTTTGTGTTGAATAAAAGTCCTAATGGTAATTTCTTCTATACTTTCTTCTTTTTCTTATTTCAAATCAGTGCACAAAAAATTATAAGTTAATCTCAAACATTTACATTTTAAAGTTTGACTTTGCGGTTAGTGTTATCCCTGCTGTCACCCAAACAAACACATTTGTTACGAATTCTGATATGTATATCGCAAATATCTCCAAAATAAATGAAAACTTTGCCGCCGAAACATGATAAATTTATCCCGCAAACAATTGCGAATTTTCAGAGGGATAACGTGGCGCTATGCAAAATATTGTTTTGCGGTTTGGGGTAAAATATTAAAACCGATACCCACCTTCCAATTAATTCATTGGTTAATGCAATATACCTAATGGCCTAAAACAATGGTCAAATAAAATTAAAAATTAACAATCAAAATTATTTTTTGTCTATTCGCATGGGTGTTATTTTAAGTAAGGCTAGGCTTCTTAAACAAGACATCCGTGATTAGCACATGTGTAAATAGTTTTGTAATGTTTCTGTGTAAGAAGTGAAAATAGGAAATTACTTCTTTTATAGTAGTTTGTAGATGCTTGGTCCAGAAGGTGGGAAGATTACCGTAAAAGGTAGTGTAGGAGAAGTGTACTTAAAATGTGAAACTCATGGATCGTTCATACTCGTCTTTTGTCTAGTGTTTTGTTTTCGTTTAGTCGAATGTCTTGTCATAAGAAAGTTGAAACCACTGTTTCTTATGGGAGTGTTTATACAATACTTTTGCTTTTGTTTTTGATCAGTCTTTGTCTTAAGAGTTGCCAACTTTCAATCCTTAGGACAACGACTAAGACAAGTGACAGACATCAGCTAATTTTTGTTGTTTTGAATTTACCGCCATTAATCATTTGACAGAAAATCTCAACAACAAAATTTTAATTGTTTTTTTTTTCGTTTTCACTTTTGTTTTTTTGTTCTTTCGGACTGTGTTTCGCGTAGAAAATGACTTTTGAAAAGGGCATTTATTGAAATTGAATTTTTTTTTTCAGTGGGCTTTGACTAAGACTAATCAAATTCAAATCAAAGCACAAAGACTAATCAAAAGCAAAAGACTAAGACGAGTATAAACAAAACTTTAAGCTTTAAAAATTTATACAAAAAAAAGTTGATGAAATATACTTTTTTGTTTGTTATAGTTCATTTGTAGTTACTTTAAACATTTAAAACTAATTTATTATTTTGAAAAGTCTAGACCACTGCAGTTTCCCATTTTACCCCAATTGTGCAGGTAAAATGGGAAATACTAATAAGGTAAAATGGGATATAAAATTAACATTGAAAATACAAAAAACTGGTTTGATACAAAAATTTAAAAAAAAACATGATATAGAAGGATAAAACTAAAATGAGACATAATTTGTTTAAACAAATCATCTAGGAATCTTAACAATAATATATTCTTTATGCTTAATATGGCACAAAGATAGGAGATAGGTATAACTAAAACAAATAATTTATTGGTTAAATAATAACCTAATAACAATCAGTAAAATAATGCCAATAATGCTTATTATAAAAAAAGACGCAGAGACTCAACGGAAACAAAAAATCGTTGGTAAAAAGGCATCTAAAAAAACACAAAATTAATTAGTCATTTAATTGAGGTAAAACGGGATATCCCATTTTAGCGATTTTAGCTCAATCTCTTATAAAATATTTAAACTAATCTTACTTTTAAATTGTTTCTCATTTATTCAAAAACAGTATGTTTGATGGTAGCCAAGTAGGTACCTTATTCAGTAGTCAATTATTACAGCATTTAAATAAAAAGTTACAAGCGGCACACACAAAAAAAAATGCTGCACGTGCTTTTAACCACCACTGATTTAAAAAAAAAGGCGGCCTATGTCGATTCCAATGAACAAAATCTAGGGATACAGTGCAACGTTGCCACCTTTAGTTTGGTCAGGAGTGCCGGTATCCCATTTTACCTTGCTATCCCATTATAAGTACACTTCCCCTACGTAGTGTTAAGACCGTTTTTTGCATATAATTTGGACCTAAGCTTAAACGACGCTGTCATCATTTTTAGATGACATTAAAAAGTGGGCGACCTTACATTTTATGCCCGAATTCTCTCTTCACAAAAAACTTGCACAATTATTTATACGAAAACTGCAGATTTAATCCTCAATTTAATAACTTTTTTAGAAAATAATCTTATGTTTACAAAAAAATAATAGACATAACCACAAATTTTGGACAGCTTGTTAAGTCATTGTGAATATAGGGCCATTTTCTCACTTCGGCTTATCTTAAGTTTTTACTTAAGTTTAAGTTAAAACTTAAGTCCTAAGTAACTTGCTGATGAAGATAAGTTGTAACTTGGCTAAGCAATTCAAACAGCAGAAAATAGTTCAAATGCTCTCTTTTGGCCAACAAAAAAAAGTACATTGAAGTATTCCGTCACCTTTGTCATTTTTTAATGGTTTGTTTTCATTTAAAAAATTTAAAAAAAAATAATATTGAAAACTACCTATGTGTGTTTAATATATTAAATAAAACATATTACAAATAACTTTTTCAATATTTAAAAACGGAATAAATTAAAGTTTTACACTTGTTTTAGTTAATATTATTAATAGGTAGACTGATACTCAAGTATTTGTAAAGTTTTTTACATAGGCAATATTATTGAAAACTACAAATGTATGTTAAATATATTAAATAAAATATATTACAATTAACTTTTTAAATATTTATTAATTATTTTTAAAATAATCTTTCAAGAAAAACAAAAACATTTTATTCGTCGTCTAGAGTGGCAAAATAATTAACTGCTGTCTTATTCTTGTGCCTTGAAACGCGGCAGGAACATTTTCCTCCAAGGCGGGTATTTCAGGAACCTGATCCTCTTGCATAACCCTTTTAAATAGTGCGACATCATCTGGATCTGGAGGACCAATGTCGTTTTGATCCACGCAAATGTTATGGAGTACTGCACACGAAACAATCACTGCCAGAGTAGTTTCAAGTTTCAGCCTACATCCATATGCCAAAATGAGGAATCTTCTTTTTATAATTCCATTAACTCTCTCAATAAGGGCCCTTGTTCTTATGTGTGCTTCATTATACCTCTCTTCTGCTCTATTTGCTGGATTTAGTATGGAGGTTAAGAAGTATGGCCTTCTAAAATACCCACTGTCACCTAAAAAAACTTAATTTATAAAAAAAGAAGCTCCCACAATGAATATGAAGAAATATTTTAATTTAAAAAACCCTCTCAACAAAGTTTTGCGACCTCCCTAAAAATAAAAATAACCCCAATAAAAAAAACTCTTTTCTTTCAAAAAAATGTTTATTGGCCGTTCAAAAAATGTTTTTTTTGAGAGGGGGATTTTCTATTTCGTTTGGGTTCTGCAAGTAAATTAAGATAACCATAGGTGGTCGCGGTGCATGGAGGTTCCGACAGGCCTGCCACCATTTTTGAATACATACGTACAAACCCAGAATTAAACTTTTGTTTTTAGTAAATAATTAAATATTACTAAAAAATGTACCTACTGGTCATAGAAGTGCTCAATCATAGGCTCAATCAGGTGCAGCAAATAGAGGGCAGCATCCTTATGAGGACGAAATCGCTTTCGAACTTCAGCCTCATTATAACTATTAAAATAGTCAAAGCGTAGAAATCGTCTCATCGGAATTCCGTTTATCACGAACTCTAGCTCAATGTCTTCTTCATCGTCTCGAACTAATTCCATTTTCTAAAGCAACACAAAGGCACTAACATAACAATTTTAAAATTATATAAATCGACCTTAAAAGCATCTGGTAAAAAAGATATACTGAAAAGCTGAACTATATTAGCTACCTACCTTTTTAGACTTAATGAAATACAACACAGAGCACCAAAAATAAACAATTTACTTCTTTTTTTTAGAGAAAACAATGAAAAAGCATACAAAAATGAATGTTTTTGCCACTTAAAACCTCAAATTCGAGCTCTTAAGTATAAGTGCTGATTACTAAGTTCCAATTTGACAGCGTCTGCAAGAACTTAAATTTAAGTCAAAATTTTGACAGCTCCTGCAAGCACTTAAGTCTAAGTTATAACTTAATCCAAAGTCAGAAAGTCGCCCTATAGCAAAGAAGATATATCAACGCTATAGTACGTTCAAAATTTACTTCAAATAACGCGTGAGCGATAACCGAAAAAGTCATGGTTTGCTTAATAAACGAAAATGTTTGCTATAAAAGTGCTTTGTGTGTATATGGTTAATGCATATCTCTACCCTATCGGTTTGAATGATTTATTATCCTAAATTCGCAACTATTACAAGCAATAATTTTAGTCCTACTTGCATTTTTATAATCAATAAAATATTAAATTTTGGGAATTAAAACTTTAAACACAGTATAATTTTTCGGCCTCATTCGAAACTTTTAAAAATTTATTATCACCTATTTTTATACGCTTGTAAACTGTCTCACAAGAATGCCAATGAAATTGATTTAAGAGCTTCTGCTTTAGTCAAAATATTTTTCGGCTTTTAAAAAATGTCTTTTGATGTTCAGGAAAACGACAAAAATAACATTTTTCTAACTAACTTGAATTACGTAATTTTTTCCGAAATTCGTAATTTAAGATAAATTTTGTAATTTATGCAAAAATTTTAATAAAAACTATTTAATACCACATAATGGATATTTAATTACAGGATAAGTTATTGAGTGAATAAAATCCAATCGAGAAACCGTCAATTAATTTTAATTAATAATTTTGCTTTAATAAATACAAATATCTGCATAATTTTACTTTTTTATTAATAAAGTTATTAGTTTATTAGGTACGGTTCAATAGTTTCAAGCAATCAGCAAAAAAGGGATCAAAGCTTTAGTAAGGCGTTATTTCGACTTGTTAAAAAAATGAAGACTGAAATGATCATTCTGTTAAAGTGATACATTTATCTTAAAAATGTATATGTTTATAAGGACACAGTTTATTTTAGTTGCGCCACCTAGCGGTTAAGATAGTTATTAATTAGGCTCAGTGTCCTGATTTGTACGTCATGATGTTTATAACCTATGAAATATAGTCTTTGAATGTTCTCGAATAACGTCTGTTTTCATTACATTCGTGTCATTATATAAACCAAGGCCGACAAAAAAATACAGGCCACGACCCTAAAAAAATCAGCTGTTCTCCGGGGGCTGACTTTTACATTGGGTCTTATGGGAGGTCAGACGTTTTTTTATGATATTTTCAAAATGGCACATTTCCGCGAAATTTCAGTCAAATATTCTCAGACACTATCCTCATATTCCACCAAACTTTTGTAAGGATGCAAGGTGATTAAAAGGTTAAAATCTTCAACATTTAGCATTTTTTATTTTGAATTCAAATTACCCGCCATGTACCGCATGCCAACTGTTATATTTGACAAGTATTTGACTTTGTCATCTGTGTCTGTCACAATCGCTTCTATTTTAAATTTAATTTTTGTGTAAGCTAATGAAGCGGCTCTGAGAAATTAAGTATTACTATACATTAAAAAAAATTGTTATGCAAGAATATAGTAAAAACAATCTCAAAACCGGCTTTATTTTTTAAAAAAATCAAATATTCATGAACCGTCATTCCAACTTCAAAATTTTAAAGACAATCAGAGTGTCGTGACGTGACCATCAAAAAAAAATCAGCCCCGGATGTGACGTCAACAAAGTTGAGGATCGTGGCCCGTCCGTTTTGATAGCCCTGTATAAACATTAACTCCCAATTCCAAAACAACTTCCAACTTATCAAGCTTTTTGGTAACTTGTTTACTTTTTATAATGGTCAGAACTGTTTTCGGTATTTTACAAAAGTTCTATTTTCAACTTCCTCTGAACACTGAAGGGTATCTTTTTATTCTTTAGAAATCAAACTTTAAATCTTTATCATCGAATTCATCCGATTAACATATTTCATCCAAAATTGCTTCAGTTCCAAATTCATTTGAAAATGACATGTCTACCATAAGTCTTCAGATAGGCAGTTGTTAGTGCGCAAGCTTGATTGTTTTTACAACCGTATCAATTTTTTTAATAAGATAATATCTATTTCGTTAAATTGTTCTAAATCTCTTGAGCCTATCGACAAAAAAAGGGAACACAATTGTATTAAGGCGCTATTTCGACTTGTTAAGAAAATGAAGACATCATTCGTGTCATTAAATAAACATTAACTCCGAACTTGAAAACAACAGGCTTAACTTCTAATTTATCAAGCTTTTTTGTAACTTAATCTAATGGAGCTTCTTGATGATGGTCAGAACCGTGTTAGGTATTTTTTAAAAGGCCTTTTTTCGTATTCGTCTGAACATTTAAGCCGGTATCTTTATCTTCTTTGTTTTCTTAAAATCCACATTTTCATCTTTATCATCGAATTCATCCGATTAACATTTTTCATTCAAATGATCAGGTTTACGTTCAATAATGGCCGCATTCGATTCCTGAGGCACTCTGTGAATTTCTGAAGACAAATGCTTGGTCTCTAGTTCGTGATAGGTTGCTTCGCGGCTAAATTCATTTGTCAATGACATGTCTACCATACGTCATTTAGACAGGCAGTGGTTAGTGAGCAATCTGGACTGCTTTTCAGACATTTATCAAGATTATGATGAAGACGCTTAGGTATAAGATTTTATTAAACTTTTTGTAGGTTGGATATAAAACAGGAAAAGTTCGAGTAACGAACTTTTGATTTTTTCTCTTCAAGTGGCATTACAACCCCTGGCGGGTTTTAGCCCAATTAACCAGAGCCTGATTGATTAGTTTCGTAAAAAAATATTGAAATTTTATTTCTTGTTCTTTATTCTGCATATAAATCACACTCAGATAAATCATTTAATTCAGAATGTTAAAAGTCAAAAACAATAAGGGCTGGGATGCGCTGCGTTTTTACTCAGTTTTGTAGTTAAATTATGATTGGAACTGGAATTGATTTATTACTTTAAAGTTTGGGGAAATCTGGATTTTTACTTTATTCGTTTTTTGAATTTGAATAAACCAAGAATTTTTTACTTTTAAGGTTTATTGATGATACTGCATTTACCAGTGACGTACGCAGGGGGGCTTAGGAACTAAAGCCCCCCCAGAGCTACTGAATATTGAACCCTGAAACATGAATATTCCCCAACAATCAAGATTCAAATGTATCAATTTGCGCTCAAGCCCCCCCAGGATCCATCCCTGCGTCTCAATCCGTGTTGAACCCCCCCGGGATTCATTTCTACGTACGCCACTGTATTTGCACAGAAAAACAAAATATACGATTTACAATAATTTTCAGCGAATAAACAAAAGTTCGTTGATTCAATATACACAAACATCAGTCTGATTAAGTTTTAAAGATTTAATTTATAATATTAATGTTATAGTATATATTGAATCAAGATTTTTCGTTCACTGGTGGAAAATTAAGTGGCGTTTATAAAATGTAGGTGAAAAGGCGTTGCCTCAAGTACGGTAGTAAAGCTGTATTCATACTCTCCATATTCTCTTGAATAAAATACTAAAAGAAAAAATAATCCCAACCAACTGGAAAGAATCCATAACCACAAGAACGGCGATAGAACAGACCTAAAAAACTATCGACCTATAACACTTCTCAATGTAATTTATACGCTTTTCACGAAAATATTAACAGATAGACTAACAAGAAAATTTGACGGATATCAATCAAAGGAACAAGCATGCTTCAGAAAAGGTTTCAGTGCAGTTCACCACTTATTAACCATGAAAATCCTAATAGAATGAGCTAACGAATACAACATTCCACTATATATTGCATTTATAGACTTCGAAAAAGCTTTCGATAGCATTGAGCACTGGACAGTTAAAGCATCTTTAATTAATAGCCGAATAGATCACAGATATACAGACTTAATAGTCAATATATATACAGCGAAGCAACAACATAGATCAAAATCCACGAAGAAACCAAGCCAATCCGCATAAGAAGCATTGCATGCATTTTCCTTGGTTGAAATATACGGATACACCCTGTACATAAAAAATTCTGAATACAAAAAAATCTGAATTCAGAAAATACACTAGAGTTCGCTTCAAAACTTAAAACTTTTGAGGATAATAAAACAGGTAACCCAAATGCATAGATTGTCAATAATCCCTTGGAACTCAAACAAAAACCTCTCTCTGACCTAATTTTGAACAATGCTTTCTACCTATAGACTTAGCCGTAATACCTCAGAATTTATAAGACCACACGTTACGCAATTTTCAATGGACAAAGAAAATCAAAAAGTGTCAACTTTTGTTCGAACTTTACCTGAAATTGTGCAAGCAGTTTTGTCTAATTTATTCAGTTTTACATTCAATACGAGTAACTGTAGTTTTATTAGGGTCTAGTTTGTCTATTGAAATTCAAGACTGTATCTATAGTGGAGCATTTGGACACAGGTCGTAAAAAAATCACAACATTGGACATGCATAGTTTAGTTAATGTTAAGAAGAGGCAAGCAACAAGTCATTCAAAATAGCAATTTGTAATACAAAAATAAGAACCAGGATATTCTTATGAAACATTATTAGAAATCATTAAAAAAAAATCAATCTAAATGCTGGGACATCCTTATTAAAACTTATCCTGAAACAGATGTTCCACTTACTGTCAGTTTTATTAATAGGTCTAAAACAAGATGTACCTACTATATCTACGCAAAGATATGAACATGAAGAAAAATATTGCGGAGTCCAAACAAGAAGAGCAATGTATAAAAATTAGCATTTCCGACGCCGAGATGGACTGGAATGCTGTCAAAAAAGAATTGCAGAAACTGCTAAAGAAGACCAGGCAAGAAACTCAAACAGAAAAAAAAAACCATCTGGATAACAGAGAAAATTTTAAAAGCTATTAAACAAAACACACAGGGAACAGATACAAAAAAGATCAATCAAAGTACGTTTACAGTGAAATTAGAAATTAAATAAAATTAGCAAAAAAATATTTTATAAGTGCAATGAAATAGATCGTCAACTGTGTTGCGATGTCTGAATAAATAAATGAAACAAAATATTGAGGTGGAAAAAGTGAAAATTCACTTTTACATGTTTAGCAAAGGTTCTATGCAATTAATGAAATCAAAGACCTTTTAGAAATTAATAATATATTAGAGCATTTTATTACAAATAAAGAACTAACACATTCAAGGCTGGATAAAATTTCTGGTAATTTACCAAAAGTAATAAAAAAAGATATAGATAAATATTTCAACTGATTCGTTTATTCATGTTAATGTTACTGTCAATATTCTAATATTGATCCTTTATCCCCAAAATGTTTTTGATGAGTCGGTACAATTTGTTCTTCCTTTTAAATTACAGTTTTTTGCTATTTGCATTGGATTGGACAATTTTTTTGGTTTACAACCAGGCACTTGGATTAAAATTCAAGACTGTATCTATAGTAGGGCATTTGGACACAGGTCGTAAAAAAATTACAACATTGGACATGCATAGTATAGTTAATGTCCAGAAGAGGCAAGCAACAAGCCATTCAAAATAGCAATTTATAATACAAAAATATGATCCAGGATATTAATATGAAACATTATTGGAAATAATTTTAAACAAAATAAATCTAAATGCTGGGACATCCTTATTAAAACTTATCCTGAAGCAGATGTTCCATTCGACCCGCAATGCAGAATGGGATTTTTTAAGCCTGTTTCACATGATTGTCGGGACTGACTATCAGTTTTATCAATAGGTTTAAAACAAGATGTATCTACTATATCTACGCAAAGATATATATAAAAGATAAAAATATTGTGGAGCTCAAACAAGAAAAGCAATGTATAAAAATTAGCATTTCTGACGCCGAGATGGATTGAAATGCTGTCAAAAAATAATTGAAAAAACTCAGAACATTTTAAATGCTATTATACAAAACACACAGGAAATAAATACAAAAAATAATACAAGGTACGTTCACAATAAAATTAGAAACTTAATAATATTAGCAAAAACCATTGTGTAAGTGCCGTGAAATAGATCGTTAACTGTCTTGCAGTGTTTAATCTGAATAAAAAATTAAAAAAAATGTTGTGATAGGTGGAAAAGGGGCAAATTCACTGAACAATGCTTAACAAAAGTTTTATGCAATTAATAAAATCAAAGCAATCAAAGAACTTTCAGAAACTACTAATATATTACAGCATTTTATTACAAATGAAGAACTAACACATTCAACTAACAAACTAAAAAGTGATAAGGCTACTCGACTGGATAAATTTTCTGGTAATTTACCAAAAGTCATCAAAAAAGATTATTTGAATATTTCAACTGATTCATTTATTGATAATATTTATTCTTTATCCCTAAAATGTTTTTGATGGGTCAGTAAAATTTGTTCTTTCTTTTGAATTAGATTTATCCGTTCAGTTCTTGATTGGTGAATCTGCCACTCCATGAAATTAATTCTTAGAATTTGATTATAGTGTCATCTTTAAAAAGCTTTGTTCATTTCACTCTTCTCGATTGTGCTTAGAATTTTTTACTATTTGCACTGGATTGGACAAATTTTTTGTTTAAAAACAGATGCTTAGATATTTATACCAACTGTGACTTTTTTTATATTAGTATTTGTTATCAATAGTAGGATTTCCAACAACAGGACTAGTTCCTTATGATCATCCTTATATTCCTCTTTGCAGTCACTTAAAGGTTTACGAGACTGCCATTGAAATAAAGTGGGAAAATTAGTTTCTGTCTACATCTCTTACGCTGGATTTATAAAAGCAGCTCAGGTTCGCGGATGAAGTTGGATGTTTACAAGTTGAAGATCCAAGATCATCTTATTGAAATGCGTATCTATTTCTTTGGTATGTATACATTATTTATAAACAAAGTTGAGGTTTACTTAAAAAGTTGAAGATTACCAAATTATAAGATGTAAGAAGCTGCATCTACCAATTCCATTGATTGATTCACCAATATTATTAAACAGGCCAATCAAAATAAAACATCTGAGTTTATAAATGCCTAATTCTAATAACCTACATCAAACTACAGCGCCAACTGAACGTCAGCTGCTTTTAAAAATCAAGTTTTTGTGTTATTAGGTATTTCCTGTGATATTCGTTCTTCAAAGTTCAACTTAAGCTGTTTCAGTTCAATAGAAACTTAAAGATGTCCCAATCGAAGACGTCAAATTTTTCGTCATGTATCTTGCGCCAATATATTCTAATGAACTACCTTCATATTAAGCAGCCGTCAAAAAAAACACTTGCATTCAACGCTTTAGTTCTGAGTTTGCAAGGCTTAATACCTCCTCCTTGCAATAAAGAACCTACTATGACCAGCCATGATGATGTATTCACGCCATTATTACTTCGAATTTTTCCCTGACAGCCAGCGGGGTTTAAACCCCACCCCTTACTCCACCCGGTAATCAGTCATTGTCGGGTCAGCCATGCCGGTTGCTAAAGAATAAGAAGGTCGAGATGTATAATCAACCTTAATTTTTGAAATATATATATTTTTTTAATTTAAAAAGTAAATGATTGGGTAATATTTTTGGCCAAAAAAGTTTAAGTAATAATAATTAATAAAATACGAGCCTGTTCCAGTAAAACCACAGTTTAAAAAAGAAAACAATTAAAAAAATTAAATGTGTAAACCATCTTAACAACCACAATGATTTTCTTCCTCATTACCGGTAAAAAACACCAGAAAAAATTTACCTAATAAAACTCACATTTTAATCAGTTCTATCTTCTTCTTTTTCGTTGCCCTTCTTTCAGACTTCATTAAAATATTTAACCCAAATGCCATCTTTGGGCAACAAGTCAAACCATCACCAGGGTCGATGGTTAGCTCGTAAATTTTAGAACGATCTAAAGTTTAAGACTCTGTCACTAGGTGGAATTGAATAATCAGCTAAAGGAGACGGACATTTTTATGTCAAAGTGTCAGTGAGACGTTTTTGATCATTATCAGCTGTTTCATTGTTATCATTTGTAAATGTGTTTTATTCTAAATCCTGATTAGTTTTGCCTTCTTTTCTAAGAAATCCACGCACATTCTCAGATTCTCTTTTTGCTATGTCGTGGTAGGTCGCGACGGACACCAGTATTGTCATTAATATTAATTTTTTCATTATTGTAATATGCCTTTATTATTTTATTAAAATGTACGTTGGAGAATTCGGAGATCTAAATCTCTAATAAAGCCTCTAAAGGCGAGTCTGGAATTCTAAGTGGGCATTGTATTTTTTGAACTCTAGACTTTGTGTCTGTCGGTCTTCTTTTTGTTATTTTTATGTGCGAGGGAGAATCATTATTCAGATCGGTTTTGTTTGTGGGGTGCGTCTTAATCAAGCCTGCGGTTTTTGCATTTTTTTACCAAAGATCTGCTAGTCTGTTTAATTCTGCTGGCTAAATATAATTTATTGGGATTATATTTTTTTACATTTTTAGCATAAAATAAAATTTGCAAAAAATGTAAACACTTATTTAACAGTTTGTTATTGTTATGTTTATTACTAAAGCTGCGGAGTAGCAACTTGGGTTTCTTTATCTTTATTAAACATAACGAAGTGCGTTAATTAAGAAGGCTTCTTTGTTGCTTATTTTGTTGTTTGAGTTAACCTATAAGTTTGTCTATGGTTTTGACCAATATTTTATATGGAACCTGGGCTAGGATACCTACTGATTTTACCTGACCCCAGGCTACCCTAGCTTATACAATATGCAAACTGACAGTCGGTTTTCTAAAGTGGGTATCATCTAATTCTTCGTTTTCGGTGTTTATTATATGTTCATTTAATTGCAATTCACTGGGCAGTAAAAGCATATTTAATTAATAGCCGAATAGATCATGGACACACAGATTTAAAAGCCAATATATATAGCGAAGCAACAACATCAATAAAAATCCACGATTTAACCAAGCCAATGAGCGTAACAAGAGGTGTCAGACAGGGTCACACAATATCCGCTAAACAATTTAACCAGGCCCTGGAATATGTTTATAAAAACTTAGATTGGGATGAAATAGGCATCAAAGTAAACAAAGAATACTTGAACCCCCTAAGGTATGCTGGTGATATCGCCTTGATAACAGAAATAAAAACTGATAAAAATGCTGGAATAACTGACTACAGCAGCTAAAAATATAGGCTTGAGTACGAACTAAAACTAAAATCATCATAAACACAGATGAAGATATCAACTAGAGGAAAACCTGGGACAAATTATTAAACTAAAAAAAGAAAACCAAACAGTTAAAATCAAGAGACGAGTAAGATTGGCCTGTGCAGCATTCGGTAAATTAAGCTACATATTAAAATGTATGTGTACCAATGTATCTTTCCTGTTCTTACCTAGACCCCAGACCTGGACACTAACAAAATCTAATATGGATAAGGTATTAAAAGCCCAAAGATCAATGGAAAGCCAAATGTTACATGTGAAGCTAAAAGATAGAAAAAGTAATGAACGGATAAGAAATAAAACAAAAGTCAGAGATGTCAGAGGAGAGGTAGCAAAATTAAAACTCAAATTTGCCGGTCATAATATCATCAGACAAAAAGACGATCGATGGAACAAATTTATTGTAAACTGGAGACTTATCGAAAATAGAAGAAGTAGGAGAAAACCCCAAATTAGATGGGTGGACGATTCGAAGAACTATGTGGGAACTAGACGGATAGACGCTGCGACAGAGAGGGAAGACTGGAAGATATTGGGGGAAGCCTATGTCCAAAGATAAATCGAAGAAGGCTAAATAGATAGATAAATAGATAGACCCTTTGACACACTTTAAAAAATCCTATTCATATTTAAAATGGAATAGATAGATGATCTAAATTTACAGAAATATTAGGTAACAAAATATAAAACAACTTAATTAAATTCTTCAAAAAATTCTTAAAAAAGATTTAAATAATTTTCCTTGAACCACGTATGTTATCTTTAAAATCTGACACCACGACTTGCTCACAAAACATGTTCTAAAAATTCAGTCGAGTTAAGTTGACGGACCTGAGGTCATCAAGTCAAACGTTAACTGCCGAAAATGTCACAATCACGTCGTGATGTATATGAGATTTCTCCACGGTTATTGAAGTGTTCCGAGAATTTACACAAAACCAAGAAAAAATTTAACATGTGTTTCGTAATGTTCAAGCTTATACAAGCGAGATTGACAGTGTTCGTTTAGATAACATTTTTTTTGGAAATTGTGTTGTTGCGTTAAAAATATTCTTGATATGAATATTTAAGCGTTACAAGTTTTAGAAATAAAAATGTTGTTATAATAGGAATGGTAATTTTATATAATTAATAGTAAAGTACTGACAAAATAAATTTCCTACCTGACAAAAACTGCATCAAAATGTTTATTCTATTGACGTTGTTGTCAAATTAAATACTTAAATAGACCCAAATAAGTCAAGAGCTTCCTTCATGGGTCAAAAAGTTTGAGCTTGCTTCCAGCAATATAATACAGAAATCGAAATCAAATAAATTTATGATTTTTTAATGAATTTATTAGAGTTATATTATCATGCTCAAATTTTTACTTAGTGTGAGGTCCAATTATCTCAGAAAACAAGAAGGATTTTATTGTTAAGAGAGTTTAATTTTTTGCCAAATTTCGTTTCGGTTTGGTTTATTTTAAGTTATATTTTAATCACAAAGAAATTTTAAATTGTAAAAACTTCCAAATAAATTTCTGCTAGTAACAAACTAGTAAACAGAAACAAATCGACAAACTGTCTTCTGATATAAATTCATAGAAACACTTTTTGCTTTTTTTTTCTTAAAAACTAATTTTTCTATAGATCAGTCTTTTGGACACATACAAGCAATTTTTAAAATATGATACTTTATTGAACTTTGGAGAAACTAAAGTTTTTGTAAGGGGTTGCAAACTTTATCATATCTACGATAAGAGACTCATTGCAAATTGTGCAATACCAGTCATTAGCATTGATTTCAATTATTATTTTATATTTCTTAGATAAATGAGTTCTGTTAGTTTTTATTTTGACCTTCCTGGTTTAGGCTGAAAGATTTCTTCTTGGGCAGCGCTCTTTGCCTTTTTTAATTTCCTTCAGCTCCAACAATTGCTGTTTTACATTAAAATAAAGAGGCAAGAAATTTTTTGTGCTATATCAAGAAAATATTCTCCTGGTGAATAGGAAAGCATAAATTATTTTACTTCAAAGCAATTCGCTTTGAAGACAATTTTTTTTACCGTGCTGTACAATTCAAAATCAATCAAAATTCGAATTATCAAAGAAAAAAGTAGTTCTTCAGAAAAATTTTGATTAATATTTTAGGTACCAACTTTATCTTACATCAGATTTTCAAAAGATCCTAGAAAGCATCTAAATCATCCAACGTAAATACCTCAAAGGTGCAAACAATACCTGAATAATCCGACATTGGATAGACACCCTATTGCATCTCAATTGAAACGGCCACTAGCCAACTTTACTGAACGATGCGCGTTGCCTAGGCGATATATCTAGTTTGCCCACCGGTGATTTAGTGGCTTGCATATCGAGTGGCCCATTGAAAGGCCCAATTGAAATGGAATACGAGTAATAGAGCATACACGATGATGGCCATGCATCAAATGGAGAAGCTTCGACCTCTGTTTTGGCCGGTCAGTCTGTGTTTTTCTCAATTGGTATCTTATACATCTTATAAACTTAAAAACTCCACGAGATTTAGGAAATAGATTTCCCTATCGTCTTTCACTACTATACTTACTTAAGGTGGGTTTGAGCCTGTTCTAGTATCAGTTTGTATTCACTTTACATTACTTCAATTTCTGACTTTTGGTGTTTGGAAATATTCATTCTTTATAGTCTTTGTTTAATGAATGAATAAATTATAACAACTATGGGCGTTAACAGCGAATTAGACAAACCACCATGTAATAAGTATGTATACTTGGGTCTTACATTTGATAAGACAAGAACAGACTGTAAAGAACTAGAAAAAAGAATAGTAAAAGCAAAAATGGTTACTGGATGTCTTAACATTATTTTTTGGAGCAGAGAGATAAAAAATAATGGAATAGAGATTTGTCAGGTAACAGAAAAATACAAAGCAAAAATGGAAAGTCTCGAAATGGATGCAATAAGAAGATCAATGAGAATATCCAGAACAGATCATATAAGAAATGAGATCATAAAAGACAGAATGGGAATCGAGGGAAGCATAACGGATGACACTACTAAAAGACAACTGATATAGTACGGCCATATACAACGGATGAACTACGAGAAATTTCCAAAGCAGGTCCTAGAATGGCAACCAAAAGGGAGCAGAAAAAGTGGGCGTCCTAAACTGGAATGGCAACAGTCAATCCAAAGATCAATGAATCAACCTGCGACAGAAGATGATTGCCAGGATGGAAGGAGGTGGAGAATAGGAGTCGGACAACGTATAAAAACGTTCTTAGCCGACATAGTAGTAGTAGAAAATTATTTTATTAGAAATTATCATTATAACTGATCTTATATTCTGTAATTGTTAAAAAATGCTTTCACTTTCCTATAACTTTGCGAGACTGGAAAATTGATCCTAGGTGGATGCAACAAATTATTTAGTTATATTAGTTAAGCTGCTTTTCAGCTAAATTAACAAGTGAAAGCCCAGCTTCATTTTATTTGGTTTTTGGTCATATAGATAATGTGTTTTTTATTTCTTTCTTAAAACTGCTCTAAATTTTGCGATTCCAGCTATGTTGAGGTTTTCTTGAGATATTATGTTGAGCCCTATTTCCATTCTCCTGATAGACAGTTATTTAAGCAGAAAGCAAAAGAACTTGCATAGTAGGCTTAGCTTCCTCGTCTTTTTCTACTACGCTAATTTTTCCGGCATTTACTTTTTACTTTTCTAAAATTTTCACGTGCATTATTGTTTTCTCGTATTCCCATTCGGACGTGGTGTCGACTCGCCGGGGGTCATAAATTTCCAACCAAGCCGCCGACACTTTTGTGTAGCTCAGTTAAATCGGCATTGTGATCGCAATGCACGGGTGAAAACAAAAATTTACATTGATCTTAACACTCGCCTGAACAATTTTCATTCGTATATTATATATCTTTTTTTTGTATTTTGAGCAATTTTGTGTATTGTCTCTTCATTAAAATTTGCCGTAAGGTAAGTATGAAACCCATTCTTAAACGGTGCAGGTAGTTCTCAGTCTATCTCTATCATCTATTTAGCCTTCTTCGATCCATCTTTGGACATAAACATTCCCCATTATCTTCCACTCTTTTCTGTCTGTCGCCCTGTTCATCCATTTACTTCCCGCATGTTTCTTCCAATCGTCCATCTTATTTGGGGTCTTCTCCTACTTCTTTTATTTTCCCAAGGTCTTTAGTTTAGAATACATTTCTTCCATCGTCTTTCTGTCTGATATTATGCCCGGTAAATTTTCATTTTAATTTTCATTCAGTCCTCTTTCTCTGTTTGCTTTACATGTAACATTTGTCTTTCCATTGATCTTTGGGGTTTTGTTACCTTATCAATGTTTGATTTTGTAAGTGCTACGTCTGGGATCCATAGGTTCGGTTTGGTTCGGTTCGGTTCATTTCACACTTTCGTTTTAAAGTACTGAGGATATTTTTTATTTTTTAATATGTAGCTTAATTTTCCGAATGCTGCCCAGGTCAATCTTACTCGTCTCTTGATTTCAGCTGTCTGGTTTTCCTTTTTTAGATTATAAATTTGTCCCAGGTATATATATTTTCCTCTACTTGTTCTATTTTCTCTTGATTTATTCTGATCGTGATATCTTCATCTATATTTTTGGCTGCTGTATCCAGTTCTTCTAGCATTTTTATCAGTTCTTCTTTCTTATCTGTTATTAAGGCGATATCATCAACATATCTTAGGTGGTTTAAGTATTGTCCGTGTACTTTGATGCCTATTTTTCCAAATCTACACCTAATAGTTTTTGTTGCTACATCAGTTTTTTCTTCTGGTTTATCACGAATCTTAGGAACGTACATTTTAACATTAATATTTTTTGTGATTAATCAAAACAATATGAATATATATTTTTTTTTAATTTTTATTTTTTAGCTTCCAATTTCACTATCAAATTAATAAAAGCGTTGCCTGTCCTTGAAATAAGGAGGATTCTTCTTCTCTTTCAGCCTTATAAGAGTAACAACTCATTTCAAAAATTAAAGTGTGCATGATATTTCGTAATGCATGGATCAGATTCCTTTCTTTGTCGAGATACAGAGCATCCAAGTTGGCGATTTTTAAAAAAAAATTCATAATAGTAAAATTATGCGGGCAATTTTTTTTATATAAAACTATTTTTTTGGTATAAACTTTTATGAATACCACATTAAACGCAATGTTTTTCTTGATATATTTTGTAATTAAAAATGATTTCTTAGAGAGAATAAATAAGAAAAATAAAAAATAAAACTTATTATTTTTTATACATTTTTGGAGGTTATTTTGACTTGCTAATCTGCAATTTTATCAAAAAACCTATACCACATTTTTAAAATACAATTGGCTGAGTATTTATTTGCCTGTGACAGATTTTCTTTTTTTTGTAAAACTCGTTTCCCCCCAGTCCTACAACAATAAAAATTCTATAGATGGCCCTATGTTATATAAACTTTTTTATCAGAAATAACTTTCTCTATCACCTGCTGCACTATGGCCCCTAAGTTATGGGACACCCTGTATAAAAGCGTTTAAACTTCCATCCATAGTCGCCGTCGTAGTGTATAGTGGTAGCAATATTTGCTTCACACACCGGAGGTCCGGGTTCGATTCCTGGCTAGGTACTTGGTTGTTTGTGTTTGTTTAAAAATGCTTTAACTTTGCTCGAACTTTGCGAAACTGGACGATTGATCCTGATGGGATGGAAAGTCCCAGTATAGAAAAAAAAATTCCATCAATTGGTAAACCCATGAACTAACTGCCTTTATTTTATTTTCTAGGCTTTTTGTAGGTACTTATATTTGTGAAGGAAGTATTGCACGCTAACCAACTGGAATATTGGATATCATTGTCCAAAATTCCTGCAAAACGGAAGTAGGCATAGTAGCAGGGAAAGTGCACCCGAACGGGGGATTTATCTATCTTCCGGCCGAACGGAAACAACGCAGGAGCGCAGATTGTTTTAGCTCTCCATTTAAATTCCGGGAGCAGCTTCGGGGCTGATTTGGCCGCGCGTTTTACCTACTGATAAAAGCGTGGCCTGGCACTCAATGAATTTTACTTTGGAAATCTATTACAACAAAGTATAGGTTTTTCAAAAGGACCTAAAAAAAACTAAAAGCGTGGAGTGATTGTCTAAAATCACTAGAGTGTAACGAACTAATTTTTAAAATCACCCCATATTTTTTTGACAATTTTTAAAAAAAAGATTGCCATATATTTAAATTTAATAATATAATTGTTTAATTATTTATGTAACAATAAGTAGCTTAAACACGTAAGATAAACTATCTGGGATAGCAGTTTTTAAAAGTTTTTGAAAAATTATTAAGAAGTCTTAAAGTTAATTTCTTAAAACAAAAATATAATGATTATTTCTTTTTAGGTTCTTTTACTTGCAATAGGTAAGCCATACTACCAAAAAAATACTCTGCCAATATATGGGCCCCTAAGCTCACACTAGGTACTATAGTTATAGTGTACGTGTGAGCAAATATAACTAAAAACTGAAATATATTTTATTCAACTCCAGAATAAATTACATTTTGTTTGTTACCACACAAGCTATGTTTTGACTTAAAGTCAAATTTTTGAAATCTACCCCACCCTTAAAAAAAACAAAAACTAAAATGTATTTTGTTAAACTCCGGACTCAATTACCTTTCGTTTGATACCACACACGCCATATTTTCACATAAACTCTAATTTTTGAAATCTACCCCCACCCTTTTATTTGGTTTGTGTTCGGTGGATTTTGTTCATTTTTAAATGGGACCATCTCGACCCCAGGCCCAGCCTAGTTACCAAATTTCGTTATAATCGGCCAAGCGGTTTTTGAGTTATGCGCGTTGGTCGTTACATACAGACAGACAGACAGACAGACGGCGCAACAAAAAAGTTTCAAAATCATCTGAAACGCAAAGATATATAAAAATTTTTGAAATCGGAGCAACTTTTTTTTTCTCGAAAAAATTAGGATCACCATAGCTCACACTACTATAGTATAGTATATGTGTGAGCTAAAATTTAAAAACTGTCGCTTGATATCACTAATAGAAAATTAAGGTGTTGCTTTTTTTTTTAATTTGTTATCCTTCTTAATCATTTTATATGTGTGTTTTATCTTTTAGAGTTGCTTGGTTCACTGTACGCATTATAAGTTATTAACAAAATCTATGTTCGAAAAAAAAAATATGGATCCTATGTCCCAGATTTGAATGTGACCATTATTTTAATAGACAAAAAGTTTGTTTTGGTTGCGGGGAAAAAATAGTTAATATGCGAGTTTCTTTACAAGAGTTACGACGAGACAGATGCAAGATTTCCGATTATGATTTGCCTTTCAACTAAGTTTACTTTGCTTAAGAAAAGACACCAAAATATATGATCTTACCACACATTCTAATTTTCAAAATTTATTGGGCTTAAAAGAGATTTAATAGTCTGAAAAAGTGCAGTTGTCTTATCTTCAACACTGCAAGACATGTGGGGCAAAAATTTGACAATAAAGTTTTAGGATCATTGCTAAGGGTATTCGACAGTGGCGTATATAAGTGGGGGGCCGGGCCGAAGCTAAGATTTTTTTAGATATTTTCCACATATTTCCTGAATACAAACATAAAATAGCATAAAATACGGCCTCATGGGGTCTCGGCCCCCCCCCCCCCCAAACTGCCTCGGGCCTACCCCGAAACTTTTTTCTATATACGCCACTGGTATTCGACATAATAATTGTGCATAGTGCAAAGATGTAGATAAGACAGTTACAAAATTACTATGGTCTACTTTCTTTACATTTATAAGATTCTTTCCAACAGTTGTCTTGACCAAGTGCATGGTTGGTTGATCCACTGTCAATGAGAAACCTCATCTGTCATTGCTTGTAAAGCTAGGTTCTCTTCTTTGTTCTCTAGACCAACTATAAACGCTATTCTTCCTCATTTTCAGTAACATTTGCTTTGTTTCCATTTTTATATTTTCCGTTATTCATCCATACTGAACAGTTTCTAATTATGTGATGTTTTTCTTTGCATTTATGACATCTATACGGAAAGACTTTAGTTTTTTCAACTTTTTTTTTCGCTTCTTTTAATCCCATATTTTTTTTGGCCCAAAAAAGCTGAACTTGTACTTTATCTTTATTTTTAATTTGTCTTGCTTCTTCTATTAACAACTTTGACTTTATAAAGTCAAGTGTCAATGTCTCTGTGCTTTGACAATATAAGCTTAGCGTGATGTTTGTCTTTGGTTGTACTGAAACAACAGTCTCTTAGCTCTGATAATATGGTCTTCTCAAACTCTACTATAGATTTATTTAGTGAGCTCTTCCCATTGCATTTCATATTTCTTAACTTTTTCTGCTAAGGGTATTCAGCTAAGAAAATTGCAATTTCTATTTTCAACAAGCAAAATTCCGGTTGACTGACTGAATACGTTTTTCATTGCTTCACTTTTTCTAAAGCAGTTGGTTTAAATTCATAGATATGTTGAATTTCTCAGTAGGTAGTCTTAGTAACTATAAGAATGTTGTTTACAATACCAACACTTTCTTTATCTTATTAGACTAGACTGCTAATAAATTAATTAAAATTGTTTCCTTAACCCCGGTTTTTTTAAATTTTTTCGATAACCTTTTGACACTTCAACAATTTATCACTGCATTTTGCTTGACGATTGATTAGGCAATCCGTCGAAAGGTTGTTGGATTTATTTATCTTTGTTTTCGTTCTCGGGTTTTTAACTTTTCATGGTGCTTTTCCAGAATTATGTTATTACGTTTCTTGAGAAATTGCACGTACGCCAGTTATTGCTAACGAACTGGACGAGTACCTAAACAGAAAAAAATTATTAGGGGAGAACGGGGCAAGTTAACGAACTCAATTTTAATTAAAAATTGTAGATGGCAACGAGTTTATTACTGTGCTGTTAGAAAACTTTAAAGTCAAAGTGTTATGGGTTAAATTTGATTGCTGAAAAATAAGCTTTTGCGAACAAATCTAATATAAAAATAATCTTTGTTAGTAAATAGGAAATTATTTATTATGTTTTCAATATAAGAAAATGTTAATGACCATCTTTAGTCGTTTCTTGTTTTAATTTTTACCTAACCTAAAAAATTGTACCCTGGGCCAAGTTGGCGGAGGCAAGATGATGAACTCGTTAGAGCAGAGAGCTTTTAATAAAACGTCGACTCCAAATAAACAATAGCTTAAAAAAAGAACTTGGAAAAAATTGAACAAGAAAATAAAAATAAAACGCATGGAAAAGTCTTAAACCTACCAGAAACAAAAAGGAAACATGAAAATATTTTCTGTCCAGGATACCAGGAACCATGGATTGGTCCTCGGTTGGTGGCATCAGGCGTGCACCTCATATGAAAAGAATGGAACGTTAATTTGTGACCTATGCACCTAGTCGTCATATTGCCCCAATAGCACGGATCACCTTTGTTAGGTGATCCGTGCCAATAGGCTCGTCAACTTACCCCGCTAGTGGCATGAAGTAAATGCATTTGTTAAAGTTTTTGCTGTGTAGATTTTTAAGGTTTAAACTTTTTGTGTTTTTTTAAATTTGTTTGTTTATTTTCTAGGGAGCTTTAATCCTTAACATCTTTATCTTGCCCCGCTCTTCCCTAATTAATAAAGTAAGATTCACTTAAGACTAGTAGGTATATTTATGTGGAATTGGGTATATTTAGATATGTTGGAACTTGACTTTTGTTGAGCTGACAACACCAATTACTTTGTTATAAGTAGTGACCCTGTATGTATGACATATTTTAAAGGAATAGAGACGGGACAAACAAATCAAAGTCAAATTTTGGGGCAAAATAGGGTATAACTACGTTCCTAGGTATAACTAGGTACCCCGTTTTGCCCCCATAAAAAACCCCGTTTTGCCCCAAACCACCAGTTAAATTCAAACTAAAATCATATTCACAGTAAAAGGCAAAATTTTACGGGCAACGCGTTTAATTATGTATATTTAATACATAAACCCACTAATTGTTCAGTGTAAACAAAATTTTTAAAAGTCTGTAAAAATAGTACATTACAAAATGCCCAAGTTATTTTTACAATAAATAGAGCACATGACATGTTGAGCAAAAACCAACTTAAGCTCAGCCGACCGGCACCAATCATATTTCAGAGAGTTGAACCAGTCATGGGGATAAAACCATGGGCGCACGCAGGGGGGGGGGGGCCGGGGCCTTGGATTTTTTTACATATTTTGCCCATATTCCATTCAACACAAAAAATGTCTTAAAATTCGACATTATGAAGGTTCGGGCCCCCCCCAAGAGGCCTCGGGCCCCCCCCAAGAGATATTCCTGGGTGCGCCACTGATAAAACATCCCACGATATCTATTTTGCATATCTAAATGTTATTGGTTTTGCCTGTGTAATGAGTTTCTGGCGAGGTTTCTGGTATTTTCGACTGGTATTAAGGGAGCTTTTATTAAATGAAATTTAAGCATCGAAAAAAAAAACAACAAAAAACGGATTTGCTCAATTGTTTTACAATTTGATAAACTTTTTTCTATTGTATGTTTATTGGACTTCTAGAAATGTGAAATGGAAATAAATTTATTAATAGTCATCGTAACTACAAAATGTCAACAAATTTAGGGAGAAGTTATGGCCGACTAATAATATCCAATGTTGTATACATATCGTTAAAGAAATCTGTAGATATTAATCGAGACCGCGTTGGTCAAGAATTTTTTCCAATACATTTTACCTTTTTGACGCCTACTTTGCAGGTAACTGTTTTATCGGTCTGAGAAACGGTACAACATAAACTTTCCGAAGTTCGATTAAAAAAAGTTCGAACTGACGCCGATAGGGGACGGGCTGGCGAGGCATCAACTAGGGTCACTGCATCCTGAAAGCCTGGTGCCTCAAGGGATAACAACAAGCCCACTTGATCTGCCTCGGAAATTTCATGGGCGACTCGTCAAATTACCTCGGAATAAAGAGTACCCACACGCAATTTTTCTACAATTTTGTAAAATGACCTAGGAATTATTGCAGTACAGTCGCCAACTTTTTTAATGTCATCTTATTTTTCTAACATTTCCATAGTACAAGAAACAGTGCCATGTTTGGTAACACCGCATGGTTTCAAATAAGTATCATGATTTAATAAACGATTTTCGTTAGTAGTTTTTAAAGTCGACTAAAGTTCTTGCCTTTGCAGACGAATTTAGGTATTTTTTTAATGATATTAAAATAGTGGACGACCGTACCTACTGTAGCATGCTTTTTTTCTAGAATTTTACAAATCGATATTAACATTTTAAAATCTACAGTATGTAGAAAAATTATAAATCATAAGAGACAAAACTACAAATGCTTTTCTGTTTTTTACCCACTTTTTCTTTATAAAATGTAAATACGAAAAAACTACAAAACAATTTAATGCATCCACTTTTATTTACCTGCAATGATCAAAAAATAATTTCTGTGGGATTACTGGGTAGATTTTGTGCAAAAACCTTATTTTTTTATATTTTAAAACTTTTATTTTTGTATGGTGAAGAAAACAGAGTCCGATTCTGGTCCTGTACGTTAGACGGAAAGTTTTGTTTTTGGGGACTTATTCATAAATACATCGGGCAAATTTCACAGACTCAAACAGACGTTTTATAGAGCTAAACTTAATCAAATTTAAAAAATAATACGGAGAAGAAGTTTTGGCGTAGGTATTAAGCAACCATACATTCCCGTGGGATTACTATGAATTTGGTCTTTTTGTAAAGTAAAATTTGTTATAATTTTAGAAAACCAATTGCTTGCAATTTGTGAAATAAAGGCATGTCAGGAATTACTTTTCAGCGAGGGGCTGATCAAGACACAAGGATCTGTACAAAATGTTGACAAGACTTTTAAGGACCTCTCAGGACTGGAAGGGACTAGTAACGATAAGGACCTGGCAGGACCCATAAGGACTTCTAAGGTTTGGTTACTACTACTACTGTAGTTTTGGTCACCCTAGGTATATAGAAATACAGTCGGCAGTGATAGTTGTCATTTATTTGGTGTGCTTTGGAAGTGCTGCTATGGCTTGAAATAGAAAAAATAATATTTCTTACCAAAAAACTAACTAAATTGAGAAAAAGTTCGAAGAAAATTTCTTGAAGATAGACCAAACGAGGAACTAAAGAATAAAGTATATTTCTACTTTAAGATGGAAATTGAAAGGGCCGCCGAAAAGGCCATAGCTGGTTTTATCCCAGATAAATCCCTGGATATCTACAGAAAAGCTGCTTTCTGTAGATATCCAGGGATTTATCTGGGAGTACCGACAATGATTCAAAAACAGAAATTCGAAAATTTCGTAGACGAAAATATATGCTGCTTTACATCCTTTAGAAGTCTAAAAAGTTAAATAAGTCGTTTATATACATATACATAATATTCCAATACCCACGGTAATTGCCAATGCATGATGCAAACATAAGTCCTCGCGGTCCTTAGGAAAAAATGTCCTGATTGGTTGCTTTCAATTACATACGCATATTATTTCCATATAGTGCGTATTATTCCAATACCCACGGTACCTTACGATGCATAATGCAAACATATTTGAAATAGCAATATCAATGGACATAAGTCTATTTCTGCGGTCCTTAAGAAAAAATGTCCTGTTTGGTTATACTTTTAAATATGCATATTATTTTATTTATGTATTCGTCATGTCAAATCATCGGCGCACGGTTGCCAAGAACTCTAACGATGTAAATTTGGTATCTATGCATTTTTCGTATCTTTATTTTTGAATGTTTGCATCAAACGCCACTCATTGTGTAATTGGGTAACAGAGAGTATTGGGATATTACGTATATGTTTATATAGAGGAAATATTCTACGCTGCCGGCCACAGTAATAATCAAAACAAACCGTGTCCTCAGTAAGTACAGTAAACTTGCAGCAAGCTTGAAGCAAGCTTTTTATTGGTCTTGCTTAACGATGAGTGTCCTTAGCCGTGTCGCTACTCAAAAAAGACGCAGTTTTCGTGATTCAGTGACCCTAGCGTCAACATCAGTCGGCCAACCGACTTTATGGCTCAATGCTTTGCCGATATTTTTAGCTCTCCATACCCAGCCCAAGAAATAGGTAAATTAAAGTTTTTTAACTTTCAAAACAATTTTATGCAATTGTACCTTAATACGACCTTATAATTATGATGTTTAGATTAATCTATAAGTTAGTCCTGAGTGAAGAACTATCAACTGCTATATTTTTGTAAACTGGAGATGGGAAAGTAGCTCTCTGCCGACTATTTATTATAACCGATACCTAATAAAATTAACCTATTTATACATTAGGATTTAAAGTTTTATTTGATTGTGAAAGTATAGAAACTAACTACAAATATAAACACAATCATATCATCTGACGGAAACACATAAACTCGATTTACATGCAGATAGTGGGGCTGTCCCAGCAGGATTTATACCGCCACGTAACGGGGGTGACAACTTTTAATTTAATCAAAGAACTTTTGATTCCCTCGGGCGTTTTTCGAAACCTCCGTAACGTGAAACAGTTATAAGCTTATGTGGACGAGAGAGTTAACAATAAGGACACTAAAAATAATACATTACCTGGGAAGCTTATAAGATCACAAAATGGAAGTTTATGAAAAATTTAACGATTTAGAGAGAGAGAGAATCTCTTTTGTTAGAAGAGAAAGTTGGAAGAAAAACTGTAAACGGGGGACAGAAAAACAAATATAGATAAAGAATGGAAAGCAAATAAATCCAGCATACAAAAAGCAACAATCAAAACAATAAGACAAAACAAGACAATAAGAAAGATAAATAATATGATTAAGAATGCAGAAGAGTGACAGAAGCAATAATTCTTTACAGGGATACTAAAGCAAATATAGAGGAATGTATGTACAACCAGAATTGAAGGCAGCCAGAAGAATACGACGTCAAAAGAGAGACGCAATGAAGAGAAGAGAAGAGTTGAAACATTGTTCGACCACCAGTGGCGCACCCAGGAATATGTCTTGGGAAGGGTGAGCGATTCCTCTTGGGGGGGGGGGAGCTTGAAGCATGAAGATGTCGAATTTTAAGCTATTGGGTGCGCCCATGGGAGCAGCATAATTACTGAAAATGGCAGTAGAAAATTGTATAGGAGTATAAAGACTATAAAGGAAACTACTCAAGAATTTCAGGTCGAAAATGATAGCATTCAAACGTACGCATGGTAAACTCTTAAAAAAGAATGACCTCCGTCACATTTCAGAGATTTGCCGACAACGAACAACAAGGATTGTATAGAACCTATAGGGTACGACATAGCACAACCAACTATTGATCCCATAAGTAACGACGAGCCTGTTAATGCAGTTGAATGTCTGGAAAATTTAGATTCTCCTGAAATGGACAAATAAAGAAGGGCGGTGCATAAAAATTTGTGGTGACGTATACATGACCAGATAACAGAAATCTGATCGCAAGAGAAAATTCCTGAGGAATGAACCCTGGGTATTATATACTTAGAACTACCGAGAGATAACACTGCTAAACGTTAATATAGTTTTAAAGTATTGTCGGCAGCTTTATACAACAGACTATTGGACTATTCTAAGTGAGCTATCGGAGAACATCATGTGGATTCCGCCCCAACAGATCTTCAACTATTTGTTATAAAGAAAATTATACTAAAATCTCATGAACACAACTTAAATATATATAGCATTTATGTAGATTTTAAACAGACTTTTGACAGCGTAATGCGGAAGAACATGATGCAGGATTAACCTACTTTGGGAGTCCCCTTAAAATACGTTAAGCTTATCAAAGCTTCTTCAGAGTCCCAAGCTGTATTCAGAATTCAGTTTTCAGAACCATTTTGTGAAACTTCAGGAGCAAAAGGCAAGGTGATGCGTTACCTTCATTAGAGTTTTATCCAGCGGCGTAGCGTGCCAGAAAGGGCGGGGGGGGGGGGGGGCGACAGCTAAAAAGGGCGCCTCTGAAAACTGATTAAAAAATCTTGTAACAAAAAAAAACAAAAAGGTCAAAAAGGCGCCTTTCACAAATCTTGCAACCAAAAAAAAAAGGTCTTCATGTCGTTACTTTCCTTTGGCACCCACACAATTGGCCATTACCAGCCCGACTTAATAAAGCTGAGGGCGCTTCGGCCACCTATGGGGCGCCACTACCCTCGGGGCGGGGGGGCGACGAACCCCCCGCGCCCCCCACGCTACGCCGCTGGTTTTATCTCTTCCTTGAAACTTCTGCACTTCTTCTGTTTGAGTACCCTTCGGTCAACTTTTATTGTAATTTAAACAAATAAATCATGTTGTAACAATTTACTGCAACTTCCTAGATGGGAAAATGGCGGTGATGCAGTCCGAAAAAGTAACGAAACAAAAAGAGAGGAAATCTTTTTACAAATGGTTAACAAAGGGTGGCAACCTATAGCGGCGTTCCAACTGGATATCGGACTGGTACTAAAACAGTACATGCAGTACGAAGAATCCTAATGTACTTACAACACAAACTTTTAGTAAAACGTGCACCTGGAATGCACGATTTCGGACGGTTTTACAACCAGTCCGATGGTTAGCTTTAACGAACCTTATGTATCCCGTTATTCCAAAACAACAAACGAAGTGACCTTAAAGGTAAAAGGGTTGAAAGGAATGGAGAAGGGGAAGTAATTTAAGGGGAAGGTGTAAATGGCGTTGGTTTTCGTGGTGTTTGGGGATCATCGGACTGGGGCAGCTATTAATTCTTGCTGCCCTCCCCCTTTGTTGGGTTTTTTAAAGAGTAATTTTTTAGATTATTCTGCAAAAAAAAACTTACTATGGTTTAATGTAAGACATGAATAAATAACAAAAATAAGTTTATTCGTGTGTTAATGGGGTATTCTATACCTAGTCCTGAAAATAAAATGTATTTTTTAGTGGCGCTGTAAAAATGAGAGAGAGAGAGAGAGAGAGAGAGAGAACCAGTGCGTGTTAAATCGACTTTAACTAGAAAAGGTTTAGTTTTTTCAGAAAGCAGTAAATGTTTTATCGAATATTTATAACAATTAAAATAAATTACTTCTTCTTAAGGTTGATTTTGGGCGCAAAATATAAAATAAAATAAAATATTTAAAAATAAAAATTTTGCCCATACATAATAAATTTGTTTGTTTTTTTAAGGGCTTCGATGTTTTGTGTTCAGTTATTAATTTTAATATTTGATAATACAGGGTGTCTCTAAAAGGTCTATACAAAATCTTAGCGGATATTCCTCAGGTCAAAATAAGTCGATTTAATGCAAATTACCTTAGGCCAAAATTGCTCCGTTCCTGAGATACAGGGTGAATTTAAAAATTAAAAATCGATTTTATTAAAATTTATGAACATTTCTCAACGCATTACTTTAAAAATTAGTACTCGGCGGTTTTTTGGGATGCGAAATCTAAATATGGACACTTTTTAACTGTGGCCGTCAGAGGGCGCTTCACAATGCTCATCTTATGGTTTAAAATTACCATAACTTTTTTCCCAGTGTTTTTTTAACTCTTTTTGTTGATAAAATAATTTCCTGAACTTTTTTAGGCAAAAAAGGTACTTTTGATAAAATCTGCTAGGGTAAGCGATTTCCGAGATATTTCCGTTTTTAGTGTTCGATGCCGCAACGGAAAATTGAAATTATTTTTGACCAAAGGATTTTGCTGCTACCTTTAAGGATTAAATTTGCTGAAACGGAGCAATTTCGGACTAAGGTAAGTTGCTTTAAATCGACTTATTTTGACCTCAGGAATATGTGCTAAAATTTTGTACAGACCTTTTAGAGACACCCTGTATAGTTTTTGAGGGATTTTTTTCAGACATTTTTAACTTATAGTCTAGTACCTATGTAGCGTGTAAGTATGTCAATTTTTGACTACCCTGCTTTGATAAGAATTGCACGCCACTGTTATTTTTATTAGGACAACATGTAGATTTTGTTTACAACATTTATAATAATTAAAAAAATGGGTTTAATGTTAATGAGCTAAACAGCAGCCTACTAAAATATGCAAATCAATAAAATTTTAATTAATATAACAGCAAATTATAATTTGGTTTGGTAATTGTCTCGTCACATATTAAAAAAGCATAAAAAACACTCTAAAATATTCAAATAAATTAAATTGGGCTTAAAAATAAAAAAATGTAAAATGATGTGGAGAAAATCTTAAAGCATTTGCAGAAAAAAAATTTTTAATGGCTTTATATTTGTGAAAGTTATTGCTACAACTATTACTATTAAGGAAGGGGAGAAACTAGTAAAATGGTGTTGGAAAAAAGTCTTAAAGCCTGTGCAGAAAGAATTTTTAAAATCGCCCTATATTTGATAAAATTATGCGAATATGGTTTTTAAAGAGGTTGGGGGAGTAGAGAGGAATACAAAGTTATTGCAGCAAATTAGATGAGATTTGCAATGGGTTATCAAAGGCATTTCAATAAAATCTCCTGAAATTTAGGTAAGTTGTATGCCTTAAAGCCGACATCATGTAACAAAATGGCGTCTGACGACCGCCATAATGACTCCTGTTTTAAAAAGAAAGAGCCTATAGCACCTTCGGGATGAGTAGCAATTTAACGACACCATTTTCGTCAAAATCGGTTCAGCCGTTTAGCCTCTAGCGCGACACAAACATACATATTTACATACATACACTTATATCACAAGCGAGAAACATTACCCTTTCTTTCGCCGTGCTGCAGTTGGGTAAAAAACATGCCTTTGTGAAACATACCTACGTCACGGATCACCAAACAAAGGTGATCCGTGCCTACGTGGCCTTTATTTTACACATGTTTGTAAAATAAAATAAAACAAAAGTATTTCTGCATCCCTTTTTTTTGTTGTTGTTTGTTCATGATGTTATTTGTGATGCGAAAGGGCCATAAATAATACTTGGGGTTTTTGGCGTGTCTGGAAAACTTACAAACAAGGGAACACGGGAGGGCATTGCATTAGTCGTGAAAAACAAGAGTAATTCATGGAAAAATGTTATTTTTGTATGTTTAAAAAAAAATAAAAACAGAAAAATTAGGAATGTTTAGAAATGTCCCAAATAAACAAAGCGTATATAATGTACGAGCTTGCAAAAATCGTTTTTCTCCGCAAAACTCTATTTCCATATGGATTGATGTTTTTAATAAACAAAAAACATTGACCTACAAAAACAAGATTTCAATATTTTTTCAGATAGAGATTCCAGGAGAGGCGGCACGGAAGGAGAGTCGGTACACTAAGCTTTTTTAAAAATTAGTGAATCGTAGCTACAGAGTAACCTTTAACCTTGCTAATTATCATTTAAGTATTACAGTTGTTGCAGTAGTGTATAGGTATAGTATTTGCAAAGTCAATTGATGGATTCTATGGATTTCATGGAATTTTGCTTGATTCTGCCCTTCAAAAGTTGTCAAAATTCATATAAAATGTTCCTGGTATAATTTCAACCCTACCGACAGAGAAGAGTCGCGGCTCTTCTCGGTCCGACCACAAAGTATTTTTTTTCTGACCGACCGAGCCCAGGTGCATGGACGGCATCTGATTGGCAGATTTTTTTGAGATGCGCTTTTAATTGCTTTCGGGTGTGCCTTTCGGGACCTCTTTAGTCGACAGTAGGCAGAGTTAGAAAATAAATCAGTGTCGTTCCTGTAGGTGTAGGAATAGAAAGTTTTATTATCGATTTTTATTTCGTTAGTTTACGCCAATAAATGAAATAATTTTCATGAGTATATCCACCGCCGCCAATGTTCCTATTTAGAAAGGATATGCCGAAGGTTAGTTTTTACTCCATTTCAATTGACTTTGTAAAGACTATACTTCATATTTTATAGAAGATTTTGTCCAAGTTGGCGATCAAAGACTTGATTTTTTTTTAACATACTACTTAAGAACTAGGCGACAAAATTAATATCTTCAACTAAAATATTTAAAAAGTTTTTCTAGCAGACTAACTAGAAAATGCATATTTTCATATAACCTCAAATCCAGCTTTGTTGTATATTTTTGTAGTTTTTATTCACTGTTCCATATCTCCGTAGTGTGTAGGGGGAGTTGGAACCGTTTTTGTTAAGAATAGATGGTTCACCTAAAGCTTACAAAAATAGTTATAAATAACATTTTTCAGTGGCGGCTCGTGACAGTAAAGTTTGGGAGTTCTGCCGATAGGGTATAAAAAATGCTATTTTTTTACAGTCGTTCTCGTTAAACAGCCGAATATTTGTCCAATATGCAGTGTCAAGCTTCTCACGAATATTAACATTACCCAACAAACCCAGGTTCATTACATTGTTTAAGTGATTTTTTGTGTGGCGTTTGATTTTTTCGCTAAGATGTACTAAATCGGTTACACCAAGGACGGTCCAAGATTTAACCCCACCAAACAAACGGCACGGAAAACAAAAAAGAGAATTATTTTTATTGCATCCGCATATCCAGTCGTTTCTGGCATAAATTTCTCTTGTAAAAATCCTTTTATACGATTTTCCCCGGCTTGAACCAAACTTTTCTTCTATTAAAATATCGGGCAATGGCCGTCCTTCTTCTTTCAGTTTTAGTTTTTCTTCATAAGTAGAGATAATTTTTTTACATTAATTGAATTATCCACCACATTCATTGTGAAACAATTATCCAAAAACAAACAACAAACACGACCATAACCTCCCGCTCATGCGTTTGGCGTCTTCTAAATAAATAAATGCGCCCGCAAACACGCAACGCTGAGCCCGCCCGCCCGGAATTGTACTGGAACTGCAAGTTTTGCAGCTCTATTTTTGCCTAGATTTCGCTATTTAAACCCTCGAGCAAGTGCGGTGCGGGGCGAAGGAAGGGGTTCCTAGCCGAGCACAGATCTCGTTAGCCACCCAGCTACGTTGTGTTGCAATTTAGCAGCGCAACAATGCCAATAACTTCATTTGACCGACTGTGAAATGCGCCCTTCGGCGACGGCGCGCGGCCTCATACTCAACACACGTACGCGATTTGCAGGCCTACTATACCAACACCGGACCGAAAATATACTGCTATTCCAATAATTTTAGAAATAAAATAATTATATTAGAAAAATAGTCAAATAATGTAAAAATTTTGGGGGTTCTGCAGCTCTGCAGCCCTTATGCACTAGCCGCCCCTGACATTTTTCGGCTTGGGCTCTTCTTCTTCGCTCGAAGCAGTCAGTGAAAAAAATGTGACACATAAAAAAGTGTTGTGTTAGAGATGGATTCTGCATGATACTGTGGAAGATATTTTAACACCTGGACTGGATTATAAAGCTGTTCCATCTCTCCTTGACATGCGTACGATCTGGCCCTTACCATGAATTTTTGGACGTGCCACAGTAGCGTGTCGTGGTTAAAAGGGCAAAGGGCGGGGGGGGGCGAAGACCTTAAGGGGCGCAAATATAGGTATGGAAGTCAAATAAACTACAAACCTTTTTTTTAAATAATAACACTATTAATTCTATTTTTTTCTCAAAGGACGCCAGGGGCGCCAAGCGCAAGAGGGGCGGGGGGGGGTCGTTCGCCCTCCCTGGCCCCCTATACGAAACGCCACTGCGTGCCATCTCACCTATATGGCTAATATCAAAGATATATAAAATAGAGTTCGTATATGTCTTTGGTAATATTTAAATTTTACTAATTGTGCAATGATTATCCGGGAATTGTAGGTAATATTCTAATATAACTCTCTAAGTTCATCAATTGTTGGTTTTTTTTCGTTAATACAAAATCCAACTAATAATAATAATAATGGTTTAAAAGGGGATTGTGTTTTTTTGGACAAAAAAAGTTGGCATCCGACGAGAAAAAATATAAATGGCTCCGTGATGGTTGGCTGAGCCTAACGAATTGCATGTGTGGATGTGTACTTAGATCATTGCATATCCCTTTGCGTACAAGAAGAATAAGAAGATCCATTTTATGTGAACACCCCGTCTAGAGCATTATACAGGATGTAACAATAAAAACGTAACAGGGTATAAAATAAGAGAAATTTAAAAAAATACTCACAGGTCGATTAAAGAGAATTCATTTTGACATGATTAAAATTGTTGTAAAACAAAGTCAAGTCAACAAAGACAGGGGCGCATCTGGGACTTTAATTTGAGGGGGGGGGGGAAATAATATAATAAATATTGCATAAAACTAACCAGGACGTGTATTCTGTGTCAGTTTGAGATTTGGGAGGGGGGAATTTTTCCTTTTTCCCCTCCCGTAGATCCGCGCCTGATAAAGAGAAATTTAAAAAAATAAAGGTTAAAACTTTTTGGAAATCCCTAGGTGACCCTCGCGAAACACGTAAAAAAAATCTATTCTCAAACATAAAACTAAAATTTTTCTAGGATCTTTTTCTTTAAAAAGTTTAGGTATGTCTTCTTTTAACGAGAACTTAAAAAAAATATTCCTCTTAACAATAAAACAAAAGAGTTGATTATTGTTCATACAAGGTGGTACTTATTTATGGACAATTCTTAAATTACGTAACGCAAAGAGCACTACCTGTCTCCCTTTAACTCAGTGAAGGTAACATAAGGCTCTCTCAGTTCGTTACGTTACTTAAGAACAAGCCCTTATCATATATTTTGAAAGATAATTGTGCAATATACAGTACCGGCCAAAAAGGAAGAATCCACTTAAAATTGTACCAAATATCAAAGAACAAGAAATAAACAATCATTGTCTACGAGTTTCAAACAATGAGCATCAAAGAACAAGTAGTATATTTAAAAACTTCAATCTAGTTCTCATTCGTGTTTCAACGATTTTCGATACAAAATCATTCAGTTGATTTTTGTCACATTTAAAAAAGCTAAAAAAAATTATTTTACCGTATAATTTTACGCAAAAATGGCAAATACCCTTCGAAAGAGACGTTACAGTTATAAATGTTCTGAAAATCTCACAACAATTTAAACAAAGGATAGTCTGCATATAAATTTTTCAAAGTAGGAAAAATGATCAATATTGGAAAAAATCTTGAAATAGTGGTAATTTTTTAAATTTCATATCTAGACTTTCTTTTATTCAGTCACATACCTTGTCAATTTTGCCTAAAACTACAAAGAAAAAACTGCTTTTTAGCTTATAGCAACGTGACAAAAAGACACTATGTATCGCAAATCGCCAAAACCCGTGAACTGATAATTAGATTAGAATTTTTCAAATAAACCAAATGATTTTGTAGACATTTTCCACTTATTTGATAAAAATTGCATAAAATACGGCATTATGGTGTCTCGGGCCCGCCCCAAGACATATTCCTGGGTGCGCTGCTGAATGAACCAATATTTTTACCTTCCTAGCCCGCGCAGCAATGGCTAGAGAAGGTATTAATTTCGACGAAAAAATTTTTTTTGAGATAACGCCGAAAATGTGTTATTTAGGTATATTTTGACCTATCTTAGCAATACGTCGTGATGTCTGTCTGGGTGTGTGTGTGTGTATGTTTGTCCGTAACACGACAGCTCCTAAACCGCTAAACCGATTTTCATAAAATTTTCAGGTATAAAATAGTGTTCGACACTCTAAAGAGCTGATTAGATTTTGGTCAAAATTAATTAATGTTAAAGACAGTTTTTTAACAATTAAAAACTTTTAAAAATGTTTACTTTTTAACGGAGACTTGCATCAATATGCGATTTTCTGAATATAGTGTGTGTTATAACCAAAAACTTCGTAGGAGCTTTAGTTTCTGAGATATTTACAAAAAACTGTTTTTAAGGCTGACATCATGGAACTTTAAGTGTGGTCATGGATCCATTTATTTAAATCAGAAATTGAAATAAAATTATAAATTTGCTGCCTACTCCCTCTTTTGTTTTTAGCTGGATATGACCATGTCTTTTACCTTGTGTTTTTGAGATATTCCATAAAGTTGCTACTTTTTAAAGAAATCACCTTCTTTTTAATTATTTTCAAAAACAGCGTAATGGTTCGACTACAACTAAATGAGCAAAACTATATGAAAACAAACTACTAGGATGTGAGTGTGCAAGTGTGGAACCTTTTAGGTTGACAAATTGTCCCCGTTCTGTCGCGAAGAGAGTCCCCCATAGACAGTCTCTGGCGAATAGAGAAAGTTTTTCTTGTTTTTTTTTCATCCTATTTTTTCCCTTTCTAGAAAACTTTTCGTCTTTGGTTTGGGA
This sequence comes from Aspidapion aeneum, assembly GCA_963576565.1. Classification (NCBI taxonomy): domain Eukaryota; kingdom Metazoa; phylum Arthropoda; class Insecta; order Coleoptera; family Brentidae; genus Aspidapion; species Aspidapion aeneum. The sequence continues at coordinate 118,568,535 of OY755040.1, forward strand.
AAACGTTTAGTTTCAATCAACCCTGTTTTCCTCCTTGAAAATACTGTTAATTTGACCTATTAATATTCTAGGTGCATTTTGTTCCCTTTTTTTCATCTGATCACATAGATTAAATCGAGGAGATATCCAATTTTTTTTTAATTTAAATTCCTATATCTTATATTTGGCGGTTTGTTGTGCCGCCCTCTTCAAGCGCGGATTTGAGGGGGGGAGGTAACGGGGTAATTACCCCCCCCCCCCTAGAAAAAAAGTAAGCACTTTTTACTAATAAAATAATGGAAAACAGAAAAATTACCCCCCCCCCCTAGAAAAAAAAATTATATTGCAGAAAAAAATTTCGTCGACTATTACCCCCCCTAGATTTTGACCCAGATCCGCGCTTGGCCCCCTTGGATTCGCCTCTCGAACAATGGCATTGCGAAAGATCATTTTTGGTGCTAAAATACATAAAAAATCTAAGAAATCGATCAACCGATTGAAAAATCGGTATTGGGTCCAATTCAAATTAAGATCATAGATAAAATTGCAGCATCAAGTTCATTATTAAAAACGTCGTTACCATATGAAAAATTAGCATACCTGCTCTGCCCCCGGTAGTTAAAAGGGCGCAAGTGACAAAAGTATGATTCGGAAAAAAATGACTTCAAAGTTTTAATTGTTCATAAAGCAGTACTAGAGTTACTGCTATTTGCTTTTTTTTTAATTTTTAAATTTTATTACATAGGACATGATGGAAAATCCGTCGAGACCAAAAACCTAAATTCGAAAAAAAATTACTTGCAACGGGGGCAGTGCTGTTGTATGTTGAAATTTTGTACGTTTTTATTTTTTTTTTGAGTTTTCATTTTGTGAAAAAATTAGATATTAATTATGTTAATAGATATATAGTGTTTAATATAAGCATACAGAATATAAAACTTTACAAAAATATCTAGAGCGGTATCACAGATATTAATAAAATAGGAGATTTTCTGAAAGTCTTTAAAAACACCTTGTATCTCACAAGCTAGGATGTTTAGGACATGCATACATATGTTTATATGAAGTTTTTTTCCTCAAAATGCAAATTACATCCTTTAAAATTAGCATGTTATTTAATAACAAAACCTCCATAACATCAAAAACAAAAATAACACAATATGGCTTCGTTTTCTTTGCCGTAAAATTTTTGTGCCGAAGCGAGGGTCGAATAAAAAAAAATTGCCAGGGCTAGAGTTCTAACATCACAGTGGTAATTTCGCTGCCATTTATAAATTTTGTGTTAAATTGAGTTCGCTAACTTGCCTCGTTCGTTATCCTGCCCCGCTCTCCCCTACTGCAAAAACTTTTGAAATGTGATACTTACTTTTTCCACTAGGTTTTAAAAAAAATCAAGTCTTTAATCACCAACTTCAAAAAAACAACAAAATAGGTATTCTGTAAAACATTTGTGAACACATTTAAACAAATTTGCAACGTAAATTATAATTGTCAAGTTGCACCCTTTCAAACGCTTTTTATGAATCTGCAAAGAAAACATACCCAGGAACAGAAATATATTTAGATTTCTCCAGTTAAGAATTCAGATTAGATTCTTTTATGTATGATCGTCAAGAGGATTTTAAGAAAGTAACTCATCAAGCTTATGTTACTTTTTGTTCTAATAAACATTCTAATGATCCAGCTGAGTATTTCTGCATCATTTTATAACGTGTATTACTATCTTATTTATTTCTTAAAAGCATCAACCCAGAAAGAAAGAATTTTAATATTATCTAGACTACAATTTATTACAAGCCTGATGTACAAAGTCATTTTCTCATCAAGTTAACTAAATACGTTGGAAACATGCACGGAGCGGCATGTCTAAGCCATAATGGTTTTGAGCATTTATTTTACATTTACTATAAATTTTTAAAAAACCTAGTTGTTGCATGCATAGGTAGATATATTCTTGTTCCCCGAAGTTTGTAGTAGCACTATTCTAAATAAAAAAAAAAATGAAATAAAGAAAACAACCAACTGCTAAATTTACTTGTAACTATTAGTCGCAGTTGAGTACAAAATTCATAAGTATGTACGACATGCTTCAACTTTTAGTTTTGATGCCCAAAGCGCACTTACGAAATTACACAGTTTTGTATTTTCATGAATCAGGTTATTGATAATTTTGTACCCAACTGCGACTAGTAGTTACAAGTAAATTTAGCAGTTCGGTGTTTTTTTATTAAAAATTTTTTTTATTTCCAACTTTTAGGTTTAATTCTTATTCAGCCTTATAAAAAGCACAATGCATTTACAATTCATTTAGCTTACCCAAAAAGTACGTGTAGATTCTTTAGTGGAGGCGGAGAGAGGGAGAAGGGAACTAGTAAAATGGTGTAGAAAAAATCTTAAAGCGTGTGCAGAAAGAATTTTTGAAATCGCTCTATATTTGTGAAAGGTATAGCTACAACTATTACTAATAATGCGGCAGGAGAGAAGAAATGGAGGGGGAATGTAGTAAAATGATGTTGGAAAAGTCTTCAAGCGTGTGCAGAAAGAACTTTTGAAATCGCTCTATATTTGTGAAAGTTATAGCTATAACTAGATATTACTAATACGGATGGCGGGGAGGAGAGAGGGAAAGGCGCGCGGGGGGGGGGGGAGGGGCTAGTAAAATGATGTTGGAAAAAATCTGTCCAACATTGACCCTGTCACTGTCGCTCATATAGGCTGCAGATAAAAATCTCAATTCGAAGGAGCCAACAGAAAAGTGGCAGCGTGTTCGACGCTGCTTTGGGTTTTGGTGGCCCATTCATTGCGTCGCCGTCGCATTGAGTCGGAGTGTAATCCACTGCATTGCACAGGGCTTCCGAATTTCATATACTTACTATATAAATGAAAGAGAATTGCATAGAATAAAATAAAAACCAATAAAATGTTTTAAAAATAAAAAAAACGTGTTTTTTCAAAAAATACGGTAGTGCCATGGCTCCGTGGCACTACCTCACGAGCCTCAATGTGGTAAATAATTTTCCTGTTAACGTTAGCAATACGTAGTCTAATTAACTTAGCTGAATCTCTCAGTCTCTCTATTAGGTACTATTATAATATAATTAGTAACCTTGTATTAACTGTTATATGATCTACTAAATTGAGGTGTAATTAAGCTAAAAAAAATCTGCATAATCCTAGTTTTGCTTCCATAGATGTTTATCAGCAATTACAAGTAAATTAGTAAGTCATTTTTACATAAAAAACCAGCGAAAATCTGGATTTATGGCACGTAATAGTGATCTTTATCATAAAATATAAATAGATTTAAATATTCAACGCCTGCCTCTCTTTATGTAGATTATCATGACTTTACAGTATTATGAAATAACGATAAAAAATAAACAATTTTTTTTGTGATCAAAAAAATATATATATTAAAAAAATGTGTGGTTTTTAAAAGCTTACCACAAAAACCTTACTGATCTTGTAACTGCCCAAAAAAGAATGAGTTAAAGCAGTGATCTTTTGTATTAGCTTAAATTTGGGGTAGACATTTAGCCATATACGTAATATCCATTTAGCAAGCGGAATGCGCATAAAAGTAATTAATTTACTAATTAAAACCGATACATAGAGAAAGCAAAATCTTTTAAAAACATAAAGAATGATTTATTTAAAAACATGAAGAATGATTTATTCTTAAAACTAGTGTTGTCGCCGAAACAAGAGATTCTCGCCTCTCGTCTCATCTCGTTCTCTCTATATTTTCTCTCGAATGAAAGCTCGAGACGAGACGAGAGAAAGACCCTCTCTCGTTAAGAGATTCTCGTTCTCTCGAGCAAAAAAGGTTGATTTTATAAGTTTTTATGATTTACCATCTGTTCTTATTGACCTATCTATTATAGAGTTAAGCTGATATTTATGTACTGCTTTTTTATCCTTGACCAGAGAACATATAATTTCTTCGATGCCTTGACACCATGTACTGTGACTTACCTTTTGTTTACTTGAAATCAGATGGAGAAAATCCAAAAGTGTAATTAAATTGTACTGTTACTGTGGATGCTTAATAACTTACTGAACATTTTTTTTAAGGAAATTTTTCATGACAGGGAAATTTAAATTTTCTTTTCTAGCTTTTGGCGTAAATTTTTGTTCTTTAGAAATCTATTGATTTAAAAAATATATTTTTGGATTATTCTTTAGAGAGCTAAAATTCTAAAAAGCAGATAATTTTCTTGCGGAAATTAGTTTGTTTTTTATTTTGAAAAATATGAGAAATTTAGATAAAAAATCTGCTAGTTAAAAAAATTTTATTAAATGTATTGTGCGTTTATTTAAAAAAATATAGAAATTTCTTGCAAAAACGTGTTTTTCCCTGAAATATTACGAAAAATTAAACAATAAAATAAATTTATTTTAAAAAAACCTTTTGGGTAGTTTTGAGAAAAACACCTTTCCGCAAGGAATATCTCTTTCCAGAATCTGAAAATTCCATAGAGATCTTCAAGACCTAAGTATTTTAAATAATAAATTTATTGCTTTATTTTTAAGTATTTATATATTGGCAAAACACAAAATAATCTTTTATCAACGAACACTTGGGATTTTAGGTACAGTTTTAAATAAATAAACGATGCAAAACTTTTCTACAGCTGTTATTTCATCGGCATCAATGAAGTATTTTAGTACATGTACCTATTGTTTTTGCTTCTTTATTTGTTGTTTGTATTCATATACAGAGAATGGACTTAATACCATAAATAATAAGATCCGCCTTGAAAAAACACTTTTACACAAGGTGTCTCAAAATTTATAGCTAATATAAATCACGAGAGACGAGGCGAGAAAAAGGCTCTCTCAAGCGATAGAAGAGTCCTATCGTCGAGACGATGAGACCCATTTTATCTCGCATAACGAGACGAGACGAGAGAAGGCCTTCTCTCGTCTCGTCTCGTCTCGCTGGCAACACTAGATTGGAGTCAGTACTTTAACGGTTGCATTTGTTCGTCTCAATGCGCGTACGCACCTGAGCACGAATGGAAATGAGGGTATTCGTTCGGCCTGGCAGAGAGGCATGCGAATTGTACCTCAAATGAATACAAGGCTTAATAAAAACGAAGCATTATATAGTTTTTGTCATACCAACCTATACATATTACATAAGTATAAAATACCTACACAAAATAATAAATTAGATGTCGCAATCTGGAACTCCTTTCTCATTTCACACGAGATTTCGCAATTTTAACGTTTGAAGTCGGAAACATATGAGCGTCGGCCCTATTAATCTCTATCCTATTTTGACAAAAATTCATGGGTTTCGGAAATTATCACGGCCAACTAGCTAAAGACTTCGAATGTTCCACTTAGAATACAAACAACTTGTATAAAAAAGTATTCGATTAATATATACTCTTTGTATCGAAAATTTAAATTAACAAAAAATAAAATAAAAAAAATTGAGAGTATAAAGAAATAAAGGAAGGAAAATAACTAAATAACGCACCTTGATATAGTAAGCCATTTTTAAGCGACGGGTTTTTTTTTTAATATGCATTTAGGGAGGGGCCTATAATTTTTTATTTAAAAAAAATTATTTTTGATGTAAATTGCATTTTTAAATATTTTTAGCTCACACTACTACTATACCAAAATTAGTAGTGTGAGCTATGGTGATCTTAATTTTTTCGAGAAAAAAAAAGTTGCTCCGATTTCAAAAATTTTTATATATCTTTGCGTTTCAGATGATTTTGAAACTTTTTTGTTGCGACGTCTGTCTGTCTGTCTGTCTGTCTGTATGTCTGTCTGTCTGTATGTCTGTCTGTAACGACCAACGCGCATAACTCAAAAACGGCTTGCCCGATTTTAATGAAATTTGGTACCCAGGCTGGGTTTTGGGTCGAGATGGTCCCATTTAAAAATGAACAAAATCCACCGAACACAAGCCAGATAAAAGGGTGGGGGTAGATTTCAAAAATTAGAGTTTATGTAAAAATATGGCGTGTGTGATATCAAACGAAAGGTAAATGAGTCTGGAGTTAACCAAAATACATTTTAGTTTATTTAAAGAAAAAGGGTGGGGGTAAATTAAAAAAAATTGTGTTTAAGTGGAAATATGGCGTGTGTGATATCAAACGAAAGGTTTAAAAAAAAAAGGGTGGGGGTAGATTTGAAAAATTAGAGTTTAAGTCAAAACATGGCTTGTGTGGTATCAAACGAAAGGTAATTGAGTCTGGAGTTCAATAAAATATACTTCAGTTTTTAGTTATATTGGCTTTCACGTAGTTCCATTATAACTATAGTACCCAGTGTGAGCTTAGGTGCCCATAGATTGGCAGAGTATTTTTATGAGGAATCCTACTGTCAAATTTAATTTTATTTGTTACTTTTAGTTTAATTACATAAAATTAATACATATTACTTTATGTATTGACCCCTTTATGGCTTTTATATTGTTTGTTTTTATTTTATATTTTAATTATTTACTTGTTTTTAATTATTTTAAATTATTCAAACAAAAAAATATATTAAAAATAAAGAGGTAATAAAAAATAAAAAGAAAAAAAAAATTAAAATATTAACATTTTGAGTGTGATACGTCATTTTAAAGAAAATTTCACCTTCTTTCCTAAAATCGAATAAAATGATTCTCTTTTTCATAAGAAAATTACGAACCTTATGTCATATCTCCAAAACTAAAAATGGCAGATAAAATTCAATTTCACAGTTAGATTCTTTATAAAGAGAAAACTATAAAAAAGCAGTTTACACCAAAATTAAATATTCATAAATAAAATAGTTGTAGAGTGGAAAGGCTCAGTGATCTAAGTGCCAAAAGCATTTTTGTGGGAAACTAAAAAAAACTGTACAATTTATGAAAGCGGACTTACGGATAACGTCATTGTAAATATGCCATATAGAGCATAAGGTGGGGAAATGACACTTAGTATAAACCGATCCGAACCGAACCGAACCGAACCGAACCGAACCGAACCGAACCGAACCGAACCGAACCGAACCGAACCGAACCGCCCCGTATTGGCCTTGACACCTACATCTTTTTGAGTGGAAAATCTAAAATTTGTATATTTTGGCACTTAGATCGTTTAGCCTGGCCACTCTACAGTTATAAAGGCAGACCTTAATTATCTCTTAAAAATCGAGCCTCGCAAGTGGGGGTAATTGTCTACTCTGGAAATACCTAAGACCCCCAAAACCCTCGAATTTGGGACACGGCGTAGGGGAGAGCAGGGCAAGGTGACGAATAGGGCAAGTTAACGAACTCAATTTAACACAAAATTTATAAATGGCAACGATTTTATTACTGTGCTGTTAGAACTCTTTAAAGTCAAAGTTTTATGGGTTAAAGATAGTTGGAGCACGTAAAAATAATAATAGTAAAGTGGCTCATAACCTATAATTCGAGTGGTCGCTTATAAAATTTTATGCCGAAAAAAAAGGTTTTATGGAAAAATCTAAGGGAATGATAATATTTATTAGTAACTAGGAAATTATTTATTATATTTTCAATAAAAAAACATGAAATGACAAATGACCATCTTTGGTCGTTTTTTGTTTTTATTTTTCTACTAAAAAATTGTACCTTGGGGCAGGTTGGCGGGGGCAAGATGACGGAAGAGCTTGAAAAAAAAACTTGGAAAAAATTGAATAAGAAAATAAAAAGAAATCTCATATAAAAAGAAATCTTAAGAGATAAAAAGAAAGTTTTTAATGATTTTGGCCAAAATCTACCAGAAACAAAAAAAAACGAAAATATTTTTGTTCAGGGTACCAGGAACCATGGATTGAACCTCCAGTAGCGGACTGGATTAAATGTGGAGGTGCGAGGGTTGGGGGCATGAAGCGTGCACAGAAGGGGACGTTCATTTGTGACCTATGCGCCTAGTCGTCATCTTTCCCCAATAGGCTCCTCAACTTACCCAGCTAGTGGGGCAAGATCAGAAAAATGCATATTTTAAGTTTTTTGTTGTGTAAATTTTTACAGTTTAAATTTTTGTGTCTTTTTTTAAATTTGTTTGAACACCTAAACCTCTATCTTACAATTAAACTAAGTTTTTTAGTCAAAATTGGGTTTGGGAATTTTCTAGGAAGCTTTAATACTTCACATCATCATCTAACCCAGCTCTCCCCTGCATATCTATTTTAGTTATCTTACCCTAGGTAGATTGGTAGTCATGGAAAAAATAAATTACGTAGGTACTTTGACAAACTCGTGTTCTTGTATCTGCTGTAAGAACCGCGGAAAACACATGTCTACATGAAGCGTGGCAATTTTAACCAATGAACAACTTTAAACTAATGACCAAAATGCCTTTGAACACAACAAATTTTGCATCACATGTCACTCAAATTTCCATCACCAGAATTTTTCTGATCTTTTCTAGTCAGTCGGTTTTCGATTGTCATTCCTTAAAAGTTAGTTCCTATTTTTCGTAAAAATATTATTCTGACTAGTGCGAAAAGTGATAATTTGGCATAAAATATTTGTGTTAATGACACACAAGGTGACTTTTATTGTTGTGTTACTTGAAATTAAAATAATATGATCTTATGTGCCAGTGGCGATATTAGGGGGTTCCGGTTTTTTTTTAGATATTTTCCACATATTTCATGCCTACAAACATAAATAACATAAAATACAACGTCATGGAGTCTTGTCCCCCCCCCAAAACTTTTTTCTAAATACATCACCGCATGTGCTACAAAAAAATAACAAACATGCGATACTTTAATATATGCCTGTCCTGTGATGTTCTAAAAACCCTATTTATAAATAAAAGTATTCAATAAAATAAATGGATCCATGACGGATCTGCTAGCTAGCCTATTATCGCACTTCAAGTGAAGCCATAATAATATACTAGCCTTGAAAACAGTTTTTTGTAAATATCTCAGAAACTAAAACTAAAAACAGTGTATTGATACGTCATTAGCATTAACGGATTTTGACCAAAACCTAATCAGTGTCGAAAACTATTTTACCTGAAAATTTTATGCAAATCGGTTCAGCGGTTTAGGAGCTATCGTGTTACGGACAGAAATAATATACACACACACACACACACACACACAGACAGACAGACATCACGACGATATTGCTAGAATAGGTCAAAATACATCCAAATAACACATTTTTGGTGTTATCTCAAAAAAATTTTTTTTGTCAAAAATAATACTGTCTCTAGCCATTGCTACGCGGGCTTGGAAGGTAAAAATTAATTTATCAGTGCAAATGTGTCAATGTATCAATAGAAGAAAGGATTTTTTAGTGCTCAAAAAAATGGTCAAAGAAAGAACTTTTCGCACAGTCCTCAAAAAAATTAAAAATTACTGTGGTCTTACAATGTGAGAACAATAAATGATTAATTGTATTTACATAAATATAAATTGTTCAAATCAATTTCAACTGTCACAGAACAATAAATTAAATCATTTAATTAAATTAGTTTAATTTACATTTTGAATTGTTATGTAAACATTATTCTTGGTGTAGGCTTAATTTTCTAATTTCCTAATTTCCTACATAAAAAAAATTTGAATAATATAAAATGCATACTATATTTTCTAATAACAGTTTCAAATATGCATTATGTATCTATTTAAATTTGATAAATATTTGTTTATTACAATATTTTCAAATTATCTTAACTTTGGCGAAAATATAGGGGAAAGGGGGGCAAAATGGGATACTTAATTTTATAGACTTATTTCTCTTATTTAATGATTACCATTGCGTTTGTCATTTAAAATTAAGTTGGCTAGATATATTATCTTTACGTTTTGATTTTCAGTATTAGCGACTCCATCATGCTTTTATTTTTATTTTTGTAAAAAGTTGACTTTGGCAATATATGTGGCAAAACGGGCGGGGTGGTTGTGTAATCCCTTTTTCCCGCTATATTAAAATGAAATAATGTTGATATTTCAAAAATCTTCATATTTCATTTTATAACTTAAGTTGATAAATTTGTGATATATTTTATTGTTTCTAATTTTTATTAATTTCGATTTTTCTTTTGTTTCAGGATTACCCGATTGCAGTCTTTTAAATTTTCGAAAGTATAAGCAATCTGTCTTCGTCACCACTGTAAGCTAACGGATTAACCAAAAAAAAATTATAATTGTGCGTGAGTGTTTTCCAAAAATTATAATTAAGTGTATGTGTGCAACGCAAAAAAATGCTTTAAAATATTAAGTAAGTTCATAAAACATAGTGTGTGTTGTCTCTTAAAATTAATAATTAATACAAAAAAGAAATCTGTGATTTATCTATAAAAAAAATATATACATATAATTATGAGTTCGTATTTTGCCAACTATATGCCGGACATGCGCAATGGAGGTGTCGTTTCAGCGGAGCATCAGCAACATCATTACGGCGCCGCAGTGCAGCCACAGACAGGAGGAGCAATCCAACCAGACCCCAGCGCGTGCGCGGGAGACCCCACTGTGGTGGGCCTTAGGCAAGGCATACCCCCTCACCATTATGGCGGACCTCCGGCTGCAGGGCAACCGCCCCAAGGCATGCCGTATCCCAGGTGAGTCCCTGAAAACAGAAAGAATTACAGAAGAATTATAATATTTTAGATATACAGGCCGGGCAGTATGCAATGGCGAATCCAGGATTTACGGGGGGAGGGGCCAAAGTGGTAGCAAACATCAAAATATTTTTTATAGGCGGATTTTGAACGATCTGAGGTGAAATTTAAAAAAAAATACAGTAGAACCCCGATTATCCATGGTCCACGGGACCGGACGAGGCACGTATAAGTGAAAAGCACAGATAATCCGAACATTCATTTATTACATGTTACATACATATTATGTATATATACTCAAAATATGACAGACAAAAAGAACCCATAAGTTCAAACTAAGTTTATATGTATGTATTGCATAAAAAGATAACAGAACAAAAAATATAATTCTACATAAGGTTTTGGTCGAGTGATTTCCGGTAACGCTATTTCGATAGAACTTCAAAAACACAATTTTGATGATCGGAAATCATAGCCCGGATAATCCGCAGCCCGGAAAATCCGCGCACGGATAATCGGGGTTCTACTGTAATTAGAATTTGTGACAAATTTGAAATAAGTGCCATCTGCCACTGACCGTATGTGTATATTTTAACGTCATTTAATATGGAGAACATAAAAAAATCAAGAATCTCTTTTTGAGTTTTTGGATAATGTTTATTTTTTTTTAAATTTAATGTAATTTGAGTATTTGGAATAAATTTTTAAATTAAAAGAATTACAATTCCTAACAAGACATTTTTTCCTACAAGAATGTCGAATAAATAGTGAGCCTTACCATTTTCGCCAATATTAGGATTTTTTAAATATTTCTTCAATTAACAAAGTTAGTTTGAATAAATAAACAGCCTATTTGAAACACCGGTTACTATACCTGCAACTTTAATAATGGTGTTTTTTATATTTCGTGAAAGTAAGCTTTGGAAAAAAGTTGTATAAGAGGTTTTTTTAATAATGGTGTTTTTTATATTTCCTGAAAGTTAGCTTTGGAAAAAAGTTTTATAGGAGGTTTTTTGTTTAGAATTTGAAAGTCTATCATTTAAAAAATAACCCTCTATGGTTCAATAAAATAATATTATCTAGGTACTTTTCCAAACTCGAAAATGCGATGCTCAATTGTTTTTGTTATTCAACCATTTTAAAGGACTGCATTGTAAAATCAGATCTTTGAACACAAATAAAATAGACAAACTGTTAAAATTAAAAATTTATTTTTCTTCTTTTTTTTCATATTGATACCCTTCGGTCAAGCCGGTTCCTAAACAATTTAAAAAGATTAAAATCGGTCAAGTACTTTTCAGCCTAAAAGTGGTTAGCGTTTAATAGATACAAACTTTGTCTTATATTGGGGCTACTAATCGTCAGTAGCAGCAAAAATCAAAAATATTTTTTACTGTTTTTATTATTATGTTATCTAAGACGAGGTCTGAGTTCTGATATTTTGCACCGTCATCAGCAAACAAATGACCCGACATTTTTTGGAAAATTAAGTCATTTTTATAACAAAATTTAAGAATGGTGCCGTAGGTAAATATTGTAAGACAATGCGGTTTATGCATTTACTCTTCATTTACTGGAACCAAACAAAAAAGTCAGACATTCGCCACTATGCAAGAAAATCGGTTTGTCCTTTAGGCTTGAATTTTAGTAATATTTCATATTTCGTTCGTAAGTAGGTTTCCCCCGTACGATCGGATGGACATTAGGAACAATCCGGAGTACTACAATCAAATGGGCACCCAAGGGTACCGGCCGGACAGCCCGTCGCAAATGCATATGGGCACGGCACAACCTAACGGACACCAGACCCCTGTCTACCCGAGTTGTAAACTTCAGGCGGCCGCGGTGACCCACAACGGGGTCTTGGACCCCACAGGTAATGAAGATGAGAATTGTGAGTTATAAATCCATAGCACACCACACCACACTACGCTAAACAGGGGAACGCGGGGCAGAACTGCATCGCTAAGAAATAAATTAATTTACAAAACTTGTAATACATACGTTTTACTTTTTTTCTCTTGGATTTTTTAAGTCTATTTTTTGTGGTTATATTTTCTTGTTTCTTGGTTACCACCTTGATCATTTTTGTAGGTAGAATTTTTGTTTATCTATTTTGCTTTTGAAACTATTGGGTTCTCTTGTTTTTTTGCTATTCGGTTTTACCCCATCCGAGTTTGACCCTAACATAGACCATCTAAACAATCTAACATGACACAAAAACAAAGATTTGTAAAATGATACCACAGCCATATTCAGGAACAATAAAAGTCACTTTACAGAAGCAGCTATACCAAAAAATAAAAAACAAATCAGAAAGTAAAGCGTTGGCCAAAAAACAACTGCAGCATCAATCATAACAGGCATTCTCTGTAAATATAGTTTGCCTCAAGAATTTTTTGTGAAACAAATTAGTCATCGAGGATATATCGTTCAGGCCGTAGAAGCGGTATGCGGTTGTACCCTCTATGCGGCTTTGCCCGGTTTTCCCCGAACTCATTAAAAAAATTATGATTTATATACCACCCCACTAGGAGCACAAGATATTACCGGATTTGCAGTCCCCTGTATGTTGTAAATGCCCTTAACAGTGACCCTATTAATAACTTTTCTAGTTCAGTCTCGAAACCACGTTTACCTAGACACAACTTCTAGGACTCTGCCACCATTAAATGTGTTTATAATTTAATAACTTTCTTGTATAGGCTCCCCTCCCCTAGACACCTCCCAAGCCCTCACCAACCACCACATGGGCCATCATATGCAAGAGCAACATCCGCAACACCACCAACCCCATCATCAACAGCAACACATGATGTACGGTGCGCAACAGCAACCGAACATGCATCCGCAAGGCATGCCTCAGCAACCGTTGCAACAGCAACAACAGACGCAACCGCCGGGCAACAATAACTCGGCGAATTTGCCCAGCCCGTTGTATCCTTGGATGAGGAGTCAGTTTGGTAAGGATTCAATCAATTTTGTATTGTGAGTAATCTGAAACTCTTTTTTGCTTCTGCTCTAATATTTTTATTGACTATTCATTGCCTTTTTTGCCACTGTGAACCAACTATTCATGCAAACTATTATCTTGGAAAATGGTAACTTTCCAAGACTACTAGTTTTTCACATCACTTTGTTTCCACTTTGTAAGAGCCACTCTTTTTACTAGCATAAAGTTTTGCTTTTGCTATATTAGGAACATCTTGTATAAATAAACTACGAACGAAGAAAGTAAAAAGAAAAGACCACTTTACCACTGTGTAACGAATTTCAAAATCCTTTGACCGACAATTACGCAACGGACCCCAACTTTCTAAACCGTTTCTTTAGAGATTAAAATCACCTTCCTTTGTCACGCCGAAAACCGTATCCAAAATGTTCTTTTCAGGTGACCAAAAATCTAATTTGGATTCTGACATTCGTCGACCAAAATTTATGGGCAGCTTTTGAAAGGTTCGACGTAATTTTGCATAACTGAAGACGCCAAGAATGTCTCAATTTCCGAAGGCAGATCACCCGCAGACATTTCTGTCGAAATTTTCATCCGAAATCCCTTCGACTAATGGCCGATATTTGTCAAACTTCAGAATTGAACTCTCTTCAACATAACTTTTCAGCTGCCTATGGATTAAAACCGAGTTTTATTTATTTAGTTTTAGACATTTGATTAATTTGATCGAAAAATAACATCTTGTATTCGTATTAGTTTATTTTAAATATGAAAAATATACGGGACGAAAGAGGGCTTGTAGGTTTAGATGATCTTGTCAATATTATTTTTATTAACAACATTTTTGGACAGTTTTGTCATCATTTATACCTTTTTATCTACACTAATGATTAATCTATGGATTTCCTTATGGATTAATTCAAGAATTTATTATAATATTACAATTTTTGTGGACAGTTGATTTCTTTACGTTTACTAATTTTTTACTAGCAGTAGTAAGTTTGGAATTTTTTATAAGCTAAAATTTTGGTGTTCTGTGAGTAATATGTTACTGAAAATAAACCAAACCGCAAACGAAATTATACTGCTTTTGTAGAAAAGGAAATTGTTTAACACTCTATTAATAATTGTTCTTCTATCTGTGAAATTTAGACTTCATACTTGGTAAAAATTAGAACATGAATAAAATTCACGAATTTATTTGACGTCTATTTGTGTTTCATTGCTGAAATCATGCTCAAACTTTTTAACCATAAAGAATTTAATTGAATAGTAATCAGTGTAAAACAGGTACTACTAATACTTCAAATTTTTGACAAACAATTTACTTATATAATTTTAGAGTTGTCTATTTCTATCCTTATTCTATTTCTAGTCTTATACACTGAATACACAATAGCAATTCGTGCTTCTTTTAATTGTAACAATGTTATTCAAGTGATCCTTGGAACAGTTTTATGGCCTTTTTGTGGTCTTTTTATTAGGCCACCCTTGGCTTTTAAAGTTATTCATCCAAACTTTGGACAAAATTGTTGCCTAAGTCAGTTGTAAAATTATCTGCAAACGTGTAGTCAAATTTTAGACGTGTAGTGGTTTGTGTCAATATTTATCAATATAGTTTTTGAAAAATTGCGGAAAGTTGTTGCATTAAATTGTCAGGTATTTATTTATTCAGTTGATTTCTTTATGAATGTATCTTTCTTGCATATTTTGTTAAGTGTTTGCTTTGAAACAATATTTTAATGCTTCTGGCATACCTCGTATCCAAACAACTTATAAACTAGACCACAAAAATTATATAATCTAATCATCCACCACATCAAATTACTTCACTTCACAATTTTCACTCTAAAAGCTTTTAGAATTGTTTTGATATCGTGCGACATTTTCTTAAAGAGTCCTTAGAGCCCCTAAATCTGTCTAAATATTGATCTAACTGATGTCTTAGTGACAAAGTCATTCTTGGTAAATTTATTTAAAATTTCAATAATTTTTGCTATAAAACTTAATAATTTTACTTTTCCTGCAAAACTTTATACCAGTAAATCTTCATATAGCTCGTAAACCAGACCACGGAGACCACACAACTTAATAATTGCTTCCCCAAAAGAGTTAAATAATTTACAGCCACTATCAAATCTCATCGCGTCACAATTTATCACCCGAAATGCTTATTTAATAGCATCGGTCTTTGTCGGATTTGCACGAAGCTCGAGCCAGATTTCAATGTCGTAAATCGCCTGTGTTTTAAACCAGTCGTTAATCATCGGTAAAAGGAATGGTTGGGAATATAAGGCGACGAAGTTGGGCGAAGGGAAAATGGAATGCCGTTTACGAGAAGATGTGAAGCCGAAGCAAGCGCCACGTTCATAAATTTAGATTCAACAAGTAGCCTATATACCGTGGCGGTTATATTGTTATTACCGTGCTTATGGTTGCCAACAGATGTAAATTCAGACTCTATTAGTTTAATCGTTGCTTTATGGATGCACTAAACACGATTTCCTTTGATTGTTTGTTTTGATATATCAGACTTAACCATTTTAAAATTTATGACTTCATCAATTATTATTCCATCGCCTTTATAATTTTTAGAAGTATATAGCGCCCGCGGTTATATGACCTTTACTAGTTGGCTAGTTTTTTTTATTCCCCAAATTCCTATATCATCTACAACAGATGTTTTTAAATTTGATAATTAATTACATTTTAACTTGGTTTCATTACTATTTGGCTACTTACTTCCATTTTAAATAGTATTTTTTTAAATGGTTAACTTTATTGTTTAAGTCGAACATATTCGAGAGCTAACTGTTTCAGGGCCTTGCGGTAGAATCAGGCGGCTGCTAAAGGGGGGGGCAACGGGGCAGTGCCCTCCCAAAACTAGACAACAAACAGTATTTTTAATTGATTTATTTAAAAATAGTTAAATCTTTCCTTACGACATGATTGTCTAGTTCTTTCTATTATCTGTGGTTCCCAACGAGCGATTAATTGGGTGAACTTTTTAAACGTAAATAATTACAAGCCGGCAGCGCCGTGCGGGGCAAAGTTTCAATTTCACCCGTTTTTTAGCGTTGTATGAATGGCTGTTCTCGCACGGGGGCGGGAGGAATGTTTGTTTTAGTTGACATCGGCCATCATCATCGTGCGGTAACGTACGTTGCCAATTCTAGTGTATCCTTAGCGAAGACATATTAATTTGTTTCGATTTGGGGTTTGTCAGTAGTAAAAAGCCTTCGGACGCGTGTCGTTGTTTGTTTTCGTTATTATTTGTTTATAAAATGGAAATAAATACCGTCGATTACGTAATTAACTGTGCAAATTTAAATACGTTGACATATGAACTTCGATTACAAATAAAATCTTTAGGGCCACATAGACCGGACCTAAAAATTAACCAAAATTTTAGTGTAAGTAATGCCGAGGGGTGTTTATAAAAACTTATAATAGAAAATTTAATAAAAAGTTATGCGATGCTGAAAACTGGTTGTGCAGTTGTAAAAAAAGAAATGCTTTTTTTTGCTTTATTTGTCTTGTTATGAACAATCCACGAAGTGATCCTGCGTGCAAAGGGAATGTGTGATATCAAGCACTTTAATGAAAAGTTAAAAAGACACAAAGTAAGTGGTATTCATTTAGATAACCACGTAGAATTTTCTATGGTAGGCAAGACTGATATTAGGTGCCAATTGAATAGGTAAAACATTACCGAATATAATGAAAATGTGACAAAAATTAGACATATACTTAGATTAATAGACTGTTTAAAATTCTGTGGGATTTTTGAGGTTGCTCTACGGGGCAATAAAAAAATACTCTGCCAATATATGGGCCCCTAAGCTCACACTAGGTACTATAGTTATAGTGTACGTGTGAGCTAATATAACTAAAAACTGAAATATATTTTATTTAACTCCAGACTAAATTACCTTTTGTTTGATACCACACAAGCCATGTTTTGACTTAAACTCAAATTTTTGAATTCTACCCCCACGCTTAAAAAAACAAAAAACTAAAATGTATTTTGTTAAACTCCGGACTAAATTACCTTTCGTTTGATATCACACACGCCATATTTTCACTTAAACTCTAATTTTTAAAATATACCCCGACCCTTTTTTTTAAATAAATTAAAATGTATTTTGTTTAACTGCAGACTCAATTACCTTTCGTTTGATATCACACACGCCATATTTTCACATAAACTCTAATTTTTGAAATCTACCCCCACCCTTTTATTTGGTTTCTGTTCGGTGGATTTTGTTCATTTTTAAATGGGACCATCTCGACCCAAGACCCAACCTAGGTACCAAATTTCATTAAAATCGGCCAACGGTTTTTGAGTTATTCGCGTTGGTCGTTACAGACATACAGACAGACAGACAGACAGACATACAGACAGACAGACAGACAGACAGACAGACAGACAGACAGACGGCGCAACAAAAAAGTTTCAAAATCATCTGAAACGCAAAGATATATAAAAATTTTTGAAATCGGAGCAACTTTTTTTTTCTCGAAAAAATTAGGATCACCATAGCTCACACTACTATAGTATAGTATATGTGTGAGCTAATACTCTGCCAATATATGGGCCCCTAAGCTCACACTAGGTACTATAGTTATAGTGTACGTGTGAGCTAATATAACTAAAAACTGAAATATATTTTATTCAACTCCAGACTAAATTACCTTTTGTTTGATACCACACAAGTCATGTTTTGACTTAAACTCAAATTTTTGAAATCTACCCCCACCCTTAAAAAAAACAAAAACTAAAAGGTTTTTGTTAAACTCCGGACTCAATTACCTTTCGTTTGATATCACACACGCCATATTTTTACTTAAACTCTAATTTTTAAAATATACCCCCACCCTTTTTTTAAAATAAATTAAAATGTATTTTGTTCAACTGCAGACTCAATTACCTTTCGTTTGATAACACACACGCCATATTTTCACATAAACTCTAATTTTGAAATCTACCCCCACCCTTTTATTTGGTTTGTGTTTGGTGGATTTTGTTCATTTTTAAATGGGACCATCTCGACCCAAGACCCAGCCTAGGTACCAAATTTCATTAAAATCGGCCAAGCGGTTTTTGAGTTATGCGCGTTGGTCGTTACAGACAGACAGACAGACAGACATACAGACATACAGACATACAGACATACAGACAGACAGACAGACAGACAGACAGACAGACAGACAGACAGACGGCGCAACAAAAAAGTTTCAAAATCATCTGAAACGCAAAGATATATAAAAAATTTTGAAATCGGAGCAACTTTTTTTTTCTCGAAAAAATTAGGATCACCATAGCTGACACTACTATAGTATAGTATATGTGTGAGTTAAAAAGGCGAATGGACTTTATCTATAAACAAATAATCTAAAAACTACACCAAGTAGCTGCTTGTTTGGAAAATACTAAAATCAAATTGTTTTGGCAAGTTTTTTTATCTCATTTTTCATGCAATTTAAATTTCTCGCCCTCCAATTTATACCGTCACTAGCCGCTACTGGTTAACACAAGCTGATATATTGGCACCAAATCCATGCAGATTTTTCAGTCTAGATTTCATAGTTTGAGACAAAAGATCTCTGGTTGAAACTGTAACACAGTGCTTGATATCGAAGCCCAAAAACGCAGCGGCGTAGCGTGGGGGTGGCGCGGAGGGTTCGTCGCCCCCCCCGCCCCGAGGGCAGTGGCGCCCCATAGGTGGTAGAGGCGCCCTTGTGACTTATCGGCCGCCCTCTCACACATGATGACCTTTTTTTTTTTTTTTTTGGTTGCAAGATTTGTGAGAGGCGACTTTGTGACCTTTTTGTTTTTTTTGCCACAAGATTTTTCATCCGTTTGCGTTCAGAGGCGCCCTTTTTAGCTGTCGCCCCCCCCGCCCTTTCAGGCACGCTACGCCGCTGCAAAAACGAGGACTAACAATAAATTAGTCAAGAGCTAAATACATCAACTTCTCGAAACACAACGAGAGATATGATCATAATTTTCAGACACTAGGTTATAGTTAGAGCAAGTGAAAAAGTTTACATACTTAGGAGCAAACATACACAAAAACCTTTTTATAGAGGAAATAAACTAAAGAATAATCGATGAAAACAAAGTCTTTTGCTTATCAAAAACTGCTCAGGTCAAAGGTCTCTCATACAATTAATCTACACTACAATAAGTAGACCGGTAGTGACATTTGGGTGTAAAACTAAAAATATTTGAAAGAAAAATTATTCATACGAACTTTGGACAAGTGAGAATCATCCAAACGTTGTTTAATAGATATTCAAAGTAGACGATTAGCTTTATTAGACAATAACACCAATAAAAATAATGAACTGGAGATCCTCAGGAAGAAGAGTGACAGGGACGCCCCGAAAGAGATGGAGACGATGTCGAATAAGACATCAAAAATATGGGAGTAAGAAGGTGAAGAAACACACCAGGGGCATCGAAGAAGAAAGGAAGTGGTGGTGTTACATATAGATTATGATGATGATATAGAGAACAAAAGAGCTGTTAGACTTCTTTATCTTTCGGTCGGTCCATTGAGTGTTAAAGCAAAAAGCCTTATTTTAGAAGTAAGCCCTAAAATTCAAAAAAACGAAGAAAGCTTCAATCAAAGACTTGATATAGCAATGCAAATTTTTATTATTTTATTAATAATTATTTATTATTTCTTTTTATTTCATAAAACTAATAAATTCTTAGGGATGTTTTATTTTTAGTTTTAAGATCTTCCATAAAATCAGCTCGAAAGTAAAAGCATCGTTCTCATCAAACCTCTAACAAAGACGTCACGTCTTCCTCCTACAAAAGGCACATGCGACAATGAAAAATCGCTCCCTATTGTGACCCGACACACAATTGTATAATCTAGAGAATAGCGTTGGGACGGGGTCTTCCATTTTACATTTCCAGATCCATTTATTCAGCTGTTCATACCGGAATCGAAATAAAGGGCCGCTTGGAATGGGAATGAGTTTGATATAACCCGAGCGACACAGCACACAGTCCTGTTGACAATAAGATTTTTTATTACGACCCGGTTTTTTTGGGGTTGGTCATCTGTCATTAAAATACATAAATGCAAATGTGGTGTTCCCTCACGATTTGCTATTGTTACATAATTACGACACTTTGTGCCTAATGTGTAAAAGATTAGGACATACTTAACCTACATGTACAGTTTTATTACAAACTTCTCCCAAATTAATATAAACAAAAACTTGCTAATATAAAACAGGAATAAAACAAGCTTGGATATTTGAAATAAAATCTATGGGGGGGCGGTGTTATGTTTTCTTATGCTATGTTTATTTTTCTGTTCGTATTATTTTTAAAAAGTAATAAAAATAGAAGATTTGAGGACGATGATATTGTCACGAGCTTACAACTAACTGCTGAACTCTTTTGGAGATGCTTTTATGAAGAACCGTTTGCCATTGATAGGATATCGAGATGTGTTTTGTTTCCTGTATAAACATCATCGATGACCGGTCAATCATGATATTTATTCTTAAATTGTTTAGGGTTAATGTGCACTTGGTTATAAACGTAACTTGCGCCATTTAGTTAATAGGACATTGTTTCTATCCTGACAGTACAAGAGCGGATCCAGTGGTGCTGCTCGGGGGGTTCGGTTCGGGGGGGGGGGGGGGCACTTTAGGTGAAATTGGTAAAAACGGTATATATTTTTTTAAGCAGTATTTTATTAAATGAGTCCGAACTAAAAAGTACAATATTTATTTTGAATTTTTATTACCAAAAACCTTACTTTTAACTCATTTTTTGTATATTCAAAAAATTCTCGGGGGGGGGGCAAGTGCCCCTAGTGCCCTCCCCTGGATCCGCCACTGTGACAGTATCATAGAACATAGATAAAGGGTGTCCATTTATCATGGGGTTTGCCCATTGAGTTGTATAGGGCCCTGAGAGGGCCTTATACAACGGTTTGCCGTAAGACCCGACTAGTGTCTTGATGGCAGGCGTAACATTGTCAAAAGTGGTCTCTGGTAAAAGCGCGCACTCTCTAGTTGCATTCTTAGGTGGAGACACTGTACATATTGTAATAATAGACAGGAATGGGAACAATGGGTTGCAAGCGAGAAATGCCTGTAACTTGGATATTTATGAACTTTCGAAGGAACAACATTTTCGTACAAAAATCACGATCGGATTCTGTTTTCATTAATTGTTTTTCTATATACATAAAACAATAATTACAAAAAAAGCCGATGCAAAATACTTTAAAAATTTGTAATGAATCACCTCCAAAAAAACAAACATGTAATGCAAAATGGTTAGTTAAAAAAGTCACAGGTCAGCTGAGAAATTTTAACAAATCTTTAAAATAAGACCAAGTTACATAAATACTACTACTACTATGTCGGTTTAGAACGTTTTTCTACGTTGTCCGACGCCTATTCTCCACCTCCTTCGATCCTGACAATAATCTTCTGTCAGGTTTTTTTGACTCATTGATCTTTGGATTGACTGTTGCCATTCTAGTTTAGGACGTCCTCTTTTTCTGCGCCCTATTGGTTGTCATTCTAGGACCTGCTTTGGTAATCTTTCGTCGTTCATCCGTTGTACATGGCCGTAACATATTAGGTGTCTTTTTGTGATGTCATCTGTTATGCTTCCTTCGATTCCCATTCTTTCATTTATGATCTCATTTTTTATGTGATCTGTTCTAGATATTTTCATTTATCTTCTTATTGCATCAATTTCAACACTTTCCTTTTTTTTGTATTTTTTGTTACGCGACAAGTCGCTATTTTATACAACAGCGTGCTTTTCACCATTGTTTCATATATGATAAATTTTACATGCTAAACCTCATTTTAATTCCAATAAGTCTCTAATTAAATAATACAGTTTTTGCAATTCAGCATCGTTATTTTCTAACGTTAATCAACCTCATAAATCAAAACCTTATCCAAGCGATTGAAAAATAAGTAGGCACGTTAAACCCCGTTAAATACTAATGATTCGTATTATTCTTCGAATCATTGAGCCGATTTTAAAGATTCACGCCACTCAATTCAAAAATGCATTATTTATACGGTTGCAAATTATATCATTGCAAATTGATCGGTAATAAATCTTTAATTTATAAATAATTGTGGGTTGTTTGGTACCTACTCAGCGTAACAGGTAACTTATAAGACGTATCATTTGAAATCGTTAATGGTACCTAGGTCATTAAATTCGATTTAAAATCTGATTTTAACGGTGAAGGTTAAGTGGCAAATTTTTTTGTAGGTTGAAAGCTAGATTCAATTTAGATCAGTGGCGGCGCGTGGTGAAAAGTTTGGGAGTGCACACCAAAAAAAAAAAAAAAATTGCGGCGCAGGCATAAATTTTTTTTAAGTGCCACGCTAACTTTTTGGGCCATCGAGTGGGTCGTCATATGATATAATTTAGAGCAAATAATTAAAAAATGAGATATTTAGATAGATATTAGTTACCTACCTATTATTATTGTAATTATAAATAAATAATAAATGTATCATACCTAGTTAACATATATTTTCTCTTTTAATGGCAAAGATGAAGACTTAATTGCCTTTAAATATTGCACGCTAATGCTGTCAGAATTAGAAACTTCCGCCATTGTCGTAAATACCAAATCGTCGAAATCAAGACAAACCGCCAGCGCCCGACCGATTATAGGAAGTTGTCTAAGCGCGCACTACTGAAAAGTGCGCGTGAACTGCTCTAAAATGCAACGCGAACCGTGGACGCGGGAGGCATCACGGGGGTGCGGGCGGCATCGTGGCTAGTTTTTGTATAAGCGCGGTGCCGAAGGAAGGTTCAGATTCTATGTACTGTAAAATTCTATTGGGACATGTCGTCCTCTCTTTCTATATTTCGTAATTAGCATGCGACATAACATCCACGGTGCATAGAATTTGGATCCAGTAAATTACCGTAAAGAATTAGATTCGAGCTTGGTTTGAACACGAATACAAATACATACATACCGGGTATTAATTTCTAGATAATATTCCAGTCTTTAGTGAATTCCTTTTGGGGTAATTATTAATTAAATTAAGGAATGATCAAAGTTTAATATTTTTTTAAGTATAATTTGGGAATGCACGTGCACATGTGCACTTATGGAGAAACCGCCACTGATTTAGATTTGAATTTGCAAGAACAGTTTTTAAACTTATATAAATTAAAATTTTAGAAAGCCGGCGACGTAGACATTTTATAAACTTTTCATCTATTAACTAAAGAATTTTGAATGTAGTAAAATTGTCTCCACAAAATTGTTGAATTCGATTCGAATATTCAGAGATTTTTAAGCAAATCTCGTTTAATATCTCAGAACTATAATATTTTTTTTGGTTACGGGACTCTCACAACTAGGGTTGCCAACTTTTTTTAAGATAAATATAGTATTTTTTAATATAAATCAAAAAAAATATAATAAACCTAAAAAATATCTTCAGTACAATCCCGATTATCCAAATCGCGATTTTCCCAAATCCGGTTTATCCGAAACAAACTTTAAAAACAAAAATCCCGATTAACCAAAAAAATTCGCATTATACGAAATGCGTCTGGGATTCACCTATACTGCGAGGTGGTTCCCCTCGGGAATTCACGGCAATACGACGGTCTAAAATGCGAATTGTTTTAGTTAGCCGACAGTGCTACAAATGTTTTTAAGTCGATCTAATGATATACGCATTCTAAACTCCTATGTTCCAAAAAAAATCGGATTAACCGAAATTTCGATTATCCGAAATCACTTTGGTCTACATTATTTCGGATAATCGGGACTGTACTGTACTTAGCATTTTATGGGAAAAAAGGTAAGGTATAATTTCAACTTATTTATTTTTGCAAAAACCATATTTTTTTACACCTCTTTAATCTTTTAACAATTTTTTTGTTTGACAGAAAAGTATTATATGTTTTATCACATTTAAGATTTAAATTAATGTAGACCAAAAGCTCATTTTTTTCAATGAAATACTTGATCTATTTTTTTCCTCCCGCCACTACAAATTCCTAATTGAAAAAATTATTTTTATAAACGCATATTGCAGAAATAGAGAGCAAGAATGAAGTTATTTTAAGTAATTTTGGTGTTTTTTATTTTTAATATTCTGCTATTTTTAACCTGTATTTTTATTAATGAATTCACTGCAATCTTTCGTTTTTGCATAGATTTCGTTTAACACAGTTATTTCAGCGTAAAGTTTATTCATATTAATATTCATCTTTCTCGTAAATTTAGCACTTCTATAATAAAATTGTCTCACATTCATTAAATGAAACCTAATGTTATAAGTTTAATATTTGGAGTTTAATGACCAATTCGTTTAATCAAAATTAAAATACTTATTAAGATATTCCAGACACTCTTTAATGAATAGTCACTGTCTATGGTGGATTTTGCTTCTAAGGATTGCAAAGTTTTTTTTTTATTTTATGACCAAAGAAACAATCGTTTTTGCTTTTGCATTTGTTCTAGTGCTGACTTTAAGGTTGACATAATATTAAATATATCTAAGACTTCGACTGTGATGCTATTACCTTTAAGTTGTTTAACAGCTTTATCAAAATTATATGACTTGTTCCACTCAGTTGGTACTACATTAAAATATAGTATTTTTGTTTACTATATATTTCTTTAACAGTATATAGCATGCAGATCCGAAATATAGTACAATACTATATAATAAAGTACGGTTGGCAACCCTAGTGACAACCATAGCAAATCTTGATTGATTTGATTTAAACAATTTATTAATTATTAATAGCTAACGTAACCGATTTTACAATCATTTAGTCCAAAAACAACCACAAAAATTAAAATTAGGTTGCTTGCAATTTCTAAGTTATCTGTTATAAATAGATCATTATAAGTGTCACCTATTATAACAGTAACTCAATTTTCAAAAAAATCTTCATGTAATAATCTGTCTTCTATTATAACAAAACCACAACAACACGTGTCTAAAATCATTATCCCTTTTCAAATTGAAGCCACAACATGGCCGTCTATTGTCAGCGTTCTATCATTAATCTTAGGCAAAGCCTTAAGCTCTAACCAATTAAATTTGAAGAAATATCCAACATGGTGGATTTGTTTAATAAACATTTGAAGTTGAGGTGAATTTAAAAGTGCTTTTGGATCAATATACACAATATCACCACCTGGAGGATATTGTTTATTCAATAGCTATAAATTTTTGTTTACTGCTATAAGATTGAAGTGTGATTGTATTAATTATTGTATCAATATTTTATGAACATTATTATTTTCTATTTAAATAAATAGTAAGTAGTTCCCCACTAACATTAGCACACATTCTCTTTACATATCGTAGTGTCACAGAAAGTCGCATTAATCATAAAAATCTACATCTAAATATACGCTTAATTATACGTCAAAATACACATCAAACGAATGGGTTTCTTCCCACCCACCTCATATTTATTCACTACGAAATAAAATTAGATCAAACATTGCAGGTTTGTTTGTATTTGCTTGAAACCTAATCACCTAGATATTTCTTTAAATTATTTATGCTATTTGTTTATGATTGAATTAATAAATGTTGCTTATTATTTTTTTTGCAATTAAATATTTTTCTTGTACGTATTTACCTCCATGTTAAAATGAACTATTATTTTTCCTCTATTTCTTACTAAATTAAATAATTTGCTATATCTGACTCAAAACCATCATAAATTTGAATTTCCTTTAATAGAAGAGAGTTCTTATTTTTACCAAAGAATTGCTTTTTTGTCATCTATGGTTTTTCGGAGGTATTTATTCTTGTTCTTTTAATACTACATAAAATTTTCGGTACCTAATAATTTTTGGTCTAAAGTAAGTGCTGACTTCTTGCCACTTTAAAAAAATGTTCGCACACAATCAGCAATACCCCAGCCGTGCTTGTCAAAGACAAAACAAAATACAGCCACTTGATGTTCGGCATCTTTTCTAAAAACGTTTTCTACTTCGCCACACATGTCTAGCCGAATTCCTTTTACAAATGTCTGCATTCTCAACGGAAACGATCATTCATCATTATTTCTACCCTTGTGAGCTAGATTCGTTTTTCCGTCGTTCTGTGGCTTCCCCTCGCTCTCCCCTTCTATATATATCTCGACCACCCCTCGTGATCGAAAAACAAGGGTTTGCTATCCAAAATAAACCTACATCGCCCCAATGTTATCATGAGGGATTATCAGAAGAAGCTTGATAATTGTTTTTAGAAAATTAACGTTTCTAGTTCGTACCTCTATTTATTTGAGTTTCTTTTATTTATTTAAATGGAAACTTGTTTATATATTATTTATCTTGCTTTTATTAACACTATAGAAGAACATTTTTAAGTCTTCTACATTTTGAGGTAAAGGTTTTTGTTTATAAATTGTAATAATATGTCCAAGGTATCCTTTCAAGAATCGCAGCCGGATTTATCTCAAAATGTGTAATAAATCAGGTTTCCATCCTTATTGGGACACCCTGTATAATAATCACAAAAAAACACCCTAGTAATGGTTCCTAATCGAGAAAAATGATAAAAGAAAATAAAAGAAAGAGCCAAGAAATTAAAGTTGAGAGAGTTATAGAAAATAACAGAGATATGAAATGACTAAGGCCGACTCTAGGTAGATATGAAATAATTAAAATAAAGGATATTAACGGAATAGAAACTAACGTTAAAGAGAATATTATAAATATCACACAACTATTCTATACAAAATTATACCAAACAAAAAGGAAACTATCACGAGAGAACATGAAGAAACTCCAAACAAATACTCTGCCAATCTATGGGCACCTAAGCTCACACTAGGTACTATAGTTATAGTGTGAGTTAATATAATCAAAAACTGAAATATATTTTATTCAACTCCAGACTCAATTACCTTTCGTTTGATACCACACAAGCCATGTTTTGACTTAAACTCAAATTTTTTCAATCTACCCCCCACCCTTTAAAAAAAAACTAAAATGTATTTTGTTTAACTCCAGACTCAATTACCTTTCGTTTGATATCACACACGCCATTTTTTACCTTAAACTCTAATTTTTGACATCTACCCCCACCCTTTTTTTTTAAATAAACTAAAATTAATTTTTTTTAACTCCAGACTTAATTACCTTTTGTTTGATATCACACACGCCATATTTTCACATAAACTCTAATTTTTGGAATCTTCCCCCACCCTTTTATTTGGCTTGTGTTCGGTGGATTTTGTTCATTTTTAAATGGGACCATCACGGCCCAAGACCCAACTTAGGTACCAAATTTCATTAAAATCGGACAGACGGTTTTTGAGTTATGCGGGTTGGTCGTTACAGACAGACATACAGACAGACAGACAGACAGACAGCAAAACAAAAAAGTTTCAAAATCATCTGAAACGCAAAGATATATAAAAAATTTTGAAATCGGAGCAACTTTTTTTTTCTCGAAAAAATTACGATCACCATAGCTCACACTACTTATAGTAGTAGTGTGAGCTAAAATAAACAACATGAACTCAGAGCTACAACCTGAAATAAGCAAAGCGGAAATAAAGAGAGCTTTAAAGAAAATGAAAAATAACAAATCACCTGGAAAAGACGGAGTAACGGTAGAAATGCTCAAGTACGATGGTAAAGCTGTAGTTAATATCCTCCATATTATCCTGAATAAAATAATAAAAGGAAAAATAATCCCCAACAACTGGTAAGAATTCATAATCATTATTCTACACGAGAAAGGCGATAGAGCAGACCTAAAAAACTATCAACCTATAAGCTTTTCACGAAAATATTAACTTTAGATCTTTTGAGTACAGTTTACCACTTATTAACCATGAAAATCCTAATAGAATGAGCCAACAAATATAATATTCCACTATATATTGAGTTTATAGATTTCGAAAAAGCTTTCGATAGCATTGAGCACTGGGCAGTAAAAGCATCTTTAAATAATAATTAATAATATACAGACTTAATAGCCAATATATATAGCGAAGCAACAACATCAATCAAAATCCACGAAGGAACCAAGCCAATCCGCATAAGAAGTGGTATCAGACAGGGTGACACAATATCCCCTAAACTATTTAACTGGAAGATGTTTTTAAAAGCTTAGATTGGGAAGAAATAGGCATCAAAGTAAACGGACAATTCTTGAACCACCTAAGAGCTGCTGATGAGGTCGCCTTAATAATAGACAAGAAAGAAGAACTGATAAAAATGCTGGAAGAACTGGATACAGCAGCTAAAAATATAGGGTTAAGTATGAACTACACTAAAACTGAAATCATAACAAACACAGATGAAGATATTACGGTCAGAATAAACCAAAAGAAAATAGAACAAGTAGAGGAATGTATAAACCTGGGACAAATTTTTAAACTAAAAAAAGAAAACGAGTAAGATTGGCCTGGACAGCATTAGGTAAATTAAGCTACATATTAAGAAATAAAAATATCATCAGTACCGTAAAACGAAAGTGTATAACCAATTTATCCTTCCTGTACTTACCTATGGATCCCAGACGTGGACACTTACAAAATCATACATGGATAAGGTAAAAAAGCCCAAAGATCAATGGAAAGACAAATGTTACATGTAAAACTAACAAATAGAAAAAGTAATGAATTAATAAGAAATAAAACAAAAGTAAAGGATGTCAGAGGAGAAGTAGCAAAATTAAAATGGAAATTTGTCGGTCATAATATCAGACAAAAAGACGATCGATGGAAGAAATGTATTGTAAACTGGAGACCTTGGGAAAATAAAACAGTTGGGGAAGACCCCAAATGAGATGGCGGATTATTTGAAGAAACACGCGGGAACCAGATGGATGAACACGGCGACAGACAGAGAAGCGTGGAAGATATTGGGGAAGACCCATGTCCAAAGATGGATTGAAGAAGTCTAAATAAATAGATAGAATGGTTTCTTGACAATATGAGAACCAATTCAATATCTAATATTTATTTTTGATAGAATATTAGGACTATCGTATCTAATTAAGTTTCGCAATCCTCCAAACCAAAATCTAATTTCCAGTCTCGATCAATATAAATCACAGACCGTAATCCATCACAATCATCTAGGCCTTGGTGCTTTTGACAGTTTTAAGATTAAAAAAGTTAATCGTAATTATTACGTGGCAATGTACCGCTTTTCAAAAAAATTCCTTTTCTCTCAGGGCAGATAACTATACGGAGAATTCGTTAAATCGATTGGGCGACGGAATGTTAGATTTTTCCAATAAAGTCAATAAATAAATTACATTATAATAAAATATTTTTCAAGATCATGATGAAATATGTGAAAAATAACATAAAAAAATCTTAGCCTTGGGGCGGGCGGCCGGGCCCCAAGCACCCATTGTTATTATACTGACGAAGAACTTAGACTAGAATATTTTAACCAAGGTACAGTTGTTATGAATTTGATTTTTTTATTTTGTTTTATTATTATGTCGGTTTAGAACATTTTTCTACGTTGTCAATCATCTTCTGTCAGATTTTTTTGACTCATTGATCTTTGGATTGACTGTTGCCATTCTAGTTTAGGACGCCCTCTTTTTCTACGCCCTTTGGTTGCCATTCTAGGACCTGCTTTGGTAATCTTTCGTCGTTCATGGCCGTACCATATCAGTTGTCTTTTAGTGATGTCACCCGTTATGCTTTCCTTGATTCTCATTCTTTCTTTTATGATCTCATTTCATATGTGATCTGTTCTAGATATTCTCATTGATTTTCTTATTGCATCCATTTCGACACTTTCCTTTTTTGTTTTGTATTTTTCTGTTACGCGACAAGTCTCTATTCCATACAACAGCGTGCTTTTCACCATTATTTCATATATGTTAAATTTTACATTCTTTTTTATCTCTCTGCTCCATAAAATACTGTTAAGACATCCAATAACCTTTTTTTGTTTTTACTATTATTTTTTCCAGTTCTTTACAGTCTATTCCTGTGTTATCAAATGTGACACCCAAGTATACATTTTCATTGCATGGAGATATTACTTGTCCATTGTCTAGTTCTAACTCACTGGACTCGTTTCCAATACATAAATACTGTGTTTTGTCCACGTTCACTGTTAATCCCCACTTTTAATATTCTTCTATTAACTTTCTCTAGCTTTTTTTATTTATACTTTTGCATTTAGAGAAAAGTGGATTTAGCAAATGTCAAGCAGAGAAAAAAAAACAGGAAAGGCAATTTTGCACTGACATTTACTAAAATTGTTACAACAGGAATTTCTGACCAGGCATTGGCGATAAACAATAATTTACTTGAAACCTTTGATTTAGTTAAAACAGTTTCTTGGTTTATTTCCTTTACAAGAAAATTTCTTTTGTATATTTAAGTACCTGTAGATTTGGAGAATCTTCTTTTCTGTATCTTCATCCAGATCTACTAAAGTTTTAACCAAAATTGGTTTAGTTCTACAATTGACAACATCATCTGCGTAGTCAGCTGGTATTTGCTTTTCGATATGTGTGTCTGTTTTAAAATAAATTTCAAATTGTATTTTTGTTGCCCAACTGAATTTTGCTGGTTTATACAGGCAAGAAGAAGGAAGAAACATGGTAGGATGATTTATGCGTCACTTATAAACTCATTATCTCAGAATACGGGCCTGTACCGCCTAGAGCTTGGTTTGATTGGCGTCGCAAGGCCGTTCCTGCCTCCAATTCCAACTGATGTATATAATTATTTCGACCCGAGATAGTATTTTTTTCGTGTTCGTTGGCTGCCCCAGCTTTCTCTAGCTTGTAATTTTTATAATGAAACGACTTGACGTGCCTTGCTTTGTGGTCGGCCTTTAGATTTAAAAGAACAAATCCAGTTTGATTCCTTCGTATTTGTTATAGTTTTTAAATCCAGGTCAATTTACGGCTTTATAACTTAAATTACTCTTTCAATAACTGTTTTCTTCTTCCTTGATCAATTCTGTTCTTTTTTTAGTGATTCTTATCTTTCGTCTTCTAGTGTTGTAGGCCATGGTGTGTTTGATCCCAAAATTGATTTTTTTATCTGAAACAATTAATTTTTTATATTATATTATTATATTATATTTTTGGTCTTATTGATTCATATGGTGTGGATTTCACATCCTTCTTGGGTCCTTGCTGCTTTAGCATTGTGTTATATCAGTTTTTTATTTTTTACTCTTGTGCAATTTTCTGCTTTGTTATTTATTATGATTGTTTGCGTAATTGTGTTTTTTTTCCTATGTGTCTCTCATTTTTGTCCAGTCGTTCTAGCTGCAGCAAATGGAAGAATCCACATCTAACCTATTTATTCTATAATTGAGCCGCAATTTTGATTTTTTTCATGTTCGTCCGCAGCTTTCTCAAGCTTGTAATTTTTATAATGAAACGACATGATGTACTTTACTTCGTGGTTGACCATTAACTTAACAAAAATTCGACTGTCCCACACCTACAGAACAAGTTTGTAATTTTACAAAAAAAAAAAAAAAAAAAAAAAAAAAAAAAAAATTGTTTGAAACTCGTAGACAATGATTTATTTTAAAACACCACGTTTCGGTTAGTAAGTATCTCTAACCGCTATCAAGTGTAAAAATTCGACTGTTAAATAAATCCAGTTTTATTCCTTCGCATTTGTTATAGTTTATACATCCAAGTCAATTTACAGCTTTAGGATTTAAATGATGGTTAAACGTTTAATACATGTTTTCTTCCTCCTTAATCAATTGTGTTTTTTTTTTAGCAATTATTATCTTTCGTATTCTACTGGCATTATACCATCTTGTAGATTTAATTCTATTTTACCATTTGATCCTAAAGAAGGGCACTTTCCATTTTTCCAAAGTTTTGGTAAAGTATTTGTTTCATTGTTAGTGATTTTTGATAACTCATGGTGTATTTTTGATTGTGTTGAGCATTATGTTGTAAGTTCCACATCCTCCTTGGATTCTTGCTGCTTTAGTATTGTGGTATTAGCAGTTAAGGGTTTATTATGCTTATTGCTTTTTCAATTTTTTGCTGTCTTTTTTATTATGATTGTTTGTTTAATGGTGACTTTTTTCCTAGGTGTTACTCATTCATGTCAAATCGATTAAGCTGCTCTATCCAGTTCTTCCAGCATTTTTATCAGTTCTCCTTTCTTATCTGTTATTATTTATTAATATATTCTAGTACCTGTTTAAATATTTTATGGGATATTGTGTCACCCTGTCTGATACCTCTTTTTATGCGGATTGGCTTGGTTCCTTCATAGATTTTGTTGCTTCGCTATATATATTGGCTATTAAGTTTGTGTATCGGTGATCTATTTGGCTATTAATTAAATGCTATCGAAAGCTTTTTCAAAGTCTAGAAACGCAATATATTGTGAAATGTTGTATTCGTTGGCTCATTCTATTAGGATTTTCATGGCTAATAGGTGGTCAACTGTACTGCAACATTTCTGACGCCTGCTGATTCTTTAGATTTATATCCATCAAATTTTGTTGTTAGTCTCTCTGTTAATATTTTCGTAGGAAGAGATACTAGTATATTTTATTTATTGTCTTTATTAATTTTAGCTCACACTACTACTATACTATAGTAGTGTGAGCTATAGTGATCCTAATTTTTTCGAGAAAAAAAAAGTTGCTCCGATTTCAAAAATTTTTATATATCTTTGCGTTTCAGATGATTTTGAAACTTTTTTGTTGCGCCGTCTGTCTGTCTGTCTGTCTGTCTGTCTGTATGTCTGTCTGTAACGACCAACGCGCATAACTCAACAACCGCTTGCCCGATTTTAATGAAATTTGGTACCTACGCTGGGTTTTGGGTCGAGATGGTCCCATTTAAAAATGAACAAAATCCAACAAACACAAGTCAAATAAAAGGGTTGGGGTATATTTCAAAAATTAGAGTTTATGTAAAAATATGGCGTGTGTGATATCAAACGAAAGGTAATTGATTCTGGAGTTTAACAAAATACATTTTAGTTACAAAAAAAGGTGGGGGTAGATTTGAAAAATTAAAGTTTGTCAAAACATGGCTTGTGTGGTATCAAACGAAAGGTAATTG
Source organism: Aspidapion aeneum (assembly GCA_963576565.1). NCBI lineage: Eukaryota > Metazoa > Arthropoda > Insecta > Coleoptera > Brentidae > Aspidapion > Aspidapion aeneum. The sequence continues at coordinate 118,602,069 of OY755040.1, forward strand.
AGTCTGGATTTCAATAAAATATATTTCAGTTTTTAGTTATATTAGCTCACACGTACACTACAACTATAGTACCTAGTGTGAGCTTAGGTGCCCATAGATTGGCAGAGTATTTAACATATTATTCTAGCTGAAGCAGCTGCAAGAGTGTACCTGTAAAATGTATAGTTATTAAATATCTATCATTTGTATTGAGTCGCAATTTTTAATTTTGCATGAAATTAAATATCACCACACAGTCATAAATAATAAGCTGCTTACTTATCTGGTCAAGTCGCAGACCAAATACCATAAAAATAGCATCACGCAAGCTTATTAATAAATATCACTGTGCAAGATTTATTGCACGTTCTTCGACACCACAATTCCCGCTGTGCAAAGAGCAGACATTCCGGCGCAGCACCTTGTTGCTATTCTGCGCGCTTTTTTATTTGTCTTGTCAATGTCAGAAAGTCTCTCGGTAAGATACTATAAAGGACCTGGGCTCATAGCACCAACCTAACCCCCGAAAATATGTAGCAATTTTATTAAAATCGTGACCCATATGTAGGGGAAAGGGGGGCAATGAGATACTTAATTTTTTTGGCTTATTTCTCCTATTAAATCCTCACCATTGCGTTCGTCTTTTGGAATTAAGTTGGTTTAATATGTTATCTTTATGTTTTAATTTTCAGTTTGAACGATTTAGAACTACATCATACTTTTATTTTTGTGAAAAGTTGACTTTGTCCCATTTTGCCCCACATACGAGGCAAAATGGACACCTATATGTTGCAAAACGGGCGGGGCCATTATGTAACTTAGAATCAATATTTTTATCAAAGAAGTTTTGTTTCTTAAAATTCTAACCAAGATTAAAATACTTATTTAAAAATAAAAAGTTGTAATAAAAAATACAATAATAATAATTAAATTTAGTATTTACAAAATTTATAAAAAATTACAGCGATCTAGTCATCGCTGTCGACTCTTCTACACGAATTTTGCGCCCATCTTTTGCTAAGACAACATAAAATACAACTTTCAGTGATGGTACCAAAAAAATTAAAAATAAATATTTGGGGCAAAATGAGACATACATAGATTACTTGGTATAAAAAAACTCTGTAAAAAATGTACTTACGGTCACAAAATGCGCAAGCTATTATTACAATAAAGAGCGCACAACATCACATGTTGAGCAAAAACCACCTTAAGCTCAGCCGACCGGCACCAATCAGATTGCAAAGAGGTTTATTCTTTTACCCCCGTATTCCATTTTAGCCTTCTTTTCCCCCAAGTAAATTTAAATATTTTTATTCATAAAAATTATAAAGTATATTAAAAGGTAAGATCTCACCAAATTTTAGGAAAAACAATACCATGTTCTTTAGAATAAATTGACAGTTTGAATACTATTACTTTATGTCATAATTTATTTTGTTACCTACCTCAAAAAGTTATTTTCGTACAATTAACAAGTGAAACTCCCAGAAGCACCTCTTTTAAGTGTCATTTACAAATTTGGCTAGCCTGCAAACGTACCTCGAAATTCTCTTTAATGTTTCGAAAACAAGAAAAAATAGGCACTACGAAATCTTAAAGTTAGTTGGTCTAGATCGTGTGTCACAAAAGCTATTTAGTTTATTAAAATTAGATTCCAAAATACCGTTAGTATAAAAACTTAGAAGACCAAATTAAAAAAAATAAATAAAAACCATATTTGTTGTCGAAAGACACAGCATCAGATTTTACGATAGATACAATTTTTTTTAAAAAGTTTATGAAATTTGGTGAAGTTTATCACACGACCAATTTTAAAAAAAGTTTAAGTAAACAAAAGTAATACTAAAGCTTTAAAAACTGGTTATATTTTACCAATTTTTTGAGGTACTTAAAAGTACTCCGTACTTTGTGTCGTTCTCTTCGCTGCTTAAAACGTTACATCTTCAGAAACGGAGAGTGAGAAATGGCCATGTGATGACATTTGAATAGTTTGCTCTTTGTTAAAAAAAGACTCTGTTTAATATTCAAGCAATTTCATAATGAGATACTTTGTATAAACCTTTAATTAAAGAAGCATCGAACTAATCAAGAATCATGTCTGTGTTGAGATAAATCAAAATCAGAACTGACTACGTTCAAAAATAATTACTTGTCTTGTTCCACGTTTGGGCCCTGTTCATCATGCCACAGACCTAGTGCTTCAAAAGATACGTATAGTCTTTGCAATACCCCAAGTCCCTTTGCTATATTTTTTTATTTTTCTGCTATAAAGAAAACAAAATAGCATCGAAAATCATTGTTGGCCCCAGATTGCAGATGGCTGTAACCCTGTCGTCTATTAAAGTTTAAATTGACAATGAAAGTAAAATAAAAAAAATTTCTGACAAGTAGCCATAATATTTTGTAAAGTACTAATTTAAAAGTATTAACATATTCTCAGAAAAATGGTTAAGAAAATTTGCGACAAAGATAAAATTTTACTCCTTTTTCGATCTTCAGTCCCATTCGTAATAGTTACACAGTAGCGCACCCAGGAATATGTCTTGGGGGGGGGGGGCGAGGCCTTATGATGTCGTATTTCATGCGATTTTTTGTGTTTATTCATGAAATATATGGAAAATATATACAAAAATCTTAGGCTTGGGGGGGGGGCGGGCCGGGGCCCACCCCTGGGTGCGCCCATGAGTTACAGAGCGGAATTTCAAGAAAAACTGTACCTAACTGGTAATGACAAAAAGTATGAAGACTTTCTGATGCCATTCAAAACAACGCTTTTAGAAAACTACTTCAAAAAGTTTGTAAAACTATTTTTTAAAAAGATAAAACACATTGCCAAAATTACACGATGCATTACGACAAACTAATTTTGGAAGACTGGGAAAATAAAACAGCTATTCATGTTGTTCGTCTCGTCATAACTGACGATGACAGATCATGAGAAGTTTTTTGGACTATGAAAATTAAATGTTTGCTTTTTTTAATTAGATTTTTAGTTTTTTGGTTGGTTAAATTTATTTTATTTTATTAAAATAGGTTTACAAAACCATACAAATAAAGCTTAATATAATAATTTAAATGTTTTGATTTGAACTTCCTATGGCTGTTCAAGTTCTACTGCAACATTCTAAGCCTAGTAATTAGTAATAGCCTCAATTTAGCTATTTTTAGTTTATATATTGTGTGTGTATGTCTTTTGTACTCAGTACTGTTTTTGTTAAAATTCCCAAAGCCATTGCAATTAAATCAGTTGGGAACTTCTTTATAATTTTTAGAATATCTATAAGTAGACCATAAAAAGTGTGTGTTTTTCGTAGGAATTTCTTCTTTATTAAAAAATATAATAAAATACTGGTTTATTTTACCGTAAGCAAAAAATATAAATGCTTATAATACTTATTGTAACAAAGAAATAAGTATGTACCTACATTAATATGAGTCGGGCTAAAGTTCATTTGTGGAAACTACATACAATATTAATTTAACTTTTATTAAGTCTTTATGCTTGTATTGGGTAATAATGTTAAAAACTTAAATTTGCAAAAAATATAATATAAATAGGGCCTAATCCTATTTGAATCATAATTTTTACCAAAACAATTCGCAAAGCTTAGCTCAGCTCCAGCTCGAAATACATTGTAGAAAATACCATTTTTGAAAAAATTAAATAATCATTAAGTTATAGTTTGTTCATGGTTTGTAGCTCTACGGTCAGTCGGACTGAAAATCTTTCAATGTAGAAACTTTGTCAATCCGCATTGATTGGAAGAACCTAAATCGCTTGCTAAAACTGGGTCATCCCATATATTAATATCAATTATCAAACAAGTTTCGTGACTAATCGGGAAAAAATAAGTTTTTGTTTCTCTCATATTTTTCCGTGGGTAGCTTAAAAGCCAAACCTCACGGGGGTCCAAGATCTAATGGACACCTAATAAGTGTTGACAGTTGACACCTAATAACTGTTTTGTCCTTATGGGACTCCTCAGAACACTGCTTGATCAATGTGTCACTCTTGCGAAGTTAATTAGACAGTTTTGTCTCTAATCCTATGTAAATAGTGATAAAACTTTCGCAAGAAGTGCCATCTACCGAGATACGAGAGAAACCAAAACAAGAGCAGACGAAAATAAACTGCTATACATATCGATCAATGAAAAGACCCATTACAAATAAAAAGAAAATCCGTGACCTACGACAGCCTGCCTTTCAGGCCAGATCAACGCTTATTGCGTTTTTATCAGCTATCAGACACGTGAGCGTCTATCAGCGGTTTTAGAAGTTTTAAGAAAAATAAAATACTAACAAACGTGAAATTTAGTACCTGTGAATTTCACGTTTATTAATATCAATGATGAAGTAGAGCTTGAGTAGAGCAAATTAAATGTAAAAATTACTTGTCTATTTTAAATTTTAGTCTATGACGCGAAGCGCCTGTCCTTCGCGTTGAATCCGGATCTAATATTCGTTAATTAGATAAACTCTCTCTCTGAAAAACCTTTTGGGAATTTTCTGTACGAATTCTAAAAAGAAACTTTCGGACTTTTATTAATGGTGTTTTGAAAGGGGCACTTTAATCAAGAACGGAATTAAAAATACCGAACTCTTGAAACAAAAAATTAGTATCTCATTCCATTTTGACCTAAAAATTTATTTTCTGTACATTGAAAATACTCTGCCAATATATGGGCCCCTAAGCTCACACTAGGTACTATAGTTATAGTGTACGTGTGAGCTAATATAACTAAAAACTGAAATATATTTTATTCAACTCCACACTAAATTACCTTTTGTTTGATACCACACAAACCATGTTCTGGCTTAAACTCAAATTTTTGAAATCCACCCCCACCCTTTAAAAAAACAAAAACTAAAATGTATTTTGTTGAACTCCGAACTTAATTACCTTTCGTTTGATATCACACACGCCATATTTTCACTTAAACTCTAATTTTTGAAATATACCCCCACCCTTTTTTTAAAATAAATTAAAATGTATTTTGTTTAACTCCAGACTCAATTACCTTTCGTTTGATATCACACACGCCATATTTTCACATAAACTCTAATTTTTGAAATCTATCCCCACCCTTTTATTTGGTTTGTGTTCAGTGGATTTTGTTCATTTTTAAATGGGACCATCTCGACCCAAGACCCAGCCTAGGTACCAAATTTCATTGAAATCGGCCCTGCGGTTTTTGAGTTATGCGCGTTGGTCGTTACAGACAGACAGACAGACAGACAGACATACAGACAGACAGACAGACAGACAGACAGACAGACAGACAGACAGACAGACAGACAGACAGACAGACAGACAGACAGACAGACAGACAGACAGACAGACAGACAGACAGACGGCGCAACAAAAAAGTTTCAAAATCATCTGAAACGCAAAGATATATAAAATTTTTTGAAATCGGAGCAACTTTTTTTTTCTCGAAAAAATTAGGATCACCATAGCTCACACTACTATAGTTAGTATATGTGTGAGCTAAAATTAATCGTTTCGGTCAAATGCCCGCTGCTTTTTGTACGTGAGGAAGGGTTTTGGAAAGAAGAACTATGTTTTTATCTAAATTACTTATGTTTTGCACTTAGAAGATGTCCTTAGTTAAAAAATCTCGGGCATTTGGCATATATATATCAAATAAAAATTTATTTGGCCCAAATAATTTGTTTTTTCAGTGTAGATGCCTTTAGGTTTTTTTATTAATCTCTATTTTTAAACCTTTTTCTTTTGCATTACCTTTATATGAATTTTTAATGAATGAATTAAATATGAACCGGACCATCTATTGACCATGAAAATCCTAATAAAACGAGCCAACGAGTACAATATTCCACTATATATTGCGTTTATAGATTTCGAAAAAGCTTTCGATAGCATTGAGCATTGGACAGTAAAATCATCTTTAATTAATTGCTGACTGAATAGATCTCAGAAACACAGATTTAATAGCCAATATATATAGCGAAGCCAATCCGCATCAGAAGAGGTGTCAGAGACACAATATATTCTGAACTATTTACACAGAAAAAAAGAAGTTCTTCAGTTCAAAAGTAGTTTTCTTGAAAAAATTTACTTGAACCAAAAGCAAAAGTCTCCGAATAAAATGTTTTCTTTTCATCTAAGCAAACCGCTTGTTTTGAAAAAAAAATTGTCTTAGTAAATTGTTTTGGTTTAAAACAAACTGCCTTTAGCGAAGAAAAAGTGGTTTTGAAGCAAGATATAAAATGTCTTACTAATATCTTCTTAACACAAATAAAGCTTTACTTGGCCTACAAACTTTTAATTTTTAACTCAAAATATCCGGCATCTCAAAACGAAAATGCCGATTTATTCCATAATACTAGAAAACAGAAAACAAGAGGTTGCCGCTTCCATTCAAAACAAATCAATTTTCTTGGATCAAGGCAACTTTTATTTTAGACGGAAACCAGCAGTTCAAGAGAATAGTTTTATTTGTTAAGAAAAAATCGTGCATACGAAAGCAGATTTTTTGTTGGATCAAAGCAATTTGCATTTTCTGTGTAACCAGACCCGAGAAGATGTTTTTAAAAACTTAGATTGGAAAGAAATACGCATCATAGTAAACGGACAATACTTGAATCCAGCGGCGTAGCGTGCCCGAAAGGGCGGGGGGGGCGACAGCTAAAAAGGGCGCCTCTGAAAACTGATGAAAAATCTTACGGCAAAAAAACAAACCAAAAGGTCAAAAAGGCGCCTCTCACAAATCTTGCGACCAAAAAAAAAAAGGTCATCATATGTCAGGAGGCGGCCGATAAGTCACAAGGGCGCCTCTGACGAATCTTGCAACTAAAAAAAAAAAAAAAAAAGGTCATCATGTATGAGGGGGCGGCCGATACGTCACAAGGGCGCCTCTCCCACCTATGGGGCGCCACTACCCTCGGGGCGGGGGGGGCGACGAACCCCCCGCGCCCCCCCCACGCTACGCCGCTGCTTGAATCAACTAAGATATGCTAATGATATCGCCTTAATAACAGATAAGAAAGAAAAATTGATAAAAAGAACTGGATATACGACAGCTAAAAATATAGGCTTGAGTATGAACAACACTAAAACTAAAATCATAACAAACAGATGAAGATATCACGATCAGAATGAGCCAAGAGAAAATAGAACAGGTAAAGGAATATATTATACACCTGGGACCAAATATTAAACTAAAAAATGAAAACCAAACAGCTGAAATCAAAAGACGAGTAAGATTGGCCTGGCAGCATTCGGTATATTAGGCTACATATTAAAAATTAAAAAATATTTTCAGTTCCTCAAAACGAAAGTATAACCATTTTATCCTTCTTGTACTTACCTATGGATCCCAGACCTGGACACTTACAAAATCAAACATGGATAAAGTTACAAACGCCCAAAGATCAATGGAAAGACCAATATTACATGTAAAGCTAACATATAGAAAAGGGAATGAATGGATAAGAAATAAAACAAAAGTTAGAGATGTCAGAGGAGAAGTAGTAAAATTAAAATGGAAATTTGCCGGTGATATCAGACAGAAAGACGATCGATGGAACAAATGTATTGTAAACTGGAGACTTTAGATAGATAGATAGAATATTGTTCATATCATTATCTTTGAGACAATTTTTTACAACTTTTTTTCGTTGGCCCATGCTATTTGTTATGGTAAACGGCTGATAACTGTCAAAAAGTTATCTCAAAAATTATGATATGAAGTTTATTTTATCTTTTTATAGTTTTTAATATCCTTTTCTTGTGCGTTTATTTTATCTTATTTTATTTCTTCATTTCAATTTCGAAAAAAGGCTGTTTTATCTTCATACAATCCTTTGTCTAATCACGGTTTCTTTAACTAGGCAATATCTCTAACATTTTCAAAATTAATTAATGACAATTAAAGTCTATGTGACGTGTGACGTTATTGTTGATTAATGGTGTTAAAATTGATGCTGGTACGCTATCATTATCACAACCCTTTAATTTTTATTTACGTCCTTATTACTGTATAGTGTGTTTCTGAAGCGATGAATCTTTCTTATGTTCATAGAAAATTTTATTCCTAAAATAACCAAATAATCTTTTGTCTTGGTTTTGCTTTGTACGTGGGATTTAAAAACACCCTGTACCTATATATATTATTGTTTGGAAAACTAACATGACTACATTCACACCTATGATCTAAATTTTTGATATATATTTCTTTTGTTTCCAGAACGCAAACGAGGAAGACAAACCTACACTCGATACCAAACGCTAGAGTTAGAGAAAGAGTTCCACTTCAATCGGTACCTGACCAGGCGGCGACGGATAGAGATCGCGCATGCGCTCTGCCTGACAGAGCGACAGATCAAAATTTGGTTCCAGAATCGGCGAATGAAGTGGAAAAAAGAAAACAAAACCAAAGGAGAAGGCGGTTCGGATAATGGAGGAGATGACATCAGCCCGCAAGGTTCCCCACAGTAAAATTTTTGTAGCTTTAGATGTTTTGATTGAACGAAACAAAAATTAAAGTTTAGTTTAATAGAATGTGTGTTAAAATTTACTCTTCAAGAAATGGAATTTACACATACCAAAGTGGTTTAGGGGACAAGGTATTTAATGAACAAATAATTTTTAATTTTAAAATCTATTCCGAAAATATTGATGAAATTAAACAAATCTCGAAGTTTCCTAACATAAAGTTATTAAAAACAAAAAAACACGTGTTTTGATGTCTTATAAAGAGATGTAGTAAGTTATAAAAGGTATAATTCATGGAATGTGTCGAATACCGAAAAAGACGAACGTGGGGCAGCCGGCCCCTCTTTTTCCCCGACATAAGAGTTATTTTTTAGTTTAAGTAAAAAAAAATAGCAAATGCATAAGAAGCTACATTTTTATAAAAAAATTACCTGCTTTTAAATAAATTTTATGTATTTAACAATTTAAATTAGAACTTTGGACTGTTTTTTTGAATTTTTTTGTATTCCATGTATAAAGCGACGTGTTTTTTTGTTATTAATAATTACCTAATAAAACACTTGATTTCTAATTACAATATTTTCTATAATATGTTGGGAAATTACCAGTTAATTTATCATAAATTATTTTCTGCCCTAATAGTTAAGGCAAGATTTCGGAAAATACACTTTCTAGAAGCATTTTATATTACTTTTTGGTAAATGGTTAAATGTCGCACAGGTTTTTGGGGGTTTAGAGGGAATTTTCGCCGTCCCTGTCGATATTTCGAGTTGGCAACCATGATATTCGGATTTAGCGGGGTCGAGCTATGGAGAATGGTTGATTTCCAAAAAGTAAAATGCTTCTAAAACTAAAACGGAGAGGCTTTTTAGATTTTTTGCTCTGACAATAAACCATTTAGATATGTATCTACATGTTTTTTTTACTTTTTGAAAATGTTGTATTTCTTTATGATACTAAGAGTCCGATTAAAGTTGTTAAAGACGAAAAACCAGACAAGATTTTTTGATGAGTAAATTTTAATTCCTGGACTTTTCAAATATTTTGTAAAAAGCTACAAAAATTCTATTAAAAAACCCAGTTAGATTGCGAACCGTGTACCTAATAAATAAACGTAGTCATTGCATTTTTTTGCTTTTTGACAGATCATGCATGTTTGTCGAGGAGCTATTTTTTTTTTAGTTCGAAAATACTCAAAATTTCGTTTTTATTTTGCATGGGTATCCCGAACTTTTTAAGATATTTTGATATTTTATAATTTTTTTATAGGTGGTCTGACTGATATTCTAGTCAAATATAAAAAAAACTGAAATAATAAATTATCAAAATATTTTAAAAAAACTGAAAAATTTAAATAACTATTTTTTACAAATAATATGTTATTTTCAATGGTTATTTAAATAAATTTATTTGTTTGTTTTTTTCTTGAAGCTTTTTTATACGGGGTGTCCAATGTAGGCAATTATTAGTTTGCACATATAACCGAAATGACCTCCTTTTTCTGTGTATACTTAGTTTACAAGATATACCTACTACAACGCGTTTTTATATAGATATCGATTTTGAAATAGATTATTTATTATTTATACCTTGTAGATAAAATAGTTTTTTTATATTATATTTTATGTTCATAAAAAAGTTCGCGTAAATAATTTTTTTATTATTTTTTTTTAACAAACTAGACACTCTTTTTTAATGCTTTCAAGGCCAGTGTTTTAAAGTGCAATTTTTGGAGTGAAGTTTCGCAGAAAATAAACTGCCTAAATTTTTTGTATTTATTTAGTTTTTTTTACAAAATGTTAGTGACTTACTTTTGGCAAAAATTAAAAATAAGATCACTCTTTATTCTAACAAAACGTGTTTATAGCCATGACCTAAAAAAATCTAAACTTTTGCTAATACTACTAAATATTTAAATTTTTATATGTACAAGGTGATTTTTTTCTAAAGCTCTTCTTTCAAGTTTTTTTTATTTATTATTTACTTTAAAATTAAAATAAATTGTTTGTTTAAAAAAAGACTTTTTTTAAACGGTAAAAAATATGTACAGGGTGATTTAAATTGGCCATTTTTTTAGGTGGGAAAGGGTACTTCTAGGAGTTCTACGGGAGATAACGGAAAATTTACCCCCCTTTGCGAGCCTAAAATTTCTAGAAAAGATTTACGTTTTTACGCTTTGGGAGTTTTTTGAAAAGTCTGCATTTTGAATTGATGCCTATAACTTTTTTATTTCTCAAAATTCTTTTTTGGTTTTAAAAGTTTGTTTGTAGGTTTTTTAAAGCTTCATACAACTGCTAAACTAAACGTTATCTGTGACGTTTAGTTTCCGAGATATAAGACAAATTTATATTTTTTCTTACGGAATGTCAATTTTTTTCCTTAATTAATTTCCTACAAAATTATGAATCACACTTTTTTTTTATATTTTTTAAAAAATATTTCTATTATTTGTTCTTTAATTTTTTATCATATACTTTGCTGCCGCGGTTTTTGTTAAAAATTTTAAAAAATTTTAAAATTAATTAGCAAAAAGTACTAAGAATATTTTTTTTTATATAAATATAAAAAATAAACAAAAATAAAACATAGAGTGTAATACATCGTTTTAAAGGAAATTTTGGTCTGATTTTAAATCTCAAATAAATAGTTATTTCATAGGAAAAAATATAACTTTGTATTATATCTCAAAAACTAAAAGTTACAGATGAAATTTAGTTGGAAGATTGCACTCATCTTTAAAAACTCTACACAAAAGCTGTGAACACCAAAAAGGAATTTTGAGAAATAAAAATGTTATAGGCGTCACTCCAAAATGCAGACTTTCCAAAAAGCCCCCGTAGCACAAAACCTGGTTGATATATCAAAATGCGGCTTTAACCAAAAATCTTGTCTTGAAATTTGTAACTTTCACAGGGGGGTTAGCTTTTCTGTCCCCTTGAAGTACCCTTTCCCACTTAAATACTCTGCCAATATATGGGCCCCTAAGCTCACACTAGGTACTATAGTTATAGTATATGTGTGAGCTAATATAACTAAAAACTAAAATATATTTTATTCAACTCCGGACTAAATTACCTTTTGTTTGATACCACACAAGCCGTTTTGACTTAAACTCAAATTTTTGAAATCTACCCCCACCCTTAAAAAAAAACAAAAACTAAAATGTATTTTGTTAAACTCCGGACTCAATTGCCTTTCGTTTGATATCACACACGCCATATTTTCACTTAAACTCTAATTTTTGAAATATACCCCCACCCTTTTTTTTAAATAAATTAAAATGTATTTTGTTGAACTCCAGACTCAATTACCTTTCGTTTGATGTCACACACGCCCTATTTTCCCATAAACTCTAATTTTTGAAATCTACCCCCACCCTTTTATTTGGTTTGTGCTCGGTGGATTTTGTTCATTTTTAAATGGGACCATCTCGGCCCAAAACCCAGCCTAGGTACCAAATTTCATTAAAATCGGCCAAGCGGTTTTTGAGTTATGCGCGTTGGTCGTTACAGACAGACATACAGACAGACAGACAGACAGACAGACATACAGACAGACAGACAGACAGACAGACAGACGGCGCAACAAAAAAGTTTCAAAATCATCTGAAACGCAAAGATATATAAAAAATTTTGAAATCGGAGCAACTTTTTTTTTCTCGAAAAAATTAGGATCACCATAGCTCACACTACTATAGTATAGTATATGTGTGAGCTAAAATGCATAATTTTAATCACCCTGTACAGCGAGGCACATACATTTCTAAAAAATCACCCTGTAAGTCTACTGCTAGTAGGCGTTGTTTTCTTACCGTGTAATGTAGATATTTCGTTTTAAAATATGTATATTTGGTTACATAAAAAAAGTTCAAAAAAGGATGTATATAGCCCCTCCCCAGTTAAACAAAGAAGGATAATAAATATACGAATATATATTTAATATTACAGTAAAGTACGCACTTTTATGCCAAAGGTAGTATTATCCATGTAGGAAAAACTAAACAGGGTGATTTAAATTAAACATTTTTAGAGGTTTAGGTCGGTTTGTTAAACTTTTTTATATTTTGTATTTCCGATCATTTTTTATTAAATACTGTACACAAAAAATCTAATATAAAAACAAAAAAAACAGAACCAAATTTACTGAATACAAAAAACTCCCTTTAAAAATACCTAAAACCTGCCAAAAATGTTTAATTTATATCACCTTGTTCTTTAACAAAAAACACTGTTTTTAAACGAAAATACGTAAACTGTTCAGTGATAAATTAAAATAAAACAAACAATGTAATGTTTTATATTTAATTGTAGATAACCATTACATGGTTTTCGAAAAATTAGTTTTTAAAAATTATATAAAGCAGATATTTTGTACACGAAACTTATAAAACTTGCTTCTTTTAGGAAGTACGAGAATTCTAAAGTCTCTTAAAAATGTTTGATAATAAGAAATACGTAAATCAAAAAACTAATGTTACAAATCGCAGTATACGTCAAGAAATTTTATAATAAAAAATTAATTCCAGTAAAATAATTTTTTTCGTACTAAACCAAAATTTGATATTACCTATTTTAAAATATTACCAATATTTTATTAATCTTACAAAGGTTCTTACTTTGAATTAAGACAAAACTGTAAAATATTGTCTCAACTTGTAAATTTGTAAAACCTATATGGATAAAAATTATAAAATAATAATAGTTATTTGTGCTGTGGTGTACTATCTTAGATTTATAGATTAAACTAGGTTTTAAATCGTACAAACTATGTTTACATTATTTTGTGAAATTATACTTACTTAAGACAATTGCAAACTTTAAATTAAATTGAAAAGATAACAAAATAATTTTGAAATTATCTAAGTTTATTTTGACAAATCAATGTCTACGTAGTTAACACTACCTACAAGAAATAGATCTTTTAGTTATAAAAAGAAGTTGTTTTTTATTTTGTAAAAAAAATCGTTATTTGTAATATAAATTTTTAAATACTTTTAACCTCGTAATAATATAAATTATATTTTGAACCGAAAGTTTAATTCATGCTCATTTAATTAATTTAAATCACATCAAATTTTTTAAACTTAAGAATTCTAACTTATCTTAGATTTCTTAATTTTTTACATTTTCTTCCTTCTTACTTTGAAAAATGCATTTAATTCACTAGAAAAAAATCTAGCAATTTTTCAATTATTTCAAATATTAATTTAAATTTAATTAATTAATTAAATGTAATTTAGGTTAATAAATATGGGAATGAAGTGACCTTTTAGTTCTTTTTAAATTTATAATTTCGATTTTTGTCTTGTGGATTTCATCTTATATACTTATACACAATTCGTATAATGTATGTATAAAATAAAATATTATTGTAAATTTATCCCTGCAGTTTTTAATGTGTCCTAGTAAATTGTGTTAACTAAGTAGATAAGATATCATGATTTTAATAGGTATGGGCGTATTCAGAGTGGGGCAGGGTGGGGCACTTGCCCCACCCTGGCTTGTCACCTGCCCCATCCTGGCTTTAGCTCATTTAGTAACAGGAGAATTAAAAGGGAAATAAATATTTGATTGTACATTTTTTTGCTATTTTGCCCCACCCTGGGCGAGATGCTAATAGGTATGATCAAGAAAGAAAGAAAATTTGTCACTTTTTGAAGGCAGTATAACTTTGGATCCATTTTCGAAATTTTTGGCTAATTTTATGGACAAAATATGAAACGGTGTTGACCCGACTCAAAATTTTACATACAGCCGAACTTCGATAACTCAAACAACCATGTGTCACATAAAAATTTCGACTTATCGAGACTTCGACTTATCAAATAATAAACAAAAATTTTTATGGCGTTTTCGTATTTGATGTGAATCAAAATTTACGGAAAAATTGGTATACTTGCAATAATTCTGATACAACCAAGTATACAGTGTGTTCCAACTAAAAAGTAACAGACGTGTTTTTTGGTATTTTTTATGTGAATTTGGAGAAACGCTCGGACACGTTGATTTTGTTTGCGAGGGGGACACCTTTTGGCTATCTAGAAATTTTTGTAGCACTCACCATCTTCGAGGGGTATACTTTACCCCTATATTTTGAATAGGGAAAGTGGATCTCGTGATACTTTGTTTTGAAGGCCTCTTGAATGTCTTTACAACCGTGTAAAAATTTCAAAAATCTATCTATTAGTGTTTGAGATAATTGCCTTCAAACTTTCAAATTCAACATGGACTGATAAAATAAAAATTTAATCAGAATTTTATATTTTTCGGATTTGATTTTTATTTTATCATTCCATGTAAAATTTGAAAATTAGAAAGCAAATATCTCAAAAACTAATCTATTGATTTTCGAAAATTTTACACGGTTTTAAATATAATCAAGAGAGCGTCAAAAGAACTTCAACCCACTTTCCCTATTTAAAATATAGGGGTAAAGTATACCCCTCGAAGATGGTGCGCGCTATAAAAAGTTCAAGATAGCCAAAAGGTGTCCCCCTTGCAAACAAAATCGACGTGCCCGAGCGTTTCTCCAAATTCACACAAAAAATACCAAAAAACACGTCTGTTACCTTTTAGTTGGAACACCGTGTATATTAATATCATCCACCTCTAATAGATGTGAATACATAATTTTTGTTCTTATTTTCGTTCTTATACATATGTATGAATGTGCAAATTTATTTTACTGAAAAAAAGTTGTTTTTTGTGACATAGTAACGTACACACAACCCCTAAACGTATAGCAAATTAAATACAAGTTACACTGAATTGCGTCTTTAAAACATTCCAATGCAAACAAACAAGTTTAAACGATTCTTAATTAGGGATTTTCCCCAGAAAATTCGACTTATTGGCGCCACATATAATGTTCGAGTTATCAAAATATTCGACTAATCGAAGTTTGAGTTATCAAGACCAAATTACATTTTGTCCATTTTTTCACATTTTTAATCAAAGATGCCATCGCAAACTATTATTATGCCACGCAAGACGTATATAGGTATAATCCTTGAATGATTTTGTATCCATATTTTAGGTATATTATGAACTTTTCGGTTAATTTCTTGTCAAACGCATAGTAGTTTTTTTTATTTACCAAAATTACAAAAATGGACAAAATGCATATAAAAAGTCTGCTCCTCATATATTTCTTACTCTTGACGCCATTGCCAACAGTTTGGTTCGACTTATCAAAGATTTTGTGTTATCGAACTTCGAGTTATCGAAATTTGACTGTATATCAGAAATTAAAAAATGGATAAGTACATTAGAGTTAGTTTTTGTCATGGAGGCACACACAATTTTCGCAGGAGGCTAAAAATTACCAATTTTTTTAAGTTCTCCGCCATTTTTTATTTTTAAAATATGTCAAATTTTATGTCGCGCCAACAAAGTGTCCTCTTTTGTTTATAAAAGGAGTTAAATATTTTAAAAATCACCCAATTGGGTCCAAAGTTACGCTTGTTCAAAAAGTGACAAATTTTTTGACTCACCCTATACACTATAATTAATAATATTTAAAGTTTTTTTAAATTGCTGTAACAATTGAAGAAATAGCATGAAGCATGCATAATACATGTAAGATATCTAAGTTTATTAGAACAGAGATTTTCTGTTAATTTGTTTTAATTTTTGTTTTTGTTCTATAAAGCATGTAGTATTTATTGTAGGTATGTCATGCAAGCCTAGTAAATTTTTTAATACAATTTTTTGGTTGATAGGTAATTTTAATATATCAAGATGGCCTCTAGCTACAAAATTATTATTGGTTAGAGTTAGCACGATGTGCTCCGCCTCATGTCACTTTTGACAAGATGATGAATCGCTTTTCTGAGTTTAACGTTATACCAAAAGGGTCTTAATATCAGTATAGGTCTTTGGAATCCGCAGTTAATCTACTTAGCCTTAATAAATGGAATATTTCAAGTAGATTCGAAATACTATATAAATAAGGTAGTTAGCAAAAGCACCGACCCTAAACAATTTTTGAAATTTTACCCGATTTTACCCTAACTTAATTAAAGAAACTTGCAAAAACACAAATTAACAAAACAGTTGTTGACAAGAACTTGACATTTCTATAAAACAACGGGTGAGGACTAGAGGTGTTGATTTTCATTACTTTTGAATACTCGTTACTAAGCGTTACTCGAATACTAAGTAATAGTTTTTTATATTTGTTACTATCATTACTTTGATTACTGTAACTGTCTTCAATTCAATCATACAATTAGTGCAAAATTCTCGGACTGCCGTTAATTTGAAGATCATTTACTTGTAGGTATATTTTTGTTGTTGATATTATGGAAAAATTCAATTGAAATTTTCAAAATGTGTTCTGTGTACAACTTTGTTTTAAAAATCTGATACCTTAAATACAAAGAAATACGTAGATACCTAAACTCTAAAAGTAAATAAAAATAGAGACAAAAATAACAACCTTAGACGACAACTCAAAAAATATACAAAAAGTTTGGATAAAAACAACAAAATTAAAAAAAGACAATCTGTTTGCGGCTGCACGCGTTCAAACAAAAACATTGCCAGATTGTCACGTCCTACTTTTTCTTATTGTTACCTTTTACAAATACAATTTAAATGCGTTAGTTGCTTAAGTTATCATAGTTACTCCCTGATTTTGGATTACTGATTTTCGAGTGATTACTGAATACTAAAAAATCGAAGGAGTCGAAGAAATTAAAGTAATGAAAGTAATCATTTAATTTTCGGATCGGTATTCGTTACTCCGTTATTTATCGAGTAGCGAGTACTCGAGTAACGAATAGTTACTACTACTCTAGTGAGGACTACTGCCACTTAATTTGGGGTGGACCAAATTCGATAATTTTGGCTTTTTTTTTGTTACAAAAACAAATATATACCAGTAGATATAGCCTGGACTCGATTTTCAAGGCTTTTTTAAATCTCAAAAACTCTTCTTGATAGGTTACGTAATTTTTCAGCTACAAGCTACGAGAGATATTTGAAAAGCATGCATTTTGGAATGGGGCCTGTAACTTTTTTTTAATGAAAATTGTATTTTGGTGTAAATTGATTTTTGATTTTTTTTATAAAGAATCCAACCGTCAAACTGAATTTTATGTGTTACTTTTAGTTAAAGAATTACATAAAGTTGAATTTTTTTTCTAATGGAATGACAATTTTTGGAATTAGCGTAAAATTCCTTTTATTTTAATTTCTCTTTTTCTTTTCCTTTCCTAAAAATAATTTTCGTTCTCATGCTCAACATATATTTTTTATTGTTTTTCATATTTTTATTCATCAATTATTACTTTAATTTTGATTCATTTCTTAACTTGATTATATTAAATTATTTTAAATCCAGCAGATATAATAAAATTTTTCTTATTTTATATTTTATTATTTTTACTAAGTATAAAAAATACAATTAATACAAAGATGTAAAAGGGTCATTCCATAAAGGAAAAGCAATTTTATAAAATACCTACATATATCCAAAACTAAAAGTTATAAATAAAATTTAATTTGACAGTTGGATTCTTAATAAGAAAATCTATGAGAATGCGATTCACACCAAAATTTAATCTTGATAAATAAAAACGTTTGATGCCTACTCGAGGGGTCATCAGGTAACTACAGTATAGTACAAATTTTACAAAAGAACTCGACAGGATGCGAACAGGACTCAACAGGACTTGACAGGAGTCAATAGGACACTTGTCAACAGGACTCAACAGGCTCCAACAGGACATAAGAGAAACAAACAGGACTCAAGAGATTTTGAAGAAAATTGAATCAACTTTTTGAGTGAAAAAACTTATTTTGCCTAAAATGTTTTAACGAATTTGAGTGATGACCTTTTAATGTGACGTAAGCGCGTAGGGGGGACGGCTGGGCTTAGCGATTGAAGCCCCCCTAGAGCCTCTGAATATTGACGAAAAATTTGAAGACGTTTCGAAAATCGAGCCCATTATATTTCTACTCGTTTTTATCTAGTTCGGCTAAAATTACCTAAAACCCCCAAAAATATCGAATATAGCCAGTGGCGGATGTAGGAACATTATTTGGAGGGAAATATCATAATAAATATTGGATCAAACTATTTTGCATTGTGATCAAAAGGTGTATTCTGCATATACGTAATATTACGTATATGGTATTCTGTGTGTCAAAAATAATTATAGTTTAAGATTTGGGGGGGGGGGGTATTTTCCCTTTTTCCCCTCCCGTAGATGCGCGCCTGATTTAGCCCATTTATCTATAAATAAAGCTAAAGCTTCATCTCTTGTTTTTCCTAGGAAATTATCATCTGACTGATATTTCCCAAGTTCTCTTACTGTCTTTTCAGAATGTTGTTTACTTAAAGTTATCAGAACACCATATTCGTTATTTGCTTTTAGAGACTCGCTAGGAATTTAAATTAGTTCGGGATTAAACTTGGGGGGAAATTCGTGTTTGGGATAGAACCTGGAAACAGAGGATAGTTTCTAGTCTGGCACGAAATTTGGTTGACATACAATTTGTGAAATGCTTAGTTATTGATTAGAATTAAAATTGCTATGCTTTTACGGCAACTATTGATAATAGACACTTATTGGAATAAAACCTGACCTTATTTTAAAATCGACCGTATTGTGACAGATTTACATAACAAAAAGCAGCTGCCTTCTTTCAAAATTCGGCCTTTGTGTATTTAAGAACCGGATTTAATAGTGTCTTGTTCTATTAAATGAAAGTTAGCGACTTTATTTTCAAATTCAACATTGTTATGTCAATTTGGAGAGGTCAGCTGTCAGTTTTTTTTGTAAATCTGTCAGAATAAAGCCGACTCTAAAATAAAGTCAGGTTTTATTCCAATAAGTCCCCAATGTTCAAGTTTCAAAGTTTTGCCTTTAGTTTCCTCACTCTGAAATTTTTATTTAATGAATATCTACCTAAATATCTAAGAGGTCATCTATAAATTAGGTATAGCTTGAAGGGGAATGGAAAGTGTGAACATTAATGTGTTACACTCAATGATTTTTAAACGTTTTTTTTTCTTAAAAATGCGTTATTAGATAAGAGTATAGAGTAATATATACATACTACGTAGTAGATATTACTCTATAATAATAGGACTGCGAAAGTAAAAAATGCTGGTCTTTTTTGCGATACCTGCGTAATCCATGATTAATTTGGATAAACTATACTACACAGGGGGTTTTAAAGTTCATATGAAGATGTGTCTTAAATGCCTTGTTTTAAAAATACAGGGTGTTAAATTTAATTAAAAAAATCTTTATTTTTTAAATATCTGCCAAACCACTTTAGATATTTGTATAAAATTTATTATGTGAGTGGTTTTTATTTTTTAGGCAAAAATAGTGCGGTTTAAAAAAAAACACAGGAAATAACTTTTGCTACAAAATAAACAACGATTTAAAAAATAATTTTTATTTTACTAAAAATCAGTAGGGGGACGCCCTTAAATTACGTAACGGAAAAATTCAGGATTTTTGAACCCCCCTCCCCCCTCGTAACGCATTTTCAAGAAAAAACACAAATCCCCCTCCCCCTTAGAGCGTTACGTAATTTAAGGACAGGCCCTAGCGTACCACTGTTTTCATAAAAAAATTAAGTCCAGGTCCCGTGCGGGCGGAACTGGTATAAATTAAAAAAGTTAATAGGTAGAGTGTCGTCTGTACCTCATTTTAGACAAATACCTAGAGTGGTTTAGCAGATATTTAAAAATAACCCTGTATTTTTAAAACAAGGGATTTTAGACACATGTCCATATAAATTTTTTTCATATTTTTATGAGAGGAATCTACTCTGTGCTTTTGGCAATATAACTCTGAGACACCCTGTATAGATTGATAAGCAGCAAGAGGCAAAAAAAATGTTTTCCTTAAAATATTTGGTTAAGTAAACCAGAAAAAATTTAATTAGGTTTTATAAAAATATAAAAGTAAATGGGATACACATAGGCGCACCCAGGGGTGGTTTTGATGCCCGCCCCCCCAATCTTGAATTTTTTAACGCATTTTTGACATATTTCATGAATAAAAAATAAAATAGCGTAAAATATGTCATTATGGAGTCTCACCCCCCTCCGATGACTCTCGGGCCCCCCAAAACATATTCCTGGGTGAGTCACTGAGATACAGCATGTGCTAATAAAACAGGTGTAAATTCAGCTGATAAACCCACCTAAGACAAAACAGTGTGTAACCCACTTGAACTGGAAAAGTTATGGGCTATAACAAGTGGCCCCTTAAACGTAATCTGCCCGGTAAATCATTCCAGGGAATCCACGATATTGTCTCCTCTCTCTTTTTCTCCCTCCTGTTTTGAGTGTCTGAGGTTTAGGCACGTATTCCTAAAATAAAATTGTAATGATTCTCCGCAATTCAAAACAGTTTTGTTTGCATAATTTTTATAATAAGAGCGTTATCAACCTTTATAATAACCGCATAAGAATGTTTTTTGGTGATAATGCATGCAGGAATTCTCCTTTTATATGGGGCTAGACGCCGCAACTGCTTTCAAGGTCACTGGCAGTTAATCCTACAAAATATGACATATCACGTCCCAAAAGTCTGTTTTTCACAATGAAAGCTTATCATTATTATACATAAAAGTTAACCACAACTGTAATGAAATTAACGTTTACAGTAATTGGCAAAATTTTAATTCCAATTAAATTTAAGTCAAACTCAAATCTTTATTTCGTCAATGAGCTAACACATTTATAGTCGTCCCTCTACTTTTCAGAAATACATATGTGCAAAAACTAAGAATTCATTTTTAAATTTTGGAAAACATTCAGTATAAGTATCGAACACACCTAATCTGGTGATATGTACCTAATCCCTTCTTGTAAGGCTCAACAGAGACTATCGATAAGTGGTACCTGCACCCTTTAACAATGAGTTTTACACTTCAAATATAAAGATTTTTTTATATGGCAAATACCATTGGAGCAACTGTACATTTTCCTTGACTTGTAGCTTATGCAGCAATATAAAATTGTTTTAAAAGATACATGGGTTCAATGTGATGATAACAGTTAAAGAGAGATGGATAAACGACTGGAGTCCCCAGCAAGATCAATGGACTGGGTATGATACTTTTAAAGCAAAATCAGAAAGGTCAAGAGTTTACACTACACCAAGAAGAAATGCATGTAGATTGAACAATAAGGAGTCACTTCTGCTTCATAGGCAGTGGCGGCCACAGGGGTGGGGGGGAAGGCAGAGGTTACCGAGTACTTCCCTCCTCACTACAGCAAGAAAAATAAATATTTTGGTTTTTGCTTTCACTTTGGCCAAATCCTTGGATCCTTGAAAATCCTGGATCCCCCACTGTTCATTGGTAATCATACTGAGTAATTGTAGTACCTACATAAACCAGTGCACATAACTTTTGGACAAAGGGCAAAACTTACCATTGAACCTATTGGAAATAAAAGAAAATCTTTGCTTCTGGAAGCTGCCTTTAAAAAAAAACAGTTCTATTTTTTCGTCAATTTTTAGACAGTGTAAAAAATCACCATCACTATAGAAAAATTTGCTTGGAAATTCGACAAAAGAAACAGTGAAAATAAAAAAAAACACAGAAAAGATAGTTATTGATTTAAACTAGGTACACATTATTGCAGTAATTTAATTTTTTTATTTTTTAAACCGCCTAAATTTGGTTTGCCGGCAAAATTTTCCATAGTGATGTTTATATTTTTCAACCGGCTAAATAAAAACGTTTTAAGACAAAAAATTACTGTTTTTGGTTTTAAATTAAAATAAAGTGTAAAAATAAATGTTTTTATTTAAAAAAATTATAGCTTATTACAAGGACACAAATTTGTCAAAAACAAATAAAACTGTAGAAGGTAAAAGCCTAAATGGATTTTTTGACTTTTGCCAAAAAATAAATTATGTAAAAAAATATATTTTGTGTGATAGTTACTAATGGCGAGAAAATCCCTCCCGCGCTTCTAGACCAAACCAAACCTTTAGTAGTAGGTATACTAGGACATTTGGTTTGGCTAAAAACCTTTAGCTACACTGAAAAAATTTTTGCTAATTTTCCATAATATATCATGCAATTTTTTACATAACATATACTGTAAATGTGTTTCTTTCTGTACAATAGATGTATTTTTCCATTTTTACAGAGTAGATTGGGTTTACACAACTGGATTTGACAAAAAGCAATTTTCTTGTATATTTTTACGGTAAGTGTAATTTTTTATGGCATTGTAAAATTACAGTAAAAAAGCGTTAGTTACAAAGTTGCCAACGTTTGTTACTGGAATTTTACCCTTTTTTTAGTTTACGTTTGGTTTTTACACAACTGGATTTGGAAAAAAGCAATTTTCTTGTGAATTTTCATTTTCCAAAAAAAATTACAAAATATATCATGTAATTTTATTTTATCCTGTAATGTGATGGTACGTGTTTTTTTACGGCTCTGTAAAATTACCGTAAAAAACGTTGGTTACAAAGTTGCCAACGTTTTTTAATGGAATTTTATAAAACACTTTTTTCAGTGAACATTATCCACCCCTAACAATCTACCTCATTTTACCCCAATAACTCATATCGATCTAATTTTATTTTCCCATTTTCTACGATAGATTTTCTTTATATTCCAATAGTTTTCATGCTATGACTAATGTTTTTCCTTTCTAAAGTCTATATGCTTTAGCTTTCTAATTTTAACATAACATCGACCGACCCCTTCGTTATAAAGCATGAAAAATCCAAAAACTCCTGTTGTATAAATCAAAAACTACATCGATCCTCATTGCCGCAGACTAAAACAAACTTCGTCTTACTTAAATATACATTATTAAAAAAAGATGACAACATCAAAGTAAACTTGCAAAGAGAAAAATGAACGGAGAATTTCCCTGTCAGCGAGTTATGAGTTAGAGTGCAACAGAAAAGGGATTTCTGGTGGAATAGGAAGAGAGAAAAGCAAAGACGTTATTGATTTATGAAGCACAGCCCCAACGTTTTCCATAAAGCTGTTTGCGGTCTTTGCAAGGCCTGCCTGGTAAAATATAGCCGAATAATTGATTTGAATGAATATTTGAAATTTGATAATGCTGTAATAATAACTGAATGTAAAATGTTTGAGTTATGACTTACTATTAGCAAAAATAGCATATACTTGCACCTCATTTAAAAAAAAAATTATGAGTAAAAAAATTAATAAGTATAGATAGCTGACCTTGATTGATTGATTGATTGAGTGATTGATTGATTGAATAGTTCCGCCAGCAAGAATAGGTTTTGGGAGTGACCCCACTGCAGCTATTTAGCTTATTGTATCTCGTGATAGGTGGTTCTTCTCTAGTTTAGGAGGCTTGACGACCTCGCTAAGAACAGCAGCCCCTTTACTAGGTTTCTCTGACAGTCTGCCTCTCTGGAAGGGTTTTCCTCCAGGAGGACTTTTGAGAAGGTCAGTGCTGGGCACTCAAATATTATGTGAGAGGCTGTTTCGTCGTCCTCGTCACAAAGTGTGCATATGGGCTCATCTCTGTAGATTCCCATTCTATGCATATGTTTTCTCAGTGTGCAGTGACCGGTTATAAGTCCAGTTACCTGCCTGATTTGTTTTCTATTGAGTTTTAGTAGTTCACAGGTGGGTGAGGGTAATGGTGATGACACCAGTTTCGTACTGTGGTTTAGCCTTGGTAATGAATGCCAGTGGTTTCGATGTTCCTCACTTATCCATCGTTTGATGTAGCCACGTACCAAGGTTTTTGAAATTCCAAACGCATGTTCTGGCCTATGAATGGTTTTTCAGATCCTTTTCTAGCAAGTGCTAGCTGACCTTAGTTATAAATATAAAACAGTAGGATTAACTACCTAAATCCTCATTAACCGTATAACCTAAATACAGAACCTTCAAATTAAATAAAAGTAAACTCTCCTTTTAATACGTAAAAAATCAAGTTTTTTTGTCAAACTGGTTTTAGTTGTTTTTCTTATAGGTTCATAAAATCTAAATCAATTGTTTTGAATGGCATCAACATAGATTGTAGGTCCAACACCTACTAAAATAATAATAGGTACCTTAGGTTTATTT
This sequence comes from Aspidapion aeneum, assembly GCA_963576565.1. Taxonomy (NCBI): domain Eukaryota; kingdom Metazoa; phylum Arthropoda; class Insecta; order Coleoptera; family Brentidae; genus Aspidapion; species Aspidapion aeneum. The sequence continues at coordinate 118,626,567 of OY755040.1, forward strand.
GGCAAAGGGGAAAAGACACCTTGTTGAAATGTGCTTTTAATTGCCTTTCCAGAACTAACAGATACATACCTCTTACTTGGATTTTTTACTTATTTTAAAAATTCGTCAATTAATTGTTCAGGATTCCGCTTTTAAAAATTTTTAAATGTTTGTTTTGGATTTTTTTGTTTGGCAGATTTTTTCAAGATATTTCCATTTTGAAACCACCATTTTACATTTTTATTTTTCATACACGAATATCTTAAAAACCGATTAACAATAACGCACCCAGGAATATGTCAAGTCCCCATGATGCCATGTTTTATGCTATTTCATTTTTTATTCAAAGAATATGTGAAAAACAACCAAAACATTGTTAGGCTTGGAAGGCGATCCGGTGCAATTAGTGCCTACTTTTTTTTAAATAATACGTATTACTCAAGCGTGCAACTAGCTCGGTAAATTCGGGGGAGGGGGGGCTACTGCCGCAGGTGATCATAAATGATGACTTGATGGGACCTTAAAATAATATCACAAGAAATTTTGAGCTAGGGGGGCTTAGGCTAAGCCGCTTAGGCCATCTTAGCCTCCCCCTAATTGCGCCCCTGGTATCAGTATTTCAAAATTATCTGAAACCTCATTTGAACAAGGTGCCACTTGACCCCGTTTTCAAATTAAATGTTATTGCAATGGTTATCACGGTATCACTCCGTTTAAAGGACCTACCAAGTTATTCATAAAAAACTTTCGAAATAAGAAGGTTTTAGTAAACCCATACCAATAGTACCTATATTAAATACTTATAAGACCAGTGGCGTATATACGGGGGGGGTTAGGGGGCCGGGCCTCCCTCCCCCCGAAGCTAAGATTTTTCTAGATTTTTTCCACGTATTTCATGAATACAAACATAAAATAGCATCAAATACGGCCTCATGAGTTCTCGCCCCCCCCCCCCGAATCTGTCACGGCCCCCCCGAAACTGTTTTCTATATAAGCCACTGTATAAGACCAAAAGTACAATTATTTAATCTGGCCTATTTAGCCCGCCTTCTGCCCTACTGGTAAAGCCGCCACTGGCAGATTCTAATCTTGTATGTTTATATGTTGCCTAGAATCAGTAATTTCGAAAATACTTTATTTTTAGATTGCTTTTCCGGTCGTTGGTTATTTTACATTGTTACTTTTAATATTATGGTGGAGGCGCTAGTTTTAAGAAATAGAAAATAGGTAGAATCTGTATGTGCATGTGTTAGCTAGATAGCTATACCTAGACATAGGTTACCATGGTAAATGACAGATTAATGTCGTTTATTTTTTGTAAGTTAATTTGCACTAGGTATTTAAAATATTTCTTCTTTAAGTTAAAATATATTTATAGTTCTAAATCAAAAAAGTAAATTAATAATTTATTTTTAAATTATCGGAGTTCCATTTAATCAAATTAATACTTTTTTCAAAATATGTGCCCCAGACAGTTTCAGTAACGACAAAATAATCACCCACCCAATTTCATGTCTTGTATCCAAACACCGCATACGAAACCCACTCAAATGCTCGTCAAAATCAACTTAGCCTGGGCCTAGCTCGTCGAATATCGACCTGCTTCGTACTTTCAAATCTCCCGCCGGTCCACAGCCATACTGATAAAGGCGGTGCTATTGGTTGCCCCACCTAAAGTACTTAGTCGCTGTCACGAACTCCCTGCCCATCGATTTGTCAAACTCTTTAAACGCCGCCTTTGAAATAAGCGAGGCTATTTGATTGGTTGATATGCGACCTTGTCGTTAAGGTAGCTCGTTGGTAAGTAGCGACATATTGGAATACAACGGCGAGTCTAAGAACTAAATAGTTTATAGTGGATTTCGTCGGGGTCGGATCGGGCGGATGCATGATATCTTTTTCCTTAAGGTAAGTTTTATGTTTGATTTGTGAAAATAAGCCTGAAATAAAAACAACACATAATAAAATTTTGATTTTTTAGATAGTCTTGACTAACATTTTTTAGCGTTGAGTAGTTAGTCAGTAAAGAAGTGACCCAGTTCACTTTTTTAGTTGGCTTTGGATTTTTAGTCACAGACAGAAAAATAGGATTAATGTGTTAAAATGTATGTTGTTTACCAATTTTTAATCTTACTAATTAATCTATACTAGCCGTACTAGCTTATCCTATATGCGTTTATTAAGTATAGTTTGTTGTTTTTATTTTGGCGGTTACGTCACGACATATTTACATTAGTTTAAATGATAAAATGCCAATAACAAACCGCCATTATAAAAAAATCCGACTATTGTTATTTTGCCACATTTAAAAATTTTCGCAGCAAATTTAAAAACAACAAAGATTTAAAAACGAACCAATACAAAGATCAGCTGAGCGGTATGACATTATTGACAGCGTCGGCGCATGCAACGAGTCGTTAAATACCGAGATGAATTCCAAGACGTGCGCAAGCGTTGATCTGTCACTTCTGCCAACCAATCAACTGAGAGATATTTCAGTACCATGGTTTTATACAGCAAAACTTTAATAATTCCCAGTTCTTTTTGATGAAAATTCGTCGTTTTTGTTCTGTGAAAATGCCGGTGACGTGCAAGTTGTGTGACAAATTATTTATTGCCCAATTTAATTTGAATAAACACTGTCATCGGGGTTCTACTGTATGTCTATGCTACGATAAACATTTTTTTAAAAGATTTAGCGCATTTAAATTTGTCAATACTCCCATGGCAAAACAAAATAAACGTGAAATGCATATAGAAGAAATACTGCATATACCTCAAAAAATATTAATCGCAGCACATAGATATTGTATATGTTTGAAATCAAAAAGAAAAGACGAATCTTAAAATGCAAAAATATACAGGGTGTTCCCTCTCAAAAAATCGACTTTATTGTCACACCCTGTACAGGGTGTCCCAAATTCGTTGTTTTTTTGTGGTGTCGGGTATTTCTAGGGGAGAAAGAAAAAAACTGAGCCCCCTTTGCGACGCTCAAATTTTAAGAGAAGCCTAAAGGTGAAAACTACATTTAGATATAACAAGCCGTTTTTAAGCTACGGAGTGTTTTTGTCTGCATTTTGCTTTTGTGTAAATAGCTTTCTTATAGATCTTTTCTTGAAGAATTGACAGATGTCAACGGTTTTTATTTATCTCTTGTGGTTTTTAAAATATTGCATAAAGTTGTTATTTTTCTTACAGAATAACTCTAAAACTCTCTCTAAAATTTCCTTTAAAATGATGTATCACACTCAATATTTTAATTTTTTTTATTGTTTTCTTTATTTTTATTTTTTAATCACCTCTTTATTATTTTTTAATATTAAGCAAACTAAAATATGTGGTAAAAATAAAAAAAACAAAAATATAAAGAAATCCCACTAATCCCATAAAGAAAAATTAATTTTATGTGATATCTCAAAAACTAAACGTGACAAATGAAATTTAATTTAACAGTTGAATTCCTCTTAAAAAAGTGTTTAAAGAATGTTTTCACAGAAATAAAAATATTAATAAATAAACAAGTTATAGACCCCTTCCCAAAATGCAGACTTTTTAAAAACACCCCGTAGTTTAAAAACGGCTTGCTATATCAAAATGCGATTTTCACCTTTAAGGTTCTTTTGAAATTTGAGTGTCGCAAACGTTGATGAGGTTTTTTTAGTTCCTCTAGAAATACCCGAAACTCCCCAAAAACATCGAATTTGGACACCCTGTACATGGTGACGGATAGAAAAAAATTATGTTGACTTTTAAAGTTCATCATCATCATAATTAACCAAAAAAAATCTACAATTTATTATAGCCCTTTATTTTCAATGATAAAGTTGCTGAGTGCTCCGGTTATAAAAAACCACCCGGTACCTACATAAAATCATACCTAAAAATTAGAATTGACCCTTATTTTATACCTTGAATTTTTTATTATACGTTAAGCTCTTCGATCTCGCGCCAATCCCGGTATTCGCGCCAATAATTTAAATTAGACATTTTGACGTTAATTTTGGCGCATGCTCCTTTGATGGAATTCATCTCGGTATTTAACGACTCGTCGCATGCACACACAAGTGTTTTTTACTGACAACTAAACGTTGCCAAACTTCTTTTCGACTGTTGTTTTTAGGTATGTACCAAATTAAAAATGCCAATTGTTCGCGCATGTTCTTTTTCAATTGATCGCCTGATATTGGTAAACTGGATTTAATTACTGAACCTACCAATTTTCTTTCGGAAGTCTACGTTGCCACCTCAGCCGTAAAATGTCATAGGCCGCTCTTCGCCCACAAACTATTCGCATATTCAAATGGAAACACTTGGGTTCGTGCACTGGCGTATATATGGGGGGGCCTGGGGGGCCCGGCCCCCCCCCGAAGCTAAGATTTTTTTTAGATATTTTCGACATATTTCATGAATAAAAACATAAAATAGCATAAAATACGCCCTCATGGGGTCTCGGGCCTCCCCCAAAACTTCCTCGGGCCCACCCCGAAACTTTTTTCTATATACGCCACTGGGTTCGTGAATAATTTGTTGATGTGATCGTTTAAAATGTACCTTTGAAGAAGAATAATAAAAAAAAGTAATATATTGGCAAGACTTTTTAATCAACTTATTAATCAAAAATTTATCAACAATTACACCAAAAATATAGGATGTTCAAACATAGAAAATGTTCTTTGTACAAAGTACTTCAACACCTTCCCTCATTGAGCTGTTTCACCATTCCAATAGCTTCCCATAACGTCTCCAATGAGATCAGCTAGTTGAAATTCAGATTCAACTTTTGTAACAACTAATGAATTTTCTTGAACCAACTCTCTCACAAAGAAGTGCCTAAGATGTATATGTTTGGTTCTACGATGAAACTCGGAGTTCTGTGATAATCAAATGGCAGCTTCGTTGTCCACTTTTAAAATCGAAATGGATTTAAGGGGATCAATTTCTTCGTATAGCCGTTTCATCCAAATTATCTCTTTAGCAGCTTCACTTGCAGCTACTATCTCCGCTTCCGTTGTAGAAAAAGCTACTGATGTTTGTCGTTGACTCATCCCAGATATTGCAGCACTTGCATATATGTAAACAATTCCAGATGTTGAACGACCTGTTGGTTGATTTCCACCGTAGTTTGAGTCACTGAATGTCTCTTATTTGCCATTTACACCAGACTTATATAATAATTCTGTGCCTTTTAAATAACGGAAAATTCTTTTAACTTTAACTTTTCCAAATTTCTTGACACAACACTTACGGCATAGGCAATGTCTGGTCTAGTGCAAGTCATAAGATACATAAGGGCACCCACAGCTTCTCTATAAGGAAAGACAGTGTTTGATTCTTCTTCACTTTAATTGGTTAAAATGTGGATACTTTTAAAAGAAGAATAACAATATAACAGTAATATATTGACAAGGCTTTTTTTCGTCTACTATTTTGTCATCCGCTGAGGCGTTAACAGCTGGAGGTTTTGGTAGATTCAACGTACCTTGAAGTACCTCTATATAACACCTGAGACTGACCTTAATAGGATCTCCATTTTGTACTTTCAAGTCATCCAGTTATTTTTGCCTTCAAGTAGACCTATGTTCACCTTGCCTGATGAAACCATTTTGCTCTTAATTTTTGTGAATAAACGGTTAGATCTTTCGTTTGCAAACAAAAAACTTTCTTAGTCAAACTGACTGACAAAATGTTTATATTTTTTTAAACTCTTCTTGAGATTCTTTCTTCTGTACCACTCTGCGTAGTTCAACTTTGTCTAGAAATGCGTGTAACCACGCTCTGCTATCATGTTGATGTGATCGTTTAAAATGTACTTCAGAAGAAGAAAAATAAGGTTGGGCCGAGATTGCTTCTTTTAATTTATTTTGTTCAATAAGACTGTTAACTTAAATTTGTCTCCTAAAAATTGAGTTGTGTCATTACTTCTGAATCCAAGTGTACCTAGTTAGTCTTATATTTCAGTATAAATATGAACAGTAGGTAGATAATGCTAAAGTTACGCAAAAAGATCAAATAGGAATGCATCCTTAAAACCATCTTGAAAATTTTAATAAGGTTTGAAAGAACAGATGTTACATTTGGCGGCATCTTTAATGCTTCTGACCCAATTTTAACTTTAATGTCGAGTTGAATTTTTGTGATCTACATTCAATGAAATGTTATGAGAACATCACTGCCTTTTTTTTAATATAAATCAAAAAAATTAGGATGTCTAAGCGACATAATAAATTATTTTAATAAAAACAAAGTAAAAAAAATACTTTAACAGATTTTTACCAATTTACTTGTCTGAAATTCAAAAATAAACTTTCTAATGGATTCATTTGCTAATAGAGACCTCATGCACAATATATAATAAATTCATTTTATAACTGCAATAAAATCAAAAAACAAATTATTAAAGAAAACGTAAAATAGATTTATGGCCATATTCCTTACTAATAAATCTACTGTATCAGAAATAAACAGTTAATGTGCTAAGTAACGTAATTGCATAATATGGTGGCAGGTAGCCCATCAATATTTTATGCTAATTGAATAAAAGGATGATAATAATAATTATTGTCGTTAATTAACAGTTAATATGGTCATTAATACAATGGCAATGTAGGTATGCGCAATTAGTTATGTATATTAATTACAAATTTAATAATTAATTGTCGCAAAGAAGCAATTGAAAAAAATTAGAGTTAATAGTTTAGATCGACTGCGTTAACTATGTAACCAAGAAATTTTTATTTATTACTTTAAAAATGACGAGTCGTTAAATACCGAGATGAATTCCAAGACGTGCGCAAGCGTTGATCTGTCACTTCTGCCAACCAATCAACTGAGAGATATTTCAGTATGGTTTTATACAGCAACACTTTAATAATTCCCAGTTCTTTTTGATGAAAATTCGTCGTTTTTGTTCTGTGAAAATGCCGGTGACGTGCAAGTTGTGTGACAAATTATTTAGTGCCCAATTTAATTTGAATAAACACTGTCATCGGGGTTCTACTGTATGTCTATGCTACGATAAACATTTTTTTTAAAGATTTAGCGCATTTAAATTTGTCAATACTCCCATGGCAAAACAAAATAAACGTGAAATGTATATAGAAGAAATACTGCATATACCTCAAAAAATATTAATCGCAGCACATAGATATTGTATATGTTTGAAATCAAAAAGAAAAGACAAATCTTAAAATGCAAAAATATACAGGGTGTTCCCTCTCAAAAAATCGACTTTATTGTCACACCCTGTACAGGGTGTCCCAAATTCGTTGTTTTTTTGTGGTGTCGGGTATTTCTAGGGGAGAAAGAAAAAAACTGAGCCCCCTTTGCGACGCTCAAATTTTAAGAGAAGCCTAAAGGTGAAAACTACATTTAGATATAGCAAGCCGTTTTTAAGCTACGGAGTGTTTTTGTCTGCATTTTGCTTTTGTGTAAATAGCTTTCTTATAGATCTTTTCTTGAAGAATTGACAGATGTCAACGGTTTTTATTTATCTCTTTTGGTTTTTAAAATATTGCATAAAGTTGTTATTTTTCTTACAGAATAACTCTAAAACTCTCTCTAAAATTTCCTTTAAAATGATGTATCACACTCAATATTTTAATTTTTAATTTTTTTTTATTGTTTTCTTTATTTTTATTTTTTAATCACCTCTTTATTATTTTTTAATATTAAGCAAACTAAAATATGTGGTAAAAAAAAAACAAAAATATAAAGAAATCCCACTAATCCCATAAAGAAAAATTAATTTTATGTGATATCTCAAAAACTAAACGTGACAAATGAAATTTAATTTAACAGTTGAATTCCTCTTAAAAAAGTGCCTATTTCACAGAAATAAAAATATTAATAAATAAACAAGTTATAGACCCCTTCCCAAAATGCAGACTTTTTAAAAACACCCCGTAGTTTAAAAACGGCTTGCTATATCAAAATGCGATTTTCACCTTTAAGGTTCTTTTGAAATTTGAGTGTCGCATTGAGGTTGATGAGGTTTTTTTAGTTCCTCTAGAAATACCCGAAACTCCCCAAAAACATCGAATTTGGGACACCCTGTACATGGTGACGGATAGAAAAAAATTATGTTCGCTTTTAAAGTTCATCATCATCATAATTAACCAAAAAAAATCTACAATTTATTATAGCCCTTTATTTTCAATGATAAAGTTGCTGAGTGCTCCGGTTATAAAAAACCACCCGGTACCTACATAAAATCATACCTAAAAATTAGAATTGACCATTATTTTATACCTTGAATTTTTTATTATACGTTAAGCTCTTCGATCTCGCGCCAATCCCGGTATTCGCGCCAATAATTTAAATTATACATTTTGACGTTAATTTTGGCGCATGCTCCTTTGATGGAATTCATCTCGGTATTTAACGACTCGTTAAAAATGGGCACTTTGGCTTGGTAGATGACTTAACGCTGTTTTAGGTTTAATAATATTTTTTACACTCACTTTAAGTTATATATTTGCAAATAAATTTTGATCTTAATAATATCATCCAAATACATTTTTATTTAAATATGAAATTCAAGGATTAGAAAATGTATTTATGTTTAATAATATTGTTAACACTCACTCTAAGTTCAATATTTGTAAATAAATTTTGACCTTAATAATATGATCCAAATACATTTTGGTTTAAATACGAAATGTAAAAATGTAAAACAAACCTTAGATATTAGGATACCTTTGCTAATTTAATTATACTACAAAATGTCTAAAAATGTAGCAATAATAATAATAATAACCAACAGCACAAACAACTTAATTAAAAAATAAATGGATCCATGATGGATCTGATACCTTCCTAGCCCATTAGCGCACTCCAAGTGAACGCCATACTATATCGGCATTGAAAGCGGTTTTTGTAAATATCTCAGAAACGGAAGCTCCTACCTAGTTTTACGTAATAATATAAATTATGAAGAAAAATGCGTTCTACCATACTGATGCGATGCTCCATTAGGAAGTAAGCATATTCTCAATTTTTAAACTGTTAAAACACTAATCAACTCTTTACAGTTTAAAACTCGTAGACAATGATTAGGTAGAAACCAAATTTCGGACTTTCATTGTCTTTATTTATTTTAAACACGGTGTTTTGATTAGTACGTATCTCTAACCGTTTTCCACAGTAAACTAGAGATACTTTTTAAGAGCTACTTATTAGCTGAAACGCCCTGTTTAAAATAAATAAAGATAATGGAAGTCCGACATTTTGTTTCTGCTCTTTACAGTATTGTACACTATTTTACATAATGATTTCGGTTTAGCGGTTTAGAAGCTATGGTGTTATAGGTACATGTAAATACACACACGATCAGACATCACGACGACATTTCTGAGATTGGTCAAAATATATTATCTAAAAAAAAATTTGTTGAAAACAAGGTCTTGTCTAACCGTTACTGCGAGGGATAGAAAGATGATTGCCATACATCAACGTTTTAACCAAAATGCTGAAGTCGCTATTTCTGAGATTTCTCTTTTGGTAGCACCAGAATCAACTTTGGTATGTAAAAATGCATTTTAGCATTTTAGGCAGTCTTTAAACATACTGAAAGACCACCCTGTAAAACTTCATTTACCTAATTCAAATTAATTTACTCAAATTAATGGTTATCCACACTTATTCAAGACTCATCAATCAATTGATGAACAGTTGTACTATTGTTTACTAGAACTATTTGGACGTGTCTATTGTCAGAAACCTAAACCGTTAAAGAAATTTCGATTAATGGATTGAATTTTGACAGTCCATCATTAACTTGACGTGCCAAAACAACGCCTGTAAATCATTTATCTTCGTTACTGATTTCGTGTTGTTTGAACGGGCTTAAATTCTTTTTTGGCACGATTTTCGAATAAAATTGCTTTTACTCGTATCTAAGTATTTTAACCTATCCAGAATTGTTATCTCTTTCAATTGAAAATCTGTTCCAAACTCTTGTTTAAACTTTATACTGTTTTCTTACCTTTATAAATTAGAACTTTGTCCAAAGTTCTTAAGATTTCTGAAATAAACAAATAGATCAACATGATTTTCCTTCGGTACTATTATACCTTCTTTTCTGTTTAAAACAAATATCTTCTTTAGCTCTCACATTGGGACTATTAATATCTTTTTCTTTTGAAGGATAATTTCTAAGAGATGCCGCTTTTGTGATTACATCCCGCTCGCTTATAAAGACCATTCGATTGTGTTTCAGCGGTAATTACCGTCATTTGTTTTAAAAACAATTGCGTGAGCTGGCTGCTCTGCTCCACGGCCAACCCGAAAGGATATCATTTGTATGAAAGCATTAGCTTAAACGTTTGTTATTTCGCTCAAATGGTCTTTCATTAACACCAGTAAGTAGCTGTTTAGATTGTAAAACCAACTATTTGTTTTCTCTTAAAGATTGCCATTCTTGAACCACTATTTTTCAAATCAGGGAAAGATGAGAAATATCCGATAAATGCAGGCTCCGATTGCTTGGTTCAGCTAATATCTCTCAGTTTAGACGCTGATGAATTATGTTTGATTGCAATTGTTTTATGGATTGAACTAAGCTAAATGAAAACCAAAATTTTCCATGTTATTAATGTCAAATGTGATGGAAGTTGCAAGCGTGCACCAATCAGATGTGTATTCAAGGAAGATTTTTTGTATTTCCCTGGAAACAAGAATAACTACACTGCAGTGTTTGTGATGTATTTTATGATTCACAAAGTTTTCTATTTATATTTATTACTAACTTGCCATCTCTCAAAACCAGAAAAAGGCTGTTTTAGCAGAGTTTAACAAAACTTTTCCAAACTAGTAAAAACCTTTTGAAATATATATTGGAGAACTTGGCTAAAGTTTTTCTCAATTATTTTTACGGAATACCATTTTCGCAACAATAACAAATTGCAATTTTGAAAATCTATCGTGGCGACAATCAACACCTCCTGTAAAATTAGGTGGCCTAGAAATACGCAAATCATCTAAATTATGTTTGTCAGCCTTTTTAGGATCACGTAGAAATGTACAAGCTTTAATTAAAACCATTCTTCAGCAATCTATGTTAAAAACTTTAGACAAGGCCTATTTAAAATCCTGGACTGTTTTTTGTAAATTTAACGAAATTCCTATTGAACAACCAAAAAATTAATTTGAATTTGTGTCAAGCTTCCTATGAAAATCTTTTTCTGGATTGTCAAGACTCGAGAGACAGTCGCCTCCTAGCTCTTCAGAACTATGAAAGTAATGCATGGCTAAACGCTGTTCCTTCAGTGTCTTTGGGGAATCATCTTGAAGACCCTGCTTTTCACGTTTCCATTGCTTTAAGATTTGGTCTTCCTGTTTGTAAGCAACATGTCTGTATTTACAGTGAAAAAGCTGACAAATATGGCCTTTACGGGCTAAACTGCGCAAAAAGTACAGGCAGGTTGCTCAGGCATAGGATGGTTAATGAAATCATCAAGCGTGGTTTCAACTTGAAATTCCCGCCTTGCTAGAACCAACTGGATTTTGTAGAAACCACGGGAAATGTGTTGACGGAGTTTCTTTGATTCCTTGGAAGGCAGGGAGAGGTTTAGTCTGGGACGCCAAGTGCAGACACACCTTAGCTGATGGCTAGATTGCAAAAACATCTAAAAAATCAGGTGTGGCTGCAAAAAATGGCGAAAAAGAAAAACATAGAAAGTATTGGGAGCTGGAGGATCGCTATAATTTTCTTCCTTGTCGTGTGGAAACTCATGGTCCTTTGGGTGTAGAGGCCAAAATGTTTTTGGATGAATTAAGTTTGAGAGTTAAATCCAGAAACCTTAAAGCCTTCTTCATTCAAAGGATCAGCTTGGCAATCCAGAGAAGAAATGCCATTTCTGTGTTGGGGACCCTTCGTAATTTAGCAGATACTGGTCTGGAAAAGATTGTCGCTTTTTGGTTTGATTGATTGTTTATTTATATTTATCTATTTCTATTTTTTATTTCTGGTATTTGATTTTTATACAATGTTATTAATTTCTTTTCGCACACTTGGCATTTTTTTACATGAAATGTTTTTGTTATGATTCTATTTTATTAATTTTTATATTAGTTATTAGTTATATTAGGTACGTTAAAACAATATTCATAGTTAGACTTACTGGATTTTAAGAAACACAGTGTGTTTAACTTTTACTAAATATTTCTCCTTTATTACGTATTGATACAGAAGCAGTGGTAATGGCAAGTATCAAGCTCTAAATGAAATAAATAAAAAGTATCGTAAGTCTGTCATAGCCTCAAAAAATCAACCTGTTTCATAACAAACCAAGAGCGGCGCACTAAAGACAACTGAAATTGTGTTTGTTTTAAAACGTTTCAACCTATTTCTAATAAACTCCAGCCTTGTTTATGTCAAAGAAATGAAAATGTTTATGGTGGTTGATGTTTAATCTAAACCGTCTAGAAAATTCAGAAAGGTCTAACAATTTCATTTTGAAAGATTTATGCTCGACTCCATTTACTTTATAAGGACTTGATTAATCGTTTTTTGTGTCTAGCTTAGATAAATTTTAGTTTGATTTTACTCTAAGAGAAGCCACGATTTCCCCGACCCCGAAGAAGAAAAAATTAGTACCTAACTGATTTTTGCTAATTTTCAGAAGAAACAATAATAGAATAAGAAAATTACATTCATACTACAGGGTAGTTGGAAAATCCAAAAACACGTCAACTTTAAGATTTTTAATAGACAACAGCGAGGGCACACTATTGACGCAAAAACTTATTTAAACGGACTCCTGGACAAACCCCTCTTACACATTTTTACCTTCCTAGCCCGCATAGCAATGGCTAGAGAAGGTATTGTTTTTGACAAAAATGTTTTTTTTGAGATAACGCCGAAAATGTTTTTATTTGGGTGTATTTAGACCTAGCCTAGCAATATCGTCGTGATGTCTGTCTGTATGTGTGTGTGTATTTTAGCTCACACATATACTATACTATAGTAGTGTGAGCTATGGTGATCCTAATTTTTTCGAGAAAAAAAAAGTTGCTCCGATTTCAAAACTTTTTATATATCTTTGCGTTTCAGATGATTTTGAAACTTTTTTGTTGCGCCGTCTGTCTGTCTGTCTGTATGTCTATCTGTGTGTCTGTATGTCTGTCTGTAACGACCAACGCGCATAACTCAAAAACCGCTTGGCCGATTTTAATGAAATTTGGTACCTAGGCTGGGTCTTGGGTCGAGATGGTCCCATTTAAAAATGAACAAAATCCACCGAACACAAACCAAATAAAAGGGTGGGGGTAGATTTAAAAAATTAGAGTTTATGTGAAAATATGGCGTGTGTGATATTAAACGAAAGGTAATTGAGTCTGCAGTTAAACAAAATACATTTTAATTTATTTTTAAAAAAAGGGTGGGGGTATATTTTAAAAATTAGAGTTTAAGTGAAAATATGGCGTGTGTGATATCAAACGAAAGGTAATTGGGTCCGGACTTTAACAAAATACATTTTAGTTTTTGTTTTTTTTGTAAGGGTGGGGGTAGATTTCAAAAATTTGAGTTTAAGTCAAAACATGGCTTGTGTGATATCAAACAAAAGGTAATTTAGTCTGGAGTTGAATAAAATATATTTCAGTTTTTAGTTATATTAGCTCACACGTACACTATAACTACAGTACCTAGTGTGAGCTTAGGGGCCCATATATTGGCAGAGTATTTTTTCTGTCCGTAACGCGATAGCTCCTAAACCGCTGAACCGATTTTCATAAAATTTTCAGGAAAAATAGTGTTCGACACTCTGACGAGCTGAATAGATGAAGTTTTGTTTCGCAAACTTAAAAAGTAAATTTTGGACATGATCTGGTCCGAGGTTTGCTAGAATCTTTCAAACCTCTTCGTTTTTATTTTTTACCTAAGTAATGAAAAAGAAAATTTCTTTACCAAATTAAATTAAAACTTATGATCCTGTAAGCCTATTGCCCTCGATGGTTATGGTTTCAGAGACCGAACGTTTTGTACTAAATTAAAAATTATTGCGCACCCTGCTTGGCGAGTTGCGTTTGCCCTTCCGGGCAGCGCTAATCATTTTCCATTTTTCAAAGTTGCACCTTAGTCGGACCCTTAGTTAATATACAGACGGTGTTTTGAAATGAATAATGATTGCCGCAAAAATGATTATCTTCGTTTAAAAACCTTATTTATACTTTTTATTCACTTGCGTTATCCCAAAGACAGAAAATGGTCAGATAGCAACATTTGCCGATGGTACTGGCTTACTGACGGTACAAAAATGTATTAAAGAATCAATAGAAAAACTTCGGTTCATATTCTATAAATTTTTACAACTTTCAAAGGAAATTATCTCAACAAAAATGCCTTGCCAAGTTGATTTCTGTTTTCACTAATGAGACATCACATCCATCGACAGTTTCTTGTTGGTTTGGAGAATGCAGGCGTGGACAAGTTAGCCTTAGCGACGATCCAAGGCCAGGTGCACCAAAAACGGCTGTCACCCAGGAAAGCATCGATGTTGTGCGCATGCCCATCACGGAAGATCGCCAGCTGACATATCGCGAGATTGAGGCTTTATTGGGGATTTCAAAGACCTTAATTCAAGAAAATTTGCATGAAGAATTGGGGGGAAGAAAATCTGTAAACCAAAGAATGGAAAGAAGCTCGGGAAGCTTGAAGAACGTGTAAATCATTGTCAGTGATAAGGAATCGTGGATTTACTCATATGAACCCTAAAATAAACGTCAGTCGTCTGTTTGCGTGTTCCAAGATGAAAAAAAGCCAAAAGTCATGCGTTCTCGAAATGTATCAAAAAAGATGGTGTCGACATTTGCCTCAAAAGCAGGTCATGTAGCAACAATTCCTCTAAAGGATCAAAGGACTGTTACTGTCGATTTGTACATCAGCATTTGTTTGCCGAAAGTCATCGCGAAACGAATCCCGAATTATCCTCCACCAAGACAATGCAAGTTCGCACAAAGCACAAAAAACCATTGAATTTTTAACCCAACAAAGCGTCGGATTGTCGGATCATCCTCCATATAGTCCCGACCCAAGTCCCAACGATTTCTATACTTTTTCGAAAATCAAGAATATACTGCATGGTCAAAGATTTCAGTCGCCAGAGGAAGCAGTCGACGACTTTAAGAATGTAATTTCACAGTACCAAGAAACGAGTGAAATTACAGCTTTGATAACTGGTTTGAGCGTATGCAAAAGTCCATTAATTTTCGTGGAGATTACTTTTAAGAAACAATAAAGTCTTAAAAAGTTATCTACTGTTTTATTTTAGCTGTATATAAAAGGCAAATCAGGCAAAATATCTCGGTATGATACTTGATGCCAAATTACACTGCAGAGCACATGTTAAGCAAAAAAAAGAAGAACTTAGGATAAGGGATAGAAAAATGAACTGGCTAATTGAAAGTTTAATATAACTATTCATAACAAGTTACTGCTTTATATACACAAATATTGAAATCAGTATGGACATATGGTATTCAACTATGGGGTTGTACTAAAGAGAGTAACATTTTAGTTTGATAAAGATTTCAAAATAACGTATTAAGAAACAAAGTGAATGCACCTTTATAGGTTCGAAACAGTGACCTTCATCGAGACCTAAAAATCGAGACGTTAGGACATACTATTTAAAAATAGGCAAACATTTATGGAGATCTATCGACATGTTAATGAAATAAAATATTTAAAACAAAATAATTCTATAAATATAAGAAAATTCTGAGTTACAGTTGAGGCAAAGCCAGAAGAACTGTTAAGCAAACCCTAAGGTTAAATTTAACTTTTCCAGTAAATTAAGTTAAGAGAAAATTGCTTATTAGTTTTGTTGACTAGATTGTAATACAAAAAACGCAGTGTGTTTGATAAGTAAATAAAAAATATTATCGTAGGTTTAACCGTTAGATTACTATACTAACTAATAAAATCGTTAAGCCTTGTTATAGTCAAACATTAAAAAAGTAGTTTTCAATAAAATCAACAAAAAACACAAACAGCGAAATTTAGAGATTTCTGAGATTAAAAATTGATTAAATATTAAATAATTCTTTAAATAAATAACCAGGAAACAACAAAGTCTACTCCATTTTCCCGTTGAATTTCGCAGGATCAATCCCAAATTCTAAGCGTTTTCTAGTCTTGCTTCTATAATCCTCCATACTTTTTCATATATTTACTAATTTAATATAGTGACCAGTCTTTTCAGTTAAGTTCATATTTTACAGCCTTCATTTCAAGAGGAAATTTGCCGCCTTTTAAAGTAATTTTATTTATTTTTTAATATTCTACCTATTTTATTCCTAAAAGCAAGAAAGTCAAATTTGTCTTTTAAATATCTAAGTGGAGGTGCATCTATCATTCCAACTTGTATATCTTCTTATCTTGTCGTTTTTGGTATTACGAAATCCCAGTGCCTTTTATTTCTGATATGATCATTTCTAAAATTTTGTCAATTATCGAAGTATCTTCTTTACCAACGCAACGGTTCGATTTCCTACAATTTAAGATTGGTATTATGTACATACAAATTTGTGTTTAGATAGTTATTTGACTTCCTTTTTTAAATTCTGTGTTATGTAGCTCTAGATCTTCAGTTATTCGATGTTCTTTGACTTTTGGATTTGAAAAAACTTCGATAAGTCACTACTCTTGTCTATGTTCTTATTTCTTGGAATATATTTAGTACCAGTTTCACAATGCATACCCTAAATAATAAATGATGATGAACGTCATATTTTCTTTTTTAGGTAGGGTGTTGTTTCTCTAAGTAAGGATGTAGCTTTGTCATCTACACACAATTTTTCAGGCCTAAAATTTGCTCAAGATTGTTCGTCTCCAAGTTTAAACAGGTTTTCTTGGTCTTTTTGTTCCTTTTTAAATCAAACGTTACTTTAAAGATCCAGATGGACTGGGAGCTGAAATATTGAACTTTATTGAAAGTATTGCTAATCTGAAATAAATAAGTAAGACATTTAAGCGAGTGTCTTAACTAGTAAATATATGGCCCTACTCTGGCACTCTCGGATGCGATGCTGTTTTGTCCCACATGCCGCCAACTGTGCCACGGACGTTGACAAATGACGAACTGTCACCGTGAAAGAAGACTGATATGGCCGCTGTGCCGTCGGCGATACCGAGTGTGACGCGGGGTTGCCGGGCTACTGCTCTTGATGCAAGGGGATGAGGGAGGTTATCAGAGATGGATTCATTTTTTTTGTTTGTAATTACGTATTGAAGCATAAGGATCTTCTCATTTTAAACAACCATTTTTAAAACTAAATGTTTCCAAAGGCTCTTGGGTGAAGTTATTTTTGTATTGATTGTCATGCAGTCCTGAGTTTTTCTCTAATTCTGATTTATTTTGAAAATACTTACCTCTACGTTCAAGCTAGTTTATGTGATGAAGATCCTTCTCTCAACAATGTTTTGCCACTCTGGAACTAGTTGTTTCTTTTTTTTCTATAAGCTGATGGACGTTCTGTTTTGCCGTTTGTAGAGCAAGAACCTGAGATGATAAGACATCTGCTGTGTGAAAGCCTTGGACTTGCCAAAACTAGCTATAACGCTCTAGATGATGAACTGCTTGCAGCAACATCTGAAGAGGCTTTAGATAGGTTGCTGCAAGATTTAAAGAGGGAATTTGAGATTACAGGATTTGCACAATGCAGACCCGTAGTGACATCAATGCTAAAACCAGGAGAGATACTTCAAACAGGAAAAGAAAATTCCAAAGTAGATTTTACTTATAGACATGCTATAGAAGCTCTCAATTATCTTAGGTAGAGTTTAAACCATACATAGCAGATAGTGTGTACCCTTTTATCAAGATATTTAGAAACTCTTACTAAAGAAAATGTAGTTAAAATAAAAAGAGGTTTCAGATATCTTGCAGGTTGCACTTTGACTTTTGACACCCAGAGTGTACATTTTTCGCATCTCTATGCCCCATCATACTGCAACTGGGTGTTTTTGTTGATAAACTAAATAGTTTTTATAATAAGTTTATAACGGCGCCCTCCGGGGATGACGACTTGTTCGGGGGCACCGTTCGCGCCCCGCTAGTTACGGCACTGTCGGCGCGCCATATTTAATTATGCACTTAAGCTCTGTGTCTCTTACATGAACCCTTTCTGTGTTAAGGTTACTTTTGTGAAATTATTTTTACGCACACGTATTATCACAACCCAATGTGCATGATACGTAACATTAACAAACTGTTAACATGACGAAGAAGCGTATCTTTAAAAAAAATCCGGATTTGAGTTGCCCCCACCATAATTGCTAGTTTTAAGTATATTTTAATACGGCGAAGAGGCAATATTTTACATTATTAGCATTTTTACAGTTAAACAAACTCAGACTGAAGTTAATAAAAATCTTTACATTTGGTGAAAATGACATAAAAATATTTTGCATTATGGTTATTAAATATTTGTCCCCGTTAAATATAGGGATTTATAACGTAACAAAGTCACAAAAAATATTGTCACTTGATTGTTAAAACAATATATCTATGTAACACAGACATTTCTATGTAACAAAAGAAAGTTACATGGTTATGGTTATGTTAATGCAATCTTCGTCTTACAAGGTTTTGCACACTGTGAATGGATGAGAAGGTCTACCTGGGATCAACTGACGCTGTTAAATCTAGCTAGTGGTGTACCAATTTCCCCAACCTAACGCCACCTTTACCTATTTTGAGAGCATAAATCTTCAGTAAATCCGGCCCTGATAATTTTTTAGTAAACACGACTACGGCCGGCCATTTATTTCTGCTCTTTCAAAAAATATTTTGCTCGCATTTTCTCATATTTTTAGTGACACGAATAATATTTTTTCACCACAAGAGCCGGGAGACTTTTCACAAAAAGAGGATTGATGTGGGGTATTTTGCGCTGTAATAATTATGCCAAAGTCCGCTGTCTCAATTTTTTTCAATTTTTCCCTACGCAGTTGGGTGATTAAAAATACCAATTATTTATGTTTAAAATAACGTAGGATGAGGAGAAAAAACCATGTAGGACTGCAGGGTAAGTGGCGTGCATTTTATGTAGGGGGAAGGGCGTTGTACGAGGTGTGACAATAAATTTTAAGACTCGCCCCCGTACTAACAGGTTTTAAATCTCCAAGCCTCGGGCGGTTGGAGTTGTTCACCTTGATGTGCGTTCTACTACAAAGCTCAATCTTGTCGTATTTCCTCTGCTAGTTTGGCTTATCCAGTGGTTTGAAGCGGATCTTACATAGCTCATTTGCCGGAATTACGACAAACTAAAAAATTGAGCAACGTATTAATTTAAAGTAAAACTAAAAAAAAACGGCTACTGAATGCTTTCGAATGCTAAAGGATGTCTACGGGAAGCGGTGTATGTCCCGTGCAATGATTTTTATGTGGCATAAAAGCTTTTTCGAGGGTCGTGAAGAAATTAAAGATGATGAATGAGAAGGGCGCTCCAACACATCCAAAGGGTGTTGAGGGTCAAGCAGTTAACCAAGATTTATATTTTGAAGTATTGATGTAGCTAAGGGAACGTCCAAGGAAAAACGTCCAGATTTGTGAAAGAACAACGCGTGGCTGCTCTACTATACATTAAGCAGTTTTTAGCTAATAAGAAGATCCCCATTGTTAACCACCCACCATATTCACCAGACTTGGGTCCTTGCGAGTTCTACCTGTTTCCGAAAGTGAAGAAATCCTTAAAAGGAACCCATTTTAAAATATTAGAACATGTTAAGAAAAAAACGGCAAGACTTCTTAACAGCCTCTCTTCTGATGATTGCCAAAGTTGCTTCCAACATTGGAAAAAAACGCATACAACGCTGCGTCGATAGAGAAGGGGACTACATTGATCGGAACATCATTAATTATTAGTATTTAAATAAAGCAGATTTTTTCACCAGTCTTATAATTTTATTGTCACACGTCGTATACCCTAGGTAACATACAGTTTTCCGAAAATTTATGTATGGCTTCGGTAGTTCAGTGGTTAGAATGTTTGCCTACATAGAAAGAGATCCCGGGTTCGATTCCCGGCCGAAGCAGAAAACTTTTTTCTTATTTTCCTTTCTTTAATTTCACTTGTTGTTTATAGTTTTAGGTCCTTGCATTATTTGCAATTTGGTAATTGAAAAATATTTATGATAAGCATTTTCTCATTAAGTTTTATTCTAAAGATGTATGTATTAATTATATACCTAAATTGCATTTGTTTATTAGCTCACACATATACTATACTATAGTAGTGTGAGCTATGGTGATCCTAATTTTTTCGAGAAAAAAAAGTGGCTCCGATTTCAAAAATTTTTATATATCTTTGCGTTTCAGATGATTTTGAAACTTTTTTGTTGCGCCGTCTGTCTGTCTGTCTGTCTGTCTGTCTGTCTGTATGTCTGTCTGTATGTCTGTAACGACCAACGCGCATAACTCAAAAACCGCTTGGCCGATTTTAATGAAATTTGGTACCTAGGCTGGGTCTTGGGTCGAGATGGTCCCATTTAAAAATTAACAAAATCCACCGAACAGAAACCAAATAAAAGGGTGGGGGTAGATTTCAAAAATTAGAGTTTATGTGAAAATATGGCGTGTGTGATATCAAACGAAAGGTAATTGAGTCTGCAGTTAAACAAAATACATTTTAATTTATTTAAAAAAAAGGGTGGGGGTATATTTTAAAAATTAGAGTTTAAGTGAAAATATGGCGTGTGTGATATCAAACGAAAGGTAATTGAGTCCGGAGTTTAACAAAATACATTTTAAAAATCAAAACATCTCTAGAGATGCAACCTTGTGTAAGTAGGAAAACAACCAAAATCAACTCTTCCCTCTCCTTCTGACACTCGAAAGTTAGGCACACATACCTTTGTGTGAAGTATAAAATTCGTTTTGATTTTTATCGATCCACACACAGCACGTTTTCCATCTTTCTTCTTTGAAAATACATTTTAGTTTTTTGTTTTTTTTTAAGGGTGGGGGTAGATTTCAAAAATTTGAGTTTAAATCAAAACATGGCTTGTGTGGTATCAAACAAAAGGTAATTTAGTCTGGAGTTAAATAAAATATATTTCAGTTTTTAGTTATATTAGCTCACACGTACACTATAACTATAGTACCTAGTGTGAGCTTAGGGGCCCATATATTGGCAGAGTATTTTTTCTGAACTCATCATTTTAGATAAAAATGCCATAGAACGGTAATGGAAAGAGATAATTTTATTAAACAAAAAGCTGCAAAATTGACCCATTCGCATCAAAATGGTTTTAACGTTTTATAGTTTTGCAATAGAAGTGCCACAGTTACACCGAACTCCCAGGTAAATGGGACCTACCCCAAAAGACGAAAATTTTTAAATATATTAATCCAAATATATTTGACTTTGTAATGAGACCTACAAAAAAATCTTGTAAAACCGGGATGCACGTACCCTACCTTGCATTATTTCTTTTTTGGTGGTGCACTTGGGGCACTGTTCTTACCGTCTATAATTTCACCGGATTGTAGATGAGATGTACTTCAAGTACGGTACTTGAAGTACTTGTAAGTACTTGAAGTACAATTTCAAGCAGTGGCGTATGTAAGGGGGGCTGGGGGCCCGGCCCTCCCGAAGCTAAGATTTTTTTAGATATTTTTCACATATTTCATGAATACAACCATAAAATAGCATAAAATACGGCCTCATGGGTTCTCGGGCCCCACCAAAACTGTCTCGGGCCCACCCCGAAACTTTTTTCTATATACGCCACTGATCCAAAACCCAAACCAGCGTTACATGTTTGCTTTCGCTTGGAGTCTCTTTTGCACATTCTTCCACCAATTCATCAGCTAATAGCTAATGCAAACAATAAAACACATTTTAATAAATCTTTTAGCCTGTTCAATGCGACGAAAGCTGCAACTGATTTTAAGATATTTAATAAAGTTAAAATAACTAATGAAAACTTCACCAAAGACAACCCCGCAAACAACTTTAAATAATTAGCAAACAAACTTTCTAAAAGGGTTGAAAAGTTTGCGTTAGCTTCCTCACCCATCTTGCGTTTTGACAGTCATGAAACTAAAATGCTAATCATTTCCAGAGAAAGGAGTGAATTAATATAAGACATGACGGGCGGCTTTCAAAATATTAAGATGATATTTTGGAGAGAAAACAGATTAATATCCGAGACGGTATTTGAAATAAGAGTGATGTCTCAGTATCATTATTAATTAGGGGATTTTTGAAATTAAATTCTTAGGAGATTCGGTAGGAAATTGAAGAATTAGGCACATTTTGTTTTGGGTTGTGTTTAGTTTCTGAATATTTCTTTTTGGATTTCTCATGTGTAGTTGAAGACCACATACAGTGATTTTTTTCTTTTTTTATGCAACAGATGGATTTACATGTTAAAATTTAAACGTTCGAGCTGGCCATCGGACTGGTTTTAAAACAGTCCAAATAGAACCACTTAAAATACACACCTTTAGTTTAGTTAATTTTTGTTCTGCAATAAATTGGGGGTTATAACTTTATTTATAGATAAAGACCTAGCGTGATGCCAAATGATTATTTTTCTTAGCAAAAACCTCTGTCTCAACCGTATTTTTTTAACCTTATGATTTAAGTTACCCTTGTATGTCAAGTATTTTTGTTTATTATTAAATTTCTAGAGGGATTGTTTTAATTTTTATTAACAGGGAGCTATCTAACATGTTTTGTTTTTGTTTCAGACTATTCCAAAATTATATTTTTTAATTAATACATTGAAGAATTAGACACATTTTATTTTGGGTTGTGTTGAGTTTCTGAATATTTCTTATTGGATTTCTCATGTGTAGTGGAAGACCACAAACAGTGCGTTTTTTTGTTTTCATCATAGGATCGTTCGAGCTGGCCATCGGACTGGTTTTAAAACAGTCCGAATAGAACCACTTAAAATACTCTGTCAATATATGGGCCCCTAAGCTCACACTAGGTACTATAGTTATAGTGTACGTGTGAGCTAATATAACTAAAAACTGAAATATATCTTATTCAACTCCAGACTAAATTACCTTTTGTTTGATATGAAATAATATAAAGTATGTGAAATAAAATACCACACAAGCCATGTTTTGACTTAAACTCAAATTTTTGAAATCTACCCCCACCCTTCAAGAAACAAAAACTAAAATGTATTTTGTTAAACTCCGGACTCAATTACCTTTCGTTTGATATCACACACGCCATATTTTCACTTAAACTTCTATTTTCAAAATATACCCCCACCCTTTTTTTTTTTAAATAAATTAAAATTTATTTTGTATTACTGCAGACTCAATTACCTTTCGTTTAATATCACACACGCCATATTTTCACATAAACTCTAATTTTTGAAATCTACCCCCACCCTTTTATTTGGTATGTGTTCGGTGGATTTTGTTCATTTTTAAATGGGACCATCTCGACCCAAGACCCCACCTAGGTACCGAAATTTTATTAAAATCGGCCAAGCGGTTTTTGAGTTTTGCGCGTTGGTCGTTACAGACAGACATACAGACAGACAGACAGACAGACAGACAGACATACAGACAGACAGACAGACAGACAGACGGCGCAACAAAAAAGTTTCAAAATCATCTAAAACGCAAAGATATATAAAAATTTTTGAAATCGGAGCAACTTTTTTTTTCTCGAAAGAATTAGGATCACCATAGCTCACACTACTATAGTATAGTATATGTGTGAGCTAAAACACACCTTTAGTCCAACTAACTAGAACGTAAATAGTATTTTTGGGTGGTTTTATAACCATACTCCGATGGTCAGCTCGAGGAAACCTTACGTTAATTTTTGTTCTGCAATAAATTGGGGGTTATTACTTTATTTTCAGAAAGAGACCTAGCGTGATCATTTTTCTTAGCAAAAACCTCTGTTTCAACCACAATTTTTTTAACCTTTTATTGATTTAAATTACCTTTGTGTCAAGTATTTTTGTTTTTTATTAAATTTCTAGAGGGATTGTTTTGATTTTTATTAACAGGAAGCTATCTAACATGTTTTGTTTTTATTTCAGACTATTCAAAAATTATATTTTTTAATTGTTCTATATATCTATCTATCTATTTAGCCTTCTTTGATCCATCTTTGGACATAGACCTTCCCCAATATCTTCCACTCTTCCATGTCTATCGCCGTGTTCATCCATCTAGTTCCCGCATGTTTCTCCAAATCGTCCGCTCATCTCATTTGGGGTCTTCCCCTACTTCTTTTATTTTCCCAAGGTCTCCAGTTTGCAATACATTTATTCCATCGATCGTCCTTCTGTCTGATACTATGACCGGCAAATTTCCATTTTAATTTTACTACTTCTCCTCTGACATGTCTTACTTTTGTTTTATTTCTCATCCATTTATTCCTTTTTATTTGATCTTTGGGCTTTTGTTACCTTATCCGTTTGATTTTGTAAATGTACAGGTCCGGGATCCATGGGTAAGTACAGAAAGGGTACATTGGTCATACACTTTTGTTCTGAGGTTCTGAGGATATTTTTTATTTTTTAATATGTAGCTGAATTTACCGAATGCTGCCCAATCTTACACGTCTCTTGATTACCGCTGTTTGGTTTTCTTTTTTAGTTTAATAATTTGTCCCAGGTATAGACATTCCTCTACTTGTTCTATTTTATCTTGGTTTATTCTGATTGTGATATTTTTATCTGTGTTAGTTATGATTTTGGTTTTAGTGTAGTTCATACTTAAGCCTATATTTTTAGCTGCTGTTTCTAGTTTTTCCAGCATTTTTATCAGTTCTTCTTTTTGATCTGTTATTAAGGCGATATCATCAGGATATGTTAGGTGGTTCAAATATTGTTCGTTTACTTTCATGCCCATTTCTTCCCAGTTCAAGTTTTTAAAAACATCTTTTAATTTATAATTTTTAAAATTATTTGGACAGTTTTAATTAAAACAAATGTTTGTTTATTAGATTGAAAGGGAATTCATAGCACATATACACATAAACAACATTTCATCATTTAATTAGATGCACAAGGAAAATTAACATATTATGTAGTTCCAAAATTTTAACACGATGCGTGGTAAAAAATTCCTTAAAATTTTTTCATAACAGAATAATTTGCTAAACTTTAAGCATCAGACCAAGGTCATATCTAGAGGGGGGAATCCATGGGTTTCAATCCCTACGAAAAAGTGAGTTAGAAAAGACTTCTCAGCAACACCATTTAGACAAAAAAATTGCAATACAAACATATTTTTATAGAATTTTTTAAGCGCACTCCGAATTTTTTTTTTTGGTACGAGAGTAACAATCAGGTACAGTTCAGAAACTACATGGGCACCAGAGACGTAAAGGTTATAACTGGAATATTTCTTGATATACCTATACCAAAACATGTATCTCTGCTTTATTGATTTCGAAAAACAATTGATATGGTTGGACACGGTATGTGTCCTTTGGATACTATTTCTTACTGCATTGTCTGACTTGTGTAACTCGTATACATAGAGCTCTTGCAAAGCTTTAATTAGGGATATATACGCTATTACTTTAAGAACTTCTTAAATTATTTTTTGTGGCAGATAAGCTATTAAAATATGAAATAATAAAATCTTTCAAATTTCCCTCAAATCCCAAACGATGTCTCGATCTAAAAACACAACAATCTCTCAGTGGACGCTATACGCCGCAAAAGTTAAAAAGTTCAAGCTTGCGGCCTCTCTTTCAGTAATGAATAATGTAACAGAGGGCGTTGTAAAGAAACAAGGCTCTGCTGGCGTGATTGAGAGATCGGAAGAAGGGCCTGGAATATAAAAAGGAGATCAAGAATCGTTCTGGCAAGCGACAAAAACTGATAAATATCCCTGAGATTTAGAAACGCCGCCGTTGCTGCTCTGTCTAGCTGGTTGGAAAACTCCAGCGGCGTAACTAAAAAAAATACTGCCCGAGGCGGTAATGCCCTTCGCGTCAACTTCTTCTTTTGGATTAGAAAACCGTTAAGTTTTTGTAAAAACAAAATTAAATAATACCTAGATCTGGGTAACTAAATATACATAATTGCTGAGCTCTAAGAGTTTTTGCAAAGTCACTGGAATAACTCCTAATACGGGGTTCTATCGATTTCATGACATTTTGCTTCATTCTGCCCTTCAAAAGTTATCCAAATTCATATAAAATCTTCCTGGTGTAATTTCAACCCTACCGACAGAGAATAGGCGCGGCTCTTAGCGGTCCGACCACAAAGTCTTTGTCTTCCGACCGACCCGACCCAGCCCAGGTGGATGGACGGAACCTGATTGGCAGATTTTTTTGAGATGCGCTTTTAATTGCTTTCGGGTGTGCTTTTCGGGACCCCTTTAGTCGGCAGTCTGCAGAGTTAGAAAATAAATCAGTGTCGTTCCTGTAGGTGTAGGAATGGAAAGTTTTATTAGCTATTTTTATTTCTTTAGTTTACGCCATAATTAAATGAAATAATTTTCATAAGTCTATCTACCGCCGGACGCCCATGTCACTTTTTATAAAGGATATGCCGATTGTCGGCTTTTATCTTTGTTCAACTGACTTTGCAAAAACTATACCTATATTTTATTTTAAAAAATCCAGCAAAGTTTTTTTAAAAAACGACGCTGGTTTTTGAGATTTAAAAAAAAACGGAGAAAACCATTTTTTTTTTCTATTAAAAGATAAGTTCCTTATTGATATTCAGTCAGTAGGATAATAAAAGGAGAGGGCTGTAAAATAAACATTGGTAACCCTCTCATATTTAAAAGTCGCCTTTTCTCCTTGGGTACGCCAGTGAAAAGTGCCAATGGGGAGATTTTCGAATGGCGAGAAAACCAAAAACTTTTCCATAAAGTCTTATGCGATCAGAAACTGCTTAATGCCGTTTGCATCCCTTTCGAAATTTTATTTTTGGACAGTAAAACTGCAGAATCCGAGTAAATATTGATGCCGTTTCGTCACATTATACTTTTTTAAATTGAGATATTTCCATTATTTATAAACTTGATATACAGGGAGTTCCATTTAAAACGTTCCACCCGGGATTTCTCAAGAACTGCCACTCTGCAAAATTAAATGGCATATTTGCTCTAAGGATCACCAATAATAAACTCATGAACGCACCCAGGAGGGGGGGGGGTGTTCGGGTCCCGCCCCCTTCCAAGCCTAAAAGTATTTTAGATTTTTTCTATATATTTCATGAAAATAGCACAAAATATGGGGCATTATTGGGTCTCAGGCAGTGCAGGGCAGAAATTTAAATTACCGAAACAATTTTATTTTAGTATTTTCCAAACACGCAGCGAGTTGATGTAGTTTTTCGTTTATTTGTTTATAGATAAAGTCCATTCGCCTTTCTTTTTTATGGCCCCGTAGAGCAATCTCAAAAATCTCACAGAATTTTAAATAGTCTATTAATCTACTAAGTATATGTCTAATTTTTGTCACATATTCCTTATGTTCGGTAATGTTTTGCCTATAGGCACTATTCAATTAGCACATAATATCAGTCTTGGCTAGCATAGAAAATTCTATGTGGTTATTTAAATGAATACCACTTACCTTATGTCTTTTTAACTTTTCACTAAAGTGCCTGATATCACACATTCCCTTTGCACGCAGGATCACTTCGTGGATTGTTCATAACAGGACAAATAAAGCAAAAAAAAAACATTTTTTTTTTACAACCGCACAACTAAATTTCAGCCTCGTATAATTTTTTATCACATTTTCTATTATTAGTTTTTATGGAACACCCCTGAGCATTACTTACACTAAAACTTTGGTTAATTGTTGTGTCCGGTCTATGCGGCCCTAAAGATTTTATTTGTTATCGAAGTTCATATCAAGGGTCCAGAGGAAAAACGATGAGATTCCATTTTTTTCCGAAATCGACATTTTGACGCCATGCGATAGCTTGTAACGTCAAGTAGTAACACACTAAACCTTACAGGGGATAAACAATGAAATTCCACTAAAAACTACGGCTAAAAATAGGCAGCACTGTGGAAAAACGGTGAGACTACCACTTTAAATTTCGTTTTACTCAACTTTGAGAAAAATGGAATCTCATCGTTTTTCCACTGGAGCGTTCATATGTCAACGTATTTAAATTTGCACAGTTAATTATCTAATCGACGGTATTTATTTCCATTTTATAAACAAACGATAACAAATAATGGCAGGCGACCAGCAAGGCTTTTTACTACTGACAAACCTCAAATCAAAACGAATTCATCACTAGAAAGGGCAACAAACGTTTCTGCACGATGAATATGGCCGACGTCAACTAAAACAAACGTTCGTCCCGCCCCCGCGCGAGAACAGCCACCCACACACCGCTGAAAAAGGGGTGAAATTGAAACCTTGCCCCGCGCGGGGCTGCCGGCTTGTAATTATTTACGCTTAAAAAGTTCACCCAATTAATCGCTTGTTGTTAACCACAGAAAATCAAAAGAACTAGACAATGTTGTAAGGGAACATTTAACTTTTTTTAAATAAATCAATTAAAAATACTGTTTGTTGTCTAGTTTTGGTAAGGCACTGCCCCGTTGCCCTCTCTGTAGCAGCCGCCACTGGACTCTCAGGCCCCCTCAAGACATATTCCT
Organism: Aspidapion aeneum; assembly: GCA_963576565.1. NCBI lineage: Eukaryota > Metazoa > Arthropoda > Insecta > Coleoptera > Brentidae > Aspidapion > Aspidapion aeneum. The sequence continues at coordinate 118,655,123 of OY755040.1, forward strand.
GGGTCACTACTGATAAACTCACAAAATCCAAACGCAAATAAGCTTGTGGGACACTTGTACTTATTTCTCTTTAGACAACATACATGATAATTTTTTTTATAAATCCTAAATATGGAATCTTATCTTATTTCTCCAAATCTTTAATATAAGGTGTGCTGGTGTAATCGTAAATTCACGTTATGTTTTATTTATAATAAAACCAGCCATAAATCATCCTTTATAATAAAAAAGTAGACGTCCAACCCACTTTGTTTCATTGGGTTTACTCTACACGGTACGACTTGGTGTACCTTGGATTTGTGTCTAGCATTTTAATCGGTTAACATGTTCTCGTCCTACACAATTTTTAAGCTTAAAATAGGGCATAAATACAGTACTCCCATTCAAAGCTGCCGTATAAGAAACGGTCATAAAATTAGCTCGCGCTACCGTAACAGTTTTGGAATTTTCGCGAGTAAAAAATGGCACTTGTTTTCCCAAAAGAATACGAAAATTGCACCAGTGCTGCACTTTTTTGTCAAAAGAATTCTATAGAGGAGGCCGTGGTTATTTTTTGAAACCTATTTTCTTAGTCTGTGTATATAAATAAACGCAGCAGCAGTTCTGTTAAAGCTAACAATCAACAATATTTTATTCTGGTGATGTTTTTTCGATGGGTTCAAAAGGTCAGTAAATGATATAAGTCGACTTATTTTCTTAGTCCTAAATCTTTTACAATAAGAAGAAGAGATCATGAACATATAAGAAATGTACTCTGGCTCATCTTAAGTGGTGGAAAATATCCATGGCAGAAAATTTTCAGATCCAAAAATTGGGCTGATTTGTGCCCTTATTTTAATAGTCTTGAAACTGAACGTATAACTCTGGCTGGCTAAATGCACTTCAAAATTGAAAAATCAGAATGGTAGATTAGTATAATGAAAGCCTTACCAGAAAAGCTCTAAGAAGCAATCTAAAAAATAGTTAATGAATTTTTTGCTTAATAACGACCGCAGATATAAAAAAACTGCAAGAGACCAGAAAGTTTATAGATAAAACAAGAAATTTATTCTGTATCTTACAATCTATCAATGACGCACCAGATTTAGGAGAAGGATTAAAAGGTCATTCCCGCCGAAAAAATATTTTTTTAGATTCCAATTATTATTTGGGGTACACATTTCATATCGTTTATCACTTGTCCGAAATACTTGCCATCCTTAGAGATTACCCAGAGTATTTTTTTTCAGTTTACTTAAGTATACCCATTACTAATACAACTAGTTTTATTACTAAGAAAATAAGATCCTCGTATTCATATCTTATTTTGCATATTACCCCTAAAGCCACCGGAAATCGCCCCATTATTCATAAAACAAATTTTGCTTGGATTTGTTTAATTAACAATTCTATCGATGGTTGCTGACTTTAGTGAAATAAGTTCCCAAAATCTTCACAACCGCCCCTACTATTCTCCATACGTAAAAGTATCCAACGCACCAAATCTGGTGTTACGTGCCTAATTTCTTCTAGTAAAGTTTAACAAAGGCATGGGCGCACCCGCGGGGGGGAGGCCCGGACCCCCCAAGCCTTAGATTGTTTGACATATTTGCTGAGGCTTCGGGCCCCCCCAAGCAGCGGCGTAGTTCGTCGCGTCCTCGATAAAGACATGATTACCTTTCTTCTTTTTTTTTTGGTCGCACGATTTTTGAGGGGCGTCCTTTTTAGCTGACGGGCCCCCCACACATGATGACCGTTTTTGTTTTTTTTTTTTTGGTCGCATGATTTTTGAGGGGCGCCCTTGTTAGCTGTCGGGCCCCCCACACATGATGACCTTTTTTTTTTTTTGGTCGCACGATTTTTGAGAGGCGCCCTTTTTAGCTGTCGGCTCCCATGAGGCCTCGGACCCCCCCCCCCAAGACACATTCCTGGGTGCGCCACTGACAAAGGTTATTCACAGGTACCACCGGTACCCTTTAAGAATGGGTGTCCCATTTTAAATCTAATGACCTTATTAAGGAAAATTTAAATGGGAGAACTTTATATCATAACCAATCCACCAAACTTTGCGGGTTGGTAATTGTGGTCGAAAAATTTGTGCTGAGACGACAAATTTTATGGGTTGCATTAAAATCTAAAATATTTAATCCAATATTACACACTACACAACGCATAACGTTCGTTGTATAACATTAATTTCACAAAGATTTCAAACATTCAAATATTGATTTTTTTTTTTCAATTTGTTTTTTGAAAAGTAGTACCGAGATGGGTATTGACACGGTAAATATAGAGCAATTAAATCTAAAAACCTTGTAGATTATTTTTTTTCATCCCTGTCTTATTTCTAAAATTTGGTGATCTGCTAAAAGCCAGCAGAACAATATATCGAGGGTCGGCATCATTATGATCATGACAGGTGGCGCCATATACAGTAGAACCCCGATTATCCGTGCTCCATGAGACCGGACGAGGCACGGATAAGTGAAAAGCACGGATAATCCGAACATTCATTTATTACATGTTACATACATATTATGTATATATACTCAAAATATGACAGAAAAAAAAGATCCCATTAGTTCAAACTAAGTTTATATGTATGTATTGCATAAAAAGATAACAGAACGCATATTGCATTGATCCGGCCTGAAAGACAAAGAGCTGTCGTAGGTCACGGTCTATAGTTTGTTTTCTTTTATTTGCATTCGATCTTTCATTGATCGATATTGTATAGCAATTTTTCGCCTGCTTTTGTTTTTTGTTTCTCTCGTTTCTCGGTGGATGGCGCTTCTTGCCATAGTTTTCTCACTATTTACATTTGATTTGAGACAAAACCGTCTAATTAACTTCGCAAGAATTGTCACATTGGCCAGCAGTGTTCTGAGGAGTCCCATAAGGACGAAACAGTTACCTGTCAACACTTATTAGGTGTCCATTAGATCTTGGACCCCCGTGAGGTTAAGCTTTCAGGCTACCCACGGAAAAATATGAAAGAAACAAAAACTCCTTTTTGCCCGATTAGTCACAAAACTTGTTTGTTTTTTAAATTCACGGGTAAGAAATACCACGACTATAATAAATACTTTTATCAGTGAAAGTTTTTAAAAAATTAGCTCTCATTGCAGTTAACTGCAGATTTTCGCTTCTCCTGTAAAGTTTTTAAAAATGCACTTACGAGGAACTGCACTTGGACCCTCGATATGTGTTTTAAAAAGGGGGTACGTACAGCGGTTATCAGGGTTGGATAGGCTCAAACAAACCGGCCCTGGCAATTTCTGTTTATTCTTATTATTTTTGTTTTTGATATTATGGAAGTTTTGTTATTAAATAACATGCTAATTTTAAAGGATGTAATTTGCATTTTGAGAAAAAAAAACTTTGTATAAACATATGTATGCATGTCAAACATCCAACTTGTGAAATACAAGGTGTTTAAAGACTTTCAGAAAATCTCCTTTTTTATTAATATCTGTGATACTGCTCTAGATATTTTTGTAAAGTTTTATATTCTGTATGCCTATATTAAACACTAAGTACATATTAACATAATTAATATCTAATTTTCTCTCAAAATGAAAATTCAAAAAAAAAATAAAAACGTACAAAATTTCAACATACAACAGCACTTTTCGAATTTAAGTTTTTGGTCTCGACGGATTTTCCATCATGTCCTATGTAATAAAATTAAAAAAAAACCTTAAGAAAAACAAATAGCAGCTGGCTTATGAACAATTAACTTTAAAGTCGTTTTTTCCGAACCACACTTTCGTCACTTGCGCCCTTTTATCGGGGGCAGAGCAAGTATGCTAATTTTTCATATGGTAACGACTTTTTTAATAATGAACTTGATGCTGCAATTTTATCTATGATCTCCTTAATTTGAATTGGACTCAATACCGATTTTACAATCGGTTAATCGATTTCTTAGATATTTTATGTTTTTAGCACCAAAAATGATCTTTCGCAACTAAGATATGAGATATTAATAAGGCCGTACCGAAGGGGGAGATCAGGTGGATCAATCCCCACCAAAATAGTCAACAAAGTGTGTTAAAAGAGATTTCACAACAGCAACACATATAAGAAAAAAAATGATAATATTTTTATAACATTTTTTTAATCTCCCGATTTTGCTTCTGGATATTGGTATTGTAAAAAGATATTAATAAGTCGTTAAGTTAGTGACATTTGGGACCTATTGCAATAAGGCCAGGAAGTAATTGTGCCGGGCACTATTCTGACAGATTCGCATTGAAAACTGACAGTTGATCATTCAACATTGACATACCAAAGTCTTATTTATAAATCCAGTCGTCTGCTTTCCTTTAATAGTGTCGGCATTATAAATTTTGGCTGTTATAACACACAAAGGCCTAATTTTCAAAGAAGACAGCTGTTCTTCTAATGCGAAAATGTCAGAATAGTGCCCGGCACAATTATTGCCTGGCTTTATTGCAATAGGTCCCTACTATCTCCTTACTACTATCTCTTTAATATAAAAGTAACGGTAACAATCAAACGTGTAACGCAGGCTTGGAGTTACTACATACAGATTTTTTAATTTAAATGTTTAATGGTTTAATTAGTTCGTTTGTCAAATAAACAAAAATAAATATTAATAATTTGAAATAGGTAAATCGGGCCTGCGGCCCAATCGACCCTAAATTGTACCGTACAGTAAAGGTTATCGAAAAATTTATGAGATGTGTTAAGACGACAAATTTTGTGGGTGGCATCAAAATCCCAAATATTTAATCCAATCTTACACACTACACGTAACGCATAATGTTCGTTGTAATATCATTAATTTCACAAAGATTTCAAACATCTGGCATGCTGCTTCGCGCGATTCAACTGTGAATAAGATTAATTGTTAAATCGGATCTGTTTTGACAGATTGTGAATGCTCATATTTTATCTCGAATCGAAGATAGTTTGTTGTTTATAATAATGTTTAAAAGTTTTTCATTTATCATTTGGCGTTTAGGAGACTTTGTATTTATGAGCGAATTTGTAAAATAATCTAATTTTATTATATACCCGATTATAGTTTCTTTATTAAAAACTGCCACAAGAAACTAGCAAAAAAGTGGCACGGACTACTGTAATACTAATAACTATGCTGGGATTATCAAGATTAGGTGAAAAAATTTTGAATTCGTTTTCAAATTTCAAGAAAAATTTCGTTTTTTTAATTTATTTTTTTTTTCTTTCCAACTTTTAGGTTTAATTCTTATTCAGCCTTATAAAAAGCACTATACATTTACCATTTATTTAGCTTAACCCAAAAAGTACGTGTAGATTTTCTACGGACGCGAACAGTGTTACCTTCCATTGAGTGAAGGTGGAGGAGATAGGGAGGAGGGAACTAGTAAAATGGTGTCGAAAATATCTTAAACCGTGTGCAGAAATAGTTTTTAAAATCGCTCTATATTTTTGAAAGGTATGGCTACAACTGTTACTAATAAGGAGGGTAGGGAGAAGAGAGGGGGGGAAACTAGTAAAATGATGCCGAAAAACGGTCTTAAAGCGTGTGCAGAAAGAACTTTTGAAATCCTTTATATTTGTGAAAGTTATAGCTACAACTATTACTAATAAGGAGGGCGGTGAGGAGAGAGGAAGAGATGGAGGAAGAACTAGTAAAATGGTGTTGGAAAAAAAATCTGAAAGCGCATGCAGAAATAATTTATAAAATCGCCCTATATTTGATAAAATTATGCGAATATGGTTTTTGAATAGTGTGGGGGGAATGACAGGAGGGGTAATGAGTGGAGCAGGGAGGGCTACAAAGTCACTACAGCAAATTAGAGGACATTTGGAATGGGTGATAAAAGGAACTTCATTAAAATCGCCTGAAATTTAGATAATTTGTATGCCTTGAAGCCAAGATTATGTGACAAAATCGGTTCAGTCGTTTAGCCTCTAGCGTGACACAAACAAACATATTTACATCAAATCGAAAAACATTACCCTTCCTTTCGCCGTGCTGCAGTTGGGTAACAAAAACCTAGCTACTAGTTTTTTAGTTTTGAGTAAATTTTGATAATCAAAATTTTAAATTAACGTTCGAAAAATCTAAGCTTTCATCATGGTCCCCTGACTGTCATTAAGCAACTCACACGGAAAATGTTAATTCAAAACTAGAAGTAGAAAGTTTCCCCAACAAATTTGCGGCCAATTATCTCTTGGTCGAAGTATAAATGACTTTACAGCACGGCGGCGACCGAAAACCAAAATGGCTGTCATACATCAGTCGAATTGGATTTTGGGAGTTTGTGCCGCTTCAGATAGGTTAGGTGTATGAATTTCAAATTATTTAAATAACTTTGCCTGCTAGTTATAAAGTCAATCAATCTTTGTACTCGCAGCATTTTTTACCTTCCTATAGCCAGCGCAGCATAGGGACTTATTGGAATAAAACCTGACCACCTTATTTTAAAATCGGCCGTATTATGACAGATTTACATATAAAAAGCAGCTGCTTTCTTTCAAAATTCGATCTTTGTGTTTAAGAACCGGATTTATTAGTGTCTGTTTCTATTTAATGAAAGTTAGCGACTTTATTTTTAAATTGGACTATGGTATGTCAATCTTGAGAGGTCAGGTGTCAGTTTTCTTTGTAAATCAGTGAGAATAATGCCGACTCTAAAATAAAATCAGATTTTATGACTGGAAAAGATTGTTTTCGATGAAAACAATTTTTTTGAGAAAACGTCGAAAATTTTGACCTATCTTAGCAATATCGTCGTGACGTATGTCCTAAACCGCTGAACCGATTTTCATGACATTTTGACAAAAAATAGTGTTTGATATTGTTATGAGCTGTTTAGATTTTGATCAAAATCCATAAATGCTAATGACAATTTTTTGACAGAAATTTTAAAAATGCTAAATTTTTTTCACTTGGAGTTTGACAATGGGCTATAATAGTCCACAGTACATTGGTCTGTTTTTTGAGTGATGAGTATTAGCTAAATTTTCGTACATAGGTCGAAACGCACAACTTTTTCCTCTGCGAAAATTCTTCAAAGTGATTCCTAACAAAGTGCGCGGGCGTAGAAATCTTTCGAGCTTCGGGCTGACTAAATCAAGCATGCGATTTTGGCGACAATGTTGCCCTTGACTTTTTACACATTTTTTTAAGATACAGAAAAAAAAATAACTGGTTATTAATTCTTTACTGTTTCTTTTTTCATCTCATAAATTAGGAGATGAAAAAAGGAACAGTAAATAATTGTAACTGGCCATTTTTTTTTCTGTGGCTGTGAAAGGTCAATGGCAACATTGACGTCAAAATGACATACTTAGTTTAGTCTGCCGCACAATTTTTTTTAAAAATTTTTAGTATATTCTTTATATTAAAAAATAGTTCTGGCCAATTTTCTTTTGGAAAATATTTTTTTTTTAAATTTTTACATAAAGTAGCATTTTTAATTTGCTCAAAATCTAGAAAAGTACTTAATTTCTTCAAATGTTTAGCCTACCGAACAATCTTTTGGATTTTTCGAGTAGATTTTATAATATTGTAAAAATGTACTTCTGAAAAGCGCTTAATTTTCAAATCTTTTTTAGCTTTATATTTTTAAAAATTTTTTGTCTACGGCCCATTTTTTTAAAATTTTCTAGCAGTCTTTTAATATTGCAATTTTTCCCTTGCATGAGATGTGTTAAATTATTTCACAGTAAATTATTTTCAAGTAGAATTTTCGGCATCCTCCAGGTAACAAGTATGGGGCTCAAACTCTTTCAAAATGGCCCAAAAAGTTTTTATAAACGAAAAAAAAATATATTTTACCAATATATTCATTCCTAGGCTTTATTCTGAAAGTTAATCAAGGGATTTCCAATGGAAAATTTTATTCATGCTATTCTTTAGTTAGGTTTAAGCAAGGTTTAACGCTCTATCAAGCGCAAAAACCTCACTAAAAAGAATGCACCCTATTAAAAAAAAAACGATAAATCTATGAATAACATTAGCAAGGGAAAATAAGAAAACGTATTTTAAAAGAAGAGGGGTGGGTTGTGTTAAGTCCGGTTTAAAATGGAGTCCAAACGAATATTGTTGTTTGTTTTCTTTTTTCAAAATCTCTCGAATGAAAGCTCCAGACGAAACGAGAGAAAGACCCTCTCTCGTCGAGAGATCCTCGTTTTTCTCGTTCTATCGAGCAAAAATGGTTGGTTTTATAAATTTTTATGATTTACCATCTGTTCGTGTTGACCTATTATAGAGTTAAGCTGATATTTATGTACTATTTTTAAAAAATAAAATGTATGCAAAAATTGTCATATATTCCTTCCTTGACAATATGTACTGTGGGTTACCTTTCATTTACTTGAAATCAGATGGAGAAAAAGTGTAATTAAATTGTACTGTTTCTGCTGATTCTTATTAACGTACTGAACATTTCTTTACGGACATTAATCATAAGCGGGATATTTTAATTTTCTTTTCTAGCTTTTGACGTAAATTTTTGTTATTTAGAAATCTGTTAAATAAAAAAAAAATGTTTTTGGACGATTCTTTAGAGAGCTAAAATTCTGAAAATCAAATAGTTTCTTATTTTGAAAAATATGAAGAGCACAGGGAAAAAACGTGCAGTCACTTTTTCTAAGAAAGTGGGTTATATATGCCAAATGATGTCTTAAGACGTGTATTATTATCTGGAATATTCAAAATGGGAAAAAAACAGGCCGTGTCACAAGATATTACTAATAATTCATTTGGCAAACAGGAAAAGAACGTGCCAGTTTTAAACTTTCAAATTGTTATATCTCCAAACTAACTAAGAGTGACTTAGCACGTTTTTTCCCTGTGCTCTTCATATGGGATATTTAAATGAAAAATCTGCGAGTTAAAAAAAGTTGAAAGGTGTATTGTGCGTTTTTTTTCAAAAAATATAGAAATTTCTTGCAAAAACATGTCCTTCCGAATTATTACGAAAAATTAAGATTAAAAGAGAGTTGTTGTTAAAAAAACGTTTGGGTTAGTTTTGAGAAGAACAGATTTCTGCAAGAAAAATCTTTGGTTTTCGGAATCTGGAAATTCCATAGAGATCTTCAAGACCCAAGTATTTTAAATAAAAGATTTATTGCTTCATTTCTAAGGAAATATATTATTGGCAAAACACAAAATAATCTTTTATCAACGAATACTTGGGATTTAGGTACAGTTTTAAATATTTGGGTATTTTAGTACATGTATTGTATTTACTTCTTTATTTATATGCATATGCAGAGTATATCCCAGAATTGACTTAACATTTTATTTTGAAAAACATTTTTACAAAGGGTGTCTTAAAAACTTTATATAGCTTATATAAATCACGAGACACGAGAGGGAGACAAGCCAAGAGAAAGGCTATCTCAAGCGATAGAAGAGTCCTATCATCAAGACGAGAGATCCATTTTATCTCGCAAAACGAGACGAGACGAAAGAAGGTCTTCTCTCGTCTCATCTTGTCTCGCTGCAACACTATTGGTGTTTCTCTATCTCTTACCATAATCAAGTTAAGTAGGATGGAGAAGGAAATTATGGAAAATTACGCCCATACCTACCTATATTAAATCGGATGATACTGCTCTAAATAATTCTTCTAAACATAAAAAATATATATTTAGGTATGGAATTTTTTAAATGTGTAAAACACATGTCTAGGAAAAAACCGAATATCTCAACAGAAAACATTTCTTTCAAATAAAATTTGTCAGAAAGATATTATAAATTGCCACATGTTTCGAAATCGAAAATATCTGTTATGAAATATTTTATGCTAATTTAAAACAAGCTTGCCTGGTTTAAAAATTAAAATTTATTGAGACAACTAACAGTATTTTCAAGATTTTTTAAGAAACTAAAAATATTGTAGCGTTGGTATATTTTTCAAAATTTTATTTATACGGACAGATAGAGACGAACAACGAAAATGTTCTTACATAAGAAACGAGATAAAATATGTCAAATACGCAAAAAAACGTTATTTAGGGATTTTTGGGAAATCATATTCAATTGAAGCTTATATTATTACAAATGGCAATACTTTAAAAAATTAAAATTTATTAACTATCCATATTACTATAACAAAATCACTGAGATTTGATATTGTGCGGCCATATAGATTCGACAAAATCATACCTTGACATGACATTAGGAAAAACGTCATTTAGGAGTTTTTGGGCTACCACTTATTGCTATATCTTTAAAAAACTAGATTTCTATAGATACGAAAAAATCCCTCTGTAACTAAGGATTCCCATATTTTCATTTAAGAATTTTTATGTATACCCAAGAATTCCCATAAGCCCCAATGTAACAAAATTTTAAAAAATCCAAAACTATAGTTTCACCAATATATCAAAATTTTATTTTCCATAAAACCTAACTCTCTCTTTTTTACATTATAACAGGTAAACGTATTTCACTTTCACCTTGAAGCATTTTTGCATACTGGCACCCAAATTACACAAAATTTGATACAAAGCGAACCCCTTTTGCGAAAAACCCTTTGAATGTTAATGGCCTATTCAAAAAATTTGCAACTTCTAAGCACTGTTTTTATTCGCCATATTTTACCGTGTAACAGGATAAGTCCATGTAAAGGGGAACAAAAGCTAAGCAAAATATAATTTAGGGTTGAATATATCAGTGGCGTACATTTAGGTCTTGCCGGGGCCTAAAATCTTATTATCAGATCCGGATTGGCCCGGGCGGGAGGGCGGGGATCTCCGCCGGGGCCCTGGGGTTGCTGACCACGGGCCACGTAAAGCCCGGGGCTACTGTGGGCCTGGCTATACTGATGCAAGAGCAATTGTTAGTATTTATTAGGTCTTTCCCTGTTCTTGTCAGAGAATATCATTATTGAGTCAAACCCGGTTCCGACCTACGACTTTCTCGTGCGTGTCCGCGTACGCGTCACATGACTGTAATAACATTTTATATTGATATCATGTGACGCGTGAGCGGGCACCCACGAGTAAGTCGTAGATGGGAACCGGGTGTAAGGGGGCGGGCCCCTTTTTTGATCAAAATTAAGAAGATAATATTGCTGAATACATTACTAAGATCATTACTTTCATGTATATTTAATGATTAATTATTGATTAATCTAGTAATCAGCCTTAAGAAAACTGCCGAGTTTTTCTTTACGTGCAGTGAAACCGCAAATTGCTTTTGTAACAGTGATAACTTATAAATAAATTTTTTTAACAACACTTCCTTTCCTAGTTACGCTCGTAAGTCGGGGAACTAGGGGGCCCTTAGGCCCTCCTCCTGAATGCGCCCATGCTTTCAAACATATTTTTATAGATATCTTAAAACCAAAAGCTCCTGCTTGGTTGTAACATAAATTATTAAGAAAAATGAGTTTTACTATATTCCGGAAACCGCATATATTAATGCAATGCTGCGTTAAAAAGTTAGCATTTTTTAAAATTTTTATACTGTTTAAACACTGTTGTTAACATTAATAGATTTTAACGAAAAGTAACCAGTGCTTTACAGTATTTTACACTATTTATTTATTTATAGACAATACAAGTGCACAAAAGCACAAAAAACAATTGAATTTTGAACCCAACGATTTCCATCTATTATGGTCTGCGTGGTCAAAGATTTCAGTCGCCAGAGAAAGCGTTCGACGCCTTTAAAAAGGAATTTCAGCTTTTTTAAATTTTGTCAAATTCAAAATGTAATGACGAAGTCTTAATGCTATAAAGCAGTACGGCAAAAACATTCTATAGTTTGGTTTTAAGGCATAAATCGTTCTTCATTCTGCGGAAATTTGGTATTGTTTTTTTTCTGTGAGTTGATAGTAAAATACTTTTATTTATGTCAGCTTTTGCACGCTACTGTGTACAGCTACCTTTACCAAAAAGTTTGCAAACTTTCAAGGTTGAAGTGCAATAAAACTTAACTCTTTTAAAAGGCCATAATTGAAAAGAGCAACAAAACAGGTAAGCATTAATTTATGACGTTACGCGATAAAACTGGGTACCTAACTCAAAATATATTTAAAATTTGCGCAGCAGAATGTCTTTTAAGACTTGGTATTTTTTGAAAAGCCTTTAAGATTTTGAATAATTTTGTAACTTGTAGTATAGTGTTAAAAAAATCTCTGAAAATTATATATTTTTTTAAATTCCTACTTTCAAATCTTTTTAAATCTTTTTAAATACTTATTAGTTATTGTTATTATCGCACAAAAAACTGTTTTTAAACAATTTAAAGGAAATATTTATGATCAAGTAGCTGTGGATCTATCGCGACAAATACAGAATAAACCATAAGTTTCAAGTTCAGGTTTTTTTATTATTTCTAAGAAATTTTACAATCTCTATAATGATGAAGTTCGTAGCTGTAAATTAGGCATTTTAACTGTTTTTAAACTAAAGTAGAAAAGGAATAAAATAATAATAATAATAATTATTGTTACATTACCGCAAGAATGTCCTAATAATATAATAAAAAAATAAAAACACATGTTTTATGGAATAGCAACCTTTAGCATCTAAACTAAATAACAAGTAAAAACACTTATGAGTCCCAAAGGGAGTAAATTACTCCCTTTGGGGCTCATTAAATGACGGCCTCTTACTCATTTCTCAAAAATGCTCGTATCTTAAAAATAGTGTGGATGCTGTCAAAGAGAGCCCTTGCTGATTGTGGTGTAATCGATTCGAGGTTTTAAACAAACATTTGACCATTTGCGCACAGGTTATGCCTTGCGTAAGTGTACACCGGGCAGAGAAACAATATGTGGTAAAACGTTTCTGGAATGTGCATCTTGCAGACTGAGCAGTCTTCGTTCGGCCTCACAACATAAGTGGTATTATACCATTAAGATTAAATTTGATATGGTACTGTGTGCACAGTCTAACTTGCGAGATTACTCTCAAGTTACGCATGGGAAGCCCCAATTTGAGGTGCAGAGCTGGAGACGAGTTGTGGCTTAGTACATGATAAACCGTTGTATAGTGTGTGTGTATAAGTAATGTCTGTCCTTAAGTTGTTGTTTTAGTCTGGTTAAAAATACTTTTATGCATGATTTATGCTCATTTGCGTTGAGATTATGCCACAATCCGCCCATACCCACACTATCAAACCATGATTTTATCTATAGCAACCAATTGTACTTTTTGTCTATATTCTCTACCAGTAGGAGCTGTCTGTTAAAACACATCCTGGGAAGGCGCTCATTAGGCATCACCAAAAGTTTGATGAGAAAATTAAGACATCCACATTTGTCGAGGCCGTACTTAGGGGGACTACGGGGGATCAATCCCCCACCGAAATTTTTGGAACTCAATAAAATATTTAGTAGTGTATAATGAAAATATGCCTAAGCTAAAAACTAAAATGTTAAGCGTAGTAATTTTATTCCTAAACAGTTGTGGTTTAAATAATATAATCAGACTTGACTGGGAAATATAATACAAGATTTAAGCAGCTTCTGAAATATAGTATAATTTTTTTTCATGTTCTTGAACCTGATTTTTTTTCAATGATAATTTATAAATATAAATTTGACTTAAAAAGTATGCTTGGTTGCCCTAATATTTAGCCAGGTAGGAAGGCTATTGGGATCGTAATTTTTTTTTTCACTTAAATTAAGACCTAAACATTACAATTTTTGATGGCGTCTGTTTGTCTGTCTGGGACATGATAACTCAAAAATCAATACATACATACATACATAAGAAAAATCACAATTCAATTTTTTTATTCTTTTACATTTCTTTATTATTTATTTAATTTTTTTATTAGTTTTTCAAATTAGGCAGGCAATCATTATTCAATTAATCTACCTAATTAATAGTTTTGCACTTAAATTTGTATTCCTTAGCTTTGGAAAAACCGTTACAAAATAAGGATTATTTAAAATTGAAATTCAAATTTATTTTAGGGAAAAATATTTGTATTGCCTTTATTGTTGTAATAATAGCGGGTCCACACCATACAAACAAAACAAAAACAAAACAGCAATTCAATTTTTTCCAACATTTTTGTAACAAAATGAGAACAATTCGGCAACTTTTTTGTTTTGTTGGCGTTGTCAGCAACTTTTTATTTTCACGTCACCTGTTGGTAAAGATCAAAGTGTTGATGTTTTGTTTTCGGTTTGGGCAACTTTGTTGGTCTAGTCTGCAGTCTGTACGCGAATAAAACAGAAACATCCATCGTGGTTCAGTTTGTGTAGTTTCTGTGTGCAAAATTACCATGTCCGGAGAAAAAATTAAATAAGGTGTTGAAAATACATGTAAATTAATTGAGCTTTATCCAGAAGCTAGATTGTATGGCACGCCAGACACCCTGATTATAAAAATCGTTATAAAACGGCAGACGCCTCATAGGAAATACTTCTTCAGAGGAAGTGGAGAGAAGAATAAAAAACATTAATAGCCAGTTCCAAAGAGAACAAACACCAGATCATAAAAAGTTCAACAAATTGTTTTCCTATATGTGTAGAGCAGTTGACAATTTGTTCCTGTTTTGTTTGATGTGGACCCGGCATAACACTTACCTAAGAAGTTTCATTTTTTAAAATAATTTTCCAACACAACAATTTTTTTGCCAACATAACATTCTCAATATTTTTGAAAAACAGTATTTACAGCTTCTTTTACTTTCGGACATATGCTAGAAATGCTAAAATGATTATGTAAATTTGCATGACAAATTTTCAAAAGTTAGATCACAATAGCCCAAAATCAACGTCTGGTAACCAAATTTTCAAAAATTGCGCAAATTCTATTGCACCTCCTGGAGTTTTACGACTTCCTCGATCACCGTTGTGACCCAATTTCGGCACATGGTATGCAAAATTTCGCAAATTTTTCAAAAAGAAGCCCAAATTTCCGACCGTTCTATTATTTTCTTTGAAAAATTTAAACCAAAAAGATAAGCGTGGGGTAAGATACCTTGCTGTGCGGTACTTATAAAACTGTTCGTTTTCAGGCTGTATCAGTGGTGCACTAAAACTAAGAATTTATACAGGGTGTACTTTAAATTGAAACACGATTAACCAGGGCTATCAAAACGGACGGGCCACGATCCTCCACTTTGTTGACGTCACATCGGGGGCTGATTGTTTTTTGAGGGTCACGCAAGGCCAACACAAAAATAGAAGCCACCACCCTGAAAAAATCAGCTGTTGTCCGGGGGCTGAATTTTACATTGGGTCTTATGGGAGGTCCGACGTTTTTTTATGATATTTTCAAAATTGCAATACAGATTTCCGCGAAATTTTAGTGAAATATTCTCAGACACCATCTCGATATTCCACCAAAGTTTTGTAGGGAAGCAACATGATTACAAGGTTAAAATCTTTAAGATTTAGCATTCCTTATTTTTAATTCAAATTACCCGCCATGTACCACATGCCAACTGCTATATTTAACATGTATTTGACTGTATCATCTGTGTTTGTCACATTCGCTTTTGCTTTAAACTTAATTTTTGTGTGAGCTAATGAAGCAGCTCTGAGAAATTAAGGATTACTATAGATTTTAAAAAAAATTGTTCTGAAAGAATATAGTAAAGACAATCTCAAAACCAGCTTTATTTAAAACAAAAATCAAGTATTTATAAACCGTCATTCCAACTTCAATATTTTAAAAACAATCAGCTGTGTCGTAACGTGACCATCAAAAAAAAATCAGCCCCGGATGTGACGTCAACAAAGTGAAGGATCGTGGCCCGTCCGTTTTGATAGCCGTGGGTCACGTTACGACACAGCTGAATGTCAAAATATTGAAATTGGAATGACGGTTCATGAATATTTGATTTTTAAAAAGAATTAAGCCGGTTTTAAGATTGTTTTTACTATACTCTTGCAGAACGATTTTTTTTAAATGTATAGTAATCCTGAATTTTTGAGAGCCGCTTCATTAGCTTACACAAAAATTAAATTTAAAACAGAAGCGAATGTGATAGACACAGATGACAAATTCAAATACATGTCAAATATAACAGTTGACATGCGGTACATGGCGGGTAATTTGAATTCAAAATAAGGAATCAGCGGCTTAGCATGCCTCAAGGGTCGGGAGGGGTCGACAGCTAAAAAGGGCGCCCCTCAAAAACTAAACCGAACCGACAAAAAAAAAAAAGGTCATCATGTCTTTAGTTTCCTTTGCCGCCCTCTCAATTTGGCGTTGCCGGCCCTGCTACTTGATAAAGCTTAGGGAGCTTCGGCCACCCATGGGGCGCCAGTACCATCGGGCTGGGGGGGGATTGCGACAAACCTTCCGCCCCCCCACGCTACGTCACTGTAAGGAATGCTAAATCTTGAAGATTTGAACCTTTTAATCATCTTGCATCCTTTCAAAAGTTTGGTGGAATATCGGGATGGCCTCTGAGAATATTTCACTGAAATTTCGCGGAAATCTGTAGTGCCATTTTGAAAATATTATTAATAAATTTAGAAAAAAAAACTTTTTGAAAACAAGCTTTTACAAAATTGACTAAAAAGCATAAAATAATTTGTTGAGTGTTCCGATATCATAATAATAAAAGCGATGGGCGTATTAAAGGAAATTTACCCGTTTTTGTTTTCGCCTTGTTAACTCGAAGTTCAGTGAAAATCTAAATTCATTATATTATAGCAGAGAAATGTAAGGGTAGACAATTTAACCCAACCCAACCCAACCCTACTCAAGCTACCCTTACATTTTTCTGATTCTGCTTTATATTTGGTAGATAGTCCGCGACCGGCAGTATGTCGATTTATTTTGACACATTGAAAAAGAAGAGTCGGCCCATCATCGGTTGTGGACGATCCACCAAATACGCATGTAAAGACATTTACCTAATATTCAATACGCCCATCGCTTTTATTATTATGATATCGGAACACTCAACAAATTATTTTATGCTTTTTAGTCAATTTTATAAAAGCTTGTTTTCAAAAAGTTTTTTTTTCTAAATTTATTTTTTAATTTTTAGATTTGGCCTTTTGAGTCTTTGCATTTCAGGTAACGCATCGATATTGCAGGGAGTCTTTCCTGTCAATCCTTAAAACTATTCGTTATTATTATGATCATTATACGCAAGGATTAATTAATTTTGGTGGAGATCAAACAAACTAAAGCCTTACCTCTTCTAAGCCCCCCACCTTTTTAGTGGGAGAGCATGTGAGTTTTGAAATCAATCAGATACCTACGTGGAAGTCAGTTAAAAATAATCAGAAAAACTCGTCATACCAATTTTGGTGGAAATCCAACAAACAAAAATTTTACCCCCCCTCCGCCCTCTACGTTAGCGGGGAGGTTGGCAGTCAGTGATACCACATTATTGTGTTGTCATCGGAACTATAACGGTATGCGAAATTTGAAGTCAATCGGATACGTGAAAATCAGTTGAAAGTAATTAGAAAAACTTGACATTAAATCGTCCATTTTGAATCCGCCATATTGAATTTTTGTAATCTGATCAAAAATTCGTAATCCTTATCCTCAGAAACCCCCAGATACCAATTTTGGTGGAAATCCAACAAACTAAAATTTTAACCCCTCTCCGCCCTCCAGGTTAGGGGTGAGGTAGGCAGTCAGTGATACGACATTATTGGATTGTCATCGGAACTATAACGGTATTCGAAATTTGAAGTCAATCGGATACGTGGAAGTCAGTTAAAAGTAATCAGAAAAACTTGACATTAAATCGTCCATTTTGAATCCGCCATATTGAATTTTTGTAATCTGATCAAAAATTCGTAATTCTCATCCTTAAAAACCCCCAGATACCAATTTTGGTTGAAATTGGACAAACTAAAGTTTTACCCCCTCTTCACCCCCCACGTTGGGGGGTTGTAGGTACCCGATGAAACCATATTAATAATTAAATCGGATGTTTGGAAGTTCTTCAAAAATGAGTTGCAAGATTTGATTACATACATACATACATACAGGTGAAGTTAAATAAAAGCTTGTAATAAAAAACGTCTGACCCCCATCAGCCTCAATGTAAAAGTTGGCCCCCCGAGAACAACTGATTTTTTTAGGGTCATGACCATTATTTTTTTGTTGGCCTTGGTATAGATAATAGGTAAAAAATATTAGAAATTAACAATTTTATGCCCAAGTACCGTAGGTTCTTATTCTAGAGGTTACTCAACACGCTGAATCTAATCAACCTGTATTTAAAACAAAAAACGAATGTGAAGCTTGTTGATACTGAATTATATTCACTGGATTATGTCAAACTACTACTATTATGTCGGTTTAGAAGTTTTTTGTACGTTGTCTGACACATATTCTCCACCTCCTTCGATTCTGACAATCATCTTCTGTCAGGTTTTTTAAACTTATTGATCCTTGTATTGACTGTTGCCATTCTAGTTTAGGACGCCCTCTTTTTCTGCGTCCTATTAGTTGCCATTCTAGGACCTCCTTTGGTAATCTTTAGTCGTTCATCCGTTTTACTTGGCCGTACCATATCAGTTGTCTTTTAGTGATTTCGTCCATTATGCTTCCCTCGATTCCCATTCTTTCTTTTAAGATCTAATTTTTTTATGATCTGTTCTAGATCTTCTTATTGATCTTCTTATTGCATCCATTTGTACACTTTCCGTTTTAGTTTTGAATTAGCTCACACATATACTATACTATAGGTGATCCTAATTTTTTCCAGAAAAAAAAAAAGTTGCTCCGATTTCAAAAAATTTTATATATCTTTGCGTTTCAGATGATTTTGAAACTTTTTTGTTGCGCCGTCTGTCTGTCTGTCTGTCTGTCTGTATGTCTGTCTGTCTGTCTGTATTTCTGTATGTCTGTCTGTAACGACCAACGCGCATAACTCAAAAACCGCTTGGCCGATTTCAATGAAATTTGGTACCTAGGCTGGGCCTTGGGTCGAGATGGTCCCATTTAAAAATGAACAAAGTCCACCGAACACAAACCAAATAAAAGGGTGGGGATAGATTTCAAAAATTAGAGTTTATGTGAAAATATGGCGTGTGTTTTATCAAACGAAAAGTAATTGAGTCCGGAGTTAAACAAAATACATTTTAATTTATTTTAAAAAAAGGGTGGGGGTATATTTCAAAAATTAGAGTTTAAGTGAAAATATGGCGTTTGTGATATCAAACGAAAGAGGTAATTGAGTCCGGAGTTTAACAAAATACATTTTAGTTTTTGTTTTTTTTTAAGGGTGGGGGTAGATTTCAAAAATTTGAGTTTAAGTCAAAACATGGCTTGTGTGGTATCAAACAAAAGGTAATTTAGTCTGGAGTTGAATAAAATATATTTCAGTTTTTAGTTATATTAGCTCACACGTACACTATAACTATAGTACCTAGTGTGAGCTTAGGGGCCCATATATTGGCAGAGTATTTTTTAAGGGTGGGGGTGGATTTCATTAATTTGAGTTTAAGTCAAAACATGGCTTGTGTGGTATCAAACAAAAGGTAATTTAGTGTGGAGTTGAATAAAATATATTTCAGTTTTTAGTTATATTAGCTCACACGTACACTATAACTATAGTACCTGGTGTGAGCTTAGGGGCCCATATATTGGCAGAGTATTTTTCTATTACGCGACAAGTCTCTATTCCATACAACAGCATGCTTTTCACCATTCACATTCTTTTTTATCTCTCTGCTCCATAAAATACTGGTAAGATATTCAATAACCTTTTTTGCTTTTGCTATTCTTTTTTCCAGTTCTTTACAGTCTGTTCCTGTCTCAAATGCGACACCCTAGTATTTAATTATCATTGCATGCATGGAGATATTGTCTGTCCATTGTCTAGTTCTAACTCACTTGATTCGTTTCCAGTACATAAGTCCATGTTCACTGTTAATCCCCACTTTTGGTATTCTTCTCAAACTGCTTTTCGAAATTTACAGTTTTCTTCTCTTCTCAAACTAAACCAATCCCATTACCTAAAAACACAAAAATAACTGAAACTTTATTTACTTATCTACTTAAAATTAAAATAAGTACACCCTGTAATAACTTCACGACACTGAGGGTAGTATTATGCAAATTTTGAGCACAATAGAAAATTTTGCGCAAAACTGTGTCAGTGCTGAGTAACAAGGGTAGACTTTTGTAATTTGCGTGTGGTTTTCTACTTTCTATTTTCAAATTTAGGTGAACTTTTGGGCAATCTTAAATTGCCGGTGGGATGGACAGTAAAGAAAGTGCGCGTGTTGTTAACAGACCGAACCTGTGCCAAATCTGTGCAAAACTAAAAATATAAGTATATGTCATATATATAAACTAAAAATATATTTTTTTCATCGTGCTTTCTTGTAGAATTTAACTTAATTAATACAGAAAAAAACTAACTTTGATGTTTTTGGTATTTCTAGCCGAGATATACACGGTGTTTCACGCACATCGAAACAGAGGCATTTTTGGGTATTTTGAGTGCGAATTTGGAGAAACGCTCCTACACGTCAATTTTGTTTGTGAGGGGGACACTTTTTGGCTATCTTGAAATTCTTGTAGCACGAACTCCCTTCGAGAGGTATACATTACCCCTATACTTTGAATAGGGAATGTGGGTCTAGTGATACCTTGTTATAAAGGCCTTTTGAATGTCCTTACAGCCGTGTAAAAATTTCAAAAATTTATCCATTAGTTTTTGAGATAATTGCTTTCAAACTTTCAAATTTAACATGGACTGATAAATGAAAAATTTTATTAGAATTTTATTGTTTTTCGGATTTAATTTTTATTTTATAATTCCATGTTAAATTTGAAAGCAAATATCTCAAAAACTAATCGATGGATTTACGAAATTTTTACACGGTTGTAAATATATTCAAGAGAGCTTCAAAGCCAGGTATAACTAGACCCACTTTCCCTATTCAAAATATAGGGGGATCGTGTTACAAAAATAGCCAAAAAGTGTCTCCCTCGCAAACAAGCGTTTCTCCAAATTAGTAACCTAAATAACCAAAAAGGCCTCTGTTTCGATGTTCGGGAAACACCGTATATAAAAACAAATAGACATATCCTGGGCTTAATTATCGAGACGTCTTTAACCCTCAGATGCACCGTAGCAAGGCTTAGGTAATCCGTTTTCCCTCTTTGTTGTTTTATATGTGAGCGACAAGGACTTAATCGCGATTAAACCCATAATAGCGCTTAAGTGCTTACGGTGCGTAAATATCAAACACGCTTTTAGATCGACCTCGTAGTTTTAAGCTACGAGAGACTTTTAAAAAGTCTGAATTTCGGGGTGTGTCCTGAAACTTTTTTATTCATAAAAATTTAATTTTGGTGTAAAATGCTTCTTATAATTTTTTTTATAAAAAATCCAACTGTTAAATTTTATTTTAATTTAATGACTGGGTTTAATTTTTTTTTTAAATTCAAATTAAAAAATATTTCAAAATAAAGGAGTATTTAAAAAAAAAATAAAAACCATAAAAAATAAAATTATAAAATATTAAGTGTGATACATCCTTTTAAAAGATATTTAAGGCTGATTTTGAAAATAAAATAAAAGGACGGTCATTGCATAATCTCCATTTCCAGATAATAATAATCTAAGAATCTAAGATAGCACAAAAAAACATCGAGAGAAGCGGGCCCAGCGTATAAACAAACATGTTGAACCGCTTTTTGTTTTTCGATCGCCTGTGTCTACTTGATATGCCGCGGGGTAGAGGCGTCCCTTGGTTGTCATGACAACGTCTCATGCTTTCGCAGGGCAAAGACTTAGGTATATGTCGGCATATCGTTTCCATTCGGTTTTTATTTTAATTATCTTGGATAATGTTGCCTGTGTACGATGCAGTGTGTGTTTTACTGAAAAACCCGTTTTCGAGGTGGAACCACGATGACAAAAAATACTTTTTGAACTCTGAAAAGCCGTCCCCTATATTGAACGTAAATATACTGGCTAAGGTTAAAGACAAAGTGTACATTCGACATTTTAACGGCGCATAGACAAATTGCCTCACATACAAGCAGTAAAATTTAAATTGTATTGCATTTGCATCATCGTGAACCTACTACTTACCTGATTTCGCTGATTTTACTGAATTTAGGTAAGTTCTTTATAGAATAGGTATTTACATTATTAGCATATTAATACATTTTTATTTTTTATATGTGTGTATATGAAATGGGGATAGGGAAATCCTGCATTACCTTTTGCTTCACGAACCGCCATTGTTCCACGAGAAAAACACCAACAATATGTAATATTTGACAGTGACAGATGAAATTCACGTTGATTTAATTCTTAATCTTATTAAAAAATCTATAAAAAAGCAATTTACACCAAAATGAAATTTTTACGAGACCTATCAAGAAGCGGTTTGGATCGAATATCAAGACGCCTCGAAAATCTAATCTATTGGTTTTTGTGTAACTTGGCTAGAAATACCTAAAAGAACCAAAAAACATCGAATGTGGCCCACCCTGTCCATTAATTTTCAGCTATTAATGTACGCGAACATTACTATAGTGAAAACATAAAGATAATTTTCTAATACTAGGGATCGTTTAAATTGAATCAATGTATTTCGTTCATTGATTTGTTCAATTAAATGATTTTGTGTACCATTGTCATTCTGTGTATTTCTAATTGGTGTCAATCAGAGATGAAACTTAGTCAGTATTACTAAAAGGTCTACAGTGCTAAGTGCTACAATCCTAGGTTTAAAAGTCTACATTTTGGTTGTAGGTTTAACTTATTTTTCCCGTGAATGCAATAGTTTTTAATATTTATATAAATTGTTCATAAATACCTTGCGATATTGGTCATCTTTTTTCATTGTAACAAAGATATTATTTCCACACAAAGGTTATAAATAAATAAAAATACTAAAATATTTTGGTTTAAAAATGTTAGCCATATTTAAACCTCCAAACGTCACTAGAAAATGTCGAATAAAGACGGTGTAAGTCAGTGTCAGCTGTCCGCTATATTTTATATGTTAATTTTTTAGACAAGTTAGCGACGATTAAACCGATGGTCGATTGTTTTGATGAATGTGTGATTGGAAAGGGATTTTAATATATCTTGTGCTTTTACAGTATTTAAATATTGATACGTATTTAATACGGAATGCATCTACAGATATAGTTTTAAGTTATTTATGTATTATTTAGCTTTGAATATTTTTGTATATAAGTGTTTTTGTCAACCATCGATTATTTCTATTGTTTCTCGAACTTTAAACCACCCCTCAGGGGTGGTACTAAAATTTGAGACTATTTTTAACGGGAATCCTACGAATGCACGGACTAAATTTCCAAAAAATGACATTTCGTTACAAAATTTTTATGTGGTTTTTCTTTATTTCTAAAGTTAATTTGAATTTACATGAGATGAAACTCACTGAGAAATGCTAACTATCATATTGCACATTAGGGCGAACCAAATCTTTGCAGTTATTTGACCTGTAGTAAGTATTAAAAAAATACACTTAAACCGGTCGGTATCAAGTCTATAGACTTGATACTTAAACCCGGTCTACAATGCTAAGTCTTAAGGTCTTAGTAAATACTGGTGTGTAAGTCTCGGGCTATCAGGATACTTATTCTTGAATTTTTGGGAGGAGAATGTGAGTAATCCTCACCATAAAAAGTGAATGCTCTATTCTCGAAAAAACGCTCCCGTGAATTCAAGTTCACCACCTCTTACCCGGGAGAAAACGAGTTCCCGGGAAAGTTTCTGACCTCACTTTTTGTTTTTCTTTATATAGTCAAAGTGATTTGTTTTTTTTGCCAAACTAAAAATAGGGTTTTTAGGTAAAGCCCTATTTAGATATAGGTATATGCATTGAATTGAAACTAAACTGCGGTGCCTAATATAAATGAGTACCTATACAACACGTTATATTACATCTTAAAAGTGCGAAAAGCCGCGTGTTTATCAATTTGACACTACAGAGAAACGTTTATCTGAGCCTAAAGGCGGTTTAAAATAAATGATGCTAAAGCTTGCACTCACAAACAGCTTCAAACGTTCAAGAATGCGACATTTTCATTCCCGGGAGAAAAAGTGAGTTTGATTTCCCGGGAACGTTCCCGGGATCACTCCCTTCACAAACTTTGAAGAATACGGCCCCTGGAGGAGCCTTTTGAAGGCACTGAAACTTACTTTACTAAATTGAAACTGAACACCATCGACATAACTACTCTGTATCCTCAAAATCATCATCAATCATAAATTATTTATTAACTTTAAAGAAATTCTTTCAACGGGTAAGTGCAGCAATTTCTCCTACGAAACAAAATGAAGCACTTAGTGCAGGTTAGTTAGTAGGTAACATTATAATGTAATGCGTGAACGATTCCAGTGGAAGTTTAATGACTTAATTTGCTTAAGAAGATGGACTATAATGGATCCAATTTGTTGCTATAAACGGGGTAAGTGCTTATAGTTGCTATGATTGTTAATGTTAATACTTATTATTATTTTCCGGCAGGTGATCTTCATTTTCGTAATAAATTAATAACAATCGGCTACAGGTTACGGTCAGTGTGCAATTGCGAATGCCAAAAATAACCGTTAAAGTAAGGGACTTGCAAAACACTTCTACTCCAGAATATTGCCCTATACGAGAATACGTATAGGGAAAGGGGGAGCAAAATGGGATACGGAGGTAAAACGGAGTACCGCAGGTTTAGCTAAGCTGCACAAGAAAAAAACTTGTTAATTAGTAATTTGAGTAGGGGGGGGGGCCCTTATGATGTCATAAAGCAAAAATAACGGCATTTTCCTTGTTTTTATAAACTTTCGCTCATAACTTTCGCTAAATTAGTTTTACAGAGAAACTAAATACATTTTTCGTTTTCAAGAGAAAAACAATTATTAAAGTAAAGCAACATCCATTTTGGGAAATCCTCCTATACAGCAATTCTAACAATTTACGCAGTAAGTCATTGACATGAAAAAACTGCTGCAGCGCCACTTTTGATACGTAACAACAACAGTAACAGGGTTCAATAAATTTATTAATTTTTATAAAATATTTAATATAATAAATTTTCCTCCTTGACAGTATCGAACACTTTTTTTCATGAAAATCTCAAAAAAATCGGTTTAGCGGTTTAGGAGCTATCGTCTTACGAACAGAGATACACACACACACACGCACAGACAGACATCATGAAGATATTGCTACGATAGGTCTAATTACACCAAACTAACACATTTTCGACGATATGTCCAACTTTTTTTTCGTCGAAAATAATACCTCCTTTACCCATTGCTGCTCGGGCTAGGAAGGTAAAAATAAACAAACTGTACTAAACACAAGTATAAATTTACAAGCTTTAAAACATAGTCTACATATTGGCTAAGTTTGACTTTTTATTTTAGTAAAAAATTTTTGTATAAAGCTCAAACAGCTTCTTCTTCAACACAAGTAAAAAAATTGATAACACTAAAAAGATCGAGCAGAACTTTTTTAAGATAGTCTACATTAAAAGAACTTTAAGTGAATATGTAATAATTTTTCCAGCATATTCTTCCCAGTACTAAGCGTATTTTAATTAAGTTGTAGGGCCATTTATCTCATTGGTTTAATTAATATAATCATCATTGCTACATGTACCAGCACCTCCTCCTACGTTGTATAGCTATGTGATCATTAATTTTGATTCAAAACGTTGTTATACCAGTGCGTATTTATTACCAGCTTGTTTTGCCAGTGCAAAACATTGACCAGAAGATAAAGTTACAATTTAATTCTCTTGCAGAGATTCTATTTAAGTAATATTGTCTATCTAAATTTTAAATCTCCCTGTACATGTATTTAATACTACTACTATGTTCGGTTTAAAACGATTTTCTATGTTGTCCGATGCCTCTTGATCCTGACAATCATCTTCTGTCAGGTATTTTTGATCTTTGGTTTGACTGTTGCCATTCCATTTTAGGACGCCCTTTTTTTCTGCGCCCTATTGGTTGCCATTCTAGGACCTGTTTATGTAATCTTTCGACGTTCATCCGTTGTACATGGCCGCACCATATCAGTTGTCTTTTCCCTCGATTCCCATTCTTTATGATCTCATTTCTTATATGATCTGTTCTAGATATTCTCATTGCTCTTCTTATTGCATCCATTTCGACAATTTCCATTTTTGTTTTATATTTTTCTGTTACGCGAAAAGTCTCTATTCCATACAACAGGGTGCTTTTCATCATTGTTTCATATATGTTAACATTTACATTATTTTTTATCTCTGCTGCTCCATAAAATACTGTTAAGATATCCATTAACCTTTTTTGCTTTAACTATTCTTTTTTCTAGTTCTCTACAGTCTGTTCCTGTCTTTTCTAATGTGACACCTAAGTATACATACTCATTGCATGGAGATATTGTTTGTCCATTGTCTATTTCTAACTCACTTGATTCGTTTCCAATATATACATGCAACCATCCTCGAGCTTTGTAATAATTCTTGCTTTTGAAGAACTTGCAAGTTGCCAAATGATTTTGTCAAAAAAGTAGGACCATAGCGACATTGTCATAACAAAAAATGTGTACGGGAAAGACCAAGTAGAAAATAAACGGCTTTACATTTTCAAAAAGCAGTAAATGCCGTATTAATTTTTTTTCGAACCAGCTGTACATTATACCCTTTCAGTTTTCTTTAAAAAAAAATCAGGACAAGCCTTGCGGTATTTTTAATGGCATTTTAATTTCTTAGCCATAGAAAAAACAACAAATAAAACAAGTCGAAGTTCTATCCAATGGCGTGTCAGTATTTTGTCCCCTGCGGGTTTCTGATGCTGTTAATTTGGTGGAGGCCATTAAAATCACATTTTTAGTACCTAAGTGGGTTGTCTTAATGACCTTTTAATTCGATGGTAGTGTGTTACGTGTTTTTGATACAATAATTTTCTTTAAATCAAGCTGATTTTATTTTAATGTGCCGCTCTTTAAGTGCAATCATCAATGGTGTACCTAGCGGGGGGAAGGAAGGAGTTGTGTGGGCTTAATCCAAGACGAGACGAGACGAGACAAGACGAGACGAGACGAGACGAGAGAAGACCTTGGGTCTCTCGTCTCGACGATGGGACTCTTCTATAGCTCGAAAGAGCCTTTCTCTCGTCTCGTCTCTCGTCTCTCGTGATTTATATCAGCTATAAAAAGTTTTTAAGACATGCTTTGTAAAAGTGTTTTTTCAAGGTAAATCTATCTCTTTATGGTATTATCTATTATTTAAAATACTTAGGTCTTGATGATCTCTATGAAATTTCCAGATTCTGGAAACCAAAGATTTTCCTTGCGGAAATGTGTTTTTCTGAAAACTAACCAAAACTTTCTATTTTTAAATAATCTTTTATTTATCTTAATTTTTCGTAATTTTTCAGGGAAAAACATGTTTTTACAAAAACATTCTGTTTTTTAGAAAGAAACGCACAGTACCTTTAAACTTGTTTTAACTAGCAGATTTTTCATCTACATTTTCCATATTTTTCAAAATAACAAACAAACGAATTTCCGCGAGAAAATTATTTGATTTTCAGAATTTTTGCTCTCTAAAGAATCGTCCAAAAACATTTTTTTTTAAATCAACAAATTTCTAAGTAACAAAAAATCATGCCAGAAGAAATTAAATTTTGAATAATTTCCGAAAAAAAAAATGATAAGGACGTTAATAAGCATCAACAGTAACAGTACAATTTAATTACACTTTTGAATTTTCTCCATTTGATTTCTAGTAAATGAAAGGTGAGCCACAGGCCACAGTACATGTGGATACCTTTTATTTAAAAAAAAAACAGTACATAAATATCAGCTTAACTCTATAATAGCTCAATAAGAACAGATGGTAAATCATAAAAATTTATAAAACCAAACTTTTTGCTCGAAAGAACGAGAATCTCTCGACGAGAGAGGGTCTTTCTCTCGTCTCGTCTCGAGCTTTCATTCGAGAGAAAATATCTCTCTTGTCTCGTCGAAAGAGGGTGAGAGGAGACGGAAGGCGAAGGTCTCTCATATCCGCCGTAACGCTAAATCCAAGGATCAACCGCTCTCAAAGTAATTATCAAAGTGTGTATCAAAAGGAAAAATAGGAAAAAAAATTGCACAATACGGAAATTTTCCCAAATTTTATTTGAAACGTTTTATTCCCACCGATATTTTTACCTTACTAGTCCGCGCTGCAATGGCTAGGGAAGGTATTGTTTTAACGCTAAAAATGTGTTATTTGGATGTATTTTGACTTATCCTAACAATATCGTCTTGACGTCTGTCCATGTCCGTCTGTATTTGTGTATGTCTATCCGGGCCACAATAGCTCCACCGCTTAAACGAATTTCTTAAAATTTTTAGGTAAAATTATGAACAATATTGTAAAGAGCTGATTAGATTTTGGTCAAAATTCATTAGTGCTAATGACAGCTTTTGGACAGTATAAAAATTAAAAATATGTTTACTTTTTAACGAAGCATCGTATCAATATGCGGTTTTCAGAACATAGTAGAACAAGTTTCGTAGGAGCTTCCGTCGATTTTGTTTGCGAGGGGGACACTCTTTGGCTATCTTTGAAATGACGTTTTTCCGAATCTTAAATCAGGGTGTCGTTTTTTCTTATCTCTATGGCCCCACCATACTGCAACTCGGTGCTTTTGTTGATAAACTGAATAGTTTTTGAAATATGAATTTTCAAAGTTTGGCTATTTTGGTCTTATGGGTTTCCCTACCCTAAAATTCGCTAAATGACGTTTTTCTGAATTTTAAATCAGGGTGTCGTTTTTTCTTATCTCTATGGCCCCACCATAGTGCAACTCGGTGCTTTTGTTGATAAACTAAATAGTTTTGGAAATATGAATTTTCGAAGTTTGGGCATTTTGGTCTTATGGGATTCCCTACCCTAAATTCGCTAATGGCGAATTCTTTTGGGAAAAAAGTGCAGCACTGGTGCGCCACTAGTGCAATTTTCGTATTCTTTTGGGAAAACTAGTGCAATTTTTCGTATTCTTTTGACCCACTGTCAAGCCCAGTGTTGCACTCAGTGCACATTTTTTGGCACGGGCTCTCCGAGCTCGTGTTGCACTAGTGTACTTTTGTATTCTTTTGAAACTGCATTGGGGCAATTTTTTGACAGCACCAAAACAGTGTCAGTGGACCACGAGTGGCCCACTAACTTTCTCAAAAGAATTCGCTATAAATGAAGTTTTTCCGAATCTTAAATCAGGGTGTCGTTTTTTTTTATCTCTATGGCCCCACTATACTGCAACTTAGTGCTTTTTTTCATAAATTGTATAGTTTTTAAAATATGAATTTTCAAAGTTTGGCCATTTTGGTCTTATGGGATTCCCTACCCTAAAATTCGCTAAATGACGTTTTTCCGAATCTTAAATCAGGGTGTCGTTTTTTCCTATCTCTATGGCCCCACCATACTGCAACTTGGTGCTTTTGTTGATAAACTGAATAGTTTTTTAAATATGAATTTTCAAAGTTTGGCAATTTTGGTCGTATGAGATTCCCTACCCTAAAATTCGCTAAATGACGTTGTTCCGAATCGTAAATCAGGGTGTAGTTTTTTCTTATCTCTATGGCCCCACCATACTAGGGTCACTGTATTCTGGAAGTCTGGCGAGACGCCAGGCTTCTAGGATGCAGTGACCCTACACCATACTGCAACTTGGTGCTTCTGTTGACAAACCGAATAGTTTTTGAAATATGAATTTTCAAAGTTTTGCCATTTTGGTCTTATGGGATTCCCTACCCTAAAATTCGCTAAATGACGTTTTTCCGAATCTTATCTCAGGGTGTGGTTTTTTCGCATCACGATGTCCCCACCATACAGCAACTCGGTGCTTGTATTGGTAAACTGTATAGTTTTTAAAATATGAATTTTCCAAATTTGGCCATTTTGGTCTTATGGGATGATTTCGCCAATATTAACACAGGGTGTGGTTTTTTTGCATTGCTATGGACGCACCACGCGCGTATCTTGGTATAAATTTAAGGGGGGGGGGGGGGGAATTGTAATTATTTTTTCCTAGGAATGGGGGTAGGGCTCATTACCACGTGACTGCCTCCATTAAATCCGCGC
The DNA here is from genome assembly GCA_963576565.1 of Aspidapion aeneum. NCBI lineage: Eukaryota > Metazoa > Arthropoda > Insecta > Coleoptera > Brentidae > Aspidapion > Aspidapion aeneum. Next base: position 118,685,081 of record OY755040.1, read on the forward strand.
TTGCTTGTAATAAATTACTTTTTTCTGTATACATAGATACCTAAATGATTAACTATTGCTGTCAGAACTAAGAAATTTATAACTAAGTATTTTCTTTTAACTTCATTATCTATACGGTCGTTTTTAAATCCAATTATTATTGATTTTTTAGAATTTCGTAGAAACAAATCGGCTACCCAAAATTCAAACAAAATAACTAACATCTTTGCAAAAATTAAGATTTTTTAAAACTTATAACTGTATTCTTACACACATATTGGTATAAGAATTGTTTTAATCACTTTGTAAATGCAGATGTTATGATATGATTTCGACCATTGAGATAAGGCCCTGATTTAGGCTCCTGACCTTTATTTTTCTCGGTTTTGTTAAATCTGCAGTCACTTTATTTTAATTCTCTGCAGCCAAAATATTTTGTTCAGTACCCAAAGGTTTAAAACTTCACGAAATGAAATTAAAGTTAACACTCCTGCAAATGTAAAATTTTAAGAATTCGATGAAATTAGCATTCAGAGTTGCCAACATTGGCTCTATCCCCCCAGCGGACTTCGCTCTACCCGTTTTTGAGGAGAGACCTGAAATATGACTCGATCACGCGCCTGGATAAGATGAACCGCATTCATCATTTTGATGACTTTGTTCGGTCTTTCTCGCCACGATCCCGGTCCCGACAGACATCACTGGAAACTAGGTCTCTTTCCGGATATCCCGAAATGGAATGAATATGAAATAAGGATAATATTAGTTTTCTGTAGGGTTTTTGGTTTTAAACGAAAAGAGAACAAATAATGAAAATTATTATTTTTAGGAAATGAACTATCCCATGAATACACATTAAAAAAATATTGTAAAAAATATGTTTTAGAAGGAGAGATGACCCCTGAAGTAAATAATATATTGAATTAAGTCTTAGCATCAAATAAACTACTACCTATTTTAGAGAAAATGTATAGCTAGTATTTGTCACGTTAATTGGAATATGATGGTAATAGTTTAGTTTAAATTTAATTCAATAAAGAATACGTAAAATAATATAATTTTTATTCATTACATGACGCAGTCAGTTTAATTTTTTTTTAGAATACCATAAACCTTGGCCAACGGTAAAAAAAGCTAAGAAATGTGTAGAATTAGAACAATCTGCACTTGAAAATTTTACTATAAACACAATACAGAAATTTAAAGAAGACACTGTAATATAGAAAATAAATTTAAAGCTCAAATTAAAAAGCTAGAAAATACTGCTCTAAATTTACTGAGCAAAAATAGTGAACAGAATGAACTTGAAACTTCGAGAAATTCAGAAGTTTGTAAAAAACATATGCAGAAGAATTTCTTGGTTTTGAAAATCAGAATATTCGATGAAGGTAGAGATTTGAAAACTATATGTTATTTCAAGGCTTAAAATTAGATCGGATCTTGGTACATTTTTTGCTCAAGAAATTAGTGATACCGTAAGGTTCGACGTAAAAAATGTTAAAGCAACTAATGTTCTTGACAAATTAAAAATTATTTTAAATATAAAGAAAATTGCTCGATTCGTCATAGTAAATTTTTAGGTAAACAAAAAGACGATCATTTTTTGTAGAGAAAAGAAGGCCAATATTTAAAGATAAAATTAAAAATTATTGATGTTTTGCTAACCACCATGTACATTTCTTTCTGAGTCAGCTAACAGTGAGGATATTAAAAAGAGTTGTGAAAATAATGAAGCAGCCGCAAATGAAGATAACAACAAACAAAAATACAATAAAATGTCAAGATGTGGAAATTATTGGCATAAATATTTGAAAGAATTCCGAGCTAGTTACTTTATATGCAACAAATGTCGTATCAAAGGGCATTTTACATCATTTTGTAAGTTTGTTGAAAAATCAAGAAAATTACAAAATACTAAATAAAGTAGAGAAACAGGAATAGCAAAATGATAAATATATATCAGTTCGAATTAATGTCAACCTAAATATCTTAATATACAGGAACAGGAGAAAGATAGTAAGAACTAGATAGTAGCAAGAAATAAAATGTTGAAAAGGAGATGTATAGAGATGTATAATTTTAAAAATAAAGAAAATTGCCGTATTTGTCATAGAAAATTTTTAAATAGAAAATAAGAATACAAAACACAAGAAAATTATTTCATTTATCAGATTGGTATCAACGATGTTTTGCTGACGACCTTATACAGTTCTTCCTAAATCAACTAACATTAAAGATATTAAAAAGATTTTAGAAAATAATGAAGCAGCAACAAAAGAAGAAGCCCAATATGAAGAAGATAGTTTGCAAGTTCAAAACAAAAATACTAAAAATGTCCAAGATGTGAAAATTATTGGCATAAATATTTAAATGAATTAATTTGTTAAAAAATTAAGAAAATGACTAAACTACTGCCCAAGCTGGAATAATCAATGTAAATAAAGTAAAGACACAGGAACCGCAAAATGATAAATATATATCAGCTCCAATTAATGTCAAACTTAATATAAGATAGATATAGATAGTAAGAAGTAGATAGTAGCAAGAAATAAAAATTTTAAAAAGGGATTAGGTTGACATTAATTGAAATATTATATTGATAGCTTAGTTTAAGCTTCAGTCAATAAAGATTACATAAAATATTATTATTTGTAATCATTACAATATTACAAATTAACTGCTTTCTTAAAATAGGTTAAGCTTTACACCAGTATAAAAAAATGTGCGCTATCTGTCCTAGACTTACCCTAGTTTTTTTATGTCGACACGCCGCTGTTTAAATTAATTTTTTTACTTTGTGGAAAATACCAGCGGCTTCAAAGATATTCAAAACAATTTCAACACCTAATAGCCGCGCACTCGTAACAACTTAATCTTTTCAACATAATTATTAATAAAGCCTTTACAACCATCGGGATTATAAAAGGTATACGCGGTAGCAATTTAAAAATACTCATGACATATCGGCGGCTTTCAAGCGTTCTCCTTTTGCTCGTTTGTCAGTTCTCAAGCAGCTTTGTCTCAGTCAAAACAAGTATTTTAACGTTTTCAACCCTGCGACGAATATGCTGGCTGAAGTCTTGCGTTTGATATTAATCAAAAACGTTATTTTTGAGGCGGAAAACTCTAAACTAAGAGGCAACCACTATCCTGTTTACGCAATTATTTATGCCAGGCACGGTTTTTGATGACTCCTTTTAGTATGTATTTTTATAAATTTTGTGTTGTGTTTTTTATTTTATAATCTAAGCAGTAAGACTAATTAGCAAATTTATTTTTAACTTAATTTACTTTAAAACTAATTAAAGCCTAGTATTCATTTTACAGTTTTCCTCGCTTTAATTCAGCTGTAAATCAAATATTTTTTTTGTGTTTATAGCATTATTTTATTTTATTTAGTTTACTATCGCAAACAGTTCTTTCATTTTTTTTTCGACCTACAAATAGCTCAGTATTTTCTGGAGGCTCAATTTCTTGCACAACCACGTGCCAATAGAGGCTATCTGCATAGGTTTTTGCGTTTTTTTTTATAGTCTCCACCACAGTTTCAATTTTTAGATTACGATGAATGTCACTATTTTGTACATATGGAGGTGCAATATCATTCTTTTTAGTAGGTTGGAGGTACTTTGTTTTAAAGTTTCTGTACAAGTAAAATGTTATATATAGTTGATGTTGTATTAAAGTGACACCGCGTCATCAAAACCTTGATGGGCGGGAAGGGAGTAGAGGGGTACATACAGTGGCACGCACTTCCTTTAATTTTTTTATTGATATTGATTGCCAAAATGAGGCACTGCACTAATTAGTCATTAGCTTACTATTTTACTTGCTTTTTATTGATGTCTTCTTCTAAACGATTTCATTAGAAAGGAACATATATACTATTACCTGGTTGTTACGAACATATTATTGATTTAGCAGGGCTTTGAGGTTTTCTATTCGTTGTTGTTTTTGACAGTATGTCAAATTATGACGGAGCTTTTCACAAAACAAATTACCGTCTTTGCAACTAAATCAATATTTGCGCACATTTTAATATAATTTTGGATCCTCTTTTATGTTTCGGATCTTTATTTATCAGGTAAGTACCTATTTGATTTCTCCTTTAAAAGATCGTAGTGTTTTATCTTTCGAACATTAAGCCCCGAGCGGCACACTCCATGTACAAAGTGAAACACTAATTTTTTAAGGCTTCTTTACTTAAATTTTGCCGCAGAATTTGGTTTACCATAGCTATGACGCGGTGCCACTTAAATAGAACATTAACGTCGCTTTTAGTACCTACACGCCAAAGATAAATGTCGTGAGTCCATACTGGTTCCAGTAGTATATATTATAAATAATTAATTTGAACTTTCTTTTAGATTAGTCGTTACATTTTTTCAAACTTTAACTCATATGTTCTTCGTTTTTTTCTATGTTGTCAATAATTGTCGGGTCTAGGAAAATTTTGACAACAAAGATTTAATGTTATAATCTAATCCAGTATAACTAATTAGCAAGTTTTAATTTTAATTAAAGTTAAAAAAGCCTAGAATTCATTCTACAAATTTCCTGGCTTTAGTTCAACTGCAAATTAAATATTTCTTGTGTTTATAGCATTATTATTCTTTTTTAGACCTACAAATAGCTCAGTATTATCTGGAGACCCAATTTCTTCCACAACCACGTGCCAATAGAGGCTACCTCCATAGCTTTCTGCGTGCTTTTTTATAGTCTCCACCACAGTTTCAATTTTTAGATCAAGATGAATGTCACTATTTTAAACATATCAAGGTGCAATATCAATCTTTTTAGTAGGTTGTACGCAGTGGCGTATATAAGGGGGCGGGGGGGCTGGGGGACCCCCCCCCCCGAAGCTAAGATTTTTTTAGATATTTTCCACATATTTCCTGAATACAAACATAAAATAGCATAAAATACGGCCTCATGGGGTCTCGCCCCCCCCCCAAACTGCCTCGGGCCCACCCCGGGGGGTAGATAAGGGAGATAAGGGAGGACAGCTGCTTCTTTTTAAGCAGGTTTTCTAAAATCAGACAAGGAAATTCAAATATATAATGAATCTGCCCTCCAGTTTCCCTTACTAAGCCTTGGAATTCAGAAATCCCCCTTTCTGTTATGAGCTGGATACGCCCATGTCATGAAAAATTAAAACTTTTAATAACTTAAAATTGCATGGAAAACCCTTTGCAAATGCTCTAGAACTATTTTTTGGATTATTTAACAAAACAATGGTTAAATCTATATTTTTTTAAAGCGACGCACTATGGTCCGAGGAATCAATATCTTGGCCAAAAATAGACCTTTGCAGTTAAACTCTCTAATCACTTAAACGCAAATCAATAAAGAAGTCTAAATTGCTAATATACAATTAAAACATATTTTTTATTACCCCCCCCCCCCACTCTTGCCACCAACATTTTCGTGATTTATACTGCCTAAAATCCCTTTAAAAAAGTGTATTATTTTTAATATGGTCTGCAAATTACACAGCCTCGCAAAAAATTATAAGTTGCAAAACTCAGAGGGTAGACCCCCCAAATTCTCCTAATTTTGGTGCACTAAAATCCAGTTCCCCTAAAAAAATGTTTCAATTATCGAATTTGCCCCTATTAGTCCCCCCTGGGGGGGGGGGGGGGGTAAAATTTGATCTATTATAAAAATTCAAAATATATATATTCTTAAGTATGTTGGTCCGCAGAACTAAAATTTAAGGAATAAAAATTTTATAACCATTCAGTAACCCAATCCCACCTTTTAATCCGTTTATTTGGGGGTCAAAACTTTTTTAATGGACATGAACAGTTTATCATGGAAATGGTCCCCCTTTTTAACCAGGTTTTTTTTTAGATCGGACATTGAAATTCAATTAGAATATGAATTCCCCCCCCCTCTAAATTAAGAAGGCCATGGAATTCAGAAACCTGCCCCCTCTTCTGGTTTGGGTTGAGTATGACCTTGCCCCAGCAACCCTTTTTCCTCCCTAAGAGAAGAAGCCGTAGACACTAAAATAAAAATTCATATAGAAGTTTAGTCGTGCCTATAGTAAGTTCCATACAAAATTTATTTATAGACTCCCACTCCCACGCCTCCCCCTGCCAGGAAGATGCTAAACAGGTTTTCTTGTTCTGGTTGGATTCAGGGAATACCTAATATTGCATTAAAAACTTTTAATGTTCCTAAAAAGTGAAGTTTTTACCTCCACATACAGGGTGAAAAAGAGAGCATGAATCCGATGAATGATATAAATTCAGGATAAATTTGTATTGATCATTATATTTCAGTTTGGGGGGTAATAAGAGCAAGTTAAATAATTAAAACCTATTTTTTTTTTGTTTAACCACCTTAATAATTTTTAACTCAGTTAACCCCTCACCATTCTAAATGGTTCTTTTCCTCCCCCAGTAAAAATTATTCTATATTTGAATTTAGATGCTCCAAATATCCCAAAACCGATGTTAAATGTTTGCAGTTTCTACTAATTTCCTATCTATTTTGGCGGCCATCTTGAATTTTTCCCTTGTTTTTTAAAGTTCATTGCTAAGACAGGAGTTTTGATATCTATGATTCATTTTGCTTCTTTAAAGTTACTTTGCTCATTACTATCTATATAGAAGACACACGGAAACACAAATTAAAATGCACTAGAATAGGCACTTTGTGTCTATCAGAATATGTACGGTCATGTTTAATAACGAATTTGGAGACTATCGCACCTTTTCGCACCAACAGTGTATGTACTCCGGAAAGTACATATCAGGACGAAAATATTTGTACAAAAATTAATATGAAAGTTCGTGAAAGCTTTTTTGTTAGTCCAATGAAATATCGAGAAAAAAAAATTCATACACTTCTGGCACAATTTTTGTATCATTGGTATTTAAAGAATAAATTTAAAATCGCTGTGACTAAAATTATCAAAAAATAAACTACTTACCTTTGGTTAAAAAAGCCATTTTTAAAAAATTTTATAACTCCTCGCACTTCTTAGAAATAGCACATTAAAGTTAGTGAAAAATAATGAACAATAAAAAACAATTGCTGATTCTCAAGAAATGTCAAATTCAAACAACGATATTTCGAAGCCTGCTTTAGCAATGAAGCCAATTATGCTGGAATTTTAAGGTGCCATTATCTAGCTTTAAAAAATATGTAACCAAACAGTTTTATTGGTAAGTTAGTTTTTGCTATTTTTGGCCAAAATATTGGGGTTTCAGACTAAAGTGCGACGCCTTGCATTTTCCATCTTTATTTTCGGCCAAATCAAATTATTCAAATAAAAAAACACAGCTACAAAAACCATTAAAGAGGCCCTTTCTGGCCTGTGGTAAAAGACATTAATCATTGTCCTTTCGATAAACCCACACCCCAAAAAATGTCGCTCGTCAACTGTTTGCCAAACCCTTAATTTAATGGCTTCCAAAGCCACCTATATCTTTCAAGTCAGAGCAGGGATTCCTGTTTTGGAAAACTTACATTTATTTGTCTAAATGTCTCCAGAAATTTGTGTTCTGTTTTTAATATCGGCCTTATATTATTAAACTCATCTAAAAGAAGATATGTAAATTCATCAAAGTAGGTGAAATGTTAAATAATTTTCTTTATAATAAGTTCAATAATAAGAGTCAAATCTGCACATCCTGAGAAAAAAACGCAAATTTGGATATAAATATTCTTTAGTTTATAACTTTGGAAATCATACTAATTTAATGATCTGAGTCCACTTAATTTAATTAAAGAAAGTTTGATTAAATTTTTTATAGTTAAATTATTTTGATTTTTAAAAATTTTTATAGCAAATTAAGCATACTTTAATACTCAGGTTGTTAATGCCCAAGGTGTGTTTCTAATATGTCAATGGGTTGAATATATTCCCATGCCCATACAAATGTATGATATTAAGTTGCAAACGAATTTTATTTTACTTAAAAAAAGTACAAACACGAATAATGCTTTTCTTTAACTTAGAACTAGACTAAAAAATAATACGAAACGTATTATCTCTTATACATTTTAACATTCATTACAACTGGGTGTCTTGTAATCATAGTAACAAATAAAATTATTAATTTTGCTCTACAGATTACAATATTTTTTTACTGTATAAACGTTAAAACTTAAAAAAAAATATTAATGAAGAAGCTAAAATTATAAAAAAAATAAAACAATAAACAAAACTAACAAACAATATACTCCTCCAGACTTAGCTCCTCCACCTGGTTTATTGTCCTCAACACCGCAGCAGTATTTTTCCTTTGGTTCGAAAGACTGACCCTCTGGCTAAAGAACCACTTAAAATTCTGATTTAAAATGTTTGTACTTAAATATTCATTGAATTTTTTCGCTTTGATACTCCAGGGACCAAGTCTCTCAGCCGCAAACAGAACAAAAACATATCTGTGTACGAATTCCCTATATTTACTAAACTTTTCTCTTTCTAGTACGCGTGCAGGCCTACCTGTTTCCTGTGATGTTCTCTCAAGATAGGATTCAGCCAAGGTGTGTCTGCACGTAGCATCCCAAATAAGCCTCTTTCCTAACTTCCAGGGACTAATGAAAGGTCATCAATCCTCTTTCCGTCAGCTCTATACATTTGGGATGGCTCTAGTTCTGAAGGAATCAACAGAACCTAGAGCTTGTTTATTGAGATCATTGTTCATCCGGTGCTTCAACAACCTACCGGTACTCAGCTTGTTTGTCGCAAATGCAGGTATGTTGTTCAACCACCGAAGTACCAATCGTCAAGGCTAGTTAGACGCGAAAGGAGGAGTCTTCCAAATCTCTGCGTTTAACCAGGCAGAACTTTTAGTACATTGGAGAGCTAAAAGACGAACATAAAAGTAAAATAAGCTCTATACTATTTATTTACATACTCCTACAACACCGCAGCAATAAAAAGTTTTTTTTTATGGAAATGCCAGTGACATAACTTGCCCTTTTTGTAACAAGCTTTTCTTGGAAACAAAAGACGCTGCTATATTGCACGACCAGGCTTAATTGGCACTTGTTGATTGGGAAAACACAGCATTCTTTCTCTGGAAATGAACCCCGTACAATATACATACATAATAAAAAGCTTAAAGGAAGCAAGCAACGAAGCTGTTGGATACCAAGAAAATGGAAATAACAATAAGATGTGGTGGACGGAGGAAATACAGGAAATAGTCAAAGAGAAAAAACTCACATACTTGAAATAGCTCAGTACTAAAGAGCAAAGAGACCTGAAAATCTACAGAGAAACCAGAAGACCGCTAAAAAATTTGATACGCACAGAAAAAAATGAAAAGTTCGAGCGCAAATGCCACGATATAAATACACAGGTAGGCAGAGTTCCCAACAAAAGAAAAAGTAAAAACATCCAGATCATCAAACCAGAACAATGGACAGAACACTACAAGGGACTGCTTCACGAAACGAGACCCGAATATCTGTCAGCCTCTCCGAGGAGAGACATAGAAGTACATGGAGAGGAAGTAATCACCAAAAAAGAAATGATAAAGAATAGTATTAAAAACCTTAAATCCGGAAAAGCTAGCGGACCTGGGGGAATATATGCTGAAATGCTCAAATATGGATTAGAGAAACTACTAGAAATTCTCACATATATTATCGATCAATGCATAAACGGACATCCAGTACCTGATGATTGGAAAATTGCATTCATATCAATCAATTACAGAGGAATTTCAGTAACCAGTACTCTAAGTAGATTGTACGGTAGAGATCTAATAGTGAATGATTTTCATGAACATGAAGAAGAAGAGCTAAGTAGGTTTTGTGCAGGCAGATCTTGTAGTAATAATGTTTTTTGTCTTAAACAAGTAATTGAGAAAAGGAGCGCCAGAAATATAAAGACCATGTTACTGATGCAGACGTACAAAAAGCATATAATACCGTTTCAGTAGAAAAATTATGGACAGTGTTGGATCAAACTAATATCAATTATACATACATAAAAGCGCTTAAAGAACTATACAAAATACAACGGGTCAAAATCTAAAATAAAATTGGAATCGACGACCAAGTAATTGTAGCTAATGATAAAGAAGAGATGGAGTATATGATGAGAAAGTTAACAGAAGAATACCAAAAGACACAGTACTTATGCATTGGAAACAAAAAACCTGACAGATGCTGATTGTCATGATCGGAGTAGGTGAAGAGTAGGCGTCGGACATCTTAGAAAAGCGTTCTAAACCGACATAGTAGTAGTATGAACTCCGTAGCATTTTGTGTTCCAAGTGTCGTAGTTCCATGACTAACTACCAGAGGGAAGATATATTTTAAACATGGGCATATTTGACCCAAGTACCTTATAGCTAGAGCGAATAGGACTTTACAATGGACTTACTATGCACCAATTATTCTTTTAAGTATTTTTTTATTTAAAATGGAACCCCTGGCTTGCCCAATTCCATTTAACATCATTATCATCATTATCATTAGTAAGCAAACCTTTTTTAACTTCCAAAAATAAAGCAATTTTGGTAATTTTCTCTCCCAATTTTGGCCGAACGGGTAAATTGTGCTTATCGGCTTAGATCGCCTGCATGTTGATTATCCGACATTATAATAATGTTTTTTTTTATCCGAATATAAAAGCTTTTTCAGTTTATATGTCACGTTATCATGAGTTTAATAATGTTGGTCGAATTAACCAAAAATGTGGAAAGAATTGATGTTGTAATTTGGAAATTATGTCACAAAATGATACGCTAGGTGAGAGCAGGGCAAAACAGGAGCAACTTAAGGTACTAACCAAATACGTTATAGCATAAATACATGTTCAAAGAATCGAAAAGTGAAGCCCTCATAGCTGGCTTTGGAAACAATGGCAAATTTAAATTCGCGAATGCGGATTTTCAAGTGTGCAGGCGTGTCTCTTGTCTTGTAGACACACAGCTGCCCTGTAGATGGAGGCAGTCTTTGTTGGTAATGTCCTGTCATTTCAAAAGCCACAAAAAAAATATGACAAAAGTTGGCACGCGTCACCCTAATCATAATAACCATTTAGGGGTTTCCAGGAGTCTGTGCAAAAATTGAAAATTTATTTTCAAATTTTGGGAAGAATTTCTTTGTTTTAAGCACGGCTAGGTATACTTCATTCTTTAAAGTTTAAGTTTTGAACGTACCTTATTCCATTCTATAAGTACCTAATTCCTTCTCGAAATATAACAAAGGCTTTCGAAAGGTACCACCTGGATTCTTTAATACAGTGTCAAACTCATTTTAAAATTGTTAGCGGTTACTGTTTATATTAAGGACTTGAAATCATATTATTATTGTAACATTTTCATTATTACTGTGAATAATCACAATTATAAACCTTTACATTTTAGTTTGATTTTATATGTCAGCCATTTGAAACACCACAAACAAGCTTTTGGAGACCATTTGAGGACCAAGGAGGAGAAGAAGCGGTGGTACCATTAGAGTCTGCGGAATTAAAACCTTCTATGTACATTTTTTATATGGTGAAAAAAGTACCACTACAAACGTTTTTATAAAGAACAAGTGAAATAAAAGAACAAAAAATTATGCCAGATGTTTTCTGTGTTGTGGCCAGGGATCAAACCTGGAACCTCTTGCTTTGTACGCAAACGCTCTCCCAATTGAGCCACCAAAACAACATATGTATAATTTGGTAAAACCTTAACTATATATGTGTCGTTAGTGTCACAGTATAGTATTTTTTTAAATAATTTTTCGTTCTTGATGATTTTGAGTCCTTGCATTATTGCATTACTAGGTTGGAACCATATGGAAAACTTGTTCACTTTTAACTTTAGCAAAGAAATTTTCTCTTCATAAAAAGTGCTGCATGTTCTAAAACCTTAAATCCAATCATACAATACATACAAGGTTTGTCAAAAAATATAAATTTTGCTTAAAAGTAAAATACCTTTATTTTCTTCAATATCGAAAATAGTTGTAAATAAAAGTTAATCAGAACTAAAAACTGTTTAAATATGCAATTATATCAATTTATAATGAAAAATTATGTTTAGTTGATTTTGACTAGTTTTTCTACATTATACAGTGAAAAGGTAATAAGGCCACTATTCTTATGTGTTTTATATATTCTAACCATTGAGTTGTATAACGCCCTAAAAGGGCGTTAGAGACGGAAAGACAAGGCATTTTTTATTGACCCTATCCAATTTGGTTCCTATGGTCGGGTATTTCTTTTACAATAAAAACAGAGATAGACATTATTGAACATGTGAAACGGACAAAGATAGGGTGATTTTGCATGCTAATAATACCCTAGATAATATAAGGGTACTTTTATCTCTTTCACACTGACGGCATAAGTGCGACAGAAAAGCAGCTGGCTACCTTTAATCCACCTGCCGTATTTTGAGTGATTCTACCTGTTAGTCCGTGTATACAGGGAAAACTGATAGACAATGTTGTCTAAGTACGGAAATGATTTTTTTTGAATTTTGTGCGGGAATATTACAAAAAGAAATCTTAAAACGTTTAAAAACAAGTTTAGAAGTAACTATTTGAGTTTAAACATGGTCCAAAATTGTTTTTTGTGCAAAAGAAGAAAAAAAAATCCATAAAAAAACAACATTTCATGGGTAAGTCGTCTTGACAGATAGTTTTTCCTAAAACACGAGAAAGTTCAGTAGCGTCACGATAGATAGTTCTTTCTGCGACCGTGCGATTTTACCCTCACACATTTTGATTCAGAAAGTGTCACTTTTTTTTGCATTGCATGAAAATTAACAAAAAGTATTTGATTTTCTTAAAAATGATTTCTTTTTAAATTCTTACATACCGATTTTTTATCCAGTTGTTTTTGTTTTTTCGAACCAAACTTTTGACATGTCACGGTCGAGTTTCATACATCTTGATGAATTGTTACACACACTGATCTATGTTTTTATAAATTTCGATAAATTTAATGTTTTTTGCGGACTTTACAGTAATTTTAAGTTAAATTTTGGTCTTTCATCGCGAAAGTATATATTTATTATTATATGACCACCGCGACCGGTCTACAGGCCGGTATCATATGTTTATGTCCTTCTAATGTCATTTGCATGCTGTCTTACTTAATAAGGTCACTTAGTTTAATTAATAATTTTGTCCTACATAATATAAAAGAAGAATAGAAACCAACAAAAAATTGTGACACTTCGATTACCCATTTTCTTTGATTGCGATGGATTAGGGTGACCAGATTACGGTTTATTAGGGTGCCCAGAGTGCGCAAAAAAAGATTTTGAAAAATTTCCCTAAAAAAATTGAAGACCAAACACTCACTCGCCACTCAATGTTTATGGTCGCATACACTAATCCTAACTCGATTTCCGACGATTATGGACAATGGTTACCCCCTGGACATAAACCTAACAACTTTTACTATATTTATTAACAATAGGTAGGTTAGGTTTGGTTAGGTTGGGTTAGGTTGGGTTAGGTTGGGTTAGGTTGGGTTAGGTTGGGTTAGGTTGGGTTAGGTTGGGTTAGGTTGGGTTAGGTTGGGCTGGGTTGGGTTAGGTTGGGTTAGGTTGGGTTAGGTTGGGTTAGGTTGGGTTAGGTTGGGTTAGGTTGGGTTAGGTTGTGTTAGGTTGTGTTAGGTTGGGTTAGGTTGGGTTAGGTTGGGTTAGGTTGGGTTAGGTTGGGTTAGGTTGGGTTAGGTTGGGTTAGGTTGGGTTAGGTTGGGTTAGGTTGGGTTAGGTTAGGTTAGGTTAGGTTAGGTTAGGTTAGGTTGGGTTAGGTTGGGTTAGCTTGGGTTAGGTTGGTTTAGGTTGGGTTAGGTTGGGTTAGGTTGGGTTAGGTTGGGTTAGGTTGGGTTAGGTTGGGTTAGGTTGGGTTAGGTTGGGTTAGGTTGGGTTAGGTTGGGTTAGGTTGGGTTAGGTTGGGTTAGGTTGGCTTAGGTTGGGTTAGGTTGGGTTAGGTTGGTTTAGGTTGGGTTAGGTTGGGTTAGGTTGGGTTAGGTTATATTAGGTTATATTAGGTTGGGTTAGGTTGGGTTAGGTTGGGTTAGGTTGGGTTAGGTTGGGTTAGGTTGGGTTAGGTTGGGTTAGGTTGGGTTAGGTTGGGTTAGGTTGGGTTAGGTTGGGTTAGGTTGGGTTAGGTTGGGTTAGGTTGGGTTAGGTTGGGTTAGGTTGGGTTAGGTTGGGTTAGGTTGGGTTAGGTTGGGTTAGGTTGGGTTAGGTTGGGTTAGGTTGGGTTAGGTTGGGTTAGGTTGGGTTAGGTTGGGTTAGGTTGGGTTAGGTTGGGTTAGGTTGGGTTAGGTTGGGTTAGGTTGGGTTAGGTTGGGTTAGGTTGGGTTAGGTTGGGTTAGGTTGGGTTAGGTTGGGTTAGGTTGGGTTAGGTTGGGTTAGGTTGGGTTAGGTTGGGTTAGGTTGGGTTAGGTTGGGTTAGGTTGGGTTAGGTTGGGTTAGGTTGGGTTAGGTTGGGTTAGGTTGGGTTAGGTTGGGTTAGGTTGGGTTAGGTTGGGTTAGGTTGGGTTAGGTTGGTTTAGGTTGGGTTAGGTTGGGTTAGGTTGGTTCAGTTTGAGTATGTTCGGTTAAGTTCCGCTAGGATTGTTTAGGTTAGGTTTAGCTATATTCGGTTAGGTTCGGTTCAGTTTAAGCAAATCGAACCGAACCAAACCGAACCGTTAGATTCGGTTTGATTTGGTTCATTTCGATACGGATGGGTTCAGTTTGCTTTTGTTCAGTTAGACCTTCGATAAATTTTAAAAAAGTAAATAATTATTAATTTTTAGTGTTTTAAGGAATAAAAATTGATATAATGTTCAATTAAACTAATTTTTATTTGTAAAAATGTAGGAATAATAATTTTCTTGATTTTGTTTTGAATTTCATGCTTTTTTAAAAATTGTGCATTTTCATAAAAGGACCAAAAAAACTGACCCGATTTGGATCAGTGACCTTAGTTATTTCAAGTTTTTGTTGACAGCTGATAGACGTCAGGGACCGTTTTGTTTCAGTTTGAAATGAGAAAATGCTTCTTTTGTAGCAATTTGTATGGGTTTTAATGGGGTTTTAAGAATGTTTCAATTTCAATTTTTTTAACAAAATCAACGATAGTCCGCAATTTTTTTTTTAGAAATCACTATAAAATGGTCTAAAATTATCATTTTTCAAAAAACTTCGTAGTTTTAAGAAAGGTGGTAAAACGTACCAGACCCCTGAAATGTGTTGCAGTCTAGGACAACTGGGCGCCGCCAACTCGGCGCCACCAACTGGGCGGCAGGCCAACTGGGCGCCGGGCCAACTTGACGCCGAGCCAACTGGGCGCCGGACTAAAATATTTTTTCTTGATAAAATGTGCAGATGAAAAACAACCTTAAAAAAATTAAAGTGGCGGATCCAAAATGGCGGACTTTCTTATTTAAGCATCGATATGTATCGAATATGGAACTTGGCGGTGTTTCAAGTCGCAGAACACTACACCTACCAAATTTCAACACTCGACTTAATAGATGTTGAAAGTTTTGTATAAATAACATATTTATTTTGTTTTTATCTGCACATTTTATCGAAAAAAAATAGTCCGGCGCTGAGTTGGCCCGGCGCCCATTAGGCCCGGCGTGGCGCCCTGTTGGCGGCGCCGAGTTGGCCCGGCGCCCGGTTGTCCCATTTCGAATTGAAATTTTTAGTTCCGAAATTTCATCTGACTCGAGCATAACTTGTAGTCCACCCAAGAAAAGAAGAGTTGAAGAAGGCCCTTGTTCAAAGAAAGAAAATATTTTACCTGGAAGGTACAACATTTGTAAAGTTCTAAGATGAAAACAATAATTTTAATACATCCACTGCACTTAGCATGCTTAGAAATTCTTTTTACTCTTTTTTTTACTGAAGAGAATTTTGTAAACACACACAAGTAAGTATTCATGAATTATTTATTATTCAAACAGAAAATTGTTGATAAAAAAATTCTAGTGGAATTCAAAATTTTTATTTTGCGCCGCCACTGCCCTTTTTTATCCAAGACAAGCAAATAGAATATTTTTGCGATGTTTCCGGACTCACCAAACCGAAATTCTATTTTCATCCCTATTTTGCTCATTAAATTCTTACTTGTATTTGGTCAATTGCGATAAAAGCTTGATATAATGGCAATTTTGGCCCATGCCGGGTCTACCCGTAGGGTATAGAAGTCAATGATTCTAACGCATTTTGACGGTTACAATAATCCATTTGACTAAGTTAAGTCTAACTACAGTTTTTACATTGTTATTATTGAAATACATATTATGAAAAAAACTGAAATATTTTATTTTTAATGTAAATGGTTGTAACTGCATATTTAAACAAGGCTTTTAGTTTTGATTAACTTTTCTTTATAACAATTTTTGATATTGTCAAAAATTTACTCTTGGTCAAAATGTATATTTTTTGACAAACCTCGTATGCGACTGAAAAAATTTGATATCTGACGATTGTATTTTAAATTTTAGAACATGCAGAACTTTTTATAAACAATAACTTTTTTCCTAAAATTAAAATTAAAAAAGTTTTCCCTATGGTTCCAACTTAGCTAGACAACATGTATATAACCTGTTATAACAATTCATCCTGTACCTAATGTTACATTTAAATAAAATCTATAGTATCTATCTATTAATGATTATTATACGTATTAAGCATCAACTTTTATTAAACGTTTTATTTTACTTGACTATATACTATTAAAAGTTCCCAGTCCTGCCCATATTCTCTTTTATTTGTTTAGGATTCCTTAAAGGGTTTCACACTTCAAATTTTATTATGGTTTTTTTTGGTGGCTTTTTGAAATAAAAGGACTTTATATACAATTTTTTTCATATCAATAGAATCCTATGTAATCCTAAGTTGATTCTCAATCTAACATTACAACCATTGAAAAAACTAAAATTTTAAAAAAGTTTCCCATGGAACATTTGTTGTAGATTTTTCATAAAAAACTTTGTCACGTCACCCCTTCTTCTGGAATTATAAGTTTTTAGAGGTGGTAATGCTAGGTTGCATTACCACCCGATTCTATAAAAACGGATGGCGCAACAAAATTAAGTATTCCTTCACGAAAAATCTACGACAATTAATGCATATACATATTCCTAATATCCAAAGTCGGTATGCGGAGTTAAAGGAAGTTTAAAAATTGACCTGAAACTTAACATCCCCGTTTCTTCCCGTTCCCCTATACTACAACATTTTCTTACCGCATGTCTTCCGAAACTTGACACATAAACCCACAGTTTTTACCGTAAATTTAGTTACGCATATCCATAAAAGGCGAAAAATAATGCACAGGATAGAATGCTTAAAACAATAGCGAGAACCAGAAAAAAATTAAACTAGGTTATACAAAAATTATCAAATCTGAGGGCACGGCAGTGCCTCGCCAAGTTCGCGCAACTGCTGTACCATCTTTTCTTTAAACATTTCAGCCCATATTTTTAAAAATTCAAATTTTGCACAGTCGTAGACCTTCATAGAGTTAACAACCCCTCCAAGATTGATTGACTTCCATGAAGTAGTAAAGTAGTTACAAAATTTCAAAAAACTTCGAAGTTGCCACTCATTTACTCACTTATGTATAGATCATCAAAATTCTACTGTACTTCCAGCTTTGTAGCATAAAGCTGAAATTTGGCAGACTGATAGAAATTATGTCCAAACCCTTGGAAAACAAATCAAAAAACTCCAAAATTCTAATTTACTCCCCTCCCCTATACTGTCGTCATAAGCAAAAACACAGTAAGTACATTTGATAACTCACATTCTAAGGTAACACTCTATTCAAAATATATTATCTGAGATTGTTTGACTGTGAAATATCAAATATCTCTACTGTGTTTTTGCTTATGACGGCAGTATACATGTAAAATTATGTAAAAGTAACAATGCGCACTTCCAGAAACGCTAGAGAGCTGAGCTTTGGCAGACTGGTGGGAACTATGATAAAACTATAGGAAAAAATTAAAAAACTCCAACATTTTAATTAACTTCCCTCCCCTATAAATGGAAAGTTATGTAAAAGTAACATTGTCCACTTCCAGAAACACTAGAGAGGTGAGCTTTAGAAGGCCGATAGGAACTATGATAAAACTATAGAAAAAAATTAAAACACTTTAAAATTCTCATTTACTTTCCTCCCCTAGAAATGTAAAATTATGTAAAAGTAACACTGCCTTCTTCCAGAAACGCTAGAGAGCTGAGCTTTTTAAGACTGATAGGAACTATGATGAAATTATAAAAAAAAAATTAAAACATCAAAATTTTAATTTACTTTTGTTCCCTATAAATGTAAAGTAATGTAAAAGTAACTTTGCCCACCTTCAGAAACATTAGAGAATTGAGCTTTGGAAAGCCGATAGGAACTATGATAAAACTATAGAAAAAAATTAAAATACTCTAAAATTCTAATTTACTTCCTTCCCCTATAAATGTTAAGTTATGTAAAAGTAACACTGCCTACTTTCAGAAACGCTAGAGATTTGAGCTTTTTAAGACTGATAGGAACTATAATAAAACTAAAGAAAAAAATTTAAAAACATCAAAATTTTAATTTACTTCCGTTCCCTATAAATGTAAAGTTATGTAAAAGTAACATTGCCCACCTTCAAAAATACTAGAGAATTGAGCTTTGGAAGCCGATAGAAACTATGATAAAACTATAGAAAAAAAATATTCCAAATTTCTAATTTACTTCCCTCCCCTGTAAATGTAATGTTATGTAAAAGTAACATTGCCCACTTCCAGAAACGTTAGAGAGCTGAGCTTTGGAAGGCTGATAGCAACTATGATAAAACCATGGGAAAAAATTAAAAAACCTCAAAAAGTTTTGAACAATAGTCCGCATATTTTACTACTTCATAATTTAAATATTATCTAAAAGGAATGAAATCATAACAAAAAAATGTCTGAAAAATTGAGATAAAATTAAAACTTGGCTCCAATACAAATTTTAAAATGAAAGGTTCTTACTAGTTTGGAAATGTTTTCCTAAACTTGGCTATTACGGCTGCAAATGACTCTTAGGCACAGTGTTAAATTGAACATAAAGAAGTTTGGCTATAATAGCAAAGTTTAAGAAACGTTTCCAGACTAGTAAGAACCCTTCATTTTAAAATTATCTTGGGGAACTTGTCTTTACTTTTTTCTCAATTCTTTTTACGGAATATCATTTTTGCGTACTTGGCTTTTTTTACATAAAATCCTTTTGTTAGGATAAATACTTTCTTGGTCAAATGAAGGAACATTTCACTAACAGTCTTAAGCTGTGCATTAGCCGCATCTTAAAAACCGGAATTATCATCTCCAGTTTCTACCGGGGCATTATCTCGTTTAAAATCAACAGGCAACCCAATAATCAAAACACGATTCGATAGCATTGATTTATGCCCTTGATTAAGACCTCTCCTTTATATGGGAGATATTAACGTTGCTCGGTTCTCAGCTGTTTCTTGTTTTTCCTGTGCGATGACTTGTTTCTTAGTCATTCTTGTTTATTTATTACATGATGCACTGAAAAATTTACAAATCCACTAAACATGAACATTTTAAAATTATAATTAGACCCCGTTATGCAATAAGGAACCAACTGACTCCAACTGACTCTCTTACTGTTTTGCGAAAATCGCGAAAAACAGGCGTGAGTTTTACTCCAATTTAAATTTTCATAGTTTTGCAAGATTGCTGACATGATAAAACTTTGAATCTTTATTCCAGAATGATGAAGCAGTAATTTTCGTTTCAATCTTGATTTTTTGGAAATTGGCGGTTAGTTCCTTATTGCATAACGGGGTCCAATTATGCAACAATAAAAAATTGTAACATTTGATACATCCAAAAAACAAGTTATAATTAACTTGCGTAAATCCAATTAAATATAAAACAAAACGTTAAAAAAATGAAAATCTAGAACGTATCTTTATGACAATACAATACTAGTTCATGAAAAATTTCATACGTTCACACAACCAAGGGCAGATCTGGGTGAAAATCTTGGGGGGGGGATTGTCCACAAGAAAATTATTTCTTACATAATTTTTCTAATAAATAACAAAAAGTGCATATTTTTTGTTCTAGAGGGGTAATTACCACGTTACAACCCCCCCCCTCAAATCGGCGCTTGCAAACAACATACAAAAAAAACTCGAATGTGAAGGAATTGTAAAAGTTCATTCCTTTATAATCAAATGTTATTTTTAATTTAAGTTGAGGAAAAATGCAAAGATTCATTTGTTTACTAAAAGTGCCGTTAAAGGAACTATTGGTGGTACACAGGAAAAAGAGATTTGTGAATTTATCTATCTTACTTAGATAAATACCTAAATATGCATTTTACTATTATTTTACAGGAATCCAATATTCTAAAGAGTAATATATTTATATTAAAAAGTATGTTCTACTACATGCATATTAAAAAGTGATGTAATTTATATTAATTTTTTAAAATATTCGATTTCTGTAATTTATTTCTCATAACAAAAACATTTCATGTAAAAAAAAGCCAAGTACGCGAAAATGGTATTCCGTAAAACCAAGTTCCCCAATAAAAATTTCAAAATAAAACTTACTAGTTCGGAAATGTTTTTTTAAATTGTGCTATACAGTCAAACTTATTTATGTTTAATTTAGCACTATGCCCAACACTTATTTGCAGCCGTAATAGCCAAGTTTAGAAAAATATTTCCAAACTAGTAGGAACCTTTTATTTTGAAATTTGTATTGTAGAACTTGGCTTTACTTTTATCTCAATTATTTTTACGGATTTTTTTTTTACATGAAATGTTTTTGTTAAGAATTCACTACTTTTTAAAGGATTTGGATAATATGTAAGTTTTAAATTAGTAAATAATGCGGAATATTGCTCAAAACTTTTGCAATGCCTTATTTAAAATTTTGAGATTTTTAAATTTTTTCCCATGGTTTTATCATAGTAGCTTTCCAAAGATCAGCTCTCTAGCGTTTCTGGAAGTTGGCAATGGTACTTTTACATAATTTTACACATATAGGGGAGAGAAGTAAATTAAAATTTTGGTGTTTTTAAATTTTTTTCTATAGTTTTATCATAGTTCCTATGAGTCTTCCAAAGCTCAGCTCTGTAGCGTTTCTGGAACTGGGCAATGTTAATTTTACATAAATTATATACATTTATAGGGGAAGTAAGTAAATTAAAATTTTGGGGTTTATAAATTTTTTTCTATAGTTTTATCATGGTTCCTATCGGCCTTCTAAAGCTCAGCTCTCTAGCATTTCTGGAAGTGACCAATGTTACTTTTACATAATTTTACATTTATAGGGGAGCGAAGTAAATTAAAATTTTAGGGTTTTTAAATTTTGTTCTATAGTTTTGTCATAGTTAACGTCAGTCTTTCAAAGCTCAGCTCTCTAGTGTTTCTGGAAGCGAGCAATGTTAATTTTACATAATTTTGCATTTAGGGGAGCGAAGTAAATTAAAATTGTGGGGTTTTAAAATTTTTTCCTATAGTTTTATCATAATTCCTATCAGTTTTGCTCAGTTCTCGCCATAATCAAAAGCTGTATCGTTTTTTGCTTCCGGGACCTAACGTTTCAATGTTATCAAAATTAAAATGTTATTATTAACGTTGTAGGCCTTACTCATTTAAAATGGCGTCAACGTGGATGCATGCAGGGTCACCTTAGAAAAATACACCAGTAATGTTCAAAGAGTGTAACAGTAACATGCCACAAAAAATGTTGACGGTTTACGTTGATGCCACTTTACTTTCTGGTGCTTGGTGGGAATACTGTAGCGGAATAAAAAAAGAAAACAGCTGGCGAAAACTCTGTCCATTATTAATAGAAAATTTCACATTTCGGCGGGCCGGAACGCGCCATTATAAAAACAATTCCTTGTGAAGGATGTTTCCCGAAGGCAGAGAAAAATCGCATCCATTTAGCTGGAGCGCGGAAAAAATAGTGTGTCGAGAACTGGGAAGCAGTCATCAATAGGTTTATCAGTCACCGAAAAAAGGCGGGAAAAACTGGGGAGCTTTCCACTAGGAAATGTACGAATTGACGATCATTTTTTACCCAGTTGACAGTATTTGTTCTCTTTGCCTTGATAAGGCCCCTTTTGTGTTTGAATTCTGAGGGTCATCAATAATGGCGTGTTTTTCTTTGAAGGCTCATTTATTTCCACCACTTAGTTTTTTGTGGCGAAGTTCCTATCTAGTTTTTCCAACCGAAATTAAGACGGCATTACGACTTTCTATGACAGGGGAAGTGCGGGAGACCTGAAAACACCGCTTTACATGGTTAGCATGTCCGTTAGTCCTTTTCATAACTAAAGAAGCAGACAACTAGTTGAGATATTGATTTTTTTCTTAAATTTTTTAGAATTTTTCAAAAGTTTTACACCAGTATTTACTAAAGTGTCTACTATCCTAGGCATACAAGTTTAGATTTTGGTTAAAGGTTTAACTGATTTTTTTCGTAAATGCAATAGTTTTTAATATTTATATAAATTGTTTATAAATATCTTGCGTTATGAGTCATCGTTTTTCGTTGTAACAGAGACATTATTTCCACACAAAGGTTAGAAATAAGTAAAAAGAATATAATATTTGGGTTTAAATATGGCTACCAAACGTGATTAGTTCTTACCGACTAGATTATAAATAATTATATTATATCACATTATATTATTATATTATACAAACCTGTTTGAAAAAATAGCGTTTTTTGATAAGAGGTTACGGAGGATTAAAATAAATAAAAAATACTCTGCCAATATATGGGCCCCTAAGCTCACACTAGGTACTATAGTTATAGTGTACGTGTGAGCTAATATAACTAAAAACTGAAATATATTTTATTCAACTCCAGAATAAATTACCTTTTGTTTGTTACCACACAAGCTATGATTTGACTTAAAGTAAAATTTTTGAAATCTACCCCCACCCTTAAAAAAAACAAAAACTAAAATGTATTTTGTTAAACTCCGGACTCAATTACCTTTCGCTTGATATCACACATATTTTCACTTAAACTCTAATTTTTAAAATATAACCCCACCCTTTTTTTAAAATAAATTAAAATGTATTTTGTTTAACTGCAGACTCAATTACCTTTCGTTTGATACCACACACGCCATATTTTCACATAAACTCTAATTTTTGAAATCTACCCCCACCCTTTTATTTGGTTTGTGTTCGGTGGATTTTGTTCATTTTTAAATGGGACCATCTCGACCCCAGGCCCAGCCTAGGTACCAAATTTCGTTATAATCGGCCAAGCGGTTTTTGAGTTATGCGCGTTGGTCGTTACAGACAGACATACAGACAGACAGACAGACAGACAGACAGACGGCGCAACAAAAAAGTTTCAAAATCATCTGAAACGCAAAGATATATAAAAATTTTTGAAATCGGAGCAACTTTTTTTTTCTCGAAAAAATTAGGATCACCATAGCCCACACTACTATAGTATAGTATATGTGGGAGCTAATATTATAATACATTTTTTTTGATATTTTAATGTTGTTAATTATCAGGTAGGTCACGGATGGTTTGTTTATTAGCTCACACATATACTATACTATAGTAGTGTGAGCTATGGTGATCCTAATTTTTTCGAGAAAAAAAAAGTTGCTCCGATTTCAAAAATTTTTATATATCTTTGCGTTTCAGATGATTTTGAAACTTTTTTGTTGCGCCGTCTGTCTGTCTGTCTGTCTGTCTGTCTGTCTGTCTGTATGTCTGTCTGTCTGTCTGTATGTCTGTCTGTAACGACCAACGCGCATAACTCAAAAACCGCTTGGCCGATTTTAATGAAATTTGGTACCTAGGCTGGGTCTTGGGTCGAGATGGTCCCATTTAAAAATGAACAAAATCCACCGAAC
Source organism: Aspidapion aeneum (assembly GCA_963576565.1). NCBI lineage: Eukaryota > Metazoa > Arthropoda > Insecta > Coleoptera > Brentidae > Aspidapion > Aspidapion aeneum. The sequence goes on from OY755040.1 coordinate 118,708,886, forward strand.
AGAAACCAAATAAAAGAGTGGGGGTAGATTTCAAAAATTAGAGTTTATGTGAAAATATGGCGTGTTTTTTTTTTTTTTTTTTTTTTACGGGTATGCGCACTCGCAAGGAGATCCCTATCACGCTCGAGAAGCGGCAAGTGCGCGGAAATATTGGTGTGTGTTGGTTTTGAAACGGTTCAGGTTGTAACCTGCAGGGAAAACTGTCGCAGGGAGTTTATTCCACAGCGATGATGTTCTCCAGAGATATGAATTCTGATATAATGAGGTTCTTGGTGCCTCTATTTTGACAATAAATTGATGGTTACCGTCTGTTTGACGTGTTCGCCTAGTAGGTGCTACTCCCGGGGGGATCATACGTGCCAACTCTTCAGAGCATTTTCCGTGATAATACCTGTAGAAGAGAGATAGATCGCCCACAGTTCTTCGATGTTCGAGACTATCCAAGCTACGGGTAAGTGCGGGGTCATTGATCAGCTTGATAGCTCGTTTTTGCACGGTATTCAAAAGCATTAAGGTATGTTTGGGTGCCGCACTCCATATATGTGAGCAGTACTCCATAGTTGGTCGAATCTGGGCTTTGTAGAGTGTCAGCAGTTGGCTTGGTGTATACAGATGTCTTGTACGAAATAGCACCCCAAGCTTTTGGGACGCCCTTTTAGCTATATCTGCCACGTGACTGTGCCAAGACATGTTGGTCTCTGCAGTGACTCCTAAGATGTTCAACTGGCTCTGCAATGCGACAGCACTTCCAGATAGCATGATGTTTGGCTCACCGGTGCTGGTCTTTTTTGAAAACAGGGCTGCTTGGGATTTCTGCGCGTTGAACTGTACAAGGTTTTTGTTGCCCCAGTCCTCTATTATCTCCAAGTCGTTATTTATCTGTGATATTTCAGTTAGTCTAAGGTAATGGAATTCACGTGCGGAGAGACATGTGGGTGGTATGACTGAGGAGACTACATTGCCATCATCTGCAAAGCAATAAAGTGGATTTCGAAATATAGGTCAACTGGCGATTTACTTACATACGTCACTCACTTATGGCAAAAAGCGATTGAGTTGCGAGGTGAAACAAGAACAATTGCTATAGACATATCTAAAGCATTCGATAAAGTCTGGCATGAAAATCTGCTCAACAAGCTCAAAGCAACGGGATTGTCGCCGAGACTTTGCACTTGGTTTGAAAGTTACCTTGGGGATAGATCCATTTATGTTGCACTGGATGGCCGGAACTCCAACTCTTACCAAATAAATGCTGGTGTGCCACAGGGAGCAATCCTTTCGCCAACACTTTTTCTGATTTACATAAATGACCTCATAGTGATATCAAACGAAAGGTAATTGAGTCTGCAGTTAAACAAAATACATTTTAATTTATTTAAAAAAAAAGGGTGGGGGTATATTTTAAAAATTAGAGTTTAAGTGAAAATATGGCGTGTGTGATATCAAACGAAAGGTAATTGAGTCCGGAGTTTAACAAAATACATTTTAGTTTTTTGTTTTTTTTAAGGGTGGGGGTAGATTTCAAAAATTTGAGTTTAAGTCAAAACATGGCTTGTGTGGTATCAAACAAAAGGTAATTTAGTCTGGAGTTAAATAAAATATATTTCAGTTTTTAGTTATATTAGCTCACACGTACACTATAACTATAGTACCTAGTGTGAGCTTAGGGGCCCATATATTGGCAGAGTATTTTTATTTGAAATCGATCTTTTCATTGATATAGCAGTTTATTCTCGCCTGCTCTTGTTCTAGTTTCTCTCGTACTCGCTAGATGACGCTTCTTGTGAGAGTTTTCTCACTATTTACATAGGATTAAAGACAAAACCGTCTAATTAACTTTGCAAGGGTGTCACATTGACCAAGCAGCCGTCTGAGGAGTCCCATAAGGACGAAATAGTTAACTGTCAACACTATTAGGTTTTCATTAGATCTTGGACCCCCGTGAGGTAAAGCTTTGAAGCTACTCACGTAAAAATATGAAAGAAACTAAAAACCCTTATTTTTACCCGATTAGCCCCGAAAACTTGTTTAATTTTTAATTTTCGGGCACTAAATTTTACATTCTGATTATTTGCTTTTATTCTTTAAATATAAATCAAATTTACAAAAAAATCACTGAACACCACGTGTATTAACAAAATGAAAATTCTCACCTGCATCCATAATCGGTGCGTTTAGCATATTATACGTAATATTCCAATACTCCCTGTTACCCATTTAAACAATGACTGACGTTTGATGCAAACATTCAGAAATAAGAATACAAAAAATTCATAGATACCAAATTTAGATAGATAGAGTTTTTGTCGCCTGTGCGATGATGATTTAACGTGACGAATACACGAATAAAATAATATGTATGTGTAAAAATATAACCAATCAAGACATTTTATCTTAAGGACCGCAAAAAAGATACACTTATGTCCATTGATACTGCTATTTCAAAAATGTTTGCATCATACGTCGTAAGGTACCGTGGGAATTGGAATAATACGTACTATATGGAAATAATATGCAGGCTTAAAAGCAACCACTCAGGATATTTTTTCTTAAGGACCGTAAGGACTTATGTTTGCATCATGCACTGGCAATAGGGTGTTTGACAGTAGTAAAAAATAAATATATATTTATTTTTAGATATCTCTTTAGGTCTTGAGAAAGCTAAAAACAAACTTTTTTGTTTAATTTTTTCTCAAATTCATAGTTCTTTTAATTAAATAAATTCATAGACTTAAAACAATTAGCCACGTGATTCAAAACAGGCGGTCTACCAATCAGCTGGGAGTGACGTCACAAAACAGTAAACGCCTCGAACGAACCTATTTTCTGTGTTATTTTCTTATGGATAGTAATGTTTGCGTTGGTTTAAAGTGCGAATTATCATCCTAAATTAGATTTTAATTTGTGTTTTGCTTATAAAAAACATTTTCAATGGAAAACAAATTTTCCAAAGCCGATAGCTCCAACTTGCCAATACTGAAATTCCTTTATGGTTCATTCATCCAACAACAGTGATTTTTGTTCTGCGGAATTTAGAAACGTTAAAATGTTGATGTAAGTACTCAATGAGTTGTTTTGTATATAACTGAAAGTTTTTTTACGATATTCTTCGCCTACTTTTACTCATTTAGAATTTGAGGTTAGGTTATATGTTTTGCTTTTTTGTTTAATTTGCCACTTACAATAGATTCAATTAAATACCCAATCATTATAATTTTAAGCATTAAGAAACAATCAAAAATTGCTTTTTTAAACCAAATTTTCTAAATACATTCTACATACAGACTAGTCCTGCCTATGCACTGCCTAGTCTTGCATATGCACTGCAAAGTCCTACATTTAGCCTGCATGTGCACTGCCTAATCCTGCATTTAGAGGTACTCCATAGTCCTGTCTAATAACTGCCTAGCACCAACGATTATAAACACAATCGTTGGCAACGATTATAAACACACAGGATTGCTTATTTCCCTTTAACTCTATGTTAGCGTCGCTCAGCGAGACGAACAGTGTCTGCTTACATCACCAGCGGACCAGCTGCTTTGTTTGTATTGAGAGTTCGTGTGAGTTTAAGGTGTTTTTGAAGGTTTTACCTCCGTCTTTTTTGCGTTTTTTCATTTATTTGACGGTGTGGTTGACTATTTAGGAGGTAAATCTGAGGGCAAGGCAGTGCCTCACCAAGTTCACGCGCCGTACCATCTTTTCTTGAAACATTTCAGCCGATATTTGACCTATTTAAAACTCTACTTCGGAATGAGCTACGAATCTCAAACTTTGCATAGTCGTAGATCTCCATGGAGTTAACAATCCCTTCATGTTTAGTTTCATGGAATTGCCAAAAGACCTGAAGTAGTTACAAAATTTCAAAAAACGTCGAAATTGTCACTCACTCACTCACTCATGTATAGATCATCAAAATTCTACTGTACTTCCAGACATGCTACAAAGCTGAAATTTAGCAGACTGATAGAAATTATGACCAAACCCCTGGAAAAAAACCCCAAAATTCTAATTTACTTCCCTCCCCTATACATGTAAACTTATGTAAAAGTAACATTGCCCACTTCCAGATATGGCACACTGATAGGAACTATGATAAAACTATAGAAAAAAAATTAAAAACCCCAAAATTATAATTTACTTTCCTCCCCTATAAATGTAAAGTAATATAAAAGTAACATTGCCCACTTCCGTACACGCTAGAAAGCTGAGCTTTGGAGGGCCGATAGTAACTATGATAAAACTATAGAAAAAAATTAAAACACCCCAAAATTCTAATTTCCTTCTCTCCCCTATAAATGTCAAGTTGTGTAAAAGTAACACTGTCCACTTCCAGAAACGCTCGGGAGCTGAGATTTGGAAGGCCGATAGGAACTATGATAAAACTATAAAAGAAAATTAAAAAACCCCAAAGTTTAATTAACTTCCCTCCCCTATAAATGCAAAGTTATGTAAATTAGCATTGTCCACTTCCAGAAACGCTAGAGAGCTGAGCTTTGGAAGACTGATAGGAACTATGATAAAACTATAGCAAAAAATTTAAAAACATTAAGATTTTAATTTACTTTCCTTCCCTATAAATGTAAATTTATGTAAAATTAACATTGCCTGCTTCCAGGAACACTAGAGAGCTGAGCTTTAGAAGGCTGATAAGAACTATGATAAAACCATAGGAAAATATAAAAAAACTCAACATTTCATGTAAAAAAAGCCAAGTACGCGAAAGTGGTATTCCGTAAAAAGAATTGAGATAAAAGTAAAGCCAAGTTCTACAATACAAATTTCAAAATGAATGGTTCTTACTAGTTTGGAAATGTTGCAATTGCAATTTTAGATCTGAAATATCAAATAAATACCTTTTCGTTACTACATAATATAAGTGTATTTTATTATATCCGCAACAAAAACAATAAATTATACATCTAATGATTTAAATTGGTTAAACTTTTAGAAAAAATCCTACTTCTATTCTAAAACTTTCAACTATTTAAAAAAGAAACTCCAACATATCGTCTGGTAGGAAAATTCACCTCTCAGAGCAAACTCTTGATTTATCAAATCATTTGTTTTGATTGAATGAAATTATTAATTATATTTACTATCACGAATAAAAAACTTGTTTGCAAATAAGCAAGAAAAAAGCGGGAAAAAGTCATGATTGCAATGTGTATTAAATGAAGCGCGCTGAGCAGAGGTCCACTAGTGACGTAAGCAAGGCGCCGCCTACCCCTGAAAGATTCGAGCTAATAAGCATCCTGTCTGTTTATAATCGTTGGCCTAGCACAGCCTAAAAATGTGTACACCTTTCTGCCTATTATAGTTGTTCACCTCTTGTAATAAACATAACCTCAAAAATTTCATCGTCATTTACGAAATACTTATATACATTATAGGCAACGTGAAAAAAATTAATAGAAACAATTTAGTTTTACTCACATCAAAGTTCTAGCCACTTTTTCCGTTCTTTAACTGCTGTAGGCACATGAATTACAAGTGTTTTTATGCAGGTATTCGAACACTGAGGCACTACACACCACTTATAGGACATTTTTTTTATATAAAAAACAGTAAAAACACAGACCAAAAACAAATAAACACTTGAATGCCGTGTATCTGTCCGCGAGTTTACTGCGCTGTGACGTCATTGCAAGGCCACGCTAGAAATGAGCGGCAAATTCAAATCGGAAATTAGAAAACTTGATTTTAAATGTAGTCATGATAAAATATACTATTTTAATTATTTTGTGTAGCAAATTAGGGATCTATGTATCATTCTAAACTATTTTCTATGTTAAATACCCTATTGGAGTTTAGGTGGCATAGCTTGGTCCTTTGGAACTACCGAAACCTGATGGATTTCACCTATGTTTCACCTATGCCTTTGGGAACTGGATTGTTCGCATCGATGACGATGCTTCAATAGACTAAAGATGCGGACATAGTTTGCATTTTAAAAACTCAAAAAAAAGTACATATATAGGAAGATTAATAACTTTCAGGGAGTTATAAGAAGAAGACAACAAGAAAAGTATTTAAAACTATAATTTACTTCTTCTCTTAAGAATAATTCAAAATATCTGAAATATTTTTTTCTTAATTCAACTTTGTTGTTCGCAGCTTTATTAAGAAATACCGAAGCGAGCATACACACGCACAGCGAAGCAAAGTTACCCAACAACCAAAGAAAAATTCTCCGTTATGTCATTAGGCTAATCTTATCTTTAAGTGTCTTTTCTTTTTTCAGCCTACAGGTGGATACAAAGGAGGAACAGCTTTTAAAACAGGAAAGCGATCTGAAGTGAAAAATGATGCGGCTCGCTTTGTGTAATGAAGACGTTCCATTCTCTTAACGCGGTGCTAATGAAAATATATCCGACGCCATCTTTTTACTTGCCCGATGTATGGCTATGCTAATGGAAATAAGACATAAACAGTGTTTGCAAATTTGGTGTGAAACACATGTTCTGTTTAGAATTTATTTGATTTGTAGGATTACCTAGATTTAACAAATTTTTTATTGAATTGTGATAAATAATAAGTAACAACATTAAAATGACAAAAAAATGTTTTATTAAATTTTTTATTTATTCTGATCATCCGTGACCTCTTATCAGAAAACTAATTTTTCAAACCGGTTCGCATGATATGTTTTATTTATTATCTAGTCGAGCAAAACGCATGTAAGTTTTAATCTAATTTACTAGAACATTTTAAATAACTTAGGGTTTACTCTTTTGTTTGCCACGCATTACTTCAATCGTAAATCACAAATTCATTTATTCGTTCATATTATTTTATTTAGTTCACTAGATCAAACGGCTTCACTTGAACTAGCTAGGTCAGTATTGTTTAAAAACCCAACCTATTTTAAGCCCAGATGTCGATTGTCTCTTGTCCTAAAAAAGTTTCAAAGTCCTAAGGCCACTATTTTGAACATGCCACGGCGTGTAGATCAAACTTACAATGTACCAACATACATTAACATTAATCCTTAATATTTTAATGTAAAATTTTAGTATAGCTACACTACCTGTGTCACTTTCTGTACTACAACTCCAGTTCTTAAAATAAGCTGAGTACCAAGTCCCACTGCTTTCAATATTTGTCTATACAGCAATAGTTTGTTATAAAGGGTTAAATTAGACTTCTTTTTAATTGGCCAGTGCATTTTATTGATGGTGAAATTTTAACACACGAAAAGGTGATCTCATGCTTTCAATCATTGATTCTTTACGTCTAATTTGAGTTATAATACCTTTGACAGTGGGAAAGAAGAATTTAAGAGATCAGTTGGATGACTTGGTCGAATTAATACCCTGAGATTTTCTCGTTGGAAGTTTTCCGAAAATTTATCGGTAGTTCAATGCTTAGAACGTTTTCGTACAGAGCAAGAGGTTCCGGGTTCGAGTCCCGGCCGAAGACAGAAAAACATTTTTCTTGTTTTTATTTCTTTTATTCCACTTGTTGTTTATAGTTTTAGGTCCGTGCATTATTTGCAATTTAGTATTTGAGATTTAAATTTTTGTTTCAAAAATCAACGTGGTTTTAGCCAAAAACATTGTTTGCTATTTTTTGGTCCAAGTTTGGCCTTCGTTGCCTGCATTCTGCATTACATTTTTCTACTGTCACTAATCTATCGTCGGCAAATGTTGCTATAAATTAAGGTCTAGTATGCTTTTCTGAGTTAAGTTTACATTTATTTTTTGTAAGTTTGAATATGAATCTTCCTGTTTAACTTTGAATTTGTCTATCAGATATAGTTGATCAGATTTATATGAGATTCTTTTCTAATTATAGCTAATTTTTGGCTTCTTTTTTAAAGTAGCTACGATTTCAAATACCTTTAAGTATCAATTTATTAATAATATTGCCGGTGATAAAAAAATAATAAATTCACCATATCGCTGACCTGGCATAACAATGACGCAACTGCCAAATTTTGATATTTTGAATTAATTATGTCACTAGTTTCAAGATTAATCCCATTATACGGTAAAACTATCTATATTTAGTTAATAGTCCCACTACTTTCATCCCAATGCATTTTCTTCACTTTATTTAAACGTAATAATAAAGAATTTAATTCCGTTTTTCGCCACTCCTGAAAAAATCATATTTTTGCATTTGCGTCATTGTTTTGCCGGGACAGCGATATCAAGTTTTATATGATCCAATATTGCAGAGTTGAGATGGTTCAGTAGAAACACATTTTTTGGACTTGCATTGTCTTGTAGTATGTGTATGTATCTCCCTGTATTTTCTTATTAATAATAAAATAATGCTGAATTGACAAACTATCCCAACAATATTCTTTATATTTTACATATCGTGAATTATTAATAAATCTGATGTGAAATTAGTATGTGTATTAATCATTTATTGCATGGCATAATTTTAATCACGACCGACGTTTCGATTAAACTGTAGTTTACACTTGAAAACGGTTAGAGATTGAACTGAAACGTCATGTTTAGAATAAATAAAGACAATGCAAGCTGAAAATTTGGTTTATATATTTTTGCCCTTTCCGTAAAACACCTCCAACCAATGTTAACTATAAGAACTCTTCAAAGCCTGTTCAAAATTTTAAATATTATTCTTGTGCTTTTCTAACCCTTTTTCTAAAACCAGTGTCTGTACCAGTATCCTTTATTCGGGAACGTTATTAAATCTCGAAAACTTCTCATAAAGACTCGTCATTCGTCATTCCATTAAGATTTAAATACCATCAACATTCATTTTCAAACAATGAAACAACCCCGAGAACAGAATCCGAAAATGAATAATATCGAAAACAGTGACAAAGTAAGCGTTATTGTGTAATGATTTCGACGCATTTATTAAAGATGGAAGTTGCTCGAAAGGGCCGAGAGGAGAACTTGCCGACCAACAAAAGCGAAAGAAAAGGGATGAATTTGTAAAGGAAGCTATACACGTTACACGAAAATATAAAACAAACATCATTTTCGGTCATAGGATATCAACTTTAAATTTAATAAACAAGTGTCTAAAAACCGCAGTTATTCCAGACAAATATTCATACATTAAACCTGTACCAAAAACGGATGAATTCTGTACATGCCTGCACCAAAAGTTAAAAACAGCAAAACGTATGATAAATGAATACTAATAAATGTTTTATTGGATGTTGAAAAGTAATTAGAAGAACTGGTATAGGAACAGTTTTTAAAATTTGTAGAAAGCAACAAAATTTTAGTACAATAACAAACCGGATTTAGTCAAAACATTCTACAGAAATTGCAGTAAAATACGATATGGAAAAATAGTTTTCAAAAAAATAACATTTTGATTGGGGAATTTTTATTTTTCAAAAGAGCATTTGAAGCTATTGACAAGGAGAAGTTATTAAATTTTTAAAATTAATTTGGTATAAAGGGAAACGTATTAGAAAGGTTTTTGTGCAACAGGACACAGCGATACAAAATGTTAAATTCACTATCATAAAAAAAAACAACATAGGGGTTCCACAGGGAAGTAAATTGGGGCCATTATTTTTTATTTTGAATATAAATGATCTGCCAACAGTTTTAAAAAATTGTATGAATACAGATGATACATTACTTTATTTAAAAGGCATTTGAAAACTTAACTATTAGTAAACTTTGGAATGAAAAAATTTTGCACATTGGCTAAAGACAAACAAATTAAAATTGAATTTAAACAAAATAAATTGTATTTTAAATTCAAAATGCAACTAAGTAGATATTGCAACTCGTTCAAATATCTAGGAATAATTAAGGATTCAAAATTAAAGTTTGATAAATACTACAAATATATTCTATTAAAAATTACAATACAACAATATTACCACATTTCCCCTACTGCGTAATTCTCTTGTAGAATTACCACAAGCAAGGACGGCTTCGCTCGCAGAAGAAGCCGGGTTGAAACAGCAAAATTACTTTAATATGGATACCAGGACATCAGCGCATTAAAATGAGGAAGCAGACAGCGACGCCAAAGAGGGGATTGCAGATTGTAGTCCTCCAGTAGACTAATAAAAACTAATGCTCAAAAAAACTAAACGAATGAAATACTAATAAATTGGGGTTCCTGTAAACAAACTCCAGAAGAACGACAATCAAATATTTAATTATATAACCATATCAGCAGAGAAGTCTAAACAGCTTCTAGCAATAAACAGAAACAGGTTAAGACTAAAAGTCGAACTGATTACCGGACACTGTCCAGTAAAATAGCACAAAAAGCAAAGAGATAAAGCAAATGGTAACAACTGCAGATTCTGCAATACCGCATCAGAGCTAGCTCAGCATCTGCTTCCTAAATGCCCTACCTTACTTCATAAAAGACCCTCGAAAGCGTTATTCCATCGCTCCAAGTGGGTTACTGGCCCAATTAACTCCCAAGAAAATAGTTTTATTTAGTAGAAACTTTCAATGCTTGGAGACCAAATGAGATGCAGAGTCATACACAAGACATCTGAGATATAGGATGAGAAGAGCGAACAAGATGTAAGTGCTAACCGGCTTATTAGCCGATACGAGTCCTGGTCTAATCTACAATCTACAAAATAACCGATCCCTTTCTCATCCAGGATGATTGTCGAAATGACGGCTAACAACGTGTCTTTATTAGTCTTTATTCTGGACTGAGATAAAAAAGAGGAAAAAAATAAGGAGAAATACATTTTCTGTAGAAATTTGCATGAAGAAAAAAAGGAAAAAGAAGCAAAAACCACAGAAATTGTGGAGGATAACGTAGAATTATTAGAAAAAAAATAGAAGAACCAGAAGAAGCAACAAATGCTGTAAAAATTCTGAATCGAGAAGAAGGTAAATGTAGTGTGTACGATGAGCCATAGAGATAGGATAGGGGTAGGCAGTGAGTTACATTGAGAAGAGAAAAGCGGCGGCGGTGGCATTGTTGGGCCGGCAACGGTGTTGCGGACGGGAATTGACGAGAGGGCATTATCGCCGGCATCAATCAAGTCGCCGAGTATCAATGCCACCGCTCGCTGCTGCCTGCTTCTCTTCCCACAGGAGAGAGACCCGAAAACTTTGTGTGCTTCGAGGCAACGCAAAGCTTTTTCTCTCTTTGTGTTTGCTCCAAAGGTATTTTTCATCTTTTCTAGTTCCGAAGCCTCTCATCCATCAGACCCAGAAATGCTTTTAATATGTTACGCAAGGTTTTTTTTGCTTAAGGGGACGGAAAGTGTATTTATTCATTTCGTAATAATAGCGGATTAGATTAATTATGTAAAAATAATTTTGAAGGCTTAAAAATGGAGACCAAATAAGTTAAAGTTGTTGAGAATAAAGCAATATACACAAAGTAAAAAACTGCAACTTATCGCAAACATACACTTGACCTAAGCTCCTAACATAATAGATGAAGATATTTTAGAGTCCAATTGAAAATTAAAATTAAACAGGGAGTACGATAAACCACAATCATAGAAGGAGAAGGACGCATCTAAAGAACTTTGAAGAAGTATGCTGAAAATATCCTGGACGCAGTTAGATCCCATTAAAATCAAAAGTACTCTCAAGAAGGCTCATGTTAACTGGATGAAAAGAGTGAAAGTCCTGCCGTCTTTTAAATTAAAAAGAAGGCAGGACTTTCATTTCTTCTATCCAGTTTTCAGTTAGATCCCGCCTGATCCATTAGAAGGATATACTTATACGACATATTACCAGCTCCAGGGACTCACTGACCAGCACTTTGTTGAGGTTATTATTGGATATGCTTCAACCATTACAGGGTGAGTCCGAATCTTTTGTCAAAAACTCGGAACATTTTGTCGAGGCTTTAAAAAGCATCGAATTAGATCCCGACGATAGATTTGTAAGTTTTCGATAGATTTGTAAGTTTTGATGTAGAAAGTCTTTACACCAACGTGCCAATAAATAAGTCACTTAGCATCATTAAAAACCTATTACAATCTGATGATACACTACATGATAGATGAATAATACATTTAATATATGGCCGGAAAATGATGAACTGCAGAGTTTGCTCTACCATCTGAACGGTATTCGACCAATAATAAAATGCACAATGGAAATTAAAAAAGATGCGGCTCTACTTTTTCTGAATCTTCTTGTCAAACGAATAGACAGAAACATTCAAACCAGTGTATATAGGAAACCTACAAACACGGAACAGTACCTAATTTTTAAGTCTAATCATTCTGTTGCTATATAGCAAAAACTTATAAGAACTTTGTATTTAAGAGCCGTAAATATTTGTAGTAATAATGAAGAATTAACCAAAGAAATTAACAACATTAAATAAAACATAAAGTTAAAAACAAACGAAATGTAGCAAATTCTTAAAATAATAATCCGTTGGGTGTTATTAACATTCCATATGTTCAGAGGATAATAAAAACAGTATTTTCATCCGGAAATACGATAAGGAGTTTTGTAACTAAAACAAAACCAGAAATTCCTACAAATAATAAAGAATGTATTTACCAAAACCCATGTGAATGTGGTAAATCATTTATAGGTGAAACGAAACGCCCTCTTCAGGTTAGAGTAAATAAACATCTAAAAAGTACCCAAATATGGGATATTGAAAAATCCGGTTTAGACTTTCATGCATGGTCAAATGATCACAGGTTTCAATGGTCTGAAGCTAAAGTTTTGCATAAGGACTTGCTTTGGCGAAACGAAGTTTATTGAAGCTGCGCTTATAATGCAGAATAAATAAGTTTTCAGTCAACTAAGCACGGACATAGCAAACATATGGAAAGTACTAATCACTTTCACTTTATTACTGACACAAATGAAAGAACATGATATGATCTTAAACGAGAGGAAAACCAAGTATCTACATGGTGATCAGCAGACATGACAAATATCATAAATGTAAAAAACAACCAAATAATTACCTCACAAACGAAAGTCGTAAGATGAATGGGTAAGACTTTAGAAATTAAATAAAATCAACAAATAAATACCAAGAAATATGATGATATAGTTACGCCAAATTTAATTAAAGCACATTAAAATCATCATGAAATAGTCACTGGGTTATCTGAGCCACTAGTACCAGTAAAAATGACAACATTTCTACCTTCAACGAAACCCAACTGTATATAATCGTAAAACTTGCAGGACAAAATCCAATTACCGAGTAAGTTATTTAAAACAGGTCCACCACCGCTGGTCGCGACCACAGAAGCCTTTTCATTTATTTTTATCCATGAATCAAAATTCCTGCAAGAGAGACTGGTCGGTACTGTCACGGCACGACAATCGTTTATCATAAGTCTGCGTGTGTCGCGCCCTGCGGCGCGCTAAGCCTACAAAAATATTTCTTTGTATAATATCTTGTAGGAGATTTTTTTTGGTTGGAGTCCATTTTGGTTGTGTTGGCTTTGTTAGTTTAAAAACATGTTTTTGGTTTGTTTTAGGAATGAACAGCTAGATAAGGCAGCAGTATATATATGAAAAGCCTTATTAATATATGACTTAAACTGATTTCCAGTTGAAATATCTAACTTATCTAAGTTTATTTTTAAGGAGTCACCAGGAACTCCAACCTCTTCTAGCAGCATTTTTTTAAGTTTGTGAATTGTCTTTTTTCCTCAAAATCTGTTGGTACATACATTATTTTCTGCTTCTCTTGTGTTGTTAACATTGACGAATGATTGCATTTTCCATTTCTTAACTTATGCTAAATGACTTGGGATAATTCCATAACTTTCTGCGCCTAAACCAGTTTCATCGACTTTTTTATGCCGCTTTTACAGATTAGGTTGGTGATTCGGTTGCTTATTCAATCCTTTTCTTAACTTAATATCCAAGAAAAAATTAATGGTGGAATACCTACTAAAAACAGAACAGAAATTCTTGAACATGCTTTGCAGGAAACTTCGCTAGTAACTTGAGTCTGAGAACACTGAGAAACCTCTTTCAACAAAAGAATCCAATATTTTAATTTAAAACAGGTTAAATGGATACAATCGTGCAAAAAAACACAAAGAATTAGATAGTAAAACATCATTGCCTTTTTGAAACCATTATAGACAAATTGACATACTACGAGAAGGAAAATTTTAATTTAAAATAATGTTTTTGGCCTTAGGGAAAACCATTGAATGAGTGTCCATCTAATCCAGTACCTAGAAAAAGAGGCAGTGGCAAGTGATGCAACAGCATAGAAATCGATCACCAATAACGCGAGTGACAGAAGTGATCAATCTTTGTAATTTGAAATGACGAGGGTGCTGCCGATGCTAGAAAGTAGCCCTGTTTGAACAAGGGTGCAATGATAATATTTAGGGGAGGATTTTCTTATATTGGAAAGTCGTAATTTGTTTTTCTGTCTTGGGGCGACATTGGTCGATACGATGATTTATGGGTTAAAGAAAAAACTGCTAATAAAGCTTTATTACAAACAGACTTAATATTCCTAAAAATATTCAGCCTAATGTTAATACCTTCAATGTTAATGAAGAGTTTCTGTCCAATCTTATTCTCAAAAAACAAGGGGACAAGAATTCTTCAAATTGTTCCAGAGGTTTGAAAAATCCTTGACAGAAGAAAAACTCAATAACGTACAATAACTAAAAAAAATTTTTTTTTAAAGAAATATTTGTGATCGCGTTTGTTGTTGCATTATAACCCCATGATAAACATGATAAAGTTGACACAAATCATTTAAATAAAGCTGAAGATGAGAAAATTGTAAGTCTTGATAAAAATTTTAAACTTATTACATAAATATGGAATAATACTAAAAAAAATTGGTGGCATCAAAGGAACATTCGATCTTACAAACTTAAATGTAAATAACAAAAAAATTATAAACTTAAAAAGAAGCAACACTATTTCCAGTTGTTTGTTTTTTAAACAATTTTATTAATCCTTCTAATAATTATTTTAAATGATTCTGATTCCTTTATTAAGTATTAGGTCACTAACATTGATCACTTGCATGTCTTAAACGTAGGTAAGCTGCGACAAACAAAAATGTTGAAAGCACACAAGAACAGAATGACACCGATAGCCTAATTTTGTAAATAGATGATCCTAAAATTGAAGAAAAAACATAAATGAAGGTGTCTTACATAAGAAGATTAAAATTAAAATCGAAGTTGATACAAATGATTTTAATTTAAAAAAAAACCTACTTAGTGCCAGTGAACTCAAGGCAAATTATTCGTACATCAACCAAAAACCACAGACGACAAAATTGCATGTCTGGATGGAAGTAGTAAATGCATTATGTTATCTGTCATTATAATCAAAAAATCTACTGCTGCAACAAAGAAACGATCTGTGCTGGTAGCGAAAAAGTACAAAATAATAATTTTGTTAAAATTAAGTTGGTTTTTTCTTATTTTATTTTAACCAACTCTGTAATTTACCAAATGGATTTATAATAGCAAATAAATAATTTGTTCCTGTAAAAATGTTGCATGCAAGATAAATATGTTTGTGATTTTCTGCCCATACCCGAGTAAAGCAAATTACAATGGAGTAAATTTCGCTAACGTTAAAGAATGTTCTTTAATTTTTGAGCTTCTCTTCTGGAGTGAGTTTAGACAAATCTAATTAATACGATTTAAAAAAATATCTCTTTAGTCTTTGTTTAGATATATCGTTTTCAGATATTGACTTATATAATTAAACTAAATGCGTTAATGTCGCATGACTTAAACCCTATGACATAAAATCAGGAGATTCAATCATGAAGGAATTTCTAATTGACATTTCTAGGGGAGAGTTTTATCAATAAGATCCTATTCTGATTCCTGCACGATTACAAGTAAAGCAGTGTCAAATTATTGCTAACAGTGTTGCCATACCAAAAATATCATCGTTATATTAATTCCAAGCAGGTCAAAATCGCAAAACTTTTATTCTTGATAAATAATAAAAAATGATTCTGCCTTAATAAATTTAAGTGAGTTTTACTTAAATCTTGTTACAATCACTATATGTCGATTAATTCGTATTTGTTTTTATAAGTTTTATTTAGTTTCTGTCATAGTTTTGCTTAGTTTTTATTAATTTTTACTAATTTTGGTTTAGTTCTGTTAGTTGCGGGTAACTTCGGTTAGTTTTTGTTAATTGGTTAGTGAGTTTCAGTGAGTTTTGCTCACCACTTTGTGTCACTTGCTTTGTCCTTATTTTTATTAGTTAATTTTGTTTCGCATAATTCTTGTTAATTTTGGTTAATCTCTGTCACAGTTTTGCTTTGTTTTGTTTAATTTTCCCTCAGTTTGGTTTAGTTATTGTTAAATGCACATCACATTGACTCAATTGGCTTGTCCTTATTTCTATAAGTTCTTTTTGTTTCATTTAGTTCTTGTAAGTTTTTATCAGAGCTTCGCTTTGAGTTGGTTAATTTTCACTAAGTTTCGTTAGCTTCTGCTAGGTTTTGATATATTTATTAAGTTTTTGTAACCTAGTGGTAAAGCAGAAATAAGCAGAGTTTGTGTATGTCAAAATGTTTGGTCCAAGGTTCTGGGTAACGCAGTGTTAGGTATTGAGTTATAAGTCGTCAGCTTTTGGTCTCTTGAAATTTTAGAGCCACTTTTGCTCTCAAGATGTTCGCGTGTCAGAATTGTTAGCAGGATTTTGGATATCAGAATTATAAGTACCGAGATTTTAGTGGAATTTTTTGCCAAGCTATTAATTATTTATGCATTAGCAATTATTCTTAATTACTATCCCAAGTAACATTATTACCTCTCAAGGTTTTATTAATTTGGTTCCAAGGTTATTTAGAGGGTGCTGTGATGGGTTTTAGGATCAATTTGGCTACATAAAGGTAATTTATATTGCCAATTACCTAAAGGGGTATTATACAACCAAAAAGTGATTTATAAAGGAAGTATAATAAACTGATATTCCTTCTGTTCCTTTTAGATACTTTTGGTTTTATGGATTTCTGATTTATAAAGATGGTCTTATAAAACCACTTTACCTAAAGTTTTAAAAAAAAAATAAATATAAACTTTGGTCATTTAGTTTTTTTCATTACTTTATGTCATCACAAAAGTGTTTTATAATAGAGCTAAAAGGTTATCTTATATCCTTTTGTTTTTATAGTTATCAGTAGTTTAAAAGTAAATATGATTAGATAGGCGGCCATATAGAACCTAGTTTCCTTAAGGTTTTTAAGAGTGGTAAATATACACTTTGACTTTGGGTTTTTGCCATTACTTTTAGGCATTTTAAAAAGGTTTTATAGGAAGGCTTAAAGGTAAACTTAATTCTTTTGTATTTATAGTTACCCATAGCTGTATATT
This sequence comes from Aspidapion aeneum, assembly GCA_963576565.1. Lineage (NCBI taxonomy): Eukaryota > Metazoa > Arthropoda > Insecta > Coleoptera > Brentidae > Aspidapion > Aspidapion aeneum. Next base: position 118,726,137 of record OY755040.1, read on the forward strand.
AAATATTATTTAAATAGGCGGCCATATAAAACCTTGATTCCTTAAGGCTTGTAACAGAAGTAAGTAAATACTTACGTGTTCTATTTTTTAGGTATTTCTTGTAAAAATAATAGATATACCTATTGTAAGATTGATTATTTAAAGCCCAATAATTAATAATTGTTGAGTTTCCGTCCTCCTGGGTAGGACACCCAGGCCTAGATAAGGCCTGTTTAGACGGCCAATATAAGAGGTTGCCCTCCAACCTGCAGGCACAACGAATATCATTGCACTGGCCCTCTCGATTGTGTCGAAATTGCACGATAAAAAACATTTAAAAGTGTTGAATTATACGCTTTTAAACACTTTAAAAACAAATACAAAAAATTTAAGTAAGGTTATGTTGACTATGTTTACATTGAGTAGTAGGTTTAAGCGGGTGCTGGACCACTTTTGAGGAGGGAATGACCTTGAATGACCTTGACGGTCGTTGCCTTGTTTTATGTAGAGACGAATAGTTTGAGTAGTATATTTGACCTTGAAAAGTTGTGAAGGTCATTATGTTGACCTTGAATGACCTTGACGATCGTTGCATTTTTTATATGTAGAGACGAATAGTTCGAGTAGTATTTTTGACCTTGAAAAAAATAATCCAAAATTATAGTAAAGATGTGTATTTTTTAACCTTCAGAATCTTTAACATTGCTTTATTTGCCCGCTTTTTAGATATATTATTTTCTGTAGACTTTACCCCCACTAAACTAACACCCAACAAGTATTTAAAGAAAAATAAATATCAGAAGAGTACTATTAAAGTTTCTTTACTTCAACAGCGAATTTCAAATTAGTAGAAAATGAATTCAAAGCAGCAAATTATTGATTTGGATGATTTCACCAGTCAAGACATCGACAATTTGTTAAAAGATATTGGGAATGAGTTTCAAGCCGAACAGCAGCCAGAGCCACAGCTAGAGCCACAGCTAGAACCACAGCCAGAATCACAGCCGCAGCTACAAATGGAGCTACAACGTGACGTACATAAAATCAAAAATGGAAGAGTTGGTAAAAGAAAGTACATTAAAAAAACGAAGACAAGCATTTTATCAACAGCTCCAACTCCGACAGCAATTCCAATAGCAATTCCCTCAACATCGAGGGATCAGCTAGTCCAACAAACCGTAGCCGCAAATGTCACAACAATAGAAAGCCAAACGATAGAGCAGGCTATCCAAATCCTACGGGTGAAAAGAAGCTGCGTGGAGCAGCTTAAACAAAGAGTGGATCTACTCAAAGTAGAGATTCAACGACTATAAAGAGAGACCGAAGGTGTGGAGGAAGAATTCCAAGCAAAATTAAATGACTACAATAAGCTAAAGGATCTTTTTTATGCTTTTCTTTAAATTTTTAACATTTTTTTATTGTAACATATTTAGTTTTTATATAAAATTATTAGTTAGCCAATATATAACTTTATGAAACAAAAAAAACAATTTGAATATGTAAAATATAATAAATCTATATTAAGAAAAAAAACATTATGGTAATTTAATAACAAACAAAAAAATTTGTATAATTTTTTAATTTTGGTTACTATTTTATAGTTGAACTTAGAACTAGAACTAGAACTATAGAATAAACTTTAATATAGAAAAGAATATTATGCTAATGCAAAAAACAAAGTATTAAAAATAATTTTTAAACTTTAGTTTGTTTATAAAAGAGTAAAATTTCATAGTGTAGAATAAACCAATTTGTAGAAAAGATCTAATTTAAAAAAAATACAAACTTTTAGAAAGAATTTTTAAACTTTGGTTTGTTTATAAGAGAGCAAGATTGCATGGAATAGCATATAAAAATGAAACTTAAAAACGTTTTTTTTTACCATTTTTAACTTTAGTTTGTGCATAAATGAACAAAATTTGCGTTACTATAATTTAAAAATTGAATATTGATGTGATTCAAAAGATAGGATTTTTACAAATGGTTTCATTTTAAAATTGTTAGATGAAAATTTTTAATTGTTTGGTTTAGTGCCACAGTGCCCCAAACCTCGCACTGAGCTGTGTGTACCAGCCATTTTTATTGTACACCCCAATTAAACTAAACCAGACTACCAACGTTGAGCCTCCTCAAAAGGAGAGTCAGCTCTTTCGCTTCCTACATCAGACATCTCCTCAGAAGGAGGAGAGTCAACTCTCGCTACTTCCCACACACCATAATTGGTATCAGAATCATCATCATCACTCTCCACCACCTCATAATCATCACTGTCTGAGATGTAGACAGGTGATTCGGGTGAATATGGAGGATTGCTCTGCCTCTCCATAATTCTTTGATATTGCTCACTACAGACATCGCATCGTCCATTAATTGTAAAAACCTCTACCGGTTTCCAGACATTGCAGAAATTGCACTGCACATGCCCATTTTTCAAAAACGGACGAACGATGAGGGTAGGGCGAGCGGTGGATGACATTATAGGAAGACAAATCGAGCAAGAATGAGTGTTTGCCAAATGAGGAGTAAAATATATATACCCATTACAAGGTTATATCAAGGTCAGTGTGAATCGTTGACAATTTTTTCCAAGGTTAAATATGTAATTGCTCATCAATCTTGTTCAAGGTTAAATGAAGGTCACTGTATAATTTTTTCCAAGGTTAAAGATGTAATTGCTCATCAATCTTGTTCAAGGTTAAATGAAGGTCAATGTCACCTTGAGAATATTTTGCAAAACCAAAAATAAATTAAAAAATAATACATTTGGTTGTAAATTTTGTTCAAGGTCAAACTATTTAGATTTTGCTGTGAAATATGATAAAAAAAATATATTTGAGAGTTATCAGATACAGCTGAAGAAAATGAGGTGGAGTGGGGTGTCTGTTATAAAACCCACAACGGGCATAAAAAAAGCATAGTGGTTAAAACAGAGGTGTTGATGAAAACACCTAATAAATAAATAATTTAAGGTGTAACAAGTAAAGTGACCATGTTGAAGTGTTCAAAATGTGACAAAAGTTTTACTCGAAAAGATAATATGGTTAGACATAATAAAACAGCTTGCAAATATAAACATAATGATGATAATATCAATGAGCAACCATTAAAGAAAAGAAAAATAGCTAGTTTAAAAGTTGATAAAGATGGTGATAAACAATTGGAAATGTGTAGAGAATGCAAGATTTTCATACCCAAAGATAAATTTTTTGCTCATTGTAGAACACTTCAACATAAAAATAACTCATGTGCACCATACTCCAATGGTGTATGTGTGGTAAGAAGTGGTCTTAAACGCAGAATAGCAAGTTATAGAATTGCTTCAGAAACTCAGCAAAAAGACTACAGAAGGTTTTTTTATGAGATAAAACCCAAATGTCTAACATTAGTAAAAGAAAATATAGCAAAACACACCTCAATAAAAATTAATATGGAATTATTTGCAACGTTTCTTCACCAATCAAAAGAAACCCTAGCTGATAAATCATTTAACACAAATAATAAAATAGTGTGTGATGCCTCTGATTTGGATAATATTTATGAGTTTTTTATAGATAAAATAATTTCCCAAGCGAGCGAGTTTATGGAGCGAGATTCTGGTAAGTTTACTCATTAGTAAAATAAATAATTTTTGTTTAATAATAATCAGTGAAACATTTTTTAAATATGGTTGTTTAATTAATAATGTTTTAATTTATTTACAGGTTGGACTTTACAACATATATTACACTTGGAAATCAACATCAACAAGTTTCGCCCTATTGGGGGCAATTCATACTTCAAGTTACGTAAATTCATTGAATCTAAACATGCTGTAGTGAATATAAAAAATCAGGATAATGCATGTTTTGCATGGGCTGTTACATCAGCTTTATACCCAGTTTCACTTCATGTAGACAGAGTTTCTTCCTACCCCCATTATTCTACAGTTTTAAATCTTGCAGGTATGGAAATGCCGGTTAAATTGACTGATATATCTAGGTTTGAACAAAACAATAATATTTCAATTAATGTTTATACATTGGAAACCAGATTTGCAAATAAAAAAATTCAATATGAAGTTGTTGGTCCACTTCGCTATTCCAAGAGAAAACTTGACACTCACATAAACTTATTAATCATAAGTGAAGATTGTAAAATTAAAGAAGAAACTCATGAATGTAATAGCGATTGTAATAGAACACATTATTGTTGGATAAAAAATCTTTCAGCTTTGGTTTCCAATCAAATATCAATGTCGAAACGTAGACTTTATTTTTGCAATGGTTGTTTAGTACACTTTATAACAGCAGAAAAACTAATATTTCATCAAAAATATGACTGTGGGCAAGTTTACGCGATAATCCCATCTACAGATTTAAAAACTGATAGATTTGGAAAAACAACACAAGAAAACATGTTAAAGTTCGAAAGTTATGAAAAACAGCTAACAGTTCCCTTTGTAGTGTATGCTGACTTTGAATCAATTTTACAACCAATGGCAGGTTGTGAACCAGATCCATTAAATTCTTTCACAGTCAAAAATATCATACATAAACCATATTCATTTGCATACCTAATTAAATGTTCATTCAATGATGATTTAACAAAATTTAAATTATTCCGTGGTTCAAGCGCAGCAGAAGAATTTGTAGCATGTATTGAACGTGATCTTAGAGAGCTTCACAATAATTATTTAAGAGATATAGTCCCAATGACACCACTAACACCTGAAGAAAGAAACATAGTGGAAACATGTGACAAATGTGGAATTTGTGGTAAACCTTTTAACTTATTTGATAAAAAAGTAACCGATCATTGTCACATAACGGGAAAAAAAAGATTTTTAGCTGCACATTCAACTTGTAACTTACAACATCAATTACCAAATTTCATTCCAATAATTTTTCACAATCTAAGTGGTTATGATTGTCACATGTTTATTAAGGAATTGTGTCATCATGGCGATAAAATAGATGTTATTGCAGAAAACAAAGAAAAATATATTTCATTTACAAAATCCATATATGTACATGATTACATGAATTCTGAAGGAAAAATCATAAAAAAATATCTACGTCTAAGATTTATAGACAGCTACAAATTTTTAGCTGCATCCCTGGATGAGTTAAGTAAAGGTTTAGATTCAGACTCCTTTTTAGAAACACACAAACATTTTACATCTGAAGAAGAATTTAGTTTAATGAGACAAAAAGGTGTGTTTCCATATGGATTTATCTCTGACTTAGACAAATTAGACGTTACTAATTTACCCACGAAAAACCAATTCTTCGATGATCTAAATGATCAGCATATTACAGATTTAGAATATGATAGAGGGAAAAAAGTATGGAGTCTATTTAATTGCAAAACTTTAGGAGACTATTCGGATTTATATTTGAAAACTGATGTTTTAATTTTAACTGATGTTTTTGAAGCATTTCAAAGAAATTCTTTAAAGACTTATAACCTAGATCCAGCTCAATATTACACGTTGCCATCATTATCATTTGATTGTATGCTTAGAATGACAGAAGTAGAATTAGAGCTATTGACTGAAATTGACATGATTCATTTCTTTAAAAAAGGGATTCGAGGGGGTGTTAGTCAATGTGTTGATAGAATGCATATAGCAAATAATAAGTACCTTCCAAATTATGATCCAAGTATAAAGTCATCCTTTATAATGTATTTGGATGCAACAAATTTATATGGGCATAGTATGTCACAACCACTACCCACAAAAGGTTTTAAATGGCTCTCACAAGAAGAAATGATAAATTTAAATATTCATAATGTACCAGATGACAGTCCCAAGGATACATTCTTGAAGTAGATGTGTATTATCCAAATGAGTTGCATGAAGCTCATGCTGATTTTCCATTTTTGGTGGAAAATATAATCCCTCCAGATTCATCATCCAAATTCCCCAAACTCATTCCAAATTTGCATGATAAAATAAGGTATATTGTACACTATAAAACTTTAAATCAGGCAGTAAGAAATGGGTTAATAGTCATTCAAACTCATAGAATGTTAAAATTTGAACAATCACCCTGGTTAAAAAAGTATATCGATACTAACACAAAGCTTCGAAACTCTGCTGATACAAAATTTAAAAAAGATTTATACAAGCTTTTTAATAATGCAGTATTCGGAAAAACTATGGAAAATGTTGAGAATCATAAAGATATAAAATTAGTTACAAGTTGGGAGAGTATTCGTAGAAGGGCCGGTGCTCGTGCTCTAATCAGTAGACCCAATTTTAACAATTGCTCGATATTTACCGAAGAATTAATCGCTGTTCATATGAGTAAACTCAAAATTGTATACAATAAACCAATATATTTGGGTTTTTGTATTCTGGATTTGTCTAAAACAGTTTTGTATGACTTTTTTTATAATACTATAAAAAAAGAGTTTCACAATAGTGCAAGTTTAATGTATACAGATACAGATTCTCTAGTACTTAAAATTTACACTGATGATTTCTATAAATTTATGATTGAAAACCCTGAGAAATTCGATACATCTAATTATAAGAAAGTAAATAGGTTTAATATAAGTAAAAACGAATCTGTTTTGGGTAGAATGAAGGATGAATTTCCTGAAGATCCAATTCTAAGTTTCTATGGAACAGGAGCTAAAGCCTACTATATAAACTCAGTCTCAACGGAGGTAAAAAAAGCAAAGGGGGTTAAAAAAAGTGTAATCGATAAGCATTTATCCATTAATGATTATAAAAAAGTTGTTGAAAAAGGTGGTTACTTATTTCGAAAAATGAAATCATTTAAAAGTTATCTACACAATATATACACAGAAACCAGAAACAAAATTGCATTATCTTACCATGATGATAAAAGGTTTGTTATACCTAACACAAGTCATACACTACCCTGGGGGCATCCACATATCAAGTCATATGAAAAATGAAATATTAGTTATGTTTTAATAAGCGTATGGCTTAATTTTAAGTTTTCGAAAATATATAAAAATAAAAAGTATTCTAAAATACAAAAATGTTTTTTTTTTCATTTTTCTACAACCTTTTTGTGAGTGAGAAATGGCATTTTTGGCAGAACATGAAAATATTTACAGAAAGTGAAATGATGACAGATGTATATAGCCAAATCCTATGAATTCACCCTCAAATTATACAGTCGATGATGGAGCAGTTATTATTGATTGATTTCCAACTGATGAATAGTTGAATTATTAGGATTTAAAAAAATTATCAATAATTTAGTGCATCAAGTTGATGATAGGTGGCGCTATTTCGGAATATATTTAAATAATTGAAAAAATTATGATAGATGGCGCTTTTCAAAATTAAGGGTCCCTGGTGGTCCAGATAGGAGAGTTGTCTGGAATTTAACGGTGTCAGATGTGGACTGTAATTTTAAGGGAATAAGGTCATAGGCTAAGCTGGTACAAGGGATTCTGAAATGGTCTAGTTTACCTTCTAGGTTAGTGTAGCAATAAACAAATGTATGTAAGGTAAAAATAATGCATTTTCACTTACCATTTTTATACAGGAAGCGGAACTCATGGGAGGACACGCTGTTTAACCGTATTCTTTGCACCCACATTCATGTGGTAGGAGAGTCGCTAACACGCGTGTATTATCGTTCGAAGGCGAAACGGTTCTCTCTTCCGGCAGCAGGTATCGCTGCTGCGTTCATTCTCCCACATGTCGCCCAGTGGCGTCGTTAATCCATAGGCGTAGGAGAAAAGGGAATAAGTAGGAGGGAATGAGATTACGAAGGTCCATATTAAAGGAACTAGGAACCTTAGTAATTCAAAATGCATTTTATGTAAAGTAAATTGATTATAGCAAATTGTAATATTTGCCTTTAAAACCGCGGGAGTTTCAAATGCAAATAACCCAGTAATTTTAAGTACTTAATTAGTTAATTAATACTAAATAAACAAAAAATAGAAAATGCTCTAGTAAATCACCAAATAGCCTAATTCGAACCAATTTGGTAAATTATAGTAAAAAGAACATATTTACAAAAAGGAAGGCGGGACGAACCATTTCCCACCCCCCTGAGAATGCCCAGGGGCATTTCAGAGAGTTTAATTTGTAGGCAGGGCGCATAGTTTTACCAAAGGCCGTTTGTAGGTACCTTTAGTAGTCTTTACAATAGCAACCCGTGGAACATTATCAGAACCTTTAATAAGGTCTTCAATGCGGCCTAGGGGCCAATCCAATGGAGTGGAATTTTCATCTTTGATCAGTACCATAGTACCAATATCAATGGAAGCAAGAGGTTGGTGCCATTTGGCTCGCTGTTGCAAAGTGTGCAAATATTCGCGATGCCAGCGAATCCAAAAATCGCGGTGCATTCTTTGCAACAGTTGCCACCTGGACAGCCTGTTTAACGCAATATCGCAGTAGTTTGGATCGGGTATTGTACCTGGAGGCCTCAAATTTAAAAAATTATTAGGAGTCAAGACCGCCAGATCAGTAGGATCGGTGCTTAAGGCACATAAAGGACGTGAGTTCATTATGGCTTCAACTTGGGTTAAAACCGTATTTAATTCCTCATAGGTGAGTATTTGATTTCCAACTACCCTGTGAAGATGAGTCTTTAAAGATTTAATGTTTGATTCCCAAATGCCTCCCATGTGGGGAGCAGCAGGTGGGTTAAAAGACCAAACTATACCTTCCCCCTTCACGCAATCAGAAAAAATTTGTCGCAAGTATTTTTCAGAGGCCACGAAGTTGGTCCCGCAGTCTGAAGAGATCTTTGAGCATAGTCCTCTTCTAGCTATGAAGCGGCGCAGAGCAGCCAGAAAGGCTTCTGATGTCATATCAGAGACTAACTCTAAATGCACGGCTTTAACAGCGCAACAGATAAATAAACAGACATATGCTTTCATGGTTTTTGCACCTCTGGTCCGACCAAGAGTAATCGTGAACGGACCACAAAAATCTATACCTACATTTTCGAACACCTTTGCTTCGGAAACTCTAAATTTCGGTAGGTTACCCATAGGGGGTTGAAGGGAGTTAGGTTTAGTTTTCCAGCAAGTATGGCAAGAACTTAAAACTTTTCTCACTACCTTTTTAGCAGACAATACCCAGAAGTTTTGCATTAGTAAAAAAGTTGTGGTCTGTATACCACAATGAAGATTGCTGCGATGCAAATCTAAAATCAGTAATTCAGTGAATTTTGCACTAGAAGGCAAAAGAATTGGAAATTTTTTATCGTATGATAAATTTGAATGGCATAAACGGCCTCCAACACGAAGCAAATCGTAGCTTTCATTATGCAAAAATGGACATAATTTTTGAAAAGCTTTTGGAAGCTGTTTCTTATCTTTTAGTAATTCAATTTCTTTTTGGAAAGAAAAAGATTGTACGCATTTCGAAATAAAAAGTAAGCTTTTGTAGTAATCCTGATTTGTAAGGTAATCAGTAGCAAAATTGTATGAGGGATTTTTAAACCTTTGTAACCCTCGCAAAAAGTAAGCAACTATTCTCTTAATTTTAAAAAGAGAACTGTATTTTTCAAACAAGTTGTTTACATAATATTCAACTGTTTGTTCGCAAGTAAAAACGTTAAAAATATTTTTTCGCTGTTCTTCCAAAACTGCATTCCCATCGTAAGTAACTGTCATAAAATCCCAAGTATTTGTAGGTTGGTTTAGAAAAGAAGGCCCTTCTAACCAAAAATAAAATCTTTGTAAATCAGAGGGATACATTTCCCTAGTACCGCAGTCAGCAGGATTTTGTTCAGTAGGAACATAATGCCAAAACTCAGGGCTAATTCTTCCTTGTATATAGGCAGTTCTATTCGAAACAAATGTTTTAAATTTGTGAGGAGATCCCTGAATCCAAGATAAGGTCACTGTGCTATCAGTAAAAGCAAGAATTTTATCAAATTTAATTTTTTCCGAGAACGTTTCTAGTAAAAAATCCATTAATTTAGCCAACAAAACAGCTCCTAAAAGCTCTAGTCTTGGTAAAGTTAGTTTACGACGCAACGGTGCGACTCTAGATTTACTACAAACAAAAAAAACTTTAATGTTTCCATCAGAATAAAAAATTCGAATATAAGCGACAGCACAATAGGCCCGTTCTGAACTATCGCAAAATCCTACTAGCTGGATTTGACTAGCATTAGGCAAAATTATTTGACGAGGAATTTTAACAGAATGCAAAAACTTTAATTCATTTTTAAATTTTTCCCATTTAAAAACAATTTCCGGACTGACAGGGTCGTCCCAGTTTAAGTCTTCTGCCCAGCAGTATTGAACAATTAATTTTAAAATTAAAACTATTGGCGCCAAAAAAGACAGAGGGTCGTAAATGCGGGCCAAATTACTTAAAATTGTTCTTTTAGTGCATGTTTGGAGAGAACAGTCGAAAGTATAAAAAAATTCATCAGTATGAGGGTTCCAATTTAAACCGAGAATTTTCAAAGTTGAATTTTCAGCATCTAAATCGAGAGAAAGAGCCTTCATCGAAATGTGTGACTCAGGAAGATCGGATAGTAACTCGGGACAATTGCTCGCCCATTTACGCAATTCGAATCCACCTCGGCTAAGTAGCTCGATTAATTGATTTTTCATCTCAGTGGCCTTAAAAAAGTCATCACTTCCCGAAATCACATCATCGACAAAAACTGCCTCCTCAATGATTTTTGAGGCAAGAGGAAGGTCCTCATGCTCTCTAGCAAGTTGCAGCAAAGTTCTGATAGCCAAAAAGGGGCTACAAGAGACCCCGAATAAAACTCTATTTATTTCGAAGTCTTGAATAGGCTGGTTAGGATCAAACCTCCAAACTATTCTTTGAAAATTAGTTTGACTAGGGTCAACTAAAATCATCCTGTACATTTGACGGATGTCGCAACAAAAGCAAAATTTATGCAAACGATAAAGTAATAAAATTTTTTGTAAGTCCCTTTGTAAAGGGGGCCCAGTATAAACAGCGTTGTTGAGCGAGATTTTGCCAGGGGCGTGCATGCTCGCATCAAAAACCACCCTCAGGGGGGTGCTAGTAGAATCTTTTTTAAACACCGCATGGTGTGCAATATAAAAATGATTTGAAATTTCGGTCGGCAAAGGTGCAGAAACCGGTTGCATATGATTATTATCTAAATAATCTTGTAAAACAGAGCTGTAGGCAGCATAAAAATCAGGGTTTTGTAGCAATTTCTTCTCAAGGGAGAAAAAACGACGTACGGCAATGGATCGAGTGTCGCCAAAATCTGGAGCAGTAACTTTAAATGGTAAAGATACAATATATCTCCCCTCCTCATTTTTTGAGGTAGTTTTCAAAAAATAATTTTCGCAAAACTCATCTTCGGGGTCAATGGCCTTGACATTAGGTATGTCATCTATTTGCCAAAATCGTTGTAGATTTTTATCTAAATTGACAAAAGAATCGTTCATTGACGTAGTAAAAAATGTTTTAATTTGATTTGTAGTTGAAGGTGAAAGTGAAAGATTGCCCATTATTCCCCAACCAAAAATAGTATTAATGCAGACGGGGTTGTTGGGTCCCGTAGACAAACGACCATCTAGCAAAATGTAAGGGTACACATCGCCGCCCAACAATAAATCAATTTTATCGCTTTTATTAAAGCCTGGGTCAGCTAGTTCTAAGTTGGCGAGAAAAGGAAAACTTTTAATCGAAAATGAGGAATGAGGTAAATCACTACAAATTTTATCGAGTATTATCGCATCAAAATTAAAAACAAAATTATTATCACGCAAAGAGGATATATTGCAATTAATTCCAGATTTTGCCGAAGTTGTCATTCGATCTAAGCTTTGTAGAGTCATGGCGATATTAAATTTAGGAAGGCCCAAACTATCAGCACATGACTTAGATATAAATGAAGATTGAGCACCAGAGTCACAGATGGCGCGCACTGTGTGCCAATTTTGAAAAACATCCTGTATTTGTATTAAAGCGGTACAGAGAAGTACTTCGCGATCATTTAAAGACATACCAGTAACAATGGTGTTAGTGGTTCTATTAAATTCGGTAGCCACGGGGCTCCTCGGGGGTTGCACTGCAGAAGTAGAGGGGCTACTCGCAGAACTAGGTGTAGAATTAATAGGAAAAAAATGTAAGAGACTGTGATGAAATTGGCCACAATGTAAACATCTTTTTTCTGATTTGCATTGCTGGGGTAAATTATGCTTTGAGGCCAAACAGTTGACACACGCTTTATGTTGTTTAACAATCTCAAAACGTTGCTGGGGAGTTTTCGCCAAAAAATTAGGACATCTGTATATTATATGATTGCCACTTTTACAGAGAAAACAAAAATTTTGAGGGTTTGGAGTATTATTTAAGCCACTTTGGCCATTTGGAGACTGGGAGGCATTTTTGGAGGCTCTCTGAGTATTAGCAAACAAAGCAGATCGATTTTGAAACTTTGCTTGATTTTTCTGACTTGAAATTGACAAATCTTTATTTTTTAAGTAATCTTGAGTTTGTTGTATTTGTTCCAACGCAATGCAATGGCTAGAAACAAAAGCACGAATTTTATCATAAGAGGGGATCTCATTGGAGCAATAATTTTGCTCAAATGCCTTGCGCGTGGTTAGGTCCAACCTATCCAAGAGCATTTGTGCCATAATATAATCCCAAAACTCCGTTTTAAAACCCATGACTTTTAAAGCACTTAAGTTTTTCGAAAAACAATCAAGCAAATTCCTCAAATTCGTAGCATTCTCTTTAGTAAGAGGAGAGAAGCCTTCAATTGCCTTCCAGTGAAGGTAAGCTTGTAATCGTTTATTTGTATACCTATCCACCAAGGTGTGGTAGGCATTTAAATAATTTTCAGCAAGGATAGGAATGTCAGAAATGACATCCAGGGCAGGGCCCTTTAAATTAGAAAAAAGCAAATTGAATTTTTCAAAGTTTCCCAGCGACCTATTATTGTGCACGGTAGCATTAAAGGCTTGCAAAAAGGTTGGAAACTCCTTAAATTCCCCTTGAAAAAGAGGTATTTTTATCCTAGGCAGTAAACCATGCTGGTCTGTGGAGGCACAGGGACTGCCCATGGGATTTATCGTACTGCTCAAAAGCCCTCCATCTTCAAAGGGTAGTTCGAAAAGTTCGTAAAATATAGTGGAAATCTCGTCACAGCGTTTGCAAAAGTCCATAGCCACTTTGTTTTCTACTACTAAGCGATCCTCATCAGAGGCTACCAACGTCAACAAAGTATTATGGTGCTTTTCAAAATCTTTTTTGATTTTTGACAATGTCCGAAATTTGACTTTAAAGCCGCTGTGATAGGCAGGGTCATTTTTTGCGAGGGTCGCGGATTCAATGATCAAATTTAGCTGTGAAATCGCACTATAGCGCAAGGCTTTAGCCTTTAAAATTTTATCCGAACTAGACATGATTTAAAAAAAAAAATCCAAAAAATAATTGACAAAAATTAGGTAAACTGAAAAAAAAATCAAAATTTGGACACCCTGTATAAATATTAATGTCCTACGTTTAATTACAATAATCAAACTATAAGCGCACAAAAGTAAAGAAAATACCCGATGCAAACTAATGATAACAAAAAAAACTTGTGTATAAGTTTTTTTATCTTCGCCTCGCGAATTCAAATAAGTAGGTACCTGCTATGTATTAAATTTAAAAATAAATACCTACAAGTCAAAAGCATTTAATTTGGTAAAACTATTTATCTGCCTTTACACGAAAACAAATTCTCAAGTTAAGAATTAAATTTCCTTCAAAATTTATTATGCACGCAAAAAATGGATACAATCATAGCCATTTGCAGACAGATATTATAATAGTAAATTAGAAATAGATATATTCATAGCAATTTTTACGCAAAAACGAATATAGTAAAGCATCCGCAATCGGATATAGTCATAGCAATTTGCAATAAGCAAAAATGAATATGGCAATTTGGAGATTTTTTTCGAGCAAATTGGATATAATTATAGCAATCCACAAATGTGAAGGCACAACGGCTAAAATAATAGCACTTTGCAGACACTATTTTAAACTATTTCCAGTGACAAACAAAAAAACACCCAAATTCCATACGGTTTTTTTTTTTTTACAAAAAAGAAACGAAAAAACTTGATTTATTCGAAACAAAAAAAAAGCATAGTAGTTTACAGATTTTATCTGTGTTTGGTTTTTCGCATGAAAAGGCTAAATTTATTGTTAAAAATATTTAATTTTTACACAAAAAAAAAATCGCAAAATGTATTTTAGAAACCTAGGGGTTTTCTAAAGTAGGCATGTAAGAAAAACAAGGGTTTTTCTTGCATTTGTTTTTACACAAAAAAAAATCGCAAAATGTATTTTAGAAACCTAGGGGTTTCTAAAGTAGGCATGTAAGAAAAACAAGGGTTTTTCTTGCATTTGAAACCAGTAAAAAAAGCATTTAGGAAAAACAAGGGTTTTTCTTGCATTTGAAACCAGTAAAAAAAACTAACCTAAAAAGGCAAAAAAACGATTCCAGAAATCCGGGTCGCTAAGGATCAAAAATGGGGGTCCCTGGTGGTCCAGATAGGAGAGTTGTCTGGAATTTAACGGTGTCAGATGTGGACTGTAATTTTAAGGGAATAAGGTCATAGGCTAAGCTGGTACAAGGGATTCTGAAATGGTCTAGTTTACCTTCTAGGTTAGTGTAGCAATAAACAAATGTATGTAAGGTAAAAATAATGCATTTTCACTTACCATTTTTATACAGGAAGCGGAACTCATGGGAGGACACGCTGTTTAACCGTATTCTTTGCACCCACATTCATGTGGTAGGAGAGTCGCTAACACGCGTGTATTATCGTTCGAAGGCGAAACGGTTCTCTCTTCCGGCAGCAGGTATCGCTGCTGCGTTCATTCTCCCACATGTCGCCCAGTGGCGTCGTTAATCCATAGGCGTAGGAGAAAAGGGAATAAGTAGGAGGGAATGAGATTACGAAGGTCCATATTAAAGGAACTAGGAACCTTAGTAATTCAAAATGCATTTTATGTAAAGTAAATTGATTATAGCAAATTGTAATATTTGCCTTTAAAACCGCGGGAGTTTCAAATGCAAATAACCCAGTAATTTTAAGTACTTAATTAGTTAATTAATACTAAATAAACAAAAAATAGAAAATGCTCTAGTAAATCACCAAATAGCCTAATTCGAACCAATTTGGTAAATTATAGTAAAAAGAACATATTTACAAAAAGGAAGGCGGGACGAACCAGGCACCATAATTCTAAAACAGTTTAAGGAAACTAATATTCTATAATTGTTTGCTTAGTGACCTTATTAAATTTAAAACTGAAAATCTCAACACCAGGGGTGTTTGTAAATCTTATCAATAGGTGGCGCCCCAGGGGGGGTCAAATAGGTTTTTTTTTTAATTAAAATTGAGACTTGTAATTTTTTTCATGTCTTAAAATAGACGTTTTTTCTTAATATCTTGTAAAGTAGCGTCTTAATTGAAAATTTTTAAGAGATAAAAATTGTGAAAAAATAGGTTAGCTTTCGATCTGTTAAAATTTTATTGTGATATTAATATTATTTTAACAGTTATGATCAATTTAATTAAAATAGTAACAATTTTAATTGGGCTATTATGTCATTATCTCCTAAAATTAAAGTCCAGCAAAAATTTTTATATGATAAGAAATGTCAACGCATTCTTGATTAATCGATTGAAATAATTATTTTTTGTAATAGCCTTATTAGTTTAGAAGCTAGACCCATTTGTAACTGAATAGACATCTACCCCACTTGACAAAATGTGTTTTTATTTGTTTTATTATGTAAATATCTCCAAAAATTAAACTTTTCCAAAAAATTTTATATGATAAAATTTGTTTGGATATGGTTGTTGAATCGATGGAATGAATTATTTTTGTAATAGCTTTATTAGTTTGGAGACTACACTTATTTTAATTGAATAATTTACCATCTATTCTCCAAGTAAATATGTGTCTTATCAATTTTATTATGTGAATAGGTGTGCAATTGAGTATTCAAATTTGTTATAGCTTAATCATAAGTATAAAAATATAAAAACAAATAGTATTCTATAAAATGTGTTTTATTTAAACTTTATTTAAGAAAAATATATTTATATCTAAATCATTTTAAAATACAAAATTCAAAACATTTATTTTCATTTAAATCATTAAAATACATTCAAAAATATTATAAATAAAATTACATTGAAATTAACCCCTTGTTACAGTACCATTTAGAATATTATAGGAAATTAGGGAATCATGAATAAGTAAAGCATACACTTTTACATCATTTGGAAATTTAGATTTTCTGGTGTTAAATTCCAATTTAATATCCACTGTTGATGAGGTTATTGAATCCTGTTGATGCGAAGCATCAATAACAATTAATGGGTTTTGAATAAAACTATTTAAATCAAGCATTGGTTCATTATATGTTTTTCCATAGTAACTGCTTTGAAAATTTTGATATGCATAGTAGGCAGGACCGCATAATCTTTTTGAAAAATCGAGACTCCACCTTTCATAGGGGAAAACTATCGAATTAATATATAATCTAATATCAGCCAAATCAGCAGAGATAAATTCTGTTGAATCTTTGTCTCTGGCATTGCAATTTTCAGTTTTTTGAAATCCAATAATAATGTATCGTGGTTTTTCCAAATTCGTACTACTTCTTACTGCCCACGTATCAGAAGCTGTGCTCCGAAGAAGAGGCAATTCATATAGGTCCCACATGCGATAGGCAGCTTTGATATTAACATTATTACCACCCTTATTAATTTTAGATAGAATTTTAATCCTTTGACGATCCTCTGGAATTATGTGCCGGATTTTCCATTCGATTTTATCTATGGAGATTTCCGCATCAACTTCACCAATATAACAATTATTGAAGGTGTGAGCTATTACGAGAATCAGTTCTTGTTTTTGATTAAAAATGCCCCTTCTATAGTCCTCTGCAAATCCCATCAAGTATTTTAATGGGAGTCTTCCACTAAATACATGACTTGTTTTGTCCAATATGCATTGATTGACTTCTGTTAAACCCCAACCGTATGTTGAAAGAAGCTTTTCTTGACTACTTCCAAATGAAACAATGGTTTTTAGTGCTGAAGTAATTCCTGGTTTTCGAACAACGCAAATTTGTTCACCACCCATTTCATACCGAATTTCTTCGAATAAAAAAGCAAGAGCATTATTTGATAAGTAGCATCTTTTAGATGCATCACTTGGTGTAAACTTTCCTTCTATATAAATATAACTTTCGGAAACATCCAAAATTAGATCTTGAAATTGAATTGGGATACGAATTTCATCTGAGTTTTTAAAAGATGGTGTTCCATAGGGTTTATAACTATGCTCTTCCAGACTTATAATTGAATTCTCAAAAATTGGTTCATTAAATGCTTCTAACTTTTCACTAGTTGAAATCATTTTAAACAGTTTTTTTTAAATGTAAACCAAGTGATTTCAAAAACACTTTTTCTTCTGTGGACAATTTAGATCTTTCTCTTGACAAGTCTTTAACATGAATGGTTTTTCTACTGCTTCTGCATCGGTTTTTATTTGGAATATAAGTCTTAACATCTTTTTTTTGCGACACTGGATAGCTGTGATGATCAAAACAATAACCCATTTTCGTTATAACCTTTTAAGCTCTAATTTAACAATTATTTTTTCTCCTTGAAAATTAATGAGCTTTCCTCTATCATCCACGATCCTTAGTGTAATGTTGTCGATAAACTGACGACCCTCTGGTTGAATTGGCATATAAATGATATTTGTTGGTTCTTTAGTTAGCTTATACCCAGGTTCCACATCAATGTCAAATTCATAAATCGAGTGCGTCTGTTCTGAATTTAAATATGCACCGGTTGTTATATTGCAATCTACTCTTATAATGCGAACTTTTGTAATATCAACTATTGTTGAAGATTCATGAATCTCATTGGGCTTTAGTCGATCTTCATTTGCAAATCCCAACAACTGTCCAATTGAGTTGTAGTGCTTAAAGTGAAGTACATACTTTGACTTAATTTCGCATTTCAAAGTGCTATTGTTTGCACGTAAGCTAAAAATATTTTCATCTAGATCTTTTGCACCTTTTTGAAGAGCTTTAAGCATTGCATCATGTATTTGGGTTATTTCGTATGCACCAGGAGGTATTTTTAACATTACTGGCCCTCCCCAGTTTGGCTTACTAAATCCAAACCAATTGTTAGTTTCATCTATGTTAAAAATTGAATTATATGAATAAAATCCTATAAGACCCAGTCCATATTTTTCTCTGTTGTTTGTCTCTATAGGAGGATAGAAGTTGGCACTTAAAATACTTGAATAACCACTTAATGTAAAAGTATAAGACATTTTTTTTACTGTGTCTTACAACAACTGGATATAATGTCACAATCTACAATTTCCTCAGATTTAGACACTTTTGAACCGTTTGCATTACATATACAACAAAATATTTTTTTTGGTGGTGGACCATCAATTTGATCGTTAGAGTTGTTTGTAGAGTAATGGTCGTAGCAATACTGATATTTTAAAATATCAATGTCTTCTTTAACTTCTTCTGGCAACTTCTCCCACACCAAAGCTATTTCGTTTGGTGCACATGCTATCATTACTTCTTTAGGTAAACCACATAGTTCGTCACTCGTCATCGGTAGCAAACTTTTTGCATTGCTAAATGCTTTTAGTGATTTATACATTTTTTTTAGTTTTGCATACGCACTTTCGGAATTATTTCGATTCATTTTTTAAAATTACTACTAAAATAAGTTATTTTTTAAGAGAAACTGTAGACACAGCTGACCACAATATACTGTATTAAATTTTTGTTGGTTTTTATATGTATACCAAATTTCTGTGGCATAATTACATCCTTTATACATGTATTCTATGAATTCCAAAGGTGGGGGTAAGTTTCCAAAACTATCATAATAAATTACTTTTCTAGCTTTCTTTCTGTAGGCAACCCAATGTGTTCCCGGTCCATTTACACTGTCTAAGTTTATGATGGCCGATTCAGTTTTGCGAGGTCCACTTTTAGGAAGACTATCTCTCATAAATACACCAACGAAATTTGCAATTTGATATTGTTTTGCATATCTTTCCAAATCAATATTTGATAATGCCCTTGCTGGTAAGGGCTTTACTAGTTTTTTGGATTTGTTAAATAAAGTCCTAACCCAGTTCGATACGGTTTTAAGTATAAACCTCCCCCTTTTTTACTTTCTACAAGCATTTGAGAGTTTTTAACACCAGCAACACTATTTTTAAGATGATTAACGGTTTTTATTGCTTTAACTATACCAGCAGCGCCACCCGCTAATGATCCTAGGGCGGATAACCCCGCAAAAATTGGTATAAGAGGTAAAATACCCCCCATTTTAGGAATGGGAATTACTCTTGGGGTTTTAATCTTCTTTTTTCCAACAGAAGCTTTTAAATGCTTACGCGCTGCGATCAAAGCAATTTTTGAAATTTTTGAAATATCTTGAAATTTCCCCTTATTTTGATTCAAGATCGATTTAATTTTTGTTTGAACGTTTCGACATATCGCAGACCCAAAAGCCACCTTTCGAGTTTTCGATTTTATCTTTTTTAACCCCATTCCAATTCTTCGCTTAACTTTCATTGAATTTGTAACAAAGTAAGCAGCAGCCTTCTCTTTTATTCCAGCGTCTTTTGATTTAACAACTTGCCACGCACTTTCTTCTAGTTCGCGATCAGATTTGTGTCTTTTTTCTAAATTATCCAAATTAATAGAGTAACTAATATCGTGTTTTTTGCAGGCTCTATCTAGTGCATTTATTCCAGGATCACCTCTCGCTAATCTTGTCTTTAGTTTAGTTCCAGGACCACAATATTGATAACCCGGGATGTGTAATTCTACAGGAAGTTTATTTAAAAGTGAATTAAATACGCCTCGTCCCTTTTTTACTGAACTTTTTCTGTTGATAGATGACATCGAACTGATTTTGATATAAATACAAGTCAGCTTAAATACTAAAAGATAGTTCATATAAAAATGCGCATAGTGCAGCAACAAGACAGAATCTCAATTATAAATTGGGATGAAAAGACGGGTTGTGGTATTACATATCAACGTCATGGATCTTTACTACTCAATTCCATACGTGGATTAATAATTGGGCCATCAAATTGTGGTAAAACCAATGTGCTTATCACTCTTATTACACACCCACTAGGATTAAAATTTGAAAATGTATATATATACTCCAAATCATTGTTTCAATCAAAATATGAATTTTTAAAGCAAATTTTATCGCCAATTGAGGGGCTTGGATACTACACATTTAATGATACATCCTGCGTTATACCACCATCTGAGGCAAAACCAAATTCGATATTTATTTTCGATGATGTAATTTGCGATGGTCAGAGTGTAATAAAATCATACTACAGTATGGGGAGGCATAAAAATATAGATTGTTTTTACCTAGCACAGACTTACTCTAGAGTACCAAAACAGCTAGTTCGAGATAATTCAAATTTCATAATAGTATTTAAACAAGATGAAATGAATCTGCGACATATTTTTTCAGATCACGTTTCTCCAGACTTTACTTTTACTAAGTTTCAAGAAATCTGTGGAAAATGTTGGGACGATAAATATGGTTTTCTAGTTATTGTTAAAGATGCAGATTTAAACAATGGCAGATATAGAAAAGGATTTGATAGTTACATATATGTTTAATAAATGTGTAGCAACAACTTTAGTTGCTTTTAGAACGAACAACTGCAAACATCTTATTTGTAAATATGTCAAATTCGATCGATCGATCGATCGATTTAAAACGTGATCTTGTTGCTATGACTGATGCAGTAAGAACAAAATTTAAATTTTTAAAAAATGAAGAGTCGCAAAATCAAACAAATCTTGAGAAATTTTATGAACCCATCTCAAAACCATTATCAAAAATTTCAGAAAATTTTAAAAATGCAGCAATTGTAAAAAGGACAAGTAGTAATATAGCAACACCTTTGATAGCTGTGGAAGCAAAAAAAGCAAAGAGAGTTGCAGCCAATGTTATGGTTGATGATTCGGAAGATGGTGATGGTGGAAATAAATCTCATCATGGATCTTACCTCTCAGCTTCACCACCCTTGCCGGATACACCAATATCCTCATACTCTAATCAAAGTCAAAAATCATTTAATGCAGATGCAAGTTCTCATTTATCACCTAAAAAGAGTGTCAACAATGAAGCTATGGATGAATCACTGAGACAAGATATTGGGGAAGATTTAAATTCTATATCTACAATCTATATGGAGGGGCTTAAATCAAACCCATCTATCTATGACACCATATATGGTGTTAGGTACAATTCCAACAATGATAATTTTCAGATAGGTAATGCTACAATAAAATTTCCAGATAAACTAATAACTCTTTGGCGTAAAAAAAATATGATTGGGGCATTTTCTGCTCATCGTGATTTATACGATTTGTTATTTTTTAAAAAACCAAGTGTGTCAAACATTGGCGACATTAGCCCAAAAGCACTCAGCGATTATAAGCAAATACTTAATTTGTCAAATGCCTATTACAATGAATATAATAAAATATATGGGGTAAATACCAGCCGATCTGTAAAATTTACAAATTTTATAAAACCACTTCTAACACCGAAACATGGCAGAAGTTAAGAAGGTTCTGGTATTACCAGAAATAAAATTTCAAATCTCAAAAAATTCAATAATAATAAAGTAAACTATGTATATTGGAATACTGCTAAAGAATTAGTTAGTCGCTTGCGATTATTATGGAGCTCAAAAATGGCTGGGCATACTGGTCATGATGGTGAAATTTTGTCTATAATTGAAGAATTAAGAGAAGAAGGGGTTATATATTAGGACTCACTTTTTGATTGTAGCATATATTGTTCAGTTACTATCTAACATGGGAGGTGTAAAGAACACGATTGACAAGTTTGGTCGTATAAAAAAAACTTCCAAAATTACATATATAAAAGGATTGAAGGGTAATGGTTTTAAGTTGACCGCTAAAAATGATTTCGACATTGAGAACAAACGTTTATGTAATATAGCAGATGCTGTAGATCATAAAGACGCTATCAATCTAGAATTTCTGGAAAATCGTATAAACAAACTAGTTGAAGAACTAAAGCTAGCTATAGCAGAATCTGTTGATGCAGTAAGAACCAATTTAGAAAAAATAAAAACGCAACAATCGACAAGTGGTAAACTATTGTTAAATTTACATGGGAGATTGAGTGCCATAGAAAGAAAAGTTTTGAAACATCAGCCACTTGAATCCGCTTTGTAACCAATAATTTGGTCAGATGGACGCATAGAATATTATACACCCATTTGAATTGAAAAAATAAAGTATTTATTTTAACGATGGCTAGTGAGCAAAAAGTTCAAGTGGTTAATGAGCTATATAAACCTGCAAGGAAAAATTTCCTGCGAAGAAAAACCTTAATAAAAGGTTTTAAGGATCTATGGCAGATTGATTTAGCTGAAATACAACAATTATCAAAATATAATTTGGGGTATAGATACATTTTAGTATGCATAAATTGCTTTTCTAAATTTGTCTGGGCTAGACCAATAAAAAATAAAACAGGACTTGAAATATGTGCAGCAATGCGGGATGTTTTTAAGCAAGCTGGTTATTACCCCCATAACATACAATCTGATCAAGGAACGGAATTTTTTAATAAACACTTCCAAGCACTTATGAAAAAGAAGTCTGTAAATCACTATCACACATATAGTGTAAAGAAGGCAGCCATTGTGGAAAGAGTAATCAAAACTTTAAAAACAAATCTTTATAAAGAATTCTCTACATTAGGAAGCTATAAGTGGTTTCATATTTTACAGGATGTTGTTGATAAATATAATAAAACAATTCACACAACTATTAAAATGAGACCAATTGATGTGAAACCCACCACTAGAATTACCGCATTTGAAAATATAAAAATGGTACCTAAAAAAATTAAATTCAAAGTTGGAGACGTAGTTCGTATAAGCAAATATAAGTCAATTTTTGAAAAAGGGTACACACCATCGTGGTCAGTGGAACAATTTAAAATTGTAAAAGTAAATATAACGAATCCACCCACTTATGAAATAGAAAGTTTTGACGGAGAACCTATACTTGGTGCTTTTTATGAAATGGAGCTACAGAAAACCAGCGTGCCATCAATATATTTAGTGGAGAAAATTATTAAGAAAAGGAAGTGTAATAAACTGGAGCAATACTTCGTTAAGTGGTTAGGTTTTACAGATAGACATAATTCATGGATAAATAAGTTGGATATCGTTTAAAAAAATATTTGAATTTTAATATATTTTTTAAAATTCACATCAAATGAAAATCAATATAGGTTTTTTACACTTCCTTAATTTTTATAATATATTTATTTTGTGTTTTATACTAATATTGTTACTTTATTATAAAATTTTGTAAAAAAATAAGATAAAAATAATATTGCAATAAAACAAATCCAATTAAAAAATAGTTTTTCATTTCTTATTATAATATATTTTATTACAGCTTTTATCAATTTAAAACTACATCCATACTACAATCCATAAACTAATTATAAATACACATTTTTGATAAATGTCTTATATTTAATCATCGTTCTCACTGAATCCACTATCATCATCTTCATCTTCATCGAGCGGTGGAAAGAGTAGCTCCAGTGGAATGTCTTCCAATGGCCTCAGAAGGTACAACAAATTCAGCCATCTCATATTTTTACAAAACTCTTGAAGTGTTTGGTTACCCATAAAAAACATTTGGCATTGAATGACACCATCCATAAAATTATTTGCTCTAGCTACATCTCTTAGTGAAGGGTCACCCTCCATCAGTTCGTCCGACTTCTCAAACAACCAGAATCGTAAATCGTGAATTTGTTCTTCCAAACGATTCATATTTTTAATACTTTAAGAATAATATTTTAACACACAATAATTTTAAGATAATTTAGTATATTCCAAATTCAAATATGGATTTACGTTTTGCACCGATGTATGTGGGTTCACTTTGCCCCAGATAGGTTAGAGTATATTTTTGATTACTTTTATTAACTAGATCGATAAAATCATCATCTATTGATTTAAGCACACGTTTTGGTAAAAACGTTTTAAATACATCAGAATCTTCAGCCAATGTTATTAAAACAGATTTTCCATAACGGGTATCAATGGTGCACATTTCTTTAATAACATATGTGGTATTAACTTTTAATGAATCTAAAGATTTTAATTGAAGTTTTGCTTCATTGTTTATTTCGAAATTTATTTGTTCAAGTTTGATTTTTGAAATATCCATATTATTACCTTTAAATTATTGTTTTTCCACAAATTAAACTATTTTTTCTTTATTTTTATTTTAGAGAGTGATTTGACACGTTGAGATACAGAAATCTACTAATACTTCAAGTGGGTTTGTTTTTCCTTTTTATATGTTTAAATACAATTATTAGGGTGGGGATAATGTAAATCTTTCAAAAGTGTAAAACAAATTAGAGTCAAAGATAGAGGTATTTTTTGTGCTTAAGGTCAGACAAGGTCAAGGTTGTTCAGGGTCAAAAATACTACTTGAACTATTCGTCTCTACATATAAAAAATGCAACGATCGTCAAGGTCATTCAAGGTCAACCTAATGACCTTCACAACTTTTCAAGGTCAAATATACTACTCAAACTATTCGTCTCTACATAAAACAAGGCAACGACCGTCAAGGTCATTCAAGGTCATTCCCTCCTCAAAAGTGGTCCAGCACCCGCTTAAACCTACTACTACATTGTTCTTTTTTGTTGGTTTTATAAGGGTACTCAAAAATCCTTGTTGCGATACAGTAACAAATAAAACCAAATGACCACTATAAAACCATAATTAAAAATATTGTAAAGAGAAAATATTTATCTAGTCGCTTTAGCAGTGTTTTTTAACAATAATTTTACTTTAATTTTGATTTATGTAATGGTTTACAACAGACTTTTTTAATGGTGAATAGTGTAAATGATTTTTTTTTAATTTTAAATATTTGTTATTTTGTTATTAAAAAACTATTAAAAAGCATTCTTCAGCTGGTTCGCTTGTTTTGAGAGCCTTTCAGATACGATTTTATCAGAAAAATAAATCTGGCAGGCAATTTGATCATCAACAAAATGACAAACTCGGTATATTTTTAAGTGAAAAAATAATTTTGGGACATTTTTGGCAATTTTGTGACCTAAATTATTTTATATAGCCATTGTGAATCTAAAATATCGCCATAGCTTTTATAGGAAAACTTCTTTACTCTAAAGGTATTATGGTATTCAACAGAATCGCCAGGATACCAAATTACCAAATCTAGTTTTATAATAGGATAGAGGACGTTTCTGAGTTGCTTTTAGAACCTGGCATAATAGCTTTCGGCTTTAAAAGGTTCTATACTGGTGGAACCGCTAGACGGCGAAGCTGGAGTTTATTTCTTATGGTTTTATGGTGAGTTTCATACATAGGTTGCCACCACCAATTGGGGAGTCCCATTTAGGAGGTCTAAGGGGTATATAAGGGTAATGGGAACGTGCTAGCGACCAAACATTGAAACTAATGGTTTTAAGGAAAGGCGCTGGCAACCTTTTAGCTTCTGCTATAAATAAAGAAATGTTACTTGGGATACAACTTGTTATACAATCAAGGGGGGCAGAGCTGGCTGTTTTTGCAGACGACGTAACTTGTCTCTGGCACTGTGAAAGTGAGGAAGAACTAAGGGGAGTAGTTTCTTTGGGATTGGTACAAATTAAGCGTTGGTTTGATGCCAATAAACTTGCGCTTAATATTGATAAGAGCAAAATTATGGGATTTAAATGTTCAATGGAAGGACTAATACTAGCAAACAATCCTTTACAACAGGAAAAAAAACACAAAAATCCTAGGCGTTTTCATTGACGAAAAGCTGAATTTTGAGGCACATATAATTCCATTGAGAAAGAAGATCGCATCAGGGTGTTTTGCTGTAAGAGTGGTCCGGAGGGAGCTTGGGGAGGAATTGGCGAGAAATGTATACTTTGCTTTAGTTGAATCTCATTTACGCTATGGAATAGCATTCTGGGGTTCATGTAGTAACACACTATTTGAGTCTGTTTTTCGTTATCAGAAGAGAGCTATCAGGGCTATGTTGCAATTAAAGCAAACTGATTCTTGTAGACCGCATTTTCAAAGTTGTAGAATACTTACCCTAATTTCCTTGTACAGTCTAGAATCAGTTTGCTTAATCTTTAAAAATAAACACAGGGAAGATTATAACTACCATCATAATCACAACACTAGGCAAATACAAGTAGTCCATCTTCCAATCCCTAGTTCAACAATGATAAAGAAATCCATTATCTACGAAAGTAGAAAAATTTTTAATAAACTTCCGTTGCAGTTCCGAGAAATTAATGTATATAATGGCTTTAGAACTGCTACTAAGGAATACCTTTTAGAGCAGTGTTTTTATACCTTGGAAGAGTTTTATATACATAACTAAAAAAAGGAATCTTCCAAGAATTGTTTTGTTTTATATATTTTTAAACTTTTTAAATATTTTGTATTGTTAATTTTGTTTTTTTAATGCTTTTGTTTTAATCTTTTTTGATGTCTTACTGTGTTAGATTTAATTAATATGTGTGAATGTGTTTGTACCTATTTGTTTTGATTTGCTTGTTTTTGTATTATTGCAAGTCCTACTTATTTTTTTTTGCTAAAAATTATCTAATATTTTGACAATTTGTACTTATTTTTATTGTTGTTACTTAATTATAATTTTAGACAACATATTTTTTAGTTATAAGATTGATGCTTTGTCAACAAGATTTTTTTTTCTTTGACAATAAAGCTTTTTCTGATTCTGATTCTGATTCTGATTCAAAGCTGTAATAAGTATCTACTAACAAGTAGTTATCTACGTTAAAGGTTTTTTCTGGCGCTACTTTGTACAAGCAAGGGATTTGTAAGAAGAGAGTAGTCTAGAAAAATATACTTACATGTTACACGAAGCATTGGTCTTATATTTGTTTAAATTGTCTACATTTTTGTCTCACATTGGCAACGTCGCTTGCTCGATGTCTCCGTTTCTCACACGACGGGAATATAATCCATCAAGGGGCGCGCGTCCCGCTCCGTCCAACCCCAAACGAGCCCCCTAAACCCCCAAAGCGCTCCCGTTCCGTCCTGACGCGATCATTTTTCTTTCAAGTTCGTTCCATCATCACGTCACTTCCGACCCACCCCGCCGGCGACGTTGCCAAATGGCACGTCGATTTTTATTTATTGCTTCTTTCGGGATCGGTTTTTGTAATTAATGCCGTCGGCTCAGCCGGATAAATTAACTTTTTTTTTCATGTATAATTCGATATAGGCTAAATAATAATAAGGAACTTATTGAAAGTACATTTATATTCTATTTTTAAGAGCAGTAAAGTCTCGACTATACATGCAAGTAACTTTTGTAAGTTTTTCTTTATAAGTATTTTGATTGTTTTGCTACAAATAGTACTCCAAAACATTTTGAAAACACATAGTGCTAGAAGTTTGCCAGTTTTAGCATAAGCAACTTTTTGTGAAACTCAAATCTTAACAGAAGTTTCCCCTACAGGGGATTTCTTAAAATTCTCTGTTTATAGAAATATGTTCAAACGTTACTAAAATCTTTTTTTAACAAATATTTTTAAAAGCATTTCTTTAACTATGCTGTTTTTTCTCATAAACTTCTCAAAAATTTGGAATTAAATTGATAGTCAGTTTCAGTCAAAGCTAATCGGATTATAGAAAGAAATCAGTCAAGCTGGGGGCCTCAAGCTAAGTTACCAGCAGATCCCTTTTTTTTCGATGGGGTGATAGATTGGATCGACTTAGACTGAGTGCATTTTTCTTTGGGGTAAAGACAATGACTAATCGCTTCATTAATGACTAAACTGGATAAAAAAGTAAGAAAGATGTTATTTTTTTATGCTAACGAATTCTCAAAAGGTATTATAGGTTAGGTTAGATATAAGGTAACTGTCTCAGTTAAGGCCACTTTAAGAAGTTCTATTTTTTATATTGAAAACCACCAAACCAAATATCTGTTAATAATGAGCATGAAGTTAGCGAAGCACCCATCGCAGATCGAATCGTGACTAGGTGGATAATTTGCCGTTAATTAGTCGTGAATTAGTTGTGGAAAAATTAATTTTGTCGCTCTTATTTTTAACCGTTTTTGAGGGTGCTTCGCTAACTTCATATTTTGGCACTCATCGCAAATCGAACCGCTACTAGGTGGATAATTTGCCGTGAATTATTCGTGAATTATTTTTGACCGTTTTTGAGGGTGCTTCGCTAACTTCATATGAAGTTAGCGAAGCACCCTTGTAAAAATGGCTTTTATCAAAATCGAATATGGTGGATAATTTGCCGCTAATTAGTCGTGAATTAGTTGTGGAAAAATTAATTTTGTCGCTCTTATTTTTTACCCTTTTTTTGGGTGTTGCGCAAACTTCATATGAAGTTAGCGAAGCACCCTCGTAAAAATGGCTTTTATCAAAATCGAATATGGTGGATAATTTGCCACTAATTAGTCGTGAATTAGTTGTGGAAAAATTAATTTTGTCGCTCTTATTTTTGACCGTTTTTGAGGGTGCTTCGCTAACTTCATATGAAGTTAGCGAAGCACCCTCGTAAAAATGGCTTTTATCAAAATCGAATATGGTGGATAATTTGCCGCTAATTAGTCGTGAATTAGTTGTGGAAAAATTAATTTCGTCGCTCTAATTTTTTACCTTTTTTTTGGGTGCTTCGCTAACTTCATATAAAGTTAGCGAAGCACTCTCGTGAAAATGGCTTTTATCAAAATCGAATATGGTGGATAATTTGCCGCTAATTAGTCGTGAATTAGTTGTGGAAAAATTAATTTTGTCGCTCTTATTTTTGACCGTTTTTGAGGGTGTATTTTTGCTTTTTTTAAACCAATCTTTTGACCAGCGACATTTCCGTTTTTTAGGTTTAAGTGCCAGGACACACACGCGTTTTTCTGCGGCGCGGTGCCGCAGCGTTACCGCAATTGCGGTCTGTGATACTATGAAATAAATGACGCGATTCACACAGTTGAGGGGCAACGTGCGTTCGTCTTGCGTACATTGTTCAGAAAAACGCGTGTATGTACTGGCGCTCACAGACCGCAATTGCGTTACCGCTGCGGCAACACGCGGAAGAAAAACGCGTGTGTGTACCGGCGCTAAGCACCAACACGATAGCTGCAGCAAAATCTTGGTCAGACGTTTCGAACACGGAAGACTATATACATTATGAGGGATCCGAAAATATTGAAGCTTATGAGCTCTCAATAATATTGCACAAGTGCACAATAAATATTGATCATTTGAGTGCAAGGAGTCATTTAATAATATTATGCAAAAAAGATATTGTGCAATATTATTGTGTACACACTGTAGATTTTGCTGAGAGATATGAATTTTAGCCTAAAGAGGGCACTGGCCTTATTATGAACATGGCCATATATGAGTCAGGTCAGGTTTTTTCCAAACCTTGGCTTGAAAAATACACTTTGTACAAGTGCTACCTGGGAATTCCTTAAAGAGTATAAACATGTACTTTCTTTTAAGTATCTATAATTGTTCAAGTTTTTCTAATAGTTATTCAATACCATGATTTTCTACTTGATATCTTTTGAGTTGTTATATTTTATTCCAGTTTATTCTTGTGGTTCGTGCGCGTGCGATCAGTTTTCATGATTCATTCTTTCCCCCAATAATGGAAAAAGCCACCAATCAATTTCCATATCGATCAACCCGTCAAAATAAATAATAAATAACCCTTTCACTGCAGTGGCGTACATAAAAGTGCTACCAAAATATATTTTTATTCCTTTGTTACATTGTTCTGCATTGTTAGCAAACAAATCTTAAAAACATTTAAACCACTAAAGATAGGAAACGAACACAGGAGAGACAGTACCTAAATTTTAAATCGAATCATTCTGTTGCTACAAAACAAGGAGTTCTAAAAAGTTTGTATTTAACAGCTGTAAATATTTGTATTACTAATGAAGAATTAACCACAGATATTCACAACAATAAAAATGACTTAGAACAGAATGATTATTCCGAAATATTTATAAACTCAACGATCTCTAAAATTAAAAATTAACCAAACGTGGCTAATTCTCAAAATAATGATCCGTTGGGTGTTTACATTTGTTTAAGGGATTTCAGAAAACATAAGACCAGTGGCCAAACACTATAATATTAAAACAGTATTTTCATAGGACTTTTGTAACTAAAACGAAACCAGATAATCCCTCAAATAATAAGGAATGCATGAACCAAATCACCTAGAGTGTAGTAAATTACTTATATGTAGGTGAAACGAAACGCCCTTTCTAGGTTAGAATAAAGGAACATCCAAAAAGTACTCAATTAGTGTATATTGAAAAATTTGCTTTAGAGGATCATGCGTTGTCAAATGATCACAGGAGACCATTGAGTCTAATGTTAAAGTTTTGCATAAGGAGTCCCATTAGCAAAAACGAAAGTTTATTGCAGGTGCATTTATATTATAAAATATTTATAATGCAGAACAAAGAAGGTTACAGTCAACCAAGCTATTGGTTTTCATTTTAGGATCTGCTTTGGTAATCTTTTGTCGTTCATCCGTTGTAGAGTCAGGTACTTTTTAAATTGCCGTTGAATTTTCTTTCTATCAAAATTAATCATTTAAAGAAATCAAATTTTTTTTTAATATGTATGTATACATACAGAGGTAAGGCTCACAATTTTTTCGTTTTGGTTTAAACTACTTTTGGTTTAAACTACTTTTCCAAATTTAAAAAGTCCCCGACTCTACATGGCTGTACCAGATTAGTTGTCTTTTAGTGATATCATCGGCTATGCTTCCCTCTATTCCCATTATTTATTTAATGGTCTCATTCCTTATATGATCTGTTCTAGGTATTCTCGTGATTGCATCCATTTCGACAATTTCCATTTTTGTTTTCTATTTTTCTGTTATGCGACAAGTCTCTGTTTCATACAACAGCGTGCTTTTCAGCATTGTTTCGTATATGTTAAATTTTACTTTCTTTTTTATCTCTTTGAGCAATAAAATATTGTCAAGATATCCAATAACAATTGATTTTACTATTCTTTGTTCCAGTAATTTATAATCTGTTCCTGTCTTATTAAATGTCTCACCAAAGTATACATATTCATTGCATGAAGATATTGTTTCTGCATCGTCTAGTTCTAACTCACTTGATTCGTTTCCAATACATAAGTACTGTGTCTTGTCGATGTTCAATTTTAACCCCCACTTTTGGTATTCTTCCGTTAACTTTCTCATCATATACTCCTTATCTTCTTTATCATTAGCTACAATTACTTGGTCGCTAGCAAACTCTAATGTGTATATGGTAAGTAGGTCGTTAAATTGTATTCATATGCCGTGTACTTTACGTTTCCAGTTTCTTAGAGCTAGTGCAATATCATATGATCCACAAAGGTAACATGAGTCTCTATATTTCTAGCACCCCTTTTCTCAATTACTTGTTGAAGACAAAAAACATTATCACTACAAGATCTGCCTGCACGAAACCCACTTTGCTCTTCTTCTTCTTGTTCATGAAAATCATTCTCTATTAAATCTCTAAGAGTCCTACCGTACAATCTACTTAGAATAATGGTTACTGAAATTACTCTGTAATTGTAGCAGTCTAGCTTGTTTCCTTTTTTATGTATTGAGCACATGAATGCAATTCTCCAATCATGTGGTACTATTTGTCTGTTCATGCATTGATTGACAATATATACGAGTATGAGATTTTCTAGTAGTTTATCTGATCCATATTTGAGCATTTCAGCGGATATTCCCCCAGGTCCGCTAGCTTTTCTGGATTTAAGCTTTTTATTCCTATTCTTTACGAAAACAAGTATCTTAGGATTAAATAAAGGGAACAATGGAACTCCGAAATAAGACAGAGCTATATTTTTACTTAATATATTATGAAAATCGGTCGAGCAGTTTAGGAGCTTTCCTCATACTGTCAGACAGATATACATCAGAGATTCAAACACACAAACTAAAGTCACAACGGGATCGCTCAATAAATAGAAAAAAACACCACGATATTTCAATTTTGTTTTAAGAAACACTTAGGTAATTTTTGAAGTCATTGCTCTGGGAAGGTAAACATTTACGCATGTACGGCACTGTTTAAAACTGTAGCTCTATTTGCCTCATCGATACGGACTATTCTGTGTAAAAGCGCGGGGCGAAATTTTTCATTTCCAAACTTCCACTTTTTCAGTGCTTTATGAATAAATGAAAAGCAAATTGTGGCCGACATCGATTTATCGCCAAAGTATGGCCGAGGCCTTTTGAAAATAAAAAAGCTTCATTAAAAATACATTTTCGGGAAAGAGCAAAAATATTTTATTATACAGTATTTTATTTCTCAAAGGATTTGTAGTGGACGTGGTAATGACACCAAATAAATGGAACACTGGACAGACACACTGGATATAAGTAAGCTACACTCTCTGGACTTGACATCCATAATATTTAAAGATTTAAAGAATTCACGTTTATAGATATCTACTTAATCTTAATAATTTTCCTAAATTAAACCCTCTGAATATATTTTTACCTTCTATGTTCCGACCAGCAATTTTATGAAGGAAGAATTCCCAAAAAAATGTTGTAACATCACTGTTCTCTAAAGAAAAAAAAAACACAGTAGGCGAAAACCCCTGCGAAACCACCAAAAACGAAAGCATATCATGAGAACTTGATCCGGATCATTTTTCTCCGGGCGACACGTTTGACAAAATAAAGAAAAATGTGACATTGACGAATCGGGGACAAGTCCCTCTCGGATGCAATTTATTCACACACACACACACACACACACCTATACACACAGATAAACATAAAGACGAGTTAGTAGATGGAGATTAAAATGAAAAAACAAATACATCAGGAGATATGAAGTAGAAAGAGAAAGAGAATTGAGAGTTTTGTGCGATGATCTTTTTCGAAAAACTCCCAGATCAGTCTTAAGTATATAAAATGCTGATGCTGTTTGCCATGAACACTATATAAGTCTATTCCAAATAGAGTTGCATATTGTTCCTCAGTGGATAGGTAGTTTACAGGCTGTCCCAAACTCAATTTTTTTGGGAGGTTTTGGTTATGTTCTGGATTACAGGGGAGATAAAAAAAACAGAACTCCTCTTGCAAGCCTCGATCATCAAGAGAAACTAAAAGGTGGAAACCGCATATCGATATATGAAGCCTTTTTCTTGAAAACGGGTTATTGAAAATAAAATGTCTTCATTTGGAAAGTGTCTATAACTTTATTATTTAGGACTATTTTATTTTAGTGTATACAGAAAAAAATCGACAATCGGCAGCCAAGCAATCCATTTACTTGCCACATAATTTGTTAAATCAAGTAAAATTATACTTATTATAATTATATTTATGTTATGGAAAGTAAACTAGTGTGTTTAATTTAAATCTATTATCTACATGACTTGAATTTTGTTGCGGAACCGAACCAAACCAATCAGTTAGTTAAAAGTTAATTCTGCCAGATGGGGCATCTGTTAACATTTCATCGGCACCTCTGGAGACATAAGCAATTGAAATAAATTAACTAGCTGTATGTAATTTTGTATTCATTGGCTCCTTCTATTAGGATTTTCATGGTTAATAGGTGATCAATAGAACTGTACTGAAACCTTTTCTAAAGCCTGCTTGTAGTTTTTCGTGAAAAGCTTATAAATTACATTAAGGAATGTTATAGGGCGATAGTTTTTAGGTCTGCTATATCGCTTTTTTTGTGTAGAATAACGGTTACTGATTTTTTCCAGTTGTTTGGGATAATTTTTTCTTCTAGTATTTTATTCAGGAGGATACGGAGAGTATTAACTACAACTTTACCACCATACTTTCGCATTTCTGCCGTTACTATATCTTTTCCAGGTGACTTGTTATTTTTCATTTTCTTTAATACTTTAAGTTCTTTAGTTTTGTTTGGAGTTTCCTTATGGTTTCTCGTGATGGTTCCTTTTTAATTTGGTATAATTCTGTATAGAATAGCGTGATATTTATCAGATCCTCTTTAACGTTAGTTTCTATGCCGTTCATATCCTTTATTTTAATTATTTCATATTTACCTAGAGTCGGTCCTAGACGTTTCATACTTCTGTTATTTTCTACAGCTCTCTCAACTTTTATTTCTTGGCTCTTTCTTTAATTTTCTTTTATCATTTTTCTTATTGTTTTATTTATTTCTGTGTATTCTATCTATCTTCTTTATCCTTGTTTTTCCAGATTCTTCTGATATATAATTTTTTCTCTTTTTCTGTGTCATAGCTTTTGTCAGCGCATCATTTTTTTCATCTATATTTTCATTTTCACATCTTAAGTTTTGGGTTATGTATATATAGCTTTATTTTGTGTAAGTTTATTCATGTCAAGCTGTTCATTGTTATTATTAATTTTTCTTTTCATTTCGAAATTGCTATCAATGTAGATTTTTCTTCTGACCATCCTGTGATCACTGCCTGATGTAAAGCTGCTTAGGACTGTTACACCTCTAACAATCTTTTTCTCAGTAGTCAGTATGCTGATTAGGTACCTATGTAATTATAGCCCTTATAAAAAAAAGACACCTACACAAAACCTTTGATTTTTGAAAGGCTTATTTAATAGCAACTTTTTCAAAACTACCAAAACTGTTGGAGAAAGTGAAAACCACTGATTTTAAAATTGCACGGGAAAAATACCAACGCCAAGAAATGTAGAACAGACTAATCTCCGATTCCCTTCCAGACTTACACGTGCATTAGGCAGATATCCGAAGATTTTTTTTGACATTTGACTAATTTCGTCTCATTAATACGCTTCACCTCTGTTATTATGCTCCTTTTTAATGGGGATTGAAAGTGTAAAAATAAAGTACACCTTTCGGTTTGCGGAAACTGCCTGTTTTGTGGGCATAATTTGCAACAATACCAAGAATCAAAAAGATTTTATCTGACTGGACAATAAGATGGCCTTGCAGCAACTTGGTTTGACAGATTAGCAATAGCGTGTTACGTGTAACTCTTTTGTGGAGATGAGAATTGCGAAATGTTAGGACTGACCTTGTAGATTCATGCAAATTTTATGGCTAAAAGGATTTTAAAAGGGCTCGAAATTCGCAATTTCTTTATACAAGACAGGTAAAGTTTTCAGGAATTTGGATCCTAACATTTTACAAGTTGGGTAAGTACTTATTACAACTTTTGGTTTAAAAAAATGTAAAGTATTAGGGGAAAGGGTGGCAAAAAGGGGTACGGGGGAAAACGGGGTACCGCAGTTTTAGGTAAACTGCGCAAGAATAAAACCTCTTAATATCAGATGTTTTATCCCGATGACTAGTTCAAGTCTCTGCTTTATGATTGGTGTAGGTCGACTGAGCTTAAGTTGGTTTTTGCTCAACATGTGTTGTTGTGCGCTCTTTATTGCAAAAATAGCTTGTGCATTTTGTGATGGTAGGTACATTTTTTACAGACTTTTTAAAATTTTGTTTACATTGAACAAGAAGTAAAAGGTTTATGTACTATTCATAATTAAACGCGTTGCCCGTAAAATTAGTCTTTTACTGTGTATGATTTTTGTTTGAATTTAACTGGTGTTTGGGGCAAAACGGGGTTTTTTCATGGGCGCAAAAATTTCTTTTTTTTGGAATCATTACTGAAAGTTTTATTTTATGTTGTCTTTGCAAAAAATGGGAGCAAAATTCATGTAGAAGAGTCTACAACGTTGACTAGGTCCCTGCATTTCTTTATAAATTTGGTAAATACTAAATTTAATTGTTATAAATGTATTTTTTATTACAACTTTTTATTTTTTAAATAAGTATTTTATTCCTGGGTAATATTTTAATAAATAAAACTTGTCTCACAAAAATATTGATTCTAAATTACACAACCCCCTCGCTCGTTTTGCCACAAATATTTACTCCATTTTACCCTGTTTGCGGGGCAAAATAGGGTAACCCAGCATTCAATCAGAATTTTTTATTCTTACTGGTAACTAATGGTAACGTTAAAGTTTTTCGTGTTTTTTTTTGTTTGTTGTTTTTTTTATTAGCTTACATAAAGGAAACATTTTTAGCTCACACTACTACTATACTATAGTAGTGTGAGCTATGGTGATCCTAATTTTTTCGAGAAAAAAAAAGTTGCTCCGATTTCAAAAAATTTTATATATCTTTGCGTTTCAGATGATTTTGAAACTTTTTTGTCTCGCCGTCTGTCTGTCTGTCTGTCTGTCTGTCTGTCTGTCTGTCTGTCTGTCTGTCTGTCTGTCTGTCTGTCTGTCTGTCTGTCTGTCTGTCTGTCTGTCTGTCTGTCTGTCTGTCTGTCTGTCTGTCTGTCTGTCTGTCTGTCTGTCTGTCTGTCTGTCTGTCTGTCTGTCTGTCTGTCTGTCTGTCTGTCTGTCTGTCTGTCTGTCTGTCTGTCTGTCTGTCTGTCTGTCTGTCTGTCTGTCTGTCTGTCTGTCTGTCTGTCTGTCTGTCTGTCTGTCTGTCTGTCTGTCTGTCTGTCTGTCTGTCTGTCTGTCTGTCTGTCTGTCTGTCTGTCTGTCTGTCTGTCTGTCTGTCTGTCTGTCTGTCTGTCTGTCTGTCTGTCTGTCTGTCTGTCTGTCTGTCTGTCTGTCTGTCTGTCTGTCTGTCTGTCTGTCTGTCTGTCTGTCTGTCTGTCTGTCTGTCTGTCTGTCTGTCTGTCTGTCTGTCTGTCTGTCTGTCTGTCTGTCTGTCTGTCTGTCTGTCTGTCTGTCTGTCTGTCTGTCTGTCTGTCTGTCTGTCTGTCTGTCTGTCTGTCTGTCTGTCTGTCTGTCTGTCTGTCTGTCTGTCTGTCTGTCTGTCTGTCTGTCTGTCTGTCTGTCTGTCTGTCTGTCTGTCTGTCTGTCTGTCTGTCTGTCTGTCTGTCTGTCTGTCTGTCTGTCTGTCTGTCTGTCTGTCTGTCTGTCTGTCTGTCTGTCTGTCTGTCTGTCTGTCTGTCTGTCTGTCTGTCTGTCTGTCTGTCTGTCTGTCTGTCTGTCTGTCTGTCTGTCTGTCTGTCTGTCTGTCTGTCTGTCTGTCTGTCTGTCTGTCTGTCTGTCTGTCTGTCTGTCTGTCTGTCTGTCTGTCTGTCTGTCTGTCTGTCTGTCTGTCTGTCTGTCTGTCTGTCTGTCTGTCTGTCTGTCTGTCTGTCTGTCTGTCTGTCTGTCTGTCTGTCTGTCTGTCTGTCTGTCTGTCTGTCTGTCTGTCTGTCTGTCTGTCTGTCTGTCTGTCTGTCTGTCTGTCTGTCTGTCTGTCTGTCTGTCTGTCTGTCTGTCTGTCTGTCTGTCTGTCTGTCTGTCTGTCTGTCTGTCTGTCTGTCTGTCTGTCTGTCTGTCTGTCTGTCTGTCTGTCTGTCTGTCTGTCTGTCTGTCTGTCTGTCTGTCTGTCTGTCTGTCTGTCTGTCTGTCTGTCTGTCTGTCTGTCTGTCTGTCTGTCTGTCTGTCTGTCTGTCTGTCTGTCTGTCTGTCTGTCTGTCTGTCTGTCTGTCTGTCTGTCTGTCTGTCTGTCTGTCTGTCTGTCTGTCTGTCTGTCTGTCTGTCTGTCTGTCTGTCTGTCTGTCTGTCTGTCTGTCTGTCTGTCTGTCTGTCTGTCTGTCTGTCTGTCTGTCTGTCTGTCTGTCTGTCTGTCTGTCTGTCTGTCTGTCTGTCTGTCTGTCTGTCTGTCTGTCTGTCTGTCTGTCTGTCTGTCTGTCTGTCTGTCTGTCTGTCTGTCTGTCTGTCTGT
The DNA here is from genome assembly GCA_963576565.1 of Aspidapion aeneum. Lineage (NCBI taxonomy): Eukaryota > Metazoa > Arthropoda > Insecta > Coleoptera > Brentidae > Aspidapion > Aspidapion aeneum. The sequence goes on from OY755040.1 coordinate 118,763,917, forward strand.
CTGTCTGTCTGTCTGTCTGTCTGTCTGTCTGTCTGTCTGTCTGTCTGTCTGTCTGTCTGTCTGTCTGTCTGTCTGTCTGTCTGTCTGTCTGTCTGTCTGTCTGTCTGTCTGTCTGTCTGTCTGTCTGTCTGTCTGTCTGTCTGTCTGTCTGTCTGTCTGTCTGTCTGTCTGTCTGTCTGTCTGTCTGTCTGTCTGTCTGTCTGTCTGTCTGTCTGTCTGTCTGTCTGTCTGTCTGTCTGTCTGTCTGTCTGTCTGTCTGTCTGTCTGTCTGTCTGTCTGTCTGTCTGTCTGTCTGTCTGTCTGTCTGTCTGTCTGTCTGTCTGTCTGTCTGTCTGTCTGTCTGTCTGTCTGTCTGTCTGTCTGTCTGTCTGTCTGTCTGTCTGTCTGTCTGTCTGTCTGTCTGTCTGTCTGTCTGTCTGTCTGTCTGTCTGTCTGTCTGTCTGTCTGTCTGTCTGTCTGTCTGTCTGTCTGTCTGTCTGTCTGTCTGTCTGTCTGTCTGTCTGTCTGTCTGTCTGTCTGTCTGTCTGTCTGTCTGTCTGTCTGTCTGTCTGTCTGTCTGTCTGTCTGTCTGTCTGTCTGTCTGTCTGTCTGTCTGTCTGTCTGTCTGTCTGTCTGTCTGTCTGTCTGTCTGTCTGTCTGTCTGTCTGTCTGTCTGTCTGTCTGTCTGTCTGTCTGTCTGTCTGTCTGTCTGTCTGTCTGTCTGTCTGTCTGTCTGTCTGTCTGTCTGTCTGTCTGTCTGTCTGTCTGTCTGTCTGTCTGTCTGTCTGTCTGTCTGTCTGTCTGTCTGTCTGTCTGTCTGTCTGTCTGTCTGTCTGTCTGTCTGTCTGTCTGTCTGTCTGTCTGTCTGTCTGTCTGTCTGTCTGTCTGTCTGTCTGTCTGTCTGTCTGTCTGTCTGTCTGTCTGTCTGTCTGTCTGTCTGTCTGTCTGTCTGTCTGTCTGTCTGTCTGTCTGTCTGTCTGTCTGTCTGTCTGTCTGTCTGTCTGTCTGTCTGTCTGTCTGTCTGTCTGTCTGTCTGTCTGTCTGTCTGTCTGTCTGTCTGTCTGTCTGTCTGTCTGTCTGTCTGTCTGTCTGTCTGTCTGTCTGTCTGTCTGTCTGTCTGTCTGTCTGTCTGTCTGTCTGTCTGTCTGTCTGTCTGTCTGTCTGTCTGTCTGTCTGTCTGTTCGAACTGTCTGTCATAACTCAAAATCCGCTTGTCCGATTTAAATGAAATTTGGTACCTAGGCTGGGTCTTGGGCCGTGGTGGTCCCGTTTAAAAATGAACAAAATCCACCAAACGCAAGCCAAATAAAAGGGTGGGGGTAGATTTAAAAAATTAGAGTTTATGTGAAAATATGGCGTGTGTGATATCAAACGAAAGGTAATTAAGTCTGGAGTTAAACTAAATGAATTTAAAGTTATTTAGAAGAAAAAAAAGGTGGGGGTAGATGTCAAAAATTAGAGTTTAAGTGAAAATATGGCGTGTTTGATATCAAACGAAAGGTAAATGAGTCTGGAGTTAAACAAAATACATTTTACTTTTTTTAAAAAGGGGGGGTAGATTTTAAAAATTAGAGTTTAAGTCAAAACATGGCTTGTGTGGTATCAAAAGAAAGGTAATTGAGTCTGGAGTTGGATAAAATATATTTCAGTTTTTAGTTATATTAGCTCACACGTACACTATAACTACAGTACCTAGTGTGAGCTTAGGTGCCCATAGATTGGCAGAGTATTTAATTACGTAACGTAAAAAAACAAGATATTCGACCCCACCTCATTTAAAAAAACACAGTAAAAAAATATGATATAATATAAGTGTAAAACAAGGCTAAACCTCCTCCCTTTAAGTGTTACGCAACTTAAGAATGGTCCCGTAATTGATCAATTGATGGCAAAGTCCAAATCTTTTCGTTAAACAAGAAAATGAATTTTATACCGAGGAAGTTGGACTGGCACACGTATACGAACCGCCAATGGCCAACAGTGCTTATTTAGTGCTGTAAAAAACGTTTTTATAAAGGTAATTTTTTAACCTTGTTTTAAAGATTTTTTTTAAAGGTGTCACATTGACCAAGCAGTGTTCTGAGGAGTCCCATAAGGACGAAACAGGTAACTGTCAACACTTATTAGGTGTCCATTAGATTTTAGACCCGTGAGGTTAAGCTTTCAAACACGGAGAAATTCGAGAAAAAGAAAAACTTCTTTTTACACGATTAGCCATGGCTAGAGAAGGTATTGTTTTCGACGAAAAAAGTTTTTTTGAGATAATGTGTTACTTGGGTGTATTTTGACCTATCCTAGCAATATCGTCGTGATGTCTGTCTGTGTGTGTGTCTGTCCGTAACACGATAGCGTCTAAACCGCTGAACTGATTTTCTCGAAATTTTTAGGTATAGTTTTTGCAAAGTCACCTGAAATGCTCCTAATACGGGGTTCTATCGATTTCATGAAATTTTGCTTCAATCTGCCCTTCAATTGTTATCCAATTCATATAAAATCTTCCTGGTATAATTTCAACCCTACCGACCGAGAAAAGGCGCTACTCTTCTGACCGACCCAGCACAGGTGGCTAGACGGCATTTGATTGGCAGATTTTTTGAGATGCGCTTTTAATTGCTTTCAGGTGTTCTTTGCAGGACTCCTTTAGTCGGCAGTATGCAGAGTTAGAAAATAAATCAGTGTCGTTTCTGTAGGTATAGGAATAGAAAGTTTTATTATCTATTTTTATTTCTTTAGTTTACGCCATAATTAAATGAAATAATTTTCATAAGTAAAAAGATATGCCGATGGTCGGCTTTAACCTTTGTTCAACTGACTTTGCAAAAACAATAAAATAGCGTTCGATACTGTAACGAGCCGATTAGATTTTAGTGATGATCTATCATCAATCCTAATGACACTTTTTTGACTGTTAAAAAATTTAAAAAATGCTAACGTATTAATCGAGCGTTGCATTAATATGCAGTTTTCGGAATATAATGGACCACATTTTTCTAAAAAATTTATGTTATAACCAAAAACTTTGTGGGAACTTTCGTTTCGGAGATATTTACAAAACACTGTTTTTAGGGTTGATATTGCATGGAGTTTACTTGGAGTGTGCAAATGGGCTAGGAAGGTATCAGATCCGTCATGGAGAGAGACTAAAGCCTACGTTGTTTCTAAAATCAATTATTTGTGTTTTCCTGTTTGCCATTAATATCCTTTTTTCCACAGTATGCCTCCTTCTTCTGTTTTTGCCATTTCGCCCGTTTCCAGTTCATGCTCGGTTTCATGTTAATCGAATGTCGGGAAACTTTAGATTGTTTGTTCCTGCTAGATGCAATCAATTTAAATTTTTTACTCGTAAGCGGTTTGTCAGGGGCAACAGCGTATCCAGGCCCTGATCATGGTAGGGATCGATTAGTCAGACAATACATATTCGATAAATAAGAGCACGTGTAAAGGTCCTGTGTTTATTTATTTTTACTATATTTTTGAGGTACAGTCGCCCACATTTTTAATGTCAACTTAAAATTGCTTAAACTCGTCTGGAAAGCCTGAAATTTCAGCGGTCTTTAGCGCCTACAATATAATAATATTTATATATGAAGCCATGCGATGTTGCCAAACAAGCTTACATTTCTTTATATTTAACAAATAATGTGAGACATATAAGATGACATTAAAAAGTGGATAAGTGTACTACTGACCCCAAAAAACTTGAAGTTTTAATCTACGAATTTAGGCAAACTGGCTCCGGTTCAAAAGAGCGATATTTAAAAAGGCTACATTTAAAACAGCGACATTGAAACGGCGACATATTCAGATTCAGATTCAGATTTGGATTTTTTATTTCTTCCTTGATAACATGTATGCTCTAATAAATTCGTTATTTATGTTATTAATGCTCAAAATGCTGTAAATAATTTTAAAATAAATAGGAAACAAAAATTTAAAAATGTAGGGTGTTTCGATTAAAAAAAGATCCCTGCTATCAAAATTTGACATTTACCAAAAGGGTTGGATATTTTGGCCAGCAAATTCTTAAAGAAAATTAAGACATAAAACGTATTATAGTTATTGCAAAGTCAGTTGAACAAAGATAAAAGCCGGCCATCGGCATATCCTTTGAAGAAAGTGACATGGGCGGCGGTAGATATACTCATGAAAATTATTTCATTTAATTATGGCGTAAACTAAAAAAATAAAAATAGATAATAAAACTTTCTATTCCTACACCTACAGAAACGACACTGATTTATTTTCTAACTCTGCATACTGCCGACTAAAGGGGTCCCGAAACGAACACCTGAAAGCGCATCTCAAAAAAATCTGTCAATTAGGTGCCGTCCATCCACCTGGCCTCGGTCCGTCGGAAAACAAATACTTTGTGGTTGGACCGCAAAGAATCGCGCCTTTTCTCTGTCGGTAAGGTTGAAATTATACCAGGAATATTTTATATGAATTTGGATAACTTTTGAAGGGCAGAATGAAGCAAAATTTCATGAAATCGATAGAACCCCGTATTAGGAGTTATTCTAGTGACTTTGCAAAAACTATACTCATCTTATAATATCTATTGGAAACACTCTTAAGTTGGTTGGTTAAAATGTACGAAAAAACCCTGTAGATAAACTCTTATATCAGCACTTCCATAGTACTTAAGAGCAGGTACAAAAACCTTGTTGCTAAAGGGTTAAAAATTATATTTACTAAAAAAACAAATCTCGCTCTTACTTGGAAGTTAAATATAATTGTATAATAATAAAATTAAGTATAATGTTAAAACCGGAGACCGTACCTTACTACCTGCAAATAAATAGTTTTATAAAAGCGTATAGCGAAAGAAAATTTAACTAAACGAGTTTAAGTCCAGAATGATGTTTTGTAATTATTATTGGCATAATGCTCAAAAAATTTAACAAATTGTCATCCTCTCTAAGTTGACACAGCTATATAGGGATAAATTTCATTTATTTCATTAATTAATTTTTAATTTCACATTAATCTTAAACAAAAAAACACACATTTTAGCACCCATTTCTAAGAGCAGTACAAAACTATTTTAAGGTTATTATTTTTTCTGGCAGTACAAATATTTTTTCGTAAAAACAATATGAAACGTTCATATTTTATAGTAAATTTATTTTAATCCGGCCCTGAGATTAACTCCGAATGACCAGCCATCGTTGATTTTACCGAGATCAAAGACCACCAGCCGGCTTATTTATCTGTCAAAGGACTAGTTAAAGGTTTTACCGAAGAATTTACCTAAATACAATGATGTATCGCTTTATTTACAAGGATTTATATTATTAGCAAAACACAAAATAATGTTTTATCAACGAACACTTGGAATTTTAGGTACAGTTTTAAATAAATAAAGCGATGCAAAACTTTTCCACAGCTTTCATTTCATAGGCATCAAAGAGGTATTTTAGTACATGTATTGTATTTACTTCTTTATTTATTGTATGTATGCATATACAGAGTATATCCCAGAATGGAGTTAACACTTTATTTTGGAAAAAAGTAAATACCATAAATACCCTTGAAAAAACACTTTTACACAGGGTGTCTCAAAAACTTTTTATAGCTGATATAAATCACGAGACACGAGAGACGAGACGAGAGAAAGGCTCTCTCGGGAGATAGAAGAGTCCTATCGTCGAGACGAGAGACCCATTTTATCTCGCATAACGAGACGAGACGAGAAAACACCTTCTCTCGTCTCGTCTCGTCTCGCAGCAACACTATGTAAATTGTAGTTGACTGAAGTCATTGTTGACTAGCAAATTAGCCATTTGTGTATTGGCCAATCCTGATTATTATTAACCAGTTTTTATTTGTTTATGCTCGTGGATCGGGGGTGCTCCACACCACCTGATTATGTCTCGGGGGTGCCCAAGCCCTCGAGCACCTACGTGGTCGGCGCCTCTAAAAATCACAATTTTATTAGTTTTTAAACATACCTGCGTATTATAAAAGGGAAGACCAATTAATCTTCTAGTTTTAATTTATTTATTTAAACCTGTAATGCGTTGTGAGAGATGCAACAAACAAACTGGTCTTTGCCTCATTAAACGTAGTTAATAACCTGCGCACCTTTATTAAATTTAGCATGGACTTGAAAGCAGTCCAAGTGTTAAATATAATATAAAAAAATTGGCCGGTGAGAATCCAGCAAGCGCACCAAGCAATTACTTATATTAAAATTATAAATGGAGGTTTCGCCGTTATTATAGCGTACTACGTGTTTACAAGAACTGAATTATTAGAGTAAATTTTATGACAGTTGTGAATATAGTGTAGGTGGCCACGCTTGTGCATTTGTGACCCAAGATTTATCATGTCCGCCTTTCTAATTTTTGTTATTAAAATTAAAATATAGATGGGACTAGACCTAGGTATCCCTGCTATACCTGTTTTTCTTTTATTTTTGATTTTTTTTTTATTTGAGGCACTGAAGTGAAACCTCACCTTGCGGACACCTCTGTTAAGCGGACACTCCCTTTAGGTGGAAAAATTTGTTGGAACAAAGCTTTTCCCTATTTCTTTAGATGTAAAATTCACTCCTATAACCGGACTTTGTTTTTGGTAAAAAAATTCTGAAACCTCCCTTAACCGGACGCGAACCTCTGACTGGCTGCACGACATGGTCATAAATATTATGTAGCCGGGGAATTACCTCTTTCCGTTTTAATGTGGAGACTAAATATTTCTGTCGTATTTAAAACATATTTTATTCGGCGGGACTGCTGTGTTTTATTTTTATTTGTCATTAATAGATTTCTTTGAAATGGCGCCTAGAAAAAACTTCTTAGTTTACGTGAAAAAATAAAAGTTGTTAACGTTTCGGAGAAGGAACATCTATCACTATGAAAGATCGCTGAAAAATTTAATAATGGAAAAACTCAAGCAGCGGAAATTGTTAAAAAAATTTTAAACTTTCGCAGTTCTCTCTCATAAGCGGAAACCTCCAATAAGCAGACAAAATCGACGAAACCGTGAGTGTTCGCTTATAGGAGGTTTCACTGTATTTCGAGTTTGCTCGTGAAACTAGATTTATTTATTGCAAATATTTATTCAGCCAACAAAATTAAGATAATCCTCAAATAATAATGTCATATTTTCGCTAACGAACTAGCACTGTTGTACCGTCTTGCTTTTAAGTGATTAATTTCCTATGTATCCTCTAATTAACTGGCAAACATTTTATACTCCCAACTAGAAGTTACATGGCATCTCAAAAAATTGTCTACTACTATGTCGCTTTAGAATGATTTTCTACGTTGTCCGACGCCTATTCTTCACCTTCTTCCATCCAGACAATCATTTTCTGTCAGGTTTTTTTGACTCATTCATCTTTGGATAGACGGTTGCGATTCCAGTTTAGGACGCCCTCTTTTTCTACGCCCTGTTGATTGCCATTCTAGGACCTGCTCTGGTAATATTTTATCAGTTATCTTTTAGTTATGTCATCCGTTATGATTCCCTCGATTCCCATTCCTTCTTTTATGGTCCCATTTCTTATATGATCTGTTCTAGACATTATCATTGATGTTCTTATTGCATCCATTTCAACACTTTCCATTTTTTTTGTATTTTTCTGTTACGCGACAAGTCTTTATTCCATACAACAGCGTGCTTTACACCACTGTTTCACATATTTTAAATTTTACATTATTTTTAATCTCTGCTCCATAAAATACTGTTAAGACATTCAATTAACTTTTATGCTTTTACTAATATTTTTTCAAGTTATTTACAGTCTGTTTCTGTCTTACCGAATGTGACACCTAAGTTTACATACTCATTGCATGGAGATATTTTTTGTCCATTGTCTAGTTCCAATTCACTTGATTCGTTTCCAATAATTAAGTACTGTGTCTTGTCCACCTTCACTGTTAACCCCCACTTTTGTTTTTTTCCTTTAACTTTCTCATTATATACTCCGTGTCTTGTTTATCATTAGCTACAATTACTTGGTCGTCAGCAAACTGTAGTGTGTATATGGTAAATCGGTCGCTAATTTGTATTCCCATACCGTGTACTTTTTTTTTATATTTTTAAAAAGGGATGGAGAGACACAACATCTTTGTCTTAAGCCTTTCGTTACCAGAAGTTGAAAGTTAAAAAGTTTATTTCCTCTTTTAGTTTTAGATTTTGACCCTCTGTTTAGTTCTTTTATCGCTTTTATGTATGTATAATTGATATTTGTTTGCTCTATCACTGTTCATAATTTTTCTACTAGAACGGTATCATATACTTTTTGTAGGTCCACAAAGGTAACATGAGTCTCTATATTTTTGTCACAGCTTTTCTCAATTACTTGTTTATGACAAAAAACATTATCACTACAAAATTGTCATCTTTCATATTTATAAATGAATAAATTTTACTAAAAACCCCCAATGTACAATACCGACTGATGATGCTTTCCCATTGAAATATCTTCAAAAAGTAAGTATTTCTTTTAAGGGTAATTAATAGATAAAGCCAAAGTGCAGATTCTGCAGTACCTCATCAAAGACAGCTATACATCTGCTCTGCGAATGTCCTACCTTACTCCGTACTCCTTCTCCGAGTAGATGTTTCTGTTGGTTTCACACAGCTTATACTCTACACGAAGCTACTGCAAGCTTTCACCTGAGGATGGCCCAAGAAGGCCGAAACCGGTCGTAAATTAGCACCCAAGTAATATTATTACCACTCATGGTTTTATTAATTTGGTTCCAAGGTTATTTAGAGGGTGCTGTTATGACTTTTAGGATCAATTTGGCTACAAAAAGGTAATTTATATTGCCAATTACCTAAAGAGGTGTTATACAACCAAAAAGTGTTCTTCTGTTCCTTTTAGATACTTTTGGTTTTATTGATTTCTGATTTATAAAGATGGTCTTATAAAACCCTTTTACCTAAAGTTTTTAAAAAGAAATAAATAAAAACTTTGGTCTTTTAGTTTTTTTCATTACTTTAGGTCATAACAAAAGTGTTTTATAATAGAGCTAAAAGGTTACCTTATATCCTATTGTTTTTGTAGTTACCAGTAGTTTAATAGTAAATATGATTATATAGGCGGCCATATAGAACCTAGTTTCCTTAAGGTTTTTAAAAGTGGTAAATATAAACTTTAAATTTTGGTTTTTGCCATTACTTTTAGGCATTTTAAACAGGTTTTATTGGAAGGCTTAAAGGTAAACTTAATTCTTTTGTATTTTTGGTTACCCATAGCTGCATATTAAATATTATTTAAATGGGCGGTCATATAAAACTTTGTTTAACAGAAGTAAATAAATACTTTCGTATTTTAGTTTTTACTAGTACTAGTACAGATTGGTACCTACCTATTGCAAGATTTATTATTTATTATCCTCCTGGGTAGGGCACCCAAGCCTAGATAAGGCCTGTTTAAACGGCCAATATAAGAGGTTTCCCTCCAACCTGCAGGCACAACGGATATTATTGCACTGGCCCTCCTGATTGTGTGCAAATTGCACGATAAAAAACATTTAAATTTAACACAACAGTTTAAAAAACAAATACAAAAAATTTAAGTGAGGTTATGTTCACTATGTATGTTTACCTTCTCTTTTTTATTCGTTTCATAAGCACACTCAAAAATCCTTGTTGCGACAGAGTAACAAATAAAACCAAGTGACCACTATAAAACGATAATGGCGTATATAGAATTATTTTAAAAATATTGTAAACAGAAAATATTTATCTAGTCGTTTTAGCAGTGTTTTTTAACAATAATTTTACTTTAATTTTGATTTATGTAAACCAAACAGACTTTTTTAATGGTGAATAGTGTAAATTATTTTTTTTTATTTTATATATTTGTTATTTAGTTATCAAAAAACTATTAAAAAGCATTTGTGAGCTGGCGCGCTTGTTTTGAGAGCTTTTCAGATACGATTTTATCAGAAAAATAAGTCTGGCAGGCAATTTGATGATCCACAAAACGACAAACTCCTCATATATAGGCATATTTTTATGTGATATAATAATTTTGGGACTCTGACATTTTTGGCAATTTTATGACCTACATTATTTTATATAGCCATTGTGAATCTAAAATATCGCTAAAGCTTTTATAGGAAAAATTATTTACTCTAAAGGTATTATGGTATTCAACAGAATTTCCAGGATACCAAATTACCAAATCTAGTTTTATAACAGGATAGAGGACGTTTCTGAGTTGCTTTTAGAACCTGGCATAATAGCTTTAGGCTCTAAAAGGTTCTATACTGGTGGAACCGCTAGAGGGCGAAGCTAGCGTTTATTTCTTATGGTTTTATAATGAGTTTAATACATAGGTTGCCACCACCAATTGGGGAGTCCCATTTAGGAGGTGTAAGGGGTATATAAGCGTAATAGGAACGTGCTAGCGACCAAACATTGAAACTAATGGTTTTAAGGAAAGGCGCTGGCAACCTTTTAGCTTCTGCTAAAAATAAATAAAGAAATGTTACTTGGGCATGGATCACTGTTCTTGCAGATTGTCAGGATGTGTTCCAAACAGGGATGATTAATCTTCTTCTAACCGTAGTTGAAATAATTAATTAATAGAATTAATATAACTGACTTTTGAACATACCCTGTAATTATTTCCTGTACCAACTCCTGCAGTCTGAGCTTCTTCATTCGAAGGCTTAAAACAGGAATGTACTGATTATTCTTATTTAGATCGGTCCTCATTAAAATTCATATAAATGGACAAAATTAAGGAGGTCGTATTAATCTCCCGGTATGCTCTTAAAGATTGTGCGCCCGCAGAACTGGTTAAAAATATTCGACGCATTAATCAGGTGGATAACGCGGTCTCGGCGTCAATTCAGGTATTTCAAAACCGGGAGCGCAGCTCAGCCTCTTTTTTCGATGACTTAAGCTGCTTTACTTTAAAGAAAATTACTTACTTACTAATAGGGATTTTTTGGACCAGTAAAATTGCCTCTAAATAACGATTTTTGTGGATAGTTCCCCTTTCTAATTATATACGCTACACAGAAAAAAATACTGGATTAACGGAATATATATTTTACCCAAATCAATACGTGGATGATAATGGACAAACAATTATTTATTTGAAAAAAATGTACCGGGTGGGCCAAAAAAACCGGACAATTTTTTTTATTATAACTTTTGAACTATACCATTTAATAGGACAAACTGCACTTGTTAGAGAATTAATCGGACTTTTGACCCACTATATTTTTTTGTCCCACATCTTAAAATGCAAGATGGCGGACGAAATTAAATTGTACCCTTCAAAGATGCTCGTTTATTCTTATGTTGCAAACATAATATTAATTTTTTAAATCAGGAAAAAAGCTGCGTTCTTGTCACGTGCAACAAGGTATAAATCAGCAAAATCGGTTTAGTGGTTCTAAAAAAATATATTTTTGTTTCAATCACTCTTTTGAATATTATACGATTGCCTTGCCAATCATGTCTGCATTTATTTCCTTATAAATTTATTACTACTAAACCGATTTTGATGAAATAAAAAACATCCTAGTGAGAATTGATTGCTTCTTACAGATCATAATCAAAATTTATCGTCATTTTAAAATTTAAGATGGCGGACAGAATCATACTTGATTCTTCAAAATGGCGTGTTTTTTCTATTTTTCTGGAAATGTTTTAGATTTTTTTTTACTTTATAGAAAATAGCTACTTTTCCCGCGCACAACAAGGTGCAAACTAGTAAAATCGATGTGGTGGTTCTTAAAAAATCTATTTTTGTTTCAGCCATTGTGTTACAGATTATACGATTGCATTGCCAATCCTGTCTGCATTCATTTCCTTATAAACTCATTATTACTAAAAAAATTTAAACATGTTCGCAATATAAGGATAAACGAGCATCTTTGAAGGGTACACTTTAATTTCGTCCTCCATCTTGGATTTTGAGAGACTCATCATCAGCTGAAACAAGGCAAACAAAGAAGTATAACTCATCCGAAGCAATTTTCAGTGCGTATTATACAGATTGAAACTGGAATTCCTTTCATTTCAAACTATTTAACCAGGTCCTAGATGATGCTTTTAAAAACTTAGATTGGGAAGAAATAGGCATCAAAGTAAGCAAACAATACTTGAACCACACCACATAAAAGATCAAGATGCGGTTTCCTGGAAAATCATGTTGAAAATCGAGATCTTTCACAGTAGGCACCAGTTATTTTTCTGTATTTTTGAAACCCTCAAAAGAGTTTTTAAAACCAAACGCGCAAAATACTAAATTGTATTCTTAAATAATAGAATTGTATCGTGGACCAAAATTATCCAGAAAACACTAATGATTGCTTGACGGCCATTCTGTAGCAAGGTGTGTCATTTGTCTTAACCACTATTAATTTAAATTTAAGTCTTCATCTGCCTTCTTGGGAAGATCTGTCAAGATTACAAGTTAATCGAAAACGAGAAGACATTAAGTTGATTGATTTTGATAATTATAAGTTTCTTTGGAGTGAAGTTGTCGAGGCACCATGTATCCGATTATGGAAAATAAAAGGTTGTAATAACTTATTTGGCTAGGGAAGACCTGGGGCAAGATGTAAAATCGCTTTTTCTTTCAAAACAGAAAATGGGAAAATTAATTTTTCAACTCAAATTAGTTGGCCCTAGATAGCGGGTGGAGTCGGTGCGGTGCAGTGTTTGTGATATACCGAACTCAACCCGAATTTCGACACCCACCTGAATTCCGTCACCTTTTAGAAATGGTTTGAATTATTAAGCTGATGATGATGATTCATATGTGAGTGGGCCTTACAGCCCTTCCACTGCGACCACTAGTGGGTCTATTGTGGCTCACTTTTGAGTGGTTTCTCACCACTGTATGCACAATCCTCCAAAAAGGTTAGCTATTAGTTTGGGTGAGACATTGTTCAGATCTTCTGAATCAATCTGAGGTTTACCGAAAGTGTTTTGACGTAAACGTGCAATAGCCGGACATTCGCACAGTACATGTCTAACTGTTTCGTCATCCTCCATACAGAGTCTACATTCGGTCTCTTCGGTTTTTACGCATCTCCTGTCTGGTAAGTCCAATGATATTCCTGGCCCTCTTCTGACAAGGTCCTTTAATGAACTCTTTAGAGTGAGTCAGTTCTGGTACATTCATCCAGTATTATTGGAAGCTGTTCTCCATCCATCTCAATATGCTTAATTTAGCAGCATTGTACGATATCCCCAGGGCTAGTTCGGGGCCGAAAAATTCGGCAGATGCCGCTTATCTCGCTGCTTGGTCTGCGGCCTCATTCCCGTCGTGTCCAGAATGCCCTGGTATCCATACTAATGACACCTTATTAGCACTATCAAGCGCATTCAGCGAGTCCCTGCTGTTCCTCACGGTTCTTGATGAGACCGTGCAGGAATCAAGCGCTTTTAAGGCTGCTTGACTGTCGGAGAAAATTTTTATTGTCCTGTTGGTCCATTCGTGATCAATAATCCACCAGGCACACAGTTCAATGGCTACGAGTTCGGCCTGAAATATAGTAGCCAATTGGCCGACACTATGTTGAATCTCTTTTTCTTGGATACTAACAACTCCAGATCCAACGCCTGATGGCATTTTGGATCCGTCGGTATACCAGAAGCTATCGTTTTTTGAAAAATTGGTCCTGTTCTTTAACCATTCTTCCCTTTCTAGGAGTATAATGTTGTATAGCTTTCTGCTGTACACCGTGTTGGGCATGACGTCGGATATCATTCCTAGAGTTGCATCCAACTCTTGTTCCCTAATTAGGGCTGTTAATATCACTTTGTTTGCCCTGCTATCCTGGTGGTTGGCCCTTATTCTATAAGTTGCTCTTCCTGCCTCCGCCTCTAAGAAAATGTGAAGCGGAGGTAAGTTTAGTGAGCATTCAAGCGCTGTCGATGAGCTAGAGCTCATTGCACCACATATGGCAAGACTGGCCTGTGGTTGTAAGCTGGTTAGTTTGGCTCTTGAAGTTCTTTGATGTCCCTTCTCAAACCAGACTATTGCTCCGTACGCAATCATTGGTCTAATGACTGTTATATACAGCCAGTACATTTGTTTGGGGCTAGTGCCCCAGGTTTTTCCGCAAATTCTTTTGCACGTCCATAGGGACAGTGTGGCTTTGCGGGTTACCTTTTTCAAATGGGCATTACAGATGAGAGTTTTATGTAGGGTGACCCCAAACGCAATGGAATTATTTCACCGTTAAGGTCCGGAGGAGCCAAGAAGTCTAGCTTTCTTTTACGGGTGAACGGTATAATGACCTTTTTGCTGGGATTAACAGACTGTTCCCTATCACACCAGTCTTTCACCGTGTTTAGTACTTCTTGTATCTTTCCAGAGAATTCTTCTTCTGGAATGTCTCTAATGATTGCTTCTACGTCATCCGCGTAGCCCAATACCTCTACATCCAGCGATTCTAAGATGGCAAGAAGATCATCGACCAGTAGAGACCAAAGTAGGGGAGACCTATCTCCTCCTTGTGGACAGCCTCTAGCAGCTCTAAAACTTATCATCACATCGTTAAGAGTGGTTTCAATCACTCGATTTTCGAGGGTGCACCTGATGAACCCTGTGATAGTGGATTCAATTCCTCGGGCGCACGCTGATTCAAAGAGGGAATTGGGTAGTGCATTGTTAAATGCTCCTTTTATATCAAGGAAAATGCCCACTGCGACGCCTTTTGCATCGAGGGTTTCCTTGATTTTACCAACAAGGTTGTTTAAAGCTAGTTCTGTTGACTTGCCCGCTTGGTATGCATATTGGTTTGCATTAAGTGGATGGGACATTAAGGCGCCACCTCTAATATGTGCATCTATTATCTTTTCCAAGCCTTTCAACAGAAAAGAGGTGAGGCTTATGGGTCGGAGAGATTTTGGAGTATTATCTGCCCGACCCGCCTTAGTTATGTAAACTACCTTAACTTTGGTCCAGCTAGTTGGAATATAATTCCATGTTAGACTGGCCCTGTACAGTTTCACCAGGCATGGTACTAGCACTTCCAGGCCTTTTTGTGCTAGCACTGGAAGAATACCATCAAGCCCCGGTGATTTGTACGGTTTAAAAAACGTAAACGCCATTTTTATCGCATTTGCGTTGATAATTTCTTTTGCAATTTTCCAATCCGCCTGTTTTGGAGAATGTCCATGTGTCAATTGCTCAGGATAATACCCGTTTTCAAGGAGCGTGCTTCCTGGGAAGTGATGGTTTGCTAGTGCCTCCAGGGACTTCCTTTCAGATCTTGTAAAAGTGCCGTCAGAGAGCTTTATAGCGCAAAGTTTGTCTGTTGGCTCTTTAGAAAGAATTTTGTGAATTCTTGTGGTGTCAGGAAGCTTAGTGAGTCTAAGTCTAAGTCTAGAATTATTAAGCTAATCCTACAGTGGAATTCCAAAAAAATGCTTTATTTGTTCACCTATATATCTGGCAACACTGTGCGCAAACTTCAGCTGTATTGGTTGAAAAGAAGCTGCGCGCGAAAAATTCTTTTAGTTGGGCTTCAACTGTCGAAGCGGAATGTCGCATTTTATTATAAGATAAGCCACTTGCTCGTACTCGTTTAATCTAAGAATTTAGGTACCTACTTTATTATATTATTACCTAATATATTTCTATTTTTTTCTAAAAGAAGGCCCGTAGATAAGTTTTTAACCAACATTTTCTTCTTTTTTCAATTATTTTCAATAAAAAGGGGTTGGCGGGGTTAGGGTTACAAACAAGCATAGAGCTGAAAATCCGACAGAAGTGACGGAATTCTCAACAAAAGCAATGTCTATTCAAATTAGTTTTTTTTATACCTACATTTATTAAAGAGCGAAAAATACATCTAAATCAGAATCACATTTGATCATATTTTCTAAATTCGAAATTCCGACACAGCCGTTTTGATCTATTTTCTCTAAAAATGTGTTTTAAAATCAAGGTGTCAGCATTCAGGCTATGGCGCTATGACGGTTTCTATTGTTTTATTTTTGTAAAAAATATGGGTGACGGAGTTCTGGTGGGCAACAATTTATTTAACGTTCGGTTTTTTCGAACGAACTAACGAAAATCTATTAATTATCATTTCGAATACCACAGTTATATGTTAAGCGAATTTTTAGTTATGTTAGAGTCAGACGGATAGACTGACAGATAATTCTAGAACAGTTATACCGACAGACACACATAAACTACATACCACAAAATTTGGTAATTAGGTCTTTCTTGGATTTTTAAACAACTTATTTGAAGTGGTAATAAAAGTCTTGTATTTACGAACCTATAAGCTTTCACATCTAATGGTATGAACAACTAAAAATTCTATATTTTTTCGTGTGCGTCAAAAATTTGTCGGAGTTGAGATAAGCACTGTGTCGGAATTAGAAATATTCGATCTCTTTTTATTTACTAAAAAAATATTAGATTTATATTCTCAAAATAGAATACAATGCTCAATCAAATATCCAAAGTTTCAGCACAAGTAAAAATAATTCAATATATCAACACATAGAACATTGTATATCATCTCAAAAAGGTGACGGAATTCCGGTCAACTACGGTATCTTGGGGCAATTTGTAACATAATAAGTAAAATTAACACTGATTTGTTTGATTTTGTTTTGCGGAAAAATATGTTAATTGTAAAGAAGTGTATCTATTTAATCTGTTTTATATATATACAAACTTTTTTTATTAAAATCTGCCTTTTGTTTTTTTAACAATAAAAAATACCAAAATAATGAAGCTGTTTTTATTAGTTTAAAATAGGTACATATTTATGTTATTTGTTAAAAAAAGGTTGGAAAATGTTAAAAGAAAATAGGTTTGTTTAAGTTTATGAGTTCCTATTTTAAAAGTAGGTTCTGGTTTAAAACCTAAAAAATATTTGACTTAATTATGTTTAATTTGTTTTTTCAATTAGTAGAAAATGTATTTTACTTTAAGAGTAAATGAGCAGAGAACTTTCACCTTTGTTTTTATTTGCTAGAACTTGCAAGTTATAAGCAAAAAAATATTATGCACTTTTCTAGCCCTTATTATTACAAGAAAGTACAAAATTAACTATTAAATTTAAAGAAAATGACGCTAAATTGAAAGTTATTAGAAAAAAGAAAATGTTGTTACAACCTGCCCCGGTCTCCCCTAGGTATTAACTTATTTGGTTACCGTAATGCTTGTGGAGGTTGAATATACATAAAGAAGGTGTGTTTAAAATAACAGAGTTTTTAAGATTCTAGGATGGTTTTTCTTGCTAAAATTAAAAAAAAATAGAATGCTAGAGAGAAAGCAAAAACAAAATGCCTCTTTTTTGAAATTTTATAAGCAAAAAGTCTAGAAAGTAACTAGGGTAATTCTGTTGCTAAATATGCGACAAAAATTGCTAAACTGGGACAAGGTGTTTTTAAAACAATCTTTAACCGAAAGCTTTTAAGATAACTAAAATATTTGACATTTCAGCTCGTTAAAGATTCAAAGATGAGATTTTTTTTATTAAAGCATCATAATATAGTTGCTGTAGTAATTATAGTAACAAAGCTAATTTATTAAAACGAATCTATTTAAAAGTATAGTTGTAATCATTTATAAAATTCCCAATGTTAACAGTTTCATTTGTAGGTAACAAACGAGCAACCTGCACTACACAAAAGAACGTCCATTTTTTAGCCCTGCTAACTTGTAGTATTATGTATTGCTATGTGCATATACCGATTATTATTGTTAGGGATTAACTTTGCTTTTCCAAAATATAAAACTTAAGTTGTATAGCCCTTGTACTCAATTTGTTTAGACCTTATATATCAATTTATAATGTGTTCTTTTGTACTACTACTATGTCGGTTTAGAACGTTTTTCTACGTTGTCCGACGCCTATTCGCCTACTCCTTCGATCCTGACAATCATCTTCCGTTAGTTTTTTTTGACTCATTGATCTTTGGATTGACTGTTGCCATTCCAGTTTAGGACGCCCTCTTTTTCTGCGTCCTATTGGTTGCCATTCTAGGACCTGCTTTGGGAATCTTTCGTCGTTCATCCGTTGTACATGGTCGTACCATATCAGTTCTCTTTTAGTGATGTCATCCGTTATGCTTCCCTCGATTCCCATTCTTTCTTTTATGATCTCATTTCTTATATGATCTGTGCTAGATATTCTTATTGATCTTCTTATTGCTTCCATTTCAACACTTTCGATTTTTGCTTTGTATTTTCCTGTTACGGGACAAGTCTCTATTCCATACAACAGCGTGCTTTTCACCATTGTTTCATATATGTTAAATTTTACATTCTTTTTTATCTCTCTGCTTCATAAATTACTGTTAAGACTACCAATAACCTTTTCCG
Organism: Aspidapion aeneum; assembly: GCA_963576565.1. Taxonomy (NCBI): domain Eukaryota; kingdom Metazoa; phylum Arthropoda; class Insecta; order Coleoptera; family Brentidae; genus Aspidapion; species Aspidapion aeneum. Next base: position 118,782,182 of record OY755040.1, read on the forward strand.
CCTTTACTATTCTTTTTTCCAGTTCTTTAGAGTCTGTTCCTGTCTTATCAAATGTTACACCCAAGTATACCTACTCATTGCATGGAGATATAGTTTGTCCATTGTCATTGTTCTTTTGTACGTAGGACAAAAAATATAGCCTATATTTTTTGTGGTACGTAGCACAAAAAAATACAGGCTATATTCATTGTAGAAGGCAGTTTTTGTCTAAACTATTACAGTTGTATCTGTCTCAGTTTTAGAATTGTGTTCTAATAGCAGATTAGTTTCTTCAGTTTTTTCCTTTGTCAAATTTAGTTAATGGTATCTTTTGTAAATAATTTGTTTTAAAATACATATTTAGGTTTATTTTTGTCAAATACGTTAGAGCATAAATATGGGGCATACCCATGCACTCTCACACGCGATGCTTGAAGCCAGGACCCCCATTTAATTCTTAATGTTTCTTTTTCGGGTAGACAGGATTTCGATTACTGCGCATGTGTGCAAAGTTTTGGTGGCTTTGGAACATACTCCATTACGTCACTACATTATTTGACAATTGTCAAATGTTTAGGGTTATGTCTATTATTTTTTTCTAAAAACTAGTTGATTGGGTGAAAATTGTAGTTTTTCTAAAACTAATTGTGCAGATTTATTTTGGATACCATGAAGAGTGTTTAATGGCATCTATAAACCACTCTTAATTTTATTAACAAATTATAGTAGAGTAGTTACCTATGGAGTGGCACTCCCTTACTTCTTCCGGACATTTTTCCACAAACCGCACATGTTTTCCATGCATTATTTCCCATTTTCACAGAAAAATACATAATTTTACACGACAAACGCAAAACACCGCAAAATACCAATATGGCCTTCAGACACATAGCAGCTGTGTGTCTACATGACAAAACTCGCGCATGCGCACCTCAAATTCGCATCCGCGAATTTAAATTTGCCATTGTTCCATTTATGCTATAACATATTTGGTTTTTCTTTAGCGCGATATATGTTTTTGAATACTTTCTGTTAACAACGATAAACAAGAGATAATATCTAATGATACCTTGCTAGCTTATTAGCACACTCTATGTGAACTCCAGGCTATATTGACCTTAAAAAGAGTTTTTTGAAAATATCTCAGAAACGAACGCCCCTACGAAGATTCTGCTTATGACATAAATTATTAAGAAAAACATTTTCTGCAACACTTCGAAAATCTCATATTAATGCGATGCTCCGGTAAAAAGTTGGCTGATTTTCAATTTTTAAACTGTCAATAGCATTAATAGAATTTGACCACAATCCAATCAGCTCTTCATAGTATAGTAGACTGTTTTACCTAAAAATTTCATTAAAATCGGTTTAGTGATTTAGGAGCTATTGTGGGCCGAACAGACCCAGAAACACACGGATAGACGTCATGGCTATATTGCTAACAGAAATACACCTAAATAACACATTTTCGGCGTTGGCTCAAAAGTATTTTTTTCGTCCAAAACAATATATAATATATGGGAAGGTAAAAAAAAATTGCAAAATTAAATTAACATTATATTCGGTATATGAATGTGTTGCTAAAAGGTATCCGCTATGTTGAATTTGCGGTTTGGAGCTCTTTTATTCCCCCTGCATTTTTCGACCCTGGGATCGACTATGACTAAGTGAAGTTTGTTGTTTGTCCGACTTAGAAAAATGGTGTTTCTGCTATTGAAAAAGTTTTTTCTCTGTACCTCCTGTTAATGCATTCTGGAGAGGGGGCGCTGCTTGTACAGTCATGGTATTTCAGAAAAAATAGTTAGCTGTTTTAATATTTTTTGACAAATTAACATTGTACACTATTCAAGCGCGGATTTGAGGGGGGTAACGGGGTAATTACCCCCCCCCCCCTAGAAGAACAAATATGCACTTTTTCCTAATAAAATAAGGGAAAACAGGAGAATTACCCCTCCCTAGAAAAAAAATTATATAACAAAAAAGAAATTCGTTGACGATTACCCCCCCCCCCCTAAATTAATTTTAACCCAGATCCGCGCTTGACACTATTAGATATAATAATTTCTTCAAGAAGGACATTTTTTTAACCTGGTTCTTATTCTGATCCATCTAGGAGAGGGGGTGTGCAGGGGGGAGGAGTGCAGGTGGGTCGGTGGACAGGGGAGTGGGTGCGCTTTGGTGCATGTGGCTGTCTACGGGAGAGGGGGTGTGCAGGGGGGGAGGGGTGCAGGTGGGTCGGTGGACAGGGGAGTGCATGCACCAAAGCGCACCCACTCCCCTGTCCACCGACCCACCTGCACCATCCCTTACTTTACTTTACCTTAGCATATTCTTTTAACTACTTTGTACAAATTTTTCACGTTGCTTTCTCAAACATTGTCTTGATTTTGTTGGCAATAAAGGTTTGAGTTTAAGTTTTAGTTTTTGATCTAAGTTTTAGGTGTCTTTTTTAAAAATCTGTTACTTTTTTAGAGGATAAGCAATAATAACACTATCATCTGTAGTAGTGTTGCCGCCGAGATGAGAGATTCTCGCCTCTCGTCTCGTCTCGCCCTCTTTCAACGAGACGAGAAAGATATTTTCTCTTGAATGAAAGCTCGAGACGAGACAAGAGAGAAAGACCCTCTCGCCGAGAGATTCTCGTTTCTGTCGTTTTCTCGAGCAAAAAAGGTCGGTTTTATAAATTTTTATGATTTACTATCTGTTCGTATTGACCTTTACGGACTTAAGCTGATATTTATGTACTGTTTTTTTAAATACAAGGTATGCAAAAATTGTCATATATCCTTCCTTGACAACATGTATGCTCTAATAAATTGATTATTTATGTTATTAAAGCGTTAATTGTGAAAATGCTGTTTTTAAATAAGAAGGAAACAAAAATCTAAAAATGTAGGGTGTTTCGATTAAAAAAAGGTCTCTCCTATCAAAATTTGACATTTACTAAAAGGGTTAGATGCTTTGGCCAGCAAAGAAAATTATGACATAAAACGTATTACTCATATTTTAGTATCTATTCGAAAAACTCTTAGGTTGGTTGGTAAAAATGTACGGAAAAACCCTGTTGATAAAACTCTTATATCAGCACTTCCATAGGACATAAGAGCAGGTACAAAGGCCTTGTTGCTTAAGGGTTTTCAAATTTCGCTTTTACTTGGAGGTTAAAAATAATTGTATAATAATAAAATAAAGTATAATGTTAAAACCGGAGACCGTAATTTACTACCTGCAAATAAATATTTAAATGTAAGCGTGTAGCGAAAGAAAATTTAGCTTTTAAGTCCAGAATGGTATTTTGTGATTATTGTTGGCAAAATGCTCAAAAAATACAATAATTTGTCATCCTATCTAAGCTGAGACAGCTATAGGGATCAATTTTAATGAATTTTTTACATCACATTAATCTTAAGCAAAAAAAACATACACTATTTTCATAGTCTCCTACAGAGGACAATATAATATAATCTTTTACGAGACCGATGATTAAATTTCATTTTAGCACCCATTTTTGTAGCAGTACGAAACTATTTTATATAGTGAATTTATTTTAATCCGGCCCTTAGATTAACTCCGAATGAGCAGCCATCGTTGATTTCAGCGAGATCAAAGACCGCCAGCAGGCTTATTTAGCTGTTTGATGGGTGACCTGTTGTAAAAATAACCCTACATTTGTATTTACAATTTAATATCTTAATTGCTCTGCTACCCAAGAATTCACCTAAATACAAAGATTTATTGCTTTATTTTTAAGGATCTATATTATTGGCAAAACACACAATAATCTTTTATCAACGAACACTTGGGATTTAAGGTACAGTTTTAAATAAATAAAGCGTTCAAAACTTTTCCTCAGCTTTTATTTCATCAGCATCAACGAGGTATTTTAGTACGTTTATTGTATTTACTTCTTTTTTTATTGTATGTATGCATATACAAAGTATATCCCAGAATGGACTTAACACTTTATTTTGGAAAAAAGTTAATACTATAAATAAAAAGATTCACCATGAAAAAACAATTTTACACAGGGTGTCTCAAAAACTTTTTATAGCTGATATAAATCACGAGACACGAGAGACGAGACGAGACGAGATACCCATTTTATCTCGCATAACGAGGCAAGACGAGAGAAGGCCTTCTCTCGTCTCGTGGCAACACTAATCTGTAGATTCGCACTCTATTTACGTATTATAAGCAGTGGCGGCTGGTGACGTTATAGATTGGGGGGGGGGCAGAAATTTATATTGCATGGAAAAGGAGATAAAAAAACTTACTTAAACAATTATTTTATTTTAGTATTTTACAAACAAGCTGCTACTTGGTGTAGTTTTTAGTTTATTTGTTTATAGATAAAGTCTATTCGCCCTTCTTTTACATGCGCAAAGTGCTTGGATTAGCACCAGTTTCAGACTCATCATGGCCCCGTAGAGCAACCTCAGAAATCCCACAGAATTTTAAACAGTCTATTAACTTACTAGGTATATGTCTATTTTTTGCCACATTTTCATTATGTTCGGTAATGTTTTGCCTATAGGCACTATTCAATTGGCGCCTAATATCAGTCTTGCCTGGCATATAAAAATTCTATGTGGTTATTCAAATAAGTAGCACTTACTTTTTGTTTTTAACTTTTCACTAAAGTGCTTTTCGTTTCTTAAAACCGCACAACCAGTTTTCAGCCTCGTATAATTTTTTATTACTTGCACTAAAATGTTGGTTAATTCTTAGGATTTTTAGGTCCGGTCTATGTGGCCCTAAAGATTTTATTTGTAATCGAAGTTCATATGCCAACGTATTTAAGTTTGCACAGTTAATTATGTAATCGACTGTATTTATTTCCATTTTATAAACAAACGATAATAAAAATAAACAATGACACGCGACCGGCAATGCTTTTTACTACTGACATACCCCAAATTAAAACAAACTCATACGTCTTCACTAAGGATAGAATTGGCAACGTGTAGAAGGGCAACGGACGTTTGCGCACGATTGATGGCTGACTTCAACTAAAACAAACATTCCTCCCGCCTCCGCTCGAGAACATCCGCCCACACGCCGCTGAAAAACCGGTGAAATTGAAACCTTACCCCGCGCGGCGCTGCCGGCTTGTAGTTATTTACGCTAAAAAAGTTCACCCATAGTAATTAACCACATGTAATAAAAAGAACTAGACAATCATGTCGTAAGGGAAGATTTAACTTGTTTTAAATAAATCAGTCAAATGAAACTCTAGGGTCTTTCTCCACTAATTATTTATTGAATTTATTGCTTGGATTTTTTTAAGCGCCCAACATGTTTCGCAAACTTATGTTTGCATCCTCAGAGGTAATTGAGAATTTTTTAATTTTTTTATACAAAAAGAACTTGGCCCTCCATTGTGGACCACAATTATCCAAACATTGTTACAGAAAAGAATGTGGAGAAAGGAAAAAAACTATATCACATAGTGAAAAATAATTGGTTGTGCACCTACATCACTAAACATTCAGCATGTTCTGTGATCACCATGGTGAAGTTGAAGAAGAAGAAAAAAGATTTTCTTTACTTTTCAAAAAGAAAACATTAGATTTTTTTACTTTAGTGATGTAGGTGCACAACCAATTATTTTCCGCTATATAATATAGTTTTTTTCTTTTCTCCAGATTCTTTCCTGTAACAATGTTTGGATAATTGTGGTCCACAATTACCCCTGAGGATGCAAACATAAGTTTGCGAAACATGTTGGGTGCTTAAAAAAAATCCAAGCAATAAATTCAATAAAAAATTAGTGGAGAAAGACCCTAGAGTTTCATTTGACTGAACCTATCACTCCACCATAAAATGGACTATTTCCTCAACTTAAATAAATCAATTAAAAATACTGTTTGTTGTCTAGTGTTGGGAGGGCACTGCCCCGTTGCCCTCCCTGTAGCAGCCGCCATTGATTATAAGACCAAAAATCTCACTATAAATAAAGACTTAAATAAAATCAAGACATTTTTCTTGTTTTATAAATCACTAGCTGCCAAATTAAAATCTCCACACACTAACAGTTCATCTGTGACTTTATCGAGAGCCATTCGGTTTTATAACTTGGCACTTGACTTAATACCAGATGCTTAAAGTTGCTTGCTGGCTTAGCGCATATTCGCGCCGAATGACTGTCAATTTATTTGATGATAGTCGATTCGGTTAAGTTATTTGGCACTTTGAACTTTTTTTGTGCTCCTAATTTGTTTTTATATTTTTTAAGTCCTTTAACGACTAAACAAGAATAAAATTTTTCACCATTATATTGTTACGGGTTCACAACGACAAATTAAAACTCGCAATTGTGGAAAACGATACGTCAATTTATTTCGACAAATTATGTACAAAAACACGCACTTAAACTTACTAATAACTCGCTGATAATTCACTACTATAATCGGTCTATTAACTTCGTGTTAATATCTCACGACCACTACAGTACGCTATCTGTGACTGACTCCTGGTGCGCGACCCCGGCCCTATATATAGGATCGTCCATCTCTCTCGAACTTTCCGGCAGCCTTCGACGTCCGGAAAGTTCCCGCACTACCGAGACCGCAAGTCACTGACAACGCAACTAAAACCTAGACTAAGAATACAACCTTAAGATAAATCGACCTAATACTACACTAAACCTAAATAAATTCCAATTATAAAATTTAAATAACTTAAATTTGTAACACTATCCTCCTCTTCAGGTTTGATCGTCTCGATCAACATTTCCCAGGTAAGGTTTTAGTCTGTCTAGATGAACAACTTTCATCTTGGACTTCGGGCTTCTCTGGATTCGGTAGACTAGAATATCATTAATTCTCTTAACAACTTTATAAGGCCCTTCCCATGGTGGTGTCAACTTAGGTGATCTTCCTTTCTTGCGTTGAGGATTGTATAGCCAGACTTGATCATTCTCTTTGAACCCTGAAGAGTTTGCTTTCAGGTCATATCTCGCTTTCATGCGGTCACTGGCTATTTCCATTCGCTCTCTAACCACTTCATGGATATCGTGCAGCTTTTGCCTTAAACGTTCGACATAGTCATTAACCTCTAAGTGTGCTTCTTCAGGTGAACCAAACATGATATCACATGGTAAACGCAGTTCCCTACCAAACAGGATACTAGATGGAGTAGCTCCTGTCGTATTGTGAATGGCGGTTCTATAAGCCATCAAAAACAATGGAATATATTGGTCCCAATCTGTTTGGTGCTCATCAACAACTTTGCAAAGATGTTCTTCTATTGTTTTATTAAATCTTTCAACCATGCCATCTGACTGCGGATGTAAAGCAGTAGTCCGTATTTTATGTATTCCTAAAAGGTCACAGAGATTCTGGAAGAGCTTTGATTCAAAGTTTCTTTCTTGATCTGACTGTAGTTCCAAAGGAATGCCAAATCGGCTGAAAACATCATTTACCAGAACTTCTGCAACTGTAGCGGCCTCTTGGTTAGGCAAAGCAAAAACTTCTGGCCATTTGCTAAAGTAATCCATGGCAACAAGGATGTATTTGTTGCCCTTTTTAGTTTCTGGAAATGGTCCGGCCACATCAATAACAATGCGTTCGAATGGCAGACCTACGTTATATTATTTCATTTGACCTCTGGACCTTGTTTTAGGACTTTGGCTGGCTGCACAAGTCGAACATCGGCGGCACCAGTTTTTCACATCTTGAAAGTAATTGACCCAATAAAATCGGTTTCGAATTTTGTCCATGGTTTTATTTATGTCTAGGTGCGCGCTTGATTTTCCACCATGGCATTCGGCCATTATATTGTCTACCATGCTCCTAGGAACCACTACTTGATTAATCACAGTAAGGCCATCGGCACTTTCCCAGGCACGTTTAAGGATGTTTTCTTCTACTATCAGTGAATCCCATTGTGCCCACAGTGATTTGAATATCACCCCTTGGTTTGCGATATCTTGCCATGATGGTCGTGGCTTGTTCTCTTTCAATCGCAAGATAGGTCCTACATCTTTGTCGTTAAGTTGTGTGGTTCTAATCGAAGCCGACATCCATTCTTCATCTGGTGCTAACTTTATCTGGCGCACGTAGGTAATTCCTTCTTTCTGGTCAATTTTCCTGCAATGTTTACAATCCTCGGGGCAAGGTCTTCTGGACAATGCATCTGCATTATTATGCACCCTTCCCGCTCGGTGCTTAATTTGATAATGGTATTGTTGTAGCTTTTCTATCCATCTCGCGACTTGCCCCTCAGGTTGTTTCATTTTCATGAGCCACTGCAACGCAGCATGATCCGTTCTAATCAGAAACTCTTGTCCGTAGAGATATTTGTGAAAGTGATCTACGGATTTAACTATGGCTAGGAGCTCCTTTCTAGTAACACAATAATTTCTCTCTGGTTTGGATAGCTTCTTGCTGAAAAATTCGATGACCCGTTCTTCTCCATCTTGTACTTGGGATAGTACTGCTCCTATGCCATCGTTGCTCGCATCAGTATCTAATATGAATTTTCCTTTTGGAATGGGATATGCAAGAATCGGACTAGAACATAATGCTGCTTTTAGTCTTCTAAATGCTTGGTCACATTCGGTAGTCCATTTGTAAGAAGCTTTATCTTCTGTAAGTCTATGTAATGGAGACGCTATTTTGGGGAATCCTTCTACAAATCGTCTGTAGTATGTACACAGACCCAAAAAGCTTCTCAATTCATGTTTGTCACGAGGTTGAGGCCATTCTTTTATTGCTTGTAGCTTCTTTTCGTCGGTATGGATGCCTTCTCGGGAAACGACGTGACCCAGGAACTCAACTTTTCTTGGAACAGAAAACATTTCTTCGAGTTTAATTTAAGATTTGCGTTCCTGATTCTTGAGAATACTTCTCGTAAATTATCTAGATGATCTTGAAATGATTTCCCCATTACTATGACATCATCCAAATAGACTAGGCAGGTTTTCCAAGTAAGGCCTCGTAGAACGACTTCCATTAGTCTTTCAAATGTAGCTGGGGCATTGCACAGGCCAAATGGCATCACATTAAACTGATAAAGTGCACTTCCAGCAGAGAATGCAGTCTTCTCTTTATCTCTTTCAAAGATTCCTACTTGCCAATACCCACTTTTCAGGTCAATAGTAGAAAACCAATATGATCCTGCTAACGTTGTTAATGTGTCGTCTATTCTTGGCAGTGGGTAACTATCTTTCTTGGTCACATCGTTAAGTTTCCTGTAGTCGACACAAAATCTAGTACTTCCATCCTTTTTAGTGACCAACACCACAGGAGATGACCAAGGACTTGATGACTCTTCAATAACACCGTCGCTGAGCATTTTATTAATGAGATTGTGAACTTCTTCTTGCTTGGCCATTGGTAGTCTTCTTGGGGGTTGTCTTATCGGTTGGGCATCGCCAGTGTTGATAGCATGTTGAATAAGGTTTGTGCGTCCCGAACTACTCCTAGTTTCGAAGATATTACTTTGTTCTTCTATAAACTCTCTCGCTTTACTAAATTCTTCTGGAGTGAGATGTTGCCAAGTTGACTCAAATTGCTGAAGTACCCCCATTGGTAACTTACTTTTATCCTCCGAAGTTGGCTCTTCACATCTTGTTACTTTCTGGACTGGCTCAAATAATGCTACCACCTCCCCCTTATTAATTTTGACACTATTTGGGAAAATATTGGCGACTCTAATCGGGATGTCTTTATCGGTTTTAACTAGCGACTTTGCAACGAGGTAGGTGTTGGGTAATTTCTGTTGGCTTATGAGTCCGACGCAGCTTGACGTTTTACTTTCTAGCCTCCCAAAAATGATGGTCTCACTGTTACCGACCAATCTTGTTTTACATACTGCCACGACCTTTATTGGTTCTTTATTGAAGTGACTATTTGACAAAATGAACTCTTCATTCCCAAATCTTAGGGTATTAAGTTTATTATCAAACGCAAATCCATGTTTACTTATCAAGTCCATTCCCAAAATAAATTCGTCTTCTATTTCGGCAACCAATACAGTGTGGCGAATCTTCAATCTTCCCAGCTCTAGGTCTATGTCTGTCTGCCCCAACACGTCGGCGGATTCTCCAGTCACAGTCTTAAGTGTTATTTTCTTTTCTGTTGGTCGAATTTTATAGCTCGTTGCAATTTTGGACCTAAGCAATGATACTGCAGCACCAGTGTCTAATGTTATATTAACTTTTCTTCCATTAATAAGTCCGTCGATGTTAAGACTGTCAGCAGTATGTTTTAAGCTCTTGATAGAGTAAATTTTAGGGGCTAAATTCCCATTAGCCAACACCCGCCCCTTTGCGTTGACTAGTTTTAGTTTTCCTGATCTCTTCTTCGGTACTCTGTCCCACCAGATGGTGAGCGAGACCTCATTTGGACACGACAATCGCGTTGAATATGCCCTGTACGTCCGCATCTGAAACACTTTACATTTGGAGTGGATCGTCTACTTTCTTTCAAAGAATTAATCTTCTCTATCAGTGATTGAAACAGTTGGTTTAGCGTTTTTAAGTTGACCTCATCTCCAGTGCTCATTTCTTCTCCCTCCTGAATTGAAACACCTCTTACTTTTGGCCTGGACATATTATTTGATGATTCAATTTCAAGGGCTCGAATCAACACTTCACTGCTGTTATGGAAGCGTTCTCGACGTAGTAATTTTGCTAAGTCCGTGTCTCGCAAGCCGTTAATAAAGCGATCTACCGTGAAGGGATCTCTGTAATTTTCTGGCATTTCTGGGTAAGCCAAGTACATCAGCCTCCTGATATCCGCTTGATACTATTGTAATGACTCTCCTGGTCTTTGTTGACGAATATTTAATTCTGACCAATGTAAATTTCGCAAGTGTTCGTCTCCATACCTTCTTTCTAACGCTGCCACTAAAGCGTTATAATTCTGTTTTTGTTCGACTGGAATGGACCGTAAAAGTCCCAGAGCAGGTTCTCGTAGAGCTACTAACAATCCTCTAGCTTTTTCCTCATCATCCCAACCATTTGCAGCAGCGGCAGCTTTAAACTGTTGTTTATAAGTAGACCAGGAAGACGTACCATCGAAATTTGGAGGCTTAATGTTTTGGTTGGAATTCACAACACATCCCTGAGCTTTCATTTTGTTGTGTTCTTTTTGGAGCTGTATAAGCTGTTTTGACCCGTCCTGGAATTTTTCTTCCATGGTTTGAAAAACTTCCTCCCTAACATTCTGTACCTTTTCTTCTACATTCTGCAATTTATTTTGTACCTTTTGTTCCACACTATGCATTCTTTGAGTTATTTCTTCCTTAAGATCTTCGGTTGCAGTCTTAAACTCTTCTCTCAGCTGTTCGGAGTTGCTCTTTATTTGGTCAAAGTTTTCCTGCATGTCGTTCTGGTTTTGTTCGATGGTCTGTCTCATATCATTCTGATTTTGTTCAATAGTGTGTTTCATGTCGTCCATGGTGTGTTTCATATCACCCTGGTTTTGTTCAATGGTCTGCTTCATGTCGTTCTGGTTTTGTTCAATGGTCTGTCTTATATCGTTCTGGTTTTGAGCCATTTGAGCTGCTAGAGCCTGCATCATTTTAGTTAGATCTTTCATCTTTGCCGATCCTCGTCTAGTAAGCATCAACTTCCTGATAAATCACTTAAAATGTTTAGTTTTTGATCTATAAAGCTAATGTCGTAGTCGGTTTTTTTTTCAATATCTCCTCTGATTCTTAAATAGGACCTAATGGAATGTTCTAGAATATACTAGTAAATGTCACTCTTGCTGCTCCTAGGCAAATGTAGAAGTCACTTTTTTTGATTATCTCTTTTGGTTCTCGAATAGATGGTCGTAGAATGTTATGGAATATTCTAGAAATTCTTTCTAATTCTCACTATTTAAATATTTAAATAACTTAGCTAATGTCGAAGTCGGTTTTTGTATATGTCTTCTGGTTCTCGAATAGAACGTCGTAGAATGTTTTGGAATATTCTAGAAAATCTTGGTAATTCTTACTTTTAAAATAACTAAGCTACTGTCGAAGTCGGTATTTGTATATCTCTTCTAGTTTCTGAATAGAACGTCGTAGAATGTTATGGAATCTTCTAGAAATTCTTTCTAATTCTTACTTTTAAAATAACTAAACTAATGTCGAAATCGGTGTTTGTATATCTCTTCTAGTTTTTGAATAGAATGTTATGGAATCTTCTAGAAATTCTTTTTAGTTCTTACTTTTGAAATTACTAAGCTAATGTCGAAGTCGCTTTTTGGATATTTCTTCTGGTTTTCGAATAGAGCGTCGTAGAAAGTGATGGAATATTCTAGAAATTCTTTCTGATTCTTACTTTTAAAATTACTAATCTGATGTCGAAGTCGGTATTTGTATATCTCTTCTAGTTTTTTGAATAGAACGTCATAGAATGTTATAGAATATTCTAGAAAATCTCTCTAATTATCAATTTTTGGACTGTAAAGTTAATGTCGAAGTCGGTTCTTAAATATCTCTTTTAGTTTTTTGAATAAAACAATATCGAACTTCTTCGAATATTCTGAAAAAAATCACTTACTGTTTTTCTGTCCAATTGTCCTATCCGGTGGTAATATGTAAGGGTAGTCTTTGCACTATTCAGTTCCGAATATTCTGGCAAAATCACTTACTGTTCTTCTTTTTAATTGTCCTAGCCGGTGGTACTGTGTAAGGATAGTCTTTGCACTATTTATTTCTTTTAATCCCCCTTCTGACACCAATTGTTACGGGTTCACAACGACAAATTAAAACTCGCAATTGTTGAAAACGATACGTCAATTTATTTCGACAAATTATGTACAAAAACACGCACTTAAACTGACTAATAACTCGCTGATAATTCACTACTATAATCGGTCTATTAACTTCGTGTTAATATCTCACGACCACTACAGTACGCTATCTGTGACTGACTCCTGGTGCGCGACCCCGGCCCTATATATAGGATTGTCCATCTCTCTCGAACTTTCCGGCAGCCTTCGACGTCCGGAATGTCCCCGCACTACCGAGACCGCAAGTCACAGACAACGCAACTAAAACCTAGACTAAGAATACAACCTTAAGATAAATCGACCTAATACTACACTAAACCTAAATAAATTCCAATTATAAAATTTAAATAACTTAAATTTGTAACAATATATATCAGGTTTTGTTTTTTTGGGGGTTTTGTTTTAAGTTCGAAATTTCATTTTGGTGTAGAGTGCTTTTTATATATATTTTTTAATAAATATTCCATGTGTCAAAGTGAATTTTATCGCTCACTTTTAGCTTTTGAGATAAAACATAAAGTTGGTATTTTTAGTCGATTCGGTTAAGTTATTTGGCATTTTGGACTTATCTTGTTCTCCTAATTTGTTTTTATATTTTTTAAGTTATTGATATCCCATCGCACCGACTTTTTTTTTCGTTACTTAGCCTTAAGTGTTCCTTATTACGTCATATTATGATTATATTGAGAAACACTTTAAGCCAGTAGTAGTAGTAGTGTGGGGTAGGCTCTAGGCACATGAAGCGCCCTTTTCGCCAACCCCCGGGCATCTCCCGTACTGCCTCTTTCCTTCGCTAAGGAATCTGCCCGTCCTCCGTACAATGGCCAGAATATCGGGCCACCTTAGATTCAGAAGGTCCTCCGTCTCAAAGGCTTCCTCTTTGAATACCTCTCTTCTTGCCTCCTTGTATGCCTCACATGATAAGAGGAAATGCGCCGAGGTCTCGTCCTCGGCCCAACATCGCTCGCACGTCGCGTCCTCCTTCACTCTCATGTTTGCCACGCTTTAAGCTAAGTAACGAAAAAAAAGTCGGTGAGATGGACTCTTAACGACTTAACAAGGATAGCATTTTTCACCATTATATGTATCAGGTTTTATTAAAATAAGGTATTCGAAGTTTTTTGGGGGAATGAAGGTATGTGAATGTACGGTAGTGGCGGTTAGCACCTTTAAAGGATATAACCTGACACCTAGCCACGCCTTTCTGGGTCCGTTGTGCATCACGTACCTACTGTGTTCGACTTAGATAATAATTTAAATATTATCTAGTAAATACCACTGAATAGACTTCAAATCATATTTTAGCCCAAAAACTTAGTCATCATGATATACCCAATGAATTATATACGAAGTAACTGGAACGGCCACGGCTATACATTACGTATATGGGACACTGAGGCAAAAATTTAAAGAGTTTTTTTAGAGTGAGAACATGCAATGAATATGTAAGCAGTTCAACCCCTCTCTCTCTCTCTAGTTCTAATCACCGCTGGTATTTTGTTTACTTAATACTTCAAAGAGATTGTCATTTGTGATATGTCAATAAAGTGTTTGAAAATGACAAGACGCTAGCGCTACCAAGTCCACTTTCAATCCCTGACTTCGCATGCGCAGATCTACCAATATTATTTACCGCATGTATTAAAATAGATGAATACAGGGTGATTTTCACTTGAATGATTCTAACCACATGAAAATAGAAAGTTTCAAAAACCTAACCTAACAAAACCTAATCAAATCTAACCGAACCGAACCAAAGGAAACTGAACCAATAATTTTTTTCAAAAAAAAAACTTTCCTGACTTCCTGCCCGGGATCCTAGAGGATGTGAAACCGAACCGAACCAAACCGAACCTAACTAAACTGAACCAAACCTAACCTAACCAAACTAAACTACAACACATACTGCTAATTAGGTTTCGTTGGGTAGGGTTTGGTTTGGATAGGTTCGGTTCGGTACGGTCCGGTTCGGATTCACATCCTCTAGGATCCCGGGTAGGAAGTCAGGAAATTTTTTTTTTTTAATATTGGTTTAGTTTGCTTTGGTTCGGTTCGGTTAGATCTGATTAGGTTTCGTTAGGTTAGGTTTTTGAAACTTTCTATTTTCATGTGGTTAGAATCATTCAAGTGAAAATCACCCTGTACATCTATCTACGCATGCGAAGTCAGGGATTGGAAGTGGACTTGGTAGAGTTAGCGTCTTGTTTTGAAAATGTTGTCAGTGTATTTTTGAAATTATTTTGTTGAAGAAAAATAAAAAATGGGAACACGATGCGTTGCTTGTAAAAACGAGTTTTATAGGAGCGAAAAGCCGGTTTCCTTTTTGAAGTAAGTAGCTTTGATTATTTAAAAAAACTTTATTAGTACCTAATTGCAGTAAAAATCCAGTTATAGATTAAAAATCATCAAACGTCCGCGAACTTTGAAAACCACAGAATATCGTCGGAGAGTAAAAGTAAAAAAGGAAAGGTACCTCCTGCGCAGCGTGCTCTCTCTACAAAAAAGATCATTATTTTGCATATATGTAAAGGCCTATCCAGTTATATATAGAGATCGTTGGATATACCACATAATGCCATGGTTGTAGCCGTGAACCACTGGTGGGTCATAAACCTTCTGACATCATCAACAGGGTAGAGAGAGCCACAATGTGTCCGCACTAGCTGCCAGCTCCAAATAGGCACTCCTATACCCTGTCCCATGTGGTGATTTCCTAAATGGCCAGGTCACCGAATCCATTCAGAGAATCACCAAATTAACCCACCCACTTTACCATAGATGTTATCTGGTGTGATCCCAAAGGTTACCAGTTTTAATTATTTTTTGTTAACATACTGGTCAAAGCTCGTCCGTTCTCCAGACTACCCATTACAACTACTAGGGGTTACTTTCGTGCTATTCTTTTCTCCGGACATCATGCGGACCGTTTTTTGGGGGTTTTAATGGGTTTTAGGTATTTCTAGCCGGGACATATAAAAACGGGTAGACATGTTTTGAGCTCGATTTTCGAGACATCTCCAAATATGAAAACCGCATCTTTATAAGCCTCGTAGTTTTCTAGCTACGAGGGGATTTTGAAAAGTCTGTATTCATGGAGGTGGCCTATAACTTTTTTATTTATAAAAATTAATTTTAGTTTATAGTAGTAATTATTGTATCTAGATTTATAATGAATTCGCAAAGATATTTTGATTTTTTAAAAGTATAATTAGCCATTAAAATAAATATCATGTCGCTTTTTAAGGCATTTTTCTTGCCGCATGCACAAACGTCCTTATTTTGGCCGTCTATTAAAATCTCATTATTGGGGCCGCCATTAGGCTGGAGTGAGCCATGTTAAATCCCACCATACCGCCTTGGGGTCTCCAAACCACGTAGCTCATGACAAGAAATGTAGTGCCACCGCAAGGTTTTTATACTATTACACAGGTTATCTACAGAATTTGAAAGGTCATTGAACCTGACTGACCAACTACGTCTACTGGAGGCGTTAAACCATTTGTTTTATGTAACAGCTACACTGCCGTGCTAAGCAAGAAGGTCGTATCTGCATATTTTGTTTATCCGAGAAAAACAGGTTTTTATAAAAAATAGAGTTTTTTCTGTAAAACTGCTGTTAGCACCATTATTCTTATGCTAATAAAAATCGTCATATCTGTCAAAGTAATGTATTAAACTCAAAATATAATGCAACTTAAACATGCTTAGTGAGGTAAAAATAAACCTAACTTAAAATTTTGTTATTAACTTAATTCTAATTATTCTAAATCAACTTCATGCTCGGTTTCTTTAAGATTTTGCCAAAAATAGTAAATTTGTAACATACGACAATTCTTCAAGCACAAGATACGACAAATTGTATTGGAATCAGATACAACTTTTTCAGTGACCACATTAAAAGAATTAGTCGTATCTGTCATATACGACAATTTTTCTTAACATATGCTTCATACGACATATTTCACTGGGACCAGTGGCAATTTTCCAGATTATGACATATTTTATAAGCTCATGTATGCATCTAATTTTCATCTTACTACATATATTTCTAGTACGATAGGTGTAAAATGACACAGACATACTTAAACTGGAAAAAAAATAATTTTCGGCAAAATTGTCAGATACGACTTTTTTGCTTAGCAGGGCAGTGCAGTCGTCCAATTAAATACTGATGACTGGTCAAATTTTGTAAGCAAGCTGTGTAAAAGTATAAAGATCTTATGCCACCCTAAAAAAAAAATTAGACTGGGAACAAGAAGTTAAGCATTTTAGAAATAATCTAAAATACGCATAACGGGATTTTTAACAAAAATTAGTTCTTTTAATAGGGAGTGTTTGGAGTGCTTATTTATCACTTTGAGGTGGTATTGGTAAACAATGCGCCTGCGCACTATCGACATATTTTTCCTTATTGGTCATTAACTTCTAATTAATTTCTTATTGTTTATTTTAGTGATATTTTGTACCGCCTTTATTAAAATAAAACATCACCAGTTACCAACCTTAGAAACATTTATTTTTTAAAATAATGCTGGCTAAAAACAAAGGTGGCACCTTGTCAAAAATGTTTTTTAGTTCTTAATGGTGCTAGGTAATACTATTTTTAAAATATATAGATTTTTTAGCCGATTGAGGTAATATTCGTAATGATGACAGATTTCATCGTAGGGTTACCAGGCGTCCCAATTTTTCAGAATCTGCTCGCATTCATATCTCTTTTTCCCGAGTCCTGAAAAGACCCTCTTCGTGACGCCAAATGTCCCGATTTTTGCTATTTTTTCTTAATAGTTCAGAATCTTAAGTGAAATCTTCACAAAAAACATGTTTAGCTTTCTTTTGTTCTTTTTCTACTTTTGATACCCTTCTTTTTCGAAAGCCGCTATTTTTCAATTTTGTTTGTTTCGCGGTAACAAGCGTATTATATTATACATTTTGTTAGAAAAATAAATATGTAAATAAATATAGTTTAACCTTAAGAAAATTATATTTATAGCTTTTTTATTAGATATAAAACTCCGATCGCTTATTTTATGTCCTCTTTTCTAAATTACAGAGATACATTTCCACTTTTGATTTACTTAATCTTATGACTAATGGCCCATACTGCGGGCTGACCACCAACGACACTTTAATGACCTCTGTCAAGAAATGAGGGTTTTTAAAGGGGGATGCCCATCATGTTTTTTAACACTCCCCCTTTAGGGATCATAAATCCTACTACTTATAATGTTTTTTTTAGTGATATCAGTCGGTTCTAGAAATCTTGATCGATCTCCTTCTACTTCTTCTTCAAGTGACATGACAACCCATTGTGGGCTGGCGTTAGCCTGATTAACCAAAGCCCTTCATTCTGTCCTCTCTGTTACGATTCTTCGCAACCTTCTTATTTCCATTTTTTGATGTCATCTTCGACATGGTTGTTGGACAATGCATAAAGATCTAACGAAGAATTTTTCTGTCAAATATTTTTAGTTCATTCGAATTTTTAACTTTCCATCTGTCACTACCATACCGGCTCAATTATTGTATTGTAGATTTTTTTGTTTGAGAGATCTCGTGAGAATCCTTGCCTTGACTAATTTTTGACGACTTTGATTCTATTGATTATTCTCTAGTTTGTTGTTCTGTAATAGTTTTCTTTATTTATGTTTGTTCGCAATTATGTAGACTTCTCCACGTGCTTTAAACTATAACCAAGTCGGTCTAGGACAACTGGGCGCCGCCAACTCGGCGCCGCCAACTGGGCGCCGCCAACTCGGCGCCGCCAACTGGGCGCCGGGCCAACTCGGCGCCGCCAACTGGGCGCCGGCCAACTCGGCGCCGGACTAAAAATTTGTTTTTGATAAAATGTGTAGATGAAAAATAAAATATTTTATTTATATAAAAACATCTTTAAAAAATCCTTTACTAACTAACTAACTATCTATCAAATCTTGTGAAGCGTTTTTAACACACTTCCCATTATCCGATTTGGATGAAATTTGGTACACACGTAGTGGTCCCATGACAATACAACATTAAGAAAAAAATATCCTACCACCCCTACCCCCACCCCTTCTATAGAAAAATGTGTTTTTGACACACTTCCCGTTATCCGATTTGGATAAAATTTGGTATACACATAGTGGTCCGATAATAATACAACAATAAGAAAAAAATTTTCTCCCACCCCTACCCCCACCCCCTTCCATAGAAAAATTTGTTTTTGACACACATCCCGTTATCCGATTTGGATGAAATTTGGTATACATATAGTGATCCGATGACAATACAATATTAAGAAAAAAAAAACCTCCCACCTCTACCCCCACCCCCTTTAATAGAAAAATGAGTTTTTGACACACTTCCCATTATCCGATTTGGATGAAATTTGGTATTCACATAGTGGTCCAATGACAATACAACATTATATATACACAATAAATATATCCTCCCACCCCTACCCCCACCCCCTTCCATAGAAAATGCGTTTTTGACACCCTTCCCATTATCCGATTTGGATGAAATTTGGTATACACATAGTGGTCCGATGATAATACAACATTTAAAAAAAATATCCTCCCACCCCTACCCCCACCCCCTTCCATAGAAAATGCGTTTTTGACACCCTTCCCATTATCCGATTTGGATGAAATTTGGTATACATATAGTGATTTGATGACAATACAATATTAAGAAAAAAAATATCCTCCCACCTCTACCCCCACCCCCTTTAATAGAAAAATGAGTTTTTGACACACTTCCCATTATCCGATTTGGATGAAATTTGGTATTCACTTAGTGGTCCAATGACAATATAATATTGAAAAAAAAATCCTACCACTCCTACCCCCACCCTCATCTATAGAAAAATGCGTTTTTGACACACTTCCCATTATCCGATTTGGATGAAATTTGGTATACATATAGTGAGCCGATGACAATACAATATTAAGAAAAAAATATCCTCCCACCTCTACCCCCACCTCCTTTCATAGAAAAATGAGTTTTTAACACACTTCCCGTTATCCGATTTGGATAAAATTTGGTATACACATAGTGGTCCGATGATAATACAACATTAAAAAAAAATATCCGCACACCCCTACCCCCACCCCCTTCCATAGAAAATGCGTTTTTGACACCCTTCCCATTATCCGATTTGGATGAAATTTGGTATACATATAGTGATCCGATGACAATACAATATTAAGAAAAAAAATATCCTCCCACCTCTACCCCCACCCCCTTTAATAGAAAAATGAGTTTTTGACACACTTCCCATTATCCGATTTGGATGAAATTTGGTATTCACATAGTGGTCCAATGACAATATAATATTGAAAAAAAAATCCTACCACTCCTACCCCCACCCTCATCTATAGAAAAATGCGTTTTTGACACACTTCCCATTATCCGATTTGGATGAAATTTGGTATACATATAGTGATCCGATGACAATACAATATTATGAAAAACATATTCTTCCACCTCTACCCCCACCTCCTTTCATAGAAAAATGAGTTTTTAACACACTTCCCGTTATCCGATTTGGATAAAATTTGGTATACACATAGTGGTCCGATGATAATACAACATTTAAAAAAAATATCCTCACACCCCTACCCCCACCCCCTTCCATAGAAAATGCGTTTTTGACACCCTTCCCATTATCCGATTTGGATCAAATTTGATATACATATAGTGATCCGATGACAATACAATATTATGAAAAACATATCCTCCCACCTCTACCCCCACCTCCTTTCATTGAAAACTGAGTTTTTAACACACTTCCCATTATCCGATTTGGATGAAATTTGGTATTCACATAGTGCTCCGATGATAACCCAAGTAACATTATTACCATTCAAGGTTTTATTAATTTGGTCCCTAGGTTATTTAGAGGGTGCTGTTATGGGTTTTAGGATCAATTTGGCTACATAAAGATAATTTATATTGCCAATTACCTAAAGGAGTGTTATACAACCAAAAAGTGATTTATAAAGGGAGCATAATAAAACTGATATTCCTTCTGTTCCTTTTAGATACTTTTTGTTTTATTGATTTCTGATTTATAAAGATGGCCTTATAAAACCATTTTACCTAAAGTTTTTAAAAAGAAATAAATATAAACTTTGGTCATTTAGTTTTTTTCATTACTTTAGGTCATCACAAAAGTGTTTTATAATAGAGCTAAAAGGTTATCTTATATCCTTTTGTTTTTATAGTTACCAGTAGTTTAAAAGTAAATATGATTAGATAGGCGGCCATCTAGAACCTAGTTTCCTTAAGGTTTTTAAGAGTGGTAAATATAAACTTTAGACTTTTGGTTTTTGCCATTATTTTTAGGCATTTTACAAAGGTTTTATAGGAAGGCTTAAAAGTAAACTTAATTCTTTTGTATTTATAGTTACCCATAGCTGTATATTAAATATTATTTAAATAGGCGGCCATATAAAACCTTGTTTTCTTAAGGGTTCTAACAGAAGTAAGTAAATACTTTCGTGTTTTATTTTTTTAGGTATTTCTTGTAAAAATAATAGATATACCTAGGTACAGATTGGTACTTACCTATTGCAAGATTGATTATTTAAAGCCCAATAATTAATAATTGTTAAGTTTCTATCCTCCTGGGTAGGACACCCAGGCCTAGATAAGGCCTATTTAGACGACCAATATAAGAGGTTGCCCCCAACCTGCAGGCACAACGAATATCATTGCATTGGCCCTCTCGACTGTGTCGAAATTGCACGAAAAAAACATTTAAAAGTGTTCAATTATACGCTTTTAAACACTTTAAAAACAAATACAAAAAATTTAAGTGAGGTTATGTTGACTATGTTTACATTGTTCTTTTTTGTTGGTTTCATAAGGGCACTCAAAAATCCTAGTTGCGATACAGTAACAAATCAAACCAAGTGACCACTATAAAACCATAATGGCGTATATAAATTTATTTAAAATATATTGTAAAGAGAAAATATTTATCTAGTCGTTTTATCAGTGTTTTTTAACAATAATTTTACTTTAATTTTGATTTATGTAAACCAAACAGACTTTTTTAATGGTGAATAGTGTAAATGATTTATTTTTAATTTTAAATATTTGTTATTTTGTTATCAAAAAACTATTAAAAAGCATTCTTGAGGTGGCGCGCTTGTTTTGAGAGCTTTTCAGATACGATTTTATCAGAAAAATAAATCTGGCAGGCAATTTGATCATCAACAAAACGACAAACTCGGTATATTTTTATGTGATAAAATAATTTTGGGACTCTGACATTTTTGGCAATTTTGTGACCTAAATTATTTTATATAGCCATTGTGAATCTAAAATATCGCCACAGCTTTTATAGGAAAACTTCTTTACTCTAAAGGTATTATGGTATTCAACAGAATCGCCAGGATACCAAATTACCAAATCTAGTTTTATAATAGGATAGAGGACGTTTCTGAGTTGCTTTTAGAACCTGGCATAATAGCTTTAGGCTCTAAAAGGTTCTATACTGGTGGAACCGCTAGAGGGCGAAGCTGGAGTTTATTTCTTATGGTTTTATAGTGAGTTTAATACATAGGTTGCCACCACCAATTGGGGAGTCCCATTTAGGAGGTCTAAGGGGTATATAAGGGTAATGGGAACGTGCTAGCGACCAAACATTGAAACTAATGGTTTTAAGGAAAGGCGCTGGCAACCTTTTAGTTTCTGCTATAAATAAAGAAATGTTACTTGGGAATACAACATTTAAAAAAAATATCCTCTTACCCCTACCCCCACCCCTCTTCCATAGAAAATGCGTTTTTGACACCCTTCCCATTATCCGATTTGGATGAAATTTGGTATACATATAGTAGTCCGATGACAATACAATATTGAAAAAAAAAATCCTACTACTCCTACCCCCACCCTCATCTATAGAAAAATGCGTTTTTGATATACTTCCCATTATCCGATTTGGATGAAGTTTGGTATACATATAGTGATCCGATGACAATACAATATTAAGAAAAAATATCCTCCCACCTCTACCCCCACCCCCTTTCATAGAAAAATGAGTTTTTGACACACTGCCCATTATCCGATTTAGATGATTTTTTTTAAAAAGAGTAAAAAATCATGTTCAGCGACGTTAAACACCACAAAGTTCTAAATTTATTATAAATCGATCCCTAAGCACTGCAATCTTTCAAGTTTGAGACAAGTCGGTTAGTAAATAAAAAATCTGCCATTTTTGATCCGCCATTTTGATTTTTTTAAGTTTGAGTAAAAAATTTTGTTAAATGACTTCAAGCAATGTAATATTTCAAGTTTGAGACAAATCGGTTAGTAAATAAGAAAATCCGCCATTTTGATTTTTTTAAGTTTGAGTAAAAAATTTTCGTAAATGACCTGAAGCATTTTGATTTTTCGATCCGCCATTGTTGTAATAAAAAACGTAAATTGTAGTATTACCAGGTTACCAAACACTAGAACTGCCACGATTCAACAGTCGACTTAATGGATTTAACTTTACTTAACAAAAACAGATTTCAAATAAATTAGTAAAAAAATTTCTTTTAAGTCACAAGCTTTCATAAAATGCACTAAAAATTAAAAAATAATTTTCTAACATTCTAATATTATCATAATAATAAAAGCGATGGCCGACTGATGGAAATTTTGAGGATGTTAGCACGATAAGATATCCGTATCAATTAAATATTACTATTTGCAAGAATCAATCTAGCAGAAAAATGCAGAGGTAAATAAATAAAGAAGAGTTTATTCTGGATTATAATGAAATCGCTGATCGTAAGTTGTTTGGAAACTCATTTTTCTATTGGGGGAAGGAGAGGGTGGGGGTAGAGGTAGAAATATATTTTTTGTTTGAGCTGTATTGCCATCGGACCTTTATGCATATATCAAATTTTGTAAAAGTTATTTGAAGTGAAGTGTGTCAAAAACGCATTTTTTATGGAAGGGGTGGGGGGTAGGGGTGGGAGGACATTTTTTCATTATTGTTGTATTGTTATCGGACCACTATATGTATACCAAATTTCATCCAAATCGGATAATGGTAAGTGTGTCAAAAACGCATTTTTCTATAGATGAGGGTGGGGGTAGAAGTGGTAGGATTTTTTTTTTCAATGTTGTATTGTCATTGGACCACTATATGTATACCAAATTTCATCCAAATCGGATAATGGGAAGGGTGTCAAAAACGCATTTTCCATGGAAGGGGGTGGGGGTAGGGGCGGGAGGATATTTTTTTAAATGTTGTATTGTCATCGGACCACTATGTGAATACCAAATTTCATCCAAATCGGATAATGGGAAGTGTGTAAAAAACTCATTTTTCTATGAAAGGGGGTGGGGGTAGAGGTGGGAGGATATTTTTTTCTTAATATTATTTTGTCATCGGATCACGATATGTATAGCAAATTTCATCCAAATCGGATAACGGGATGTGTGTCAAAAACAAATTTTTCTAGGGAAGGGGGTGGGGGTAGGGGTGGGAGGATATTTTTTTTATTGTTGTATTATCATCGGACCACTATGTGTATACCAAATTTTATCCAAATCGGATAACGGGAAGTGTGTCAAAAACACATTTTTCTATAGAAGGGGTGGGGGTAGGGGTGGTAGGATATTTTTTTCTTATTGTTGTATTATCATCGGACCACTATGTGTATACCAAATTTTATCCAAATCGGATAACGGGAAGTGTGTCAAAAACACATTTTTCTATAGAAAAGGTGGGGGTAGGGGTTGTTTGGATATTTTTTTGTTAATGTTGTATTGTCATGGGACCACTACGTGTGTACCAAATTTCATCCAAATCATATAATGGGAAGTGTGTCAAAAACGCTTCACAAGATTTGATAGATAGTTAGTTAGACAGAACATCTGAAGCTAAATAAAAGCTTGTAAAAAATTGCGTAGGATTTTTTAAAGATGTTTTTATATAAATAATATATTTTATTTTTCATCTACACAATTTGTCAAAAAAAATTTTTTTAGTCCGGCGCCGAGTTGGCCGGCGCCCAGTTGGCGGCGCCGAGTTGGCCCGGCGCCCAGTTGTCCCATTCCGAACCAAGTACCTGAAAATTACGAGCATATCTCTCGTCATTTTTTGAGAAGTTAATGTATATAATTTTTGACTCATTTACTTTCAGTCCACGTTTTTTGGCTTATATATCAAGCGCTGTTATAGTTTCGATAAAAAGTTATTTTTTCTTTGATTTGGTTTGGCTCCGTATTGTGTCCGGAGATAAGAATGGCAACAACGTAAACCCTAGGCCTGTCGTAAGAGGCGACTAAATGGGCCTCGACCCATGGGCGATAACGGAGGAGCTTTAAGCAGTATGTTAATAAAAAAAAATTAAAACTGGTAACTTTTTGGATCACACCAGATAACATCTATGGTAAAGGGGATGGGTTAATGTGGTGATTCTCTGAATGAATTCGGTGCCCTGGGTATTCAGGAAATCACCACATGGGACAGGGTATATGGAGTCCCTATTTGGAGCTAGCAGCTAGTGCGGGCACATTGTGGCCCTCTGTACTCTATTGATTATGTCAAAAGGTTTATGACCACCAGTGGTCTAAGGCTACAACCATAGCATTATGTGGTATATCATGATGACTAAGTCTACTGGGTTCTATTTACTAGATAGTATTTAAATTATTATCTGAGGCGAACACAGTGGGTACGTGGTCCACAATGGAACCAGAAAGGCGTGCCTAGGTCCTAGGTGTCAGGTTAGATCCTTTAACGGTACTAACCGCCACTACCGTACATTCATACATTCATTCATATCCGCTTGTGTCGATCAACCATCCTAAAAAGCCTCAAGGCCCAGATTGAACAGTAATAAAGATAACGCATCACCTTGTCTTACTCCTACTACATAAAATGGCTGTGAGAATTAGTTATACTAGTTATTTTTGACCACTATTTTGGAACCCCCTGCAACAAATAAGCATAATGTATTTTAATTAATGGTGTAAGCTTAGGTGCCCGTAAATTGGCAAAGTGTTTCTAGTGGTGATAGTTAGCTCTAGAAATATTAATCGATCTCCTTATTTCATCCATTTCATTCAACATCCTCTACATTTCTTGGAAAAACCTCACATTCTATTTATTTTCAATTTGATTTTGTTTAGGGGACTCGAATCTGGAGGAGACTAAGCGTTCAATCAATGTCGCTTGTGCTCCAGAGACAATTTCTAAATGGATTCAATCTGTATCGGCATTCTCTGGGGAATATGCAGTTCTAAAAAGAGAATGTCCTTTTGTCGTTTATGAAAAGAGAGATGTCGCGGATCGTAGCTATAGTACACTCGGTTTCACCAATAATGATGTAAAAATTTTCCTAGATCTTTCGCACTTTTAACGAATTGGCACCAATGTGGGTTCATTCGCCATTTTGTATTAAATTATGAAAAGGGAGTGCTGAATATTTCAGTTTGCCAGTGTTTGCATAGCAAACTATATTTGCTTCACTTTTCGATATTTTAAACTATAATATTTATGCTTTAAAGTATTTGGTCCTACCTAACATGTTGTAAAATCAGATACGCCCTTTTGAGTTAAAACGGTAGAGGGACTATTCTTAAATTACGTAACGCTCAAACTTGGAGGTGGTGGTTAGAACTTGCGTTACACTTAAGTGGGGGTCAATGCTCCGGAATTTTTGCATTAAATAACTTATGAAAAGAGACAATTTTTTTTCATTAAACAAAAAAATTCAGAAAAGTACTGGAATAATTTTTCGTCCAAACCCACAAAGTGCAACATAAAAATTCACAGTAAAGTAAATAAGTAATTCAAAACAAAAACACAAAAAAATACTGCTTTGAAAAACTAAGTAGTCCCTAAAAGTAATTGGCCATAGAAAATCACTTACTATGAATAATTTAGTTTATATTTCCTTACTGGATTTTGTATACTTGTTTATTTTAGTCTAATGGAAATATAATGGGCTCTAGATTGTTTCTGACCCATATGGAAAAAGGCACATAAATAATTGATAATATTTGAACTTTGAACAAACGAAACGTTGGTTTTTTGTTGAAAATTAAAAGCCTCTTATTCGAAAATGTAAACCCCCATATGACATAAAAAACTATTTGTATAATAATTTTTACAAAATTAAATAATAGTTTTACATATTGTTTTCTAGCAAGCACAATTTACTTGTAATAACAAAAAAAATTAATTTTTGCCAGGCATGCTTAAATTCGTACAAAATGTAAGCACATCTAAACTTTTTTTAGTTTTGTTGCCTATAAATTTTTATAAACCTTTATCTTTTTGTGCATTTATCAAAATAAAAAGGACATACTTTTATTCCAGCTTTGTGTAAAAATTGTACAGCAAAAAACATAAAACCTCTGTGACAAACATTGCCAAGCTTTCTGATTTATAGGCCGACAGTAGTGTGGCAACAGAAGTTTCAAAAAGAAAACTAATGTTTTAAAAATTTTTCCACAAAGTTTTCCTGCTCGCGATAATATATCCTGTATTTAAAAATATTTTACAAGCTACTTATAAAAACATAACAGGCGAAATTAAAGAAAAACAGAATAAAATGTTTGCCTCTAAAATATTACAAGCAGCGGCGTAGCTGGAGGGCAGGGGCAAACAAGGCCTGGACACCCCTAATGCATTTTAGGCCTCCCTGTCCCTTACTAATAAAAAAATACAGATTCAATATATATGATAACACAAGACCTAGACCACGTCCCCCCCTGAAAACTAAAGCTAGCAACGCCTATCAATTCTATCTATCTTTCTTCGATCTGTCTTTGGACATAGGCCTCTCTGAATATCTTCCACTCTTCGCTGTCTGTCGCCGTATTCATCCATCTAGTTCCCGCATGTTTCTTCAGATCAGACTTCTTTTATTTTACCAAGGTCTCCAGTTTACAATACTTGTGTTCCATCGATCGTCTTTCTGTCTGATATTATTACTGGCAAATTTCCATTTAAATTTTGCTACTTCTTCTCTGACATCCCTTACTTTGTTTATTTCTTATCCATTTATTCCTTTTTTTATCTGTTAGATTTACATGTAACATTTGTCTTTCCATTGATCTTTGGTTTTTTTTTTACCTAATCCATGTTTGATATTGTAAGTTTCCAGTTCTGGGATCCATAGGTAAGTATAGGAAGGATTGGTTATACACTTTCGTTTTTAGGCACTGAGGATATTTTTTATTTTAAAATATGTAGGTTAATATACCAAATGCTGCGCAGGCCAATCTTACGCGTTTCTTGATTTTAGCTGTATGGTTTGTTTTTTTTTAGTTTAATAATTTGTCCCAGGTATATATTATATTCTTCTACTTGTTCTATTTTTTCTTAATTTATTCTGATCGTGATATCTTCATCTGTGTTTGTAAGTCTATATGTTTAGCTGCTGTATACAGTTCTTCCAGCATTTTTATTAGTTCTTCTTTCTTCTCTATTATTAAGGCGATATCATCAGCAAATCTTATGTGGTTTAAGTATAGTCCGCTTACTTTGATGCCTATTTGCCAATCTAAAATTTTAAAAACGTCTCCTAGGGCCGGGTTAACTAGTTTAGGGGATAATGGTAACCCTGGCTGACACCTCTTCTTATGAGGATTGGCTTGGTTCCTTCGTGGATTTTTAATGCTGTTGTTAAGTCTGTGTATCTGTGATCTATTCGGCTATTAATTAAGGGAGATTTTACTGCCCAGTGCTCAATGCAATTAAAGTCTAAAGCAAAAATTTAGATTCACAAATACCCAAAATTACGTGTTTTATGTAACTTCTATAGGTAACAAACATCAATTTTAATTGCCGATTACTATAATATTTTCTAGCAATATGTCCGCCTGGCATAAATTAAAGAGTTCTGTGATTGTGTAAACCTAAAAAAAACGTAACAAAGCACTCAAATAATTCATCTTACATTGTGGAAGCAGAGTACCAAAAACAAAACAATTAACTAATGCTTGCTTCTTTCCGGGAAAATAAATGAGTGTGTCGTCAAAAAAAGCATATTAATGCTCCTGTTCCTCTTTAGGGATCGATGGTAGATCCACTTGCTCGGATATCAGAACCTGAAAAAGAGTATTGTTATTGTGTTTCAAAATTAAATAATTCCAATGTCCTTAATTTTGTAAAAGAACAAATTGTAAGCATTAAGCTCCAATAATTCGTCAGTATTCGTATGTTTTTGCGGCTGAAAAATCAACCTATGGTGCTTCATTATCCCTTTAATGAAGAAATACCAACTGTCAATTTGCTGCTTCGGCAGAGTGGCTTTGGTTTCCGAAAAGACCATGTTTCATCTTTCTTTTTCAAATACCCACATCATTATTCCATTTTATGGTATATAAAGCAGCGTCTCCGAGCTACTTTGACCTCTAAGAATTGCTCTTTTTTGCTTAGCTTTATCTCGTTCAAATTTATGGTTATTCTTGGACTGAATGAAGCCCAATGAGGTAGACATGGAGCGTCTCCGAGCAATATTTTTTATTAATGAAGGAGGCCGAGGAGTTTCTAAAAAATGGTCCTATCAGCAAACTCTAAAAAACGATTAACTAAATTAAGATTCAAAAACTGATGTAGAGAATCCAAAACTTTATTAGTTAGATATATTGGTCTAAGTAGAGATAACACAACGAAAAACAACAGTAGGTGGTTTAAAACAAGGAACAACTATAAATCTGTAGCATTATGTAGCAATTTAAATAGGATATTGGAAAAATTATTCAACCAAATATTTTTTTTATAAAAACGATATTATCTTACCGCACCAGTTTGGTTTTAAGGTTCATTAAATCCAGATAATTCTTTACATGAAGTAAACAGATTTAAATCAACAAATACTAACAAAAACCTGAAATCATTTCAGAAGTTATTAAAGCTTTTGATACCGTGTAACACGCGGTCTTTTTGAACTCACAGCAATTGGTATAGGAGGAACTGTGTTCGGCCCGTTTCTGTTTTTCGCGTATTTTAACGGCCTAATAAACTGGAATGCTGACGGCTTTTTTTTACGGACGACACAGCCTTGATCAAGCCGAAGAGACATTTGATGAAACGTTTCGGAAGGCATCAGAAATGGGCTGCTGGAATGCTCGAATGATTCAAATTGTCTACAAGTTTGCTCATTCATAAAACATATTGCCTCTAAAATTGACAAACACTGTTTGTGCCTTCGTCCTATTGCCAAAAATATGTTATGACATTTTTACTATTTAAACCAAAACTTTATTGCACAGAACGGCTGGTTTATAAGTCTGAGTTTCTAAAGAATAATTATATAGTTTCTATCAGTGGCGCACTCAGAAATATGTCTTGGGGGGGAGACCTCATGATGCCGCATTTTATGCTATTTTATTTTTTTTTATTCATGAAATATGGGGGGGGGCGTGGCTCTTCTGAGTTCGCTTTTGTTTCTATAGTTCTACAAAAAAACTTAGTACAGTGAAACCTCCTATAAGCGGACACTCACGGTTTTGTCGATTTTGTCCGCTTATTGGAGGTGTCCGCTTATGAGAGAGAACTGCGAAATTTTAATATATATTTACTAACAATTTCCGCTGCTTGAGTTTTTCTGATATTAAATTTTTCAGCGATCTTTCGTGCTGATAGATGTTCCTTCTCCGAAACGTTAACAACTTCCATTTTTTCACGTGAACTTAGAAATTTTTTACTAGGCGCCATTTCAAAGAGATCTATTACTACCCAACTGAACAATAAAAAAAACACAGCAGTCCCGCCAAATAAAATACGTTGTAAATACGACAGAAGTATTTAGTCTCCGCATTAAAACGAAAAGAGGTAATTCCCCGGATGCAGAGTGCGTTGTTGCCAACATACGACATAATATTTATGCCCATGTCGTGCAGCGCTCCGTCCCGTTGTCAGAGGTTCGCGTCTGGTTAAAGGAGGTTGCAGAATTTTTCAACAAAAAAAAATTGTCGGCGTCCGGTTATTAGTGTCCGGTTATACGAGTGAATTTGACATGTAAAGAAATAGGGAACAGCTTGGTTCCGACAAATTTGTCCGCCTAAAGGGAGTGTCCGCTTAATGCAGGTTCACCATCAAGCGCGGATTTTTGGGGTAACGGGGTAATTACCCCCCCTAGAAAAAATAATATACACTTTTTCTTAATAAAATAAGGGAAAACAGGAGAATAGCCCCCCTTTATATTACAAAAAAAAATTGTCCACTATTACCCTCCCTAGATTTTGACCCAGATCCGCGCTTGTTTACCATATATAAATACTATTCCAAAAAAATACAATAGCTTGTGAGTATTGCTGTGTCTTGTTTTAGCCTTTATCCCTAGAGTTCTCTTTCGACGTGCAGAGAAAAACCCTTTTTTATACCGAAAAAGGAGGAAAGAGAAAAATTGTATTTGTTTTGTTCCACTTTAGAGGTTTTGATTAAGTGGCTTTTTTGGAACCAGACTTTTCGTTTCTAGAAATGAATTGTTCATTTGCATGTTCAACTGATATGTGATCAAGTAACCAATCACTCATCACTCTTTGGTTATTCGATTTAGACAAAATAAAGGAGCACTTACAGTGTGTTTGATAATCAAATTCATAGTCTCATTTCACATAATTTTCTTATGTTATACAGTAAAACCTCTCTTTGCGGACACCTCTATTAACCGTACACTCCATTAAGGCCGACAAATTTGTTGGAACCAAGCTTTTCCCTATTTCTTTACATGTAAAATTCACTGCTATAACGCGGACAATTTTTTTTGGTGATAAAATTTTGGAACTTTCTTTAACCGGACGTGAACCCACGACATGGGCAAAAGTACTATGTAGTATGTTGACAACAACGCACTCTGCATCCGGCGAATTACCTCTTTTCGTTTTAATGCGGAGACTAAATACTTCTGTCGTATTTACAACGTATTTTATTTAGCGGGACAGCTGTGTTTTTTTTTATTGTTCAGTTGGATAGTAATAGATCTCTTTGAAATGGCGCCTAGTAAAAAACTAAGTTTCCGTGAAAAAATGAAAGTTGTTAACGTTTCGGAGAAGGAACATCTATCAGCACGAAAGATCGCTGAAAAATTTAATATCAGAAAAACTCAAGCAGCGGAAATTGTTAATAAATATATATTAAAATTTCGCAGTTCTCTCTCATAAGCGACCACCTCCAATAAGCGGACAGAATCGAAGAAACCCTGAGTGTCCGCTTATAGGAGGTTTCACTGTATGGGTAGACATTAAAAACCAAGTATGTATATTTTCCAATTTTTACAATGACGTCGATGTTTTAATAATATTTTTAAATTATTGTAGTACATTAGGCCATTCATTACCATGTATGCTAATTAAATTTCCTTTTAATGCTACTCATTTTTTTGCGTCTACACAGTTAATAACTTCATTTTAAAAAAAGTCTGATCTAAATGATTAAAATTACCCATGAACAAGAACTAATTTTTCGCTGTGTGATTTTTTGCGTTATAAGTGGCGAACACGCAACATCATTCGTCAGTCTGTTAACATTATTAATCATTGAATATCTTGTTCATTCCAATGCGTAAATTAGGTTACGGGGATCTCCACTCGCACACTCTCTAATATCCGATCAAAGTCTGTCTCACAGTTACACATATGAACCTACTCCATCGAAGAAATAACTGATATTTCTTCGATGCCTACTCTCCAAAGTGGGTTCATTTGAGTGGAATACTCTCAAAGATTTCAAGCTTTTTACTAAAATAAAACTTTTTACGAAACGTAAGATCTCAAACAAAGATATCCGCTTCTTGGAGCCTGAATATCTCAATTTTTTCTCGTTGAAGCAGCGGACAATAATTAGTTTGGTCCGCGTCGCGGTCTCTTCAGTACTCAGCCATTATCAGTGGCCAATTGGCACTGACTAATCGACTTGAATTAACCCAGGACGGCTACCAGGAATTAAAAGAAAAAGACGCTCTTAGTTGTCTTGAGCTGATCGACGAAAGAGAAACTGTAAGACAACGTAAGCGTAATTGAAAACGTAAGGCATCAGGTTACATTCAAATTCAAACATGAGCAAAAACGCGCCAATCCATTAATACCTCATTTCCATAACCATTATTCTACACAAGAAAGGCTATAGAGCAGACCAAAAACATTATCAACCTATAACACTACTCAATGTATTTTATAAGTTTTTCACGAAAATATCAACAAATAGACTAATAACAAAATTTGACTGATATCAATTAAAAGAACAATCAGGCTTCAAAAAAGGGTTTCTTTACATTTGACCACCTATTAACCAAATTCTAATAGAACAAGCCAACCAATACAGCATTCCACTGTATATTGCGTTTGAAAAAGCTTACGATAGCATTGAGCACTGGGCAGTAAAATCATATTTAATTAATAGCCGAATAGATCACAGATACACAGATTTAATAGGCAATATATATAGCGAAGCAACAACACCAATCAAAATCAATCCTCATAAGAAGAGGTGTCAGACAGGGTGACATAATATCCCCTAAACTATTTAACCAGGCCCTAGAAGATGTTTTTAAAAACTTACACAATACTTAACAATTAGTTATTAAACTAAAAAGGAAAACCAAATAGCTGAAATCAAGAGACGAGTTAGATTGGCCTGGGCAGCATTCGGTAAATTAAGCTACATAATTAAAAATATCCTCAGTACCTTAAAACAAAAGTGTATAACCAATGTATCCTTTTTGTACTTACCTATGGGTCCCAGACCGGGACACTTCCGAAATCAAACATTGATAAGGTAACAAAAGCCCAAAGAACAATGGAAAGACAAATGTTACATGTAAAGCTAACAAATAACAAAAGGAATGAATAAATAAGAAATAAAACAAAAGTAAGGGATGGCAGAGAAGAAGTAGCAAAATTAAAATGGAAATTTGCCAGTCATCTATATCAGATAGAAAGACGATCGATGGATCAAATGTATTGTAAACTGGAGAACTTGAGAAAATAAAAGAAGTGGGAGAAGACCCCAAATGAGATGGGCAGGCGATTTGAAGAAACACGCAGGTACTAGACCAACAGAGAATAGTGGCAAATATTGACACGGCCTATGTCCAAAGATGGTTTAAAGAAGGCTAAATAGATAAATAGATAGATCACAAAAAATGGAGAAGTTATTTCTTCAACACACTGTTTGTATTTCAGGAATTTTAGTCTTCAGTCTATCAACTTATTACACTTTGTATATTTATAATTGCAAGTAAATTGTGTGTGCATTATATGTATATTCGTAAATCCTTAACCAAGCCAGACTAATAATTAAACTAAATAAATATACCGAATAAATAGATTGAAACCAACTTGTATTAGCCCCTACTTATTTTCGCTCGAAACTTGTGCGGAAAGGTTTATTTTTTGTAATTTCACAAGCATTCTGTGAATTTAATAAGTTTATTTAAAATCGAAAATTAAATGTAAAATTGGGTGTGATACAGCGGCGTAGCGTGGGGGGGGCGAAGGGGGGGGGGCGCGGGGGGTTCGGGATAACGCCAAAAATGTGTTATTTTGACCTATTCTAGCAATATCGTCGTGCTGTCTGTCTGTCTGTCTGTCTGTGTGTCTGTGTGTGTATATTTCGGTCCGTGACACGATAGCTCCTAAACCGCTAAACCGATTTTTATAAATATTTCAGGTAAAATAGTGTTCGACACTTACGAGCTGATTAGATTTTGGTCAAAATCCATTAATGCTAATGACATTTTTTTGACAATTAAAAACTTTACTTTTAAAAATGCTAACTTTTTAACCGAGTATCGTCATACACCGTTTTCGGAGTGTGGTAGAATATATTTTGCTCAATAATTCGTGTTATAACCAAAAACTTCGTAGGAGCTTTAGTTCCTGAGATATTTACAAAAACTGTTTACAAGGCTTATATATTATCATGGCTTCACTTAAAGTGTGATAATAGGCTAGCTAGGAATTTTAAATTTTTTAGCATATTTACACGTCAAGTCAGTGGCGTGTATAGAAAAAAGTTTCGGGGGGCCAACACCGTTTCGGGAGGGATGGGGGGGGCGAGGCCTCATGAGGCCATATTTTATGCTATTTTATATTTGTATCCATGAAATATGTGGAAATATCTAAAAAAATCTTAGCTTCGGGGGGGGGGGGCGGGCCCCTCATGCCCCCCCCCCTTATATACGCCCCTGCGTCATGTAAATTCGAAATGTATTTTTACAAAGTGGGTGTGAATTTACGCAAAATTTTTTCACTGAGGTGATATAATGAAACAGTGCCAAGGGCCCCTCCCCTCAAAAGCCTAAGATTTTGTTAGATATTTTTCTCATAATTTATGAATAAAAACAAAAATGACATCATATGGGGTCTCGCCCCACCCCCAAGCAAAATTCCTGGGTGTGCTACTGATCAGTGCTTTTTAGCACGCTAATAAGTAATACTGCTTGTTATCTATTTTGAGAAAGACAATTTTTTTTTAATTTGTAAGCTTTACATAGTTAATAATCGAAACAATACCGATACTTAAATGTATTTTTTAAATTATTAGGTACTTAAAATTTAATCTAAAGTTCTTGGCTTTTTTTAAATATTTTTTCTATTTAAAAATACATAAAATATAAGGCCAAGATAGTTTTTATACTGTGTATCTGATTAGCTTTAATTAACGTGGACTTTTTCGTTTTTTGTTTCGTCAGATGTTTTTTCTTCCTATAATGAAGTAAAGAAAAACTGATTTATTTTTAGGAAAAAAAGATACTGTATAGAATACAGTATGTGTTATTATCTTCCCGATTTGGTAGCCTTTTAGACCGAGCTCACCGTCTTATTGACGTAATAAAACCTGTCTAATTTAAATTTTTCCAAAACGTTGCAAAAATGATACTAAGGTCTACAATAATTAAAATATGTTCTTTTCTTGAATAAATTGATTTACCTTAAAACAATTTGTTTTGAATTAAAATATTTCTTTTTAGTTTTTAGTTCTTCTTTAATTGATTTGTTTCAGTATACTTTATTTTAAAACAAAGCAAATTGTTTTCATATAAGCAATATTATGCTTCCAGAGAAAACGATGCCTTAGATTAATTCAGTTCCAATTTATCATAAAACAATTTCTGTTTCACATTAAAATAAAGAAGCAAGACATTTTTTGTGCTAACTCAAGAAAATATTCTCTTGGTGAATATTAAGCACAAATTATTTTATTTCAAAGAAATTTGCTTTGATCTAAGACAATTTTTTTTACCGTGTATGAGGACTATTAACAGAGGGTGGCTATTATGTAGATGTATTTCCATTAAAAATGTTTCTTGAGCTATATTTAGAATAGCCTCTTATTAGTAATCTTGTTCATCTGACAAACATGCAAACAAGTAAGCTCAATATTAAATATTTTATAAAGTTTTAAAAATGAGAACCTGGTCAGTGGTGGATCTGGGGTAAAAATATTTCGAAACATATTTAGTACACGGTCTTAAAAATCCTACGAAGAGCACGAAAATACTACTAAATATTGCTCGAAATTGCCTTTAATTTGACTTTTCTAGTCTTTACTGAAACTAAGATAAAGTTTTGTTCCGTCCAAATCGTTGCTATATTTAATAGCTAACTATGCAATATGTTTTTTTTAATTTTCCATTAATAACGATGCCAATAACTTTCCAGAAAGGAAGTAAATGTCTTCTACAACTCCTTCCAGAGCATTAAACCTCCAGGAAACTTGTTCATTTATTTCATCCATTGCTTGAAAAATGTTAATTTTTAGTTGCCTTTCTTGGGTTAAGGTAGCACTTTCGTCATCAGTTTTTTCATCAAAAAACTTTTTTGCTTTCCTTGTCCATTTTTCTGCCAGAACAGGCTCAATGTTTCGCGCCCCTGGCGCCTCCTGCCTAAATTTTACTTTATTACACTCACTCTACGATTTTGGGAACATTTTGGCGTCCCTGGTGCCTGACGTCCTGTCCACTCTGCCCATGTCTAGATCCGCCACTGCCCTGGTAAAACCTAAATATGGCGAAAACCTTTCAAACAACCCTGCGAAAAACAATCAGTCATTCGCCCTCAGCCGTTTGACTGGGAACGCAGAATCCACGAAACATTTATCACTCGTTCAGCAACCAATGAAACAGATGATTACAGACATCTCGGACTCGCAGACAAATGGAGATGGATCTCGCCGAATAATTACTAATTTGACCGAGCTTTCCATTTAAACAAATTCGATCTAACCAGTCGCGCAGATCTTTATTAATTACTTCTGAAAGTATTCGGCGGATGGTGGCAGAGGAGAAATTTTGGGAGAAATTAATTTAAATGATTGCCCTTATCCCAATTAATTACACTCTTGCGTGTGAAAAGAGCATAGAAAAGCCAAAATCACTTAAATGTCAACAACTCAGTATATCCACAGGGCTGACGAAACTGAAAAATTTCCACAGATACAATATTTTTCTATTAAATATAAAAAATATCCTGAATAATTAGGCATCTACTTTCCCTCAGAAAATTTTGCTTGAGCTTTTGAAACTTCCTGTTGAAATTCTGGATTTACTTGATCAGTTGATGATTCAATTCTAGTCATATAATGGGCCTCCTCGTCCACAAGTAATCTCCTCTTGCCCTTGTGCCCATAGGAGACGGGGAACAACCCTGTTTTATGTAGAAAAGATTAACACTCCACATTGCCTCTCTAGAGCTAAGTTGTAAACGCATCTATCAATTCTGGATTTACTGGATCAGTTGATGATTTAATTGTAGTAATATAATCAGCCTCCTCATCCTTCTTGCCCTGGTGCCCATACGAGATCAAGCCTGTTTTATGAAAGAAAGATAAATGTTTCAGACTGTCTCTTTAGGGCTGCTGAGAGCACCTTTGTAACTTCTGGAATTACTGGATCAGTTTTTATTAAAACTCTAGTCGCGAAGTCGACTTACTCATCCACAAGAAATGTTCTCAATCTTCTATTTAATGTTGAAAAGATAAACAGTCCAGACTTTATCTCTAGAACCACAAAGGGAGCATTAGTAAATTCTGGCTTTACCCGCTCAGTTGATAATTTCATACTGGCCCTGGTACCCATAGGAGTTCAACCATGTTTTATTTAGGAGATATAAAAAGTCCATAGTTCCTTTCAGATGATTACCTATATAGTCAAGGAGATTTGTTGAATATTGTATTAAATTACTAACTATGAGATTTTTCTGATCTACTGTGTATTAAAAACGAGAAAAAGTGTATAATGGGCAGCGTTGCATGCTTGTCAAGTAATGTCCTGTTGTCCTGGTGTTCATAGGAGACGGGGATCAACCCTGTTTTATGTAAAAAAGATTAACACTCCACATTGCCTCTCTAGCGCTGAGCTGTGAACGCATCTATAAATTCTGGATTTTCTGGATCAGTTTATGATTTAATTGTAGTTATATAATCGGCCTTCTCATCCACAAGTGATGTCCCTCTTACCCTGGTGCCTATAGGAGACAAGCCTGTTTTATGAAAGAAGGATACATGTTCCAGACTATCTCTCTAAAGTTACTGAGAGCACCTTTATAACTTCTGGATTTACTGGATCAGTTTTTAACAAAACTCTAGTCGTGAAATCGACTTACTCATTCACAAGTAATGCTTTCATGCTCTCATGTTCATAGGAGATCAATCTTCTCTTTAATGTTGAAAAGAAAAACAGTCCAGATTTTATCTCTAGAACCACAAAGAGAGCAATAGTAAATTCTGGCTCTACCCGCTCAGTTGATAATTTAATAATGGCCTAGAGTTCAACCATGTTTAATTTAGAACACATAAAAAGTTCATAGTTTTTTTCAGATGATTACCTATATAGACAAGGAGATTTCCTGAATATTGTATTAAATTACTAACTGAGATTTTTCTGATCTACATGTATAAAAAAATGAAAAAAAGTGTAGAATGTGCAGCGTTGCATGCTTATCATCCAACATTCTATTTTGATGTCCCGTTGCTCAATATTATTCCACTCCATTATAATTTTACCTAAATAAAAAATGCAGAGTTATATCATTAAAGGCATCTCCATATAATGGAAAGAGAGTTTTTGCTTGATTTTTAAAATATCAATTTAAAGTATGCTCTGTGTTTTAGGTCAAAAATGATTAAACTCTCTTAAGATCACATTCAAGATTCTAAGGAGAAAGATTATATAAATATTTACATTTGATAAGAAAGGTGTGTCCACGAGCAATCAAGTTTAGTTTGCTAGTTAACGTTGCGTGACACATGACAATCCATTATCCAAGACAGCAACCGATAATGGGAGGGAATTAAATTCTTGATGTCTATTTGTTATCAGTGCCGACTCTGTTGTCGGTGCTGGTGCTCTCTCTATTAACTTTGACCGAAGAAAGTTGAAGTCCTACAGTCAACAGAGGAATATAGAGTAAAGTTAAGTTAAGTAAAAACATAGAAAATATCAGATTTTTTATAGATTCTCAAATACTCAGGTATGCATAGGTTGACGCTATTCCGAGTACTATTAGGTATCCCTTTTTATGAAAATGCGTAATTCTAGTGCAAAACATTATATTCCAATAAGACTCTGCTTTTTTTATAATAATTTGGATTTGTTTATCTCTGCTCGGTCTGCAGCTAAATTATCAGTATCAGAGTTTTTGTGATGATTTGCTATTTACATAATATTTCAGTGATTGATTGAATAAGATTTTTTGTTGGTTTCATTTGATTCTTTTGTTTAGGTACCATATTATTATTTATTTTCCATTTAAAAATCTTTGCCACAAATTTTTTTATAATTCTGTTGGTTGGAACACTATACAAAGAAAATAATTATTCTTGTTTCATTGCAAATGCTTTGAAAAACGAAATTAAAATCCTGGAATTAAACCTTTTTAATTTCGTCTTGACTGCAAAGCAACACCATTATTACAATAAAAGCTTTGTGCTCTGTGAAGCCCGCATTGCATCAGTATCCAATTCAGCTCGACGCGACGACCCTGTTCTCACTTTGACATTGACGGATCGAAAAGCATTTGTCATCGTCTGGGTTGGGCCGCAGTGGAGTTGCTGTCGAGCTATAGGAACAAGCTTTTCGCCCCCTTTTTGTTACTATACTATACGTGTAACAATTTATGTTCTTAAGAGAGTTTGATTACTATAATGTAAAAACCAATCATTGGTTTTTCTCTGACACTCTTAGATAATAGGGAAATACTGTTACTATTTTTATTCTGGTAATTTCTTGCTAATCCTTTTTCCAATATATTTCGTTTCTATTTATTGTTTTGAATCAACAGTTTATGAAACAGAGCAATTTTTTGTGCACGACTTGTTTGTTTTTTTTTGTCAAATTTAGTTTTAAGTTAATTTACCAAAAAGTTTAAATTAAACGCAGGATTCACTAAACAGTTCCCGCTTGGCTTCAACTGCAACACACAATTTTTCGGTGTTTATAGCATTATTTTATTTTATACATTATATTTAGTTTATTAGCTCAAATGGCTTTATCCTTTTGAACATTTGAATCAGCATAGTAGTTTCTAGATGCTCAATCAGTTCTACATTCACATGTCGATGGAGGATATCTTTATGGCTTTATTTTTTTGCATACTTTTGTATAGTCACACGACTGTTTCAATTTTTAGGTAGCAAGTTACATTCACAGTATTTCTTAATAATTCATTTTGAACCCTCTGTACAACTAGAATCTTACTCTCTTTAATACTTATATTTGATACCATATGTCCGTACTATTTTCAGTATTTGACTAAAAAGTAGGAACTTGTTACGAATAGTTAAATTGGACATCCTGTGAGTTAGCCAGTTCATTTTTCTATGCCTTATCTCATATTTTTTTTCAATATGTGCCTTTCAGCGCAGTTTGGCATCACGTGGCACACCAAGATATTTTGCCTGATTTGAATATGTTACGGGAATGTTGTTAATTATATCGTCACCCTAATTCTGACACGTCGTAACCCAACTCAACAAAATTTTACAGGAATAAGAAAAGTTAGAAGCAAATTACATAGGGTAAGCATTATGCGACTTATTAGAAATCGCGGAAATAACCGGTTTATATTTTTTTTTTGGTTGCGAGGATTTAAGTATTGTTCATACTCGTCTTAGTCTTTTGTTTTTGTTTTTGATTAGTCTTTGTCGTTTGATTAGTCTTAGCTGTCTTATGGATCGTTCATACTCGTCTTTTGTCTAGTCTTTTGTCTTGGTTTAGTCATATGTCTTGTCATAAGAAAGTTAAAACCACTGTTTCTTATGGGAGTGTTTATACAATGCTTTTGCTTTTGTTTTTGATTAGTCTTTGTCTTAAGAGTTGCCAACTTTCAATCCTTAGGACAAGGACTAAGACGAGTGACAGACATCAGCTGATATTTGTTGTTTTTTTTTTACAGGACGTCCGAAGAGCGCAAGCGCGCGGCTGAAATTTTGTATTTACCGCCATTAATCATGTTTTTAACAGAAAATCTCAACATAACCTCAAAATTTTATTTCTGTTTTTTTTCTTTTTCGCTCTTGTTCTTTCGTGTCTGTGTTTCGTGCACAGATTAGGTTAAATAAGATTGTTTTGTGTAGAAAATGACTTTTAAAGAGGGCCTTTTTATTGAAATTAATTTTTTTTTTCAGTGGGTTATGACTAAGACTAATCAAAAACAAAAGACGAGTATGAACAGCCGATTTTGGTTTAAGACAGCTAAGACTAATCAAAGGACAAAGACTAATCAAAAACAAAAGACTAAGACGAGTATGAACAATACTTTAGCAGCATATAGCTATGCATAATTACTAACCTTTGACGCAAAAATATGAATTTTCATTTTTTTGTGGGTTACGACGTATTAGAATTAGAGTTTCGATATATGATTTTATTTTATTTTATTTATTTCGCCGTTTTGTGGTCCAATTGTAAACTTGGATGTCTCTGCCTTGAAGTTTTTCTATAGATTCTTCAATAGTAGGGATATCGCAAGTGCATAATAAATAATATATCTAAATAGGGGTCTAGAAATAGATCGAAATTTCCCTAAAATTGGAGTATTCCTGTTTTACTATAAAGTATTTATCAAATTGTATAGTTTTAAAATCTCGAGATATAGTTTTGGTAGAAAAAGTTTTAGTTTAAAATGTAAGCCTTTATGCCACAATTTGTTGATCTATAAAGACTGCAGAACAAACTTTTCTATTTTCTAGTGGTTTTTCTATAATGCTAATAATTCTGTGTGTCCATTTTTGAAAGTATTGAATGGATGGAGGATATCACATTACTGTCCTCAAATTTTGAGACAAAAAAAATATGTCAAACGTTTTTTGCTGGCCCTTTAGTTTTAAAGCTACGAAGAGAAATTCGAAATCCCAGAAATTTATTATTAGAGCAGGTATTTTAAATCTGTAAAAATTTCTTTCAGAAAGTTGAGTCTGTCAATCAAATTACAAAATTTTTGGTCCATCGAGTCAAATCCGAGATTTCAGACAAAAATTTAAAAAAAAAATACGGAACTAAATTAAAAAAATATATATATAGCTAAAAGATTGAAAAAAAATCAAGGTCCGTATTTAAATTTTTTTCTAAAATCTGGAATCCGACTCGAGGGACCAAAAATTTGACAACGTAATTTTATTGAGAGGATCTCGTCATTCGTCTATGGGATCAACTTTTTGTAGAGAAGTTTTAACAAAATTAAAATATCTGCATTGATAACAGAGATATGACCGATTTTCAGAATTCCAAATTTTTGAATTTTTCCTCGTAGCTCCAAAACTACAAGGACTGGAAAAAAAACTTTTGTTATAATTTTTTTGGTCTCGAAATTTGAGGAGAGTAATGTAAAATCCCCAATCCTCTATCTTTTATAATAGATGCACTGCAAAAATAATATAATGTAAATTTTACATAACATATATTGTAAATGTGTTTTTTTAGTACTGTAGATTTGTTTTTCCATTTTTACAGAGTATCACTGAAAAAATTTTGGTAATTTTCTACAATATATCATGTAACTTTTACATAACATATATGTACTGTAAATGTGTTTTTTTCAGTACTGTAGATGTATTTTTTAATTTTTACAGAGTACATTGGGTTTTTACACAACTGAATTTGAAAAAATGCAATTTTCTTGTAAAATTTCATTTTCCATAAAAAGTTTACAAAATATATCATGTAATTTTACTTATCCTGTAATGTGACAGTAAGTGCTTTTTACGGCTCTGTAAATTATAGTAGAATCGTTGGTTACCAAGTTCCCAACGCTTTTTACTGTAACACTTTTTTTAGTGTAAATTTCCCATTCAATACAATCAAAAATGGGACACCCCGTACTTGGTCTGCTACACCGAGAAAATGAGGCAGCGACCATACAAACCAAAAAATGTTCGCAAAAATCTCTGATAAAACCACAGTGTAACTGTAACGCTGTGCTTAAAAGTGTTCTTTTCTCTTATTACCTGGTCGTTAAGTTTTTTACTTGTAGGCGTGGCGGAAATGTCATTTACACACCGTCCAAGGGATCCCATCAGACCGGACCGAAAAGGCCTTTTTACCGAGCTCGCTAATCGGTTCTCGATACACCGTCGGCCATTATGGCCTTACGGCGCCCATTCGGGGTGATGGCTGAGCCATTCTTGAGCTTTACATTGTAGGGGGTAGCGACATATATTTTATAATTGCTTTTGGATATAAAAAATATCTACTTAAACAAAACCCTCTTTTCTGATTCATCTCGTTCTTAATTGGTTACCAATCACTTAAATTCTGAAACCCCGATTATCTGACTTTTCCTTGGCTTTATTTGCCTATTAGTTTTCCTTTCATTGTGGCCTCTCATTTTGTGAGCAAATTATTTTAAGTTTTTGCTTTTCGTAGCCAGGAAATATATTTTTTATTTTTGAAATATCTGTATCATTGCTGATTCGTGATTCTGCCAGTTTATAAATTTCTTAGCAGTCAAGTTTGTTTATTTTGATCTTTTTTATTGTTTATGCCTCTTATTCATAATGCCGTTTTAAATTCCCTGTCCCTGCTCTTTGCGGTTCATCTACATTTTCATTTGTTAACGTGCCTTGATATTTGTACCTATACTGTGACATTTTAGCTATTATTGTGTTTTTAATTTTATATTTCATTTCTTTATTTTAAAATCAACTTTTGTCCATAAGACTGAGAAGATTTAA
This sequence comes from Aspidapion aeneum, assembly GCA_963576565.1. Lineage (NCBI taxonomy): Eukaryota > Metazoa > Arthropoda > Insecta > Coleoptera > Brentidae > Aspidapion > Aspidapion aeneum. Next base: position 118,826,012 of record OY755040.1, read on the forward strand.
TGTTTCAATTAAGACTACTTCAAGATTTTGTAGCTATTCTGTTAAATTCTGACACCAGGATATTCTACTTCTACTTCTTCCTTAGCTTATTTTTCCATTAATTCCTCTTTTAGCTTGTACTAGAAGAATTGTAAATTCTCTGCATGATTGAGAATTCTTGACTCTGCCAGTTCATAAATTTCTTAGCAGTCACCCAAAGTGGCATCTTGTAAAAGCCTTAATATACATAAATGTTATCGTTAATAAAGTATTGCACCTTTGGTTTTTAAAACCATTTTTCTCTATTTTGATTCTTGGTGTAATTTCTTGCCCTTCATCTATGTTTTCATTTATAAACGTGCAATGATATTTGATCTATTATAATTTTTCTATTGGTGTGCTTTTAATTTTTATTCTTCGCTATAATCACATATCTAACGTTCCTAAAATTCAGTCCATATTATTCTGGTATGCTGTGTTTAGTGTTTCTACTAACTATTTGTAGATATTGCATATTGTTATTTGTAACGGAGATATCATCGGCATGGTTATGTCCTCTACCATGTAGAGCTTCAATAATGACTGCTTATCTGTAGATATTAAAAAGCAGTGAGAATACTATGTAGCCTTAGTCTTTTTAATTCCTCTAATACTTATTCTTCAATGATGACTGTAGCTGTTTGATTCCAAAATTTACTATAGGTAACTGTGACGTCGCTGATAACTTTAATCATATTTTAGGTATCTTTATAAGTTCCTGAACTAATTTTTCATCAAATTTTTGCTATTTTCTGTAAATCGGTTTAAACAAAACCAACAGCACACAATGCGGTATTTCTCTCTAATCCTATACGCTATGTTATTTTGCGGTTGTCTCCCCTTGGCCGCCTCCGCTCCCCTTGCCCGGATTCATTCTTCATACAAGCAACATTATATTTAAATTGGTGTCTCTGTAATACCAAAAAACCGAAGTTTTTAATTTTTACAAAAACATTACTCACTATTTTAATTCTTGTTCTAATTTCATGCAATTCATCTACATTTTCGTTTGTCAAATATCTGGATATTTCTTCTGTGATAATTTTTTATTGCTGTTTTTTCAATTTTTTATTCATCTTTATAATTATATTTAGTTTTCTTAAAAATCATCTTCAGTTCATAATTCTGGTATAAGCATTTAGTATTTTTGTTAATACTATTTGGAGATTTTGCAGATTGTGATTTGTAACAAATATAACATCGGCGTATTTTAGGTTGTCCAAAACTTCATTATTAATAGTTATATCTTCTTCGTAGCTACTTACAGCTTCAATAATTCTGATACTTGTTCTTCAAATTTTGATAGTAGCTGTTTGATTCCAAGATTTACGACAGGTAATTTTGACATCGCTGATATCTAATCATATCTTTAGGTATCTTTATTAAGTTCCTAAAATTTTTCATCAAATTTTTTGCTACTTTCTGTAAATGGATTTAAACAAACCCACAGCACACAATGCGGTCTTTCTCTCTAATCCTGTACGCTTGGTTATTTTCCCGTTGTCTCCCCTTGGCCGTCTCCGCTCCCCTTGCCCGGATTCAATCTTCTTGCAAGCAACATTGATAAATCTCACGTCATTTTTCTCTCTGAGCTTTGTATCCCTTTCCAAGGAACAAAAATGCGATTCTAATATTTTTTGTGGACTTTTAATATAAATCGCTGTTCGCTTCGACTAATTGCTCTGATGGTTCTTCTTCTGATTAAAAAAAAAGTAATTTCGGAAGCGTCGGTAAAAAAGTTTTTCAAATTAATTTTACTTGACTTGGTTGGTGTGTTTTGTTGAATGTAATTATGTAATTAAATCGCTTTTTCTTGTTTTCGTAAATAAATAATTTTTAATTTACGTCTAATGGTGGACCAAAGTCCATAAAGTCCTAGTGTGTAGGTTCCAAGCTACAGTGAAAAAGTTATATGTGGATTCGCATCGAAGGGTCATCGGCACCGGAAAATTTGTACACCGTCCATCAGTATCCTGTTGAGTCATTTCAATTCTGAATATAGTAATCGAAGATACAAATGAGCTTTTTATGTCTTTTTCTCAAAAACGGTTAGAGATACAAAAAATTGCGAGAGATCAAGAAGTTTCTAAATAAAACAAGAAATGGCGACATACTTTATTAACACTCTGTATTGATTAATATAAATTATTTGATTTATATGTTCTAGCATTTCATTCAAATGTTTATTGGCCATAAATATTATGTATTTATATCTAAACGTAGGTAATATCCAGGATCTAACTATCCGCCTTGGTATGATGGATTTTTATCAGTGTGACCACAAAAAAAGGATGAATTTTCATGCGAATTTACAAATATGTTTTTTCTATGGGTTTGAAAGCCGTACCTACAATGAATTTTTTTTTATGGAAATTAAGTAAATAAGACAATTGCTTTTTTCCAAATCTAGTTGTGTAAAAATCCAATGTATTCTGTAAAAATGGAAAAATACGTACAGTACTGAAAAAACACATTTACAGTATGTCATGTAAAGAATAACATGATATATTATGAAAAATTACAAAAAAAAAATTCAGTGTAGGGGGCCAATCAAGGGCGATTAAAATCCCCCCTTCCGAAAGAGCCGATAAAATATGTTGAAAGACATTTCTCAGCAACCCCAATATGACAAGAAAATTGCAAAAAAAAACAAAAATTTTAAATAAAATTTTTAACTCCCTCCAACTATTCTTTCTAGATACGGCTCTGTCATTTATAAATATTTTGAAAAATAATCCCATATAAACTTTGAAGGTGTACCTACATGCGGAAGCTTCTCGTGCTTTCTTGCACCATTTTTTTAAAGGAAGTTTGTGAAATTTTGATTTATCGCCTATACTGTTAGCTAATTTCGGTAGATAATAATTTTGACCGTGTGAAGTTATATTTTTGGGACTAATTTAAATGTTTATTTTGATAATTTTAGTTAATACCTTATTTGAATAACTGGATAGGACCAAGTCAAAATTTTAATATTTTAAATTTATTATATACAAATTTTTTTCAAATTATTATATACAAATTTTTTTCAAATTTCTATTCATTGTTCATAATAAAATATTACATAAAATATCAAAATAAACGATCTAATTTATCATTTCTTTTCTCTTTTTTTTTGTTCAGTTGGATTTTTTTTTTGAATTGATTGGCACGCTGTGATCCTGATGGACACACTGAGATCTTCATTATGACCAAAATTTCGATTCTATCTTGTTTCTTTTGTAATTTGATAATGAAAAATTTTAGGGTTTCAGACGGCTTGTTCTTTGCCAACTATTTATTGATCTTTATATACAGGGTGTGAAATTCTCAAATATATTATCAATCAATGCATAAACGGACATCCAGTACCTTGCAATGTGATACTGTTCCAGTAGAAAAATTATGACAGAGCAAACGAATATTAATCATACATACATAAAAGCCATAAAAGAACCATACAAAGGGTCAAGATTTAAAATTAAAATTGGAAATCGACTTTTAAAAGAATCCTATGTAGCAAGCCGGGTATATTCATATATCCCGTATATACTTCCGATAGTCAGAAAATAATACTTTCTTTGTATATTCTATGCACATACATGGAATGTACGAAAATATTATTAATATGTAAAGTTTTTTCAAAATTTAGCATTTATGTACCAGGTATATCCTTTTGCTATATTCTGAAATGAATATCATAGAATATTCTTTTACTTTATACTTGATATATTCTTTTGGTATATTCTACAAAAAATATTCCAGAATATAGTTTCAGTTTATAACTGTAATATTATTTTGGTATATTCTAAAAAGAACATTCTAGAATATGATTTTAGTTTGTTTCTGATATGTTCTTTTGGCATATTCTAAAATGAATTTAAGAGTATATACTTCTAGATTAGGTCTGATATATTCTTTTCGTATATTCTAAAAAGGATATTTAGAATATGATTTTAGTTTATACTTGATATATTCTTTTGGTATATTCTAAAAAGAATATTGTAGAATATGATTTTAGTTTGTTTCCGATATGTTCTTTTGGCATATTCTAAAATGAATATAAGTGTATACCTACTTCTAGATTAGGTCTGATATATTCTTTTGGTATATTCTGAAAAGAATATTTAGAATATGATTTTAGTTTATACCCGGTATATTCTAAAATAAATATTAGAGTGTAGTTTTGTTCCGGTATAATCTTTTGGAATATTCTTCACTTTATTTCCGGTATATTTTTTTCATATATTCTAAAATACATATTAGAGAATATACTTTCAGTTTAATCCTTTAATTTTAGTATATTCTAAAATTAATATTCTAGAATATTATTTTAGTTTATTTCCGGTATATACTTTTGGCATATGAATAAGCTTTTGGTTTCCAAGCATCCAACGACAAGTGTTACTAAATAACTTACCAACTAGAGGGCGGGACATTATTTGATTTGTCGACAGATGTAGTAATTTATTTACACATAAATTACCTTAAATATTAAATCAAGACAAACCTCGAGGTATCGAGGTAAAGTTGGAGCCTCCAACTAGGAGGATCAACTCATAAGTGGGGGTGACCCGGAATAGGTTTTTTTTGGATGTGCAAACCTATCCAGGTGCACTTAAGTGATCCGTGGTTTTGATCCCGCATGGGACGTAAAATGTACACACCTGATGTACGTACAAAAAATATTCTAGAATATCATTTTAGTTTATTTTCTATATATTCCTTTTGTACATCCTAAAATAAATATTAAAGGATATACTTTTAGTTTATTCCTGAAATATTATTTCAGTATATATCTGGTATATACTTTTTGGTATGTAGGGGGAATATATAAAAAAAATCTTTACCAATTTCAATGTATGCAGTGCATATATATAGTTTTATGGTGATCTTACAGATTTGGAATATACATAGTATATGTATTTAGTATATTGATATTTGTCAAATTTTATAATTATAGAATATATGGATTACAAATTTTTTGTCAGAACCAGGTATATTTATTTATGCACATAAATAAACATGTGCTGGTGGTATATGCCACTAGTATATGCTATGCATATGAAATAGGGGGGGCATTTTCACATGATTTGACGTTCTATAGAAGTGCAATAGAAATGCTCTGTATGTCCATTTAGAATATACCAAATACTTCTAGCACATGCATAGTATATACCACGTATATTTTTTTGCTACATGGGATATATCGCAGTAGCTCTAAAAAAACAGGAAACGTAAAGTGCACGGCGTGGGAATACAACTTAACGGCCGATTTACCATATACAAACTACAGTTTGCTGACGACCAAGTAATTGTAGCTAATGATAAAGAAGACACGGAGTATATGATGAGAAAGTTAACGGAAGAATACCAAAAGTAGGGATTAACCGTGAACGTTCACAAGACAAAGAACTTTGGGAGTAAGGGACTGTCCATAAATTACGTAACGCTCTAGGGAGGAGGGGAGGTTTGGCCTGGCGTTACACTCAATGTCCTTTTAATGTGTTTTTTCTTGAAAATGCGTTACAAGAAGGGGAGGGGGTTCAAAAATCCTGAATTTTTGCGTTACGTAATTTAAAAAGGTTCCCTAAGAGGGAGGCCACGAAACAGAGAGTGCAGAATGACTCTGGTTAATTAGGCTAAAACCTTTTCTTGTATTGCCACTTGAAGAATAACAATATCTAATAAATTAAAAAGCATTGCAAAACTATTTTAAAAATCCGTTTCCCACGCACGGCGTCATTCCACAGAAATATGATTAAAAAGTGCATCTTTGTTCGGTAAAATATGTCACCCGGTAAACCACGTGACAAATGTCCATCATTTGTCCGCGTCAAGAGGGCTTCTATTTGGGCAAATGAAAGTTTGTGACAAATGCGCCACCGTAACATTTTGCATATATAAATATTAGAAGACGGTATGGCAGAAGCAACATCTTTGCGTACGAATAAGAAGGATTCTGTAAGCACTGGATTGATGATGCAGTATTCGGAAATGAAAACTTTAGAGAAAGTATTGCACTTTAACTATTAAGGACAACGTAAAGTTAAGTCCCGAAGAATAAAAAAAATATAATCAGATTTTTATAATAATCTAATGAGAGTGTGTTATGGAAAATATTTAAGAAATATTTTACTTAGTTTTGAAAAAAATAATGTTTGCTTTTCAATTCGTTGAGAGGAGCATTGTAGACTTTTGGACCAACAAATGCAATATGTTTTTGAATTTTTTTATAGTGCATTCTGGGTACAATAAGTTCACCTGCATTTCAGCATTACAAAAAAGAGTTTCAGAAGGATAACGTCTGTTTTTAAATAACATAATTTTAATAATTATTTTTTGCATCACAATAGTGATGTAAATGGAAATATTGGAAATTTCGGAAGGTGTTTCGGAAATATTCAGAATTTTTGACCCCCACCCCCTCTCTTCGCATTTTCAAAAAAAACACATTAAAATAACATTGATTGTAGGCAAGGCCAAACCCCCCCCCCCCCCCCCCGAGCGTTACGTAATTTAAGGATAGGCCCTTTTAAGCATTAAACTTACTATAGAACAATTTTTATTTCTGATACTATTAAAGATTTTGAGGAAGTAGACGGGCAAGACGATGTTATTGAGTGTGATGCTGATGACAGCAATGAATATATGCCTCTTGCCCAACAAGTAAATAGTGTAGTGTGCAGTGCCGTAGCGTAAGGGGGGCGCAGGGGGTGGGGCGGGGGGCTTGTCCCCCCCCCGCCCCGAGGGTACTGGCGCCTCATGGGTGGCCGAAGCGCCCTAAGCTTTATTAAGTAGCAGGGCTGGCAACGGCAAATTAAGAGAGCGGCAAAGGAAACTTAACACATGATAACCTTTTTTTTTGTTTTTTTTTGGTCGCAAGATTTTTTTGAGGGGCGCCCTTTTGAGCTGTCGGCCCCCCCGCCCCTTCAGGCACGCTACGCAGCTGGTTGTTATCAAGATTTTTGTTATACAAATTTAACCTTATTTCTGTATATTTGTTTAAAGAATAACTCCTGATTTGTGTTCATGTATGCCTTTTGCGTTTTCCGGTGTTTTGTTAGGATTTTATAAATTAATATTCCCTTTTGTTTTAAATATTTCATATATTTCCAATATTTCCACATATTATTTTAAATATATTTCTGGAAATTTTACAACTCTCCTGACAACCAACCCATCATTCAAGACACACTCAACAAGAGAGTGATAGACAATTTTAAGAGTTTAAAGATTTAAAATTTGCCTCAATTATATAAATTTATGTAGTAGTTTTCGTAGGTTGTTTGTTATTTTCATATTATAATTTTGGTCTATAAAAACTCCCAGGTATTTAAGATTTTTTTTTACTTGGTTTTTTTAGAGAGAGATTAGATAGATATTTGATATTTCAGATGGCAAAACTTATTTTTGAACTCAATACTTTGGAATTAACAGAAACTGTCACTTCGACTCAGGTACAAGCCGCCATCTTATTTACATTTATGAATTTTCACAATCTCAAGACGAGAAGCTTCTCTCTCATGCTTTTGTATTTTGTAAATAAATGACATCATTAACTAATGATATGGAGATACAACCGTTTACCATTGTGGTTTTTTCTGAAGAATGATTTGAGATAAGATTATCGGTATTGGGTGCATAATATTTGCATTTGTGTTTTTTATTAATTCGTCTTTGTCAAAACTCGGAGATGAGTTAACTGAACAATTTTACCTGGTATCGAATAATGGTTAAGAAAGACAAAAATCAACAGGACTTTTGCGACAATCTCAATCAGATAAGATCAAACAAGTATCAAATTATGAACTCAATTAAGAAACTTCGCTTAAGTTTCTAGGAACAACATTATTATGAATATTCAGTAACGCACCCAGGAATATGTCTTGGGGGGGGCCCGAGGCCTCATAATGTCGTATTTCATGCTATTTTTTGTGTTTATTAATGAAATATGTGGAAAATATATACAAAAATCATAGACTTGGGGGGGCCCGGGCCCCGGGCCCCCCCCCCTGGGTGCGCCCATGTGAATATTTATGAAACGATTATTATTGATGTCGATCCATCTTTCTACATAGGTCTCCCCCAATATCTTCCCTGTCTGTCGCCGTGTATATCCATCTAGTTTCCGCATGTATCTGCAAATCGTCTGCCCATCTCATTTCCATTTGGGGTCTTTCCCTACTTCTTTTATTTTCCCAAGGTCTCTAGTTTACAATACATTTGTTCCATCGATCGTCTTTCTGTCTAATATTATGACCGGCAATTTTCCATTTTAATTTTGCTACCTCTCCTCTGACATCCCTTAATTTGTTTTGGCTCTTATCCATTCATTCCTTTTTCTATCTGTTAGCTTCACATGGAACATTTGTCTGGGATCCATAGGTAAGCACAGGAAGGATACATTCGGGGAATGGGATGGGTTTACATAGACATTTTTCTTAGAATTGCTCACTGAACAATTCTGCTAATGTTTGCTGACAAAGAAAATAAATTCCAAAAAATTTCACTGCTTTGCCCACTATTGTGTAATATTTATAATATCCTCTTTAACGTTAGTCCATATGTCATTCATACCCTTTGTTTTAATTATTTCATATGTATCTAGAGTCGGCTTTAGACATTTTATATTTCTGTTATTTTCTATAACTTTTATTTCTTGGCTCTTTCTTTTATTTTCTTTTATCATTTTTCTTATCGTTTTATTTATTTCCATGTATCCTATCGATGTTATTTTTCCTCCTTTCTCCAGATTCCGCCTTTTATCGATCAGTTTCTTTATTTCTTCTGATATACATTTTTCTACTTTTTTTGTGATATCTTTTCTTACTTTGGCCATAGCTCTTGTCAGCGTAACATTTACTTGATCTTAATTTTTATTTTCGCATCTTAAGTTTTGGGTTAGTTGTTCCTTTTGGCTTTCTTTGTATACAGCTTTATCTTGTGTCAGTTTATTTATGTCAAGTTGTTCATTGTTATTATTAATTTTTCTCTTAATTTCGAAATTGCTGTCAATGCAGATTTTTTTCTGACCATCCTGTGATCACTGCCTGTTGGAAAGCTGTTTGGGACTGTTACATCTCTATCGATGTTTTTCTCAGTAGTCAGTATGTAATCAATTTCGTTTTGCGTTATTCCGTTAGGGCTGAGCCATGTCCACTTTCGTTGCGGTCTTTCTATAGAACGAATTCATTGCATAAAGGTGTTTTTCTTCTAGATAATTCATTAAGGTTGTGCCCCTGTCATTCTTAGTACTTTGTTGAAGGGAATGAAGAAAACCAAAAAGATCAGGATATCAAATCTAATCAAATCTTTATTGTCAAATCGAAGACAACTTGTGGGCTATAATATTCTAAGCTATAGCAGTTGTAACTCTTTTATTTATGTTAGATTCATAAATAGTCAGACCCAGCCCTCATGTTATGTTAAATGGATATAACAATGCTCAGCTTTTGTAATACACAGATCAAATTTAATTAAATTACAAAGTCAATGAAAAATAGATACGGCTTAAGTCTATCAAAACAAAATCCGTTGTTCCTTGTCCTCTGCAGAGGGTCAGTCTTAAAATATTCAATTAAGGCTGCCTTTATTACCGACTCGAATTTACATGTAGCCTCTCTCGGAGCTGTTATCCGAAATGACGAGGGAACACCTACCCATTTATCAGACTACTAGATTCGGACAAGCCGCCAAAGACAATTATAAATTGCCCAAGCTTTTTTAGAGAGATAACAGAAAGGTAACTTAAATTAGCTCAACTAAATTTTTTTAAAGCCTATAAGTAAAGTAACTAACAAATAATTGGGTACGTTAGTTAAATTAATGCAATACGTAATACCTTTACGAGAGAGTAGTAGTCCGGAGCCTAAGCCACTTTTGTCTGCATTTTTGCGTACCGTAATGAAACTTGGCACGATTATAGTAGAACACTATAGTATTATTTTACGAAGTGGTGCTCATCTCGAACCCAGTGCAGATCAAAGATACAGGGTGTTTTTACTACTTATTATAACTAGAGAAACGTTTTTTTAATTTGGTGTACACTGTTTTACTTAGTTTTGTCACTGTACGAAAATACAGGGTGTTTCTTTTGTCAATATATAAAAAATTTTAAACACGTAAAATTTATAATTTGTTTTTTTTGGCACTATTTAAGTGCACTAAGACATGAAAAAAATTTAATTCCACTAAAATATAAAATTTTAGAAACAAAGAAAAGTCGAGAAAAGCGTACATGAGTTACAGTAAAAAGTAAAATTTTAAAGAATTTTTTTTCGCTTTAACACATAGTACCGTTACATAGTACCTTCAATCGATAGAAAATTTAATTTTTCTCCTAAAGGTAAAAATGCAAAAATATTAACGATTTTCTAAATAAAGACAGCTTTCGATAGATTTAAGTACCACAGCCTATATCCTATAATATTTAGAAATCGATACCCCACACGATCACTTTAGGTGAAATAAGATTTTAACAATGTCTGTCCTCCTTCCTTTTGTTCCCCCCCTCAAAAAAACCGTTTTCTTAACTTTATTTTTTCTAAATTTTATGGATTTACAAGTTATAAAGTAAAACAAACAAATAACTGTACGCAAAATGAGTTTCATATTTAAGTACGCCCCTGTATCTGGGCCCTGCACTGGGTTCTATCGGAGCACCACTTCTAAAATTGCATCTCTAGGTGTCTACTACCTCTGTGCCAAATTTCATTACGGTACGCGTAAATGCAGACAAACCCCAAAATTTCCCTCTTAGGCCCCGAACTATAGAAATTTATTTGGTACAGTAGGATATTGCTTTGATTACATTATAGACATAACCAAAGAAACATTGGACTATACTTTTAACATGCTCAAATTATTTTGACTTTGGTCCAGTGGCGGATCCAGGATTTCCGGAGGGGCCAAAGTGGCAGCAAACATCAAAATATTTTTTATAAGCGGTTTTTGATAGATCTGAGGTGTGAAATTTAGAATCTAAAGAAGATTTCGATTCGAGATTCGAAAAAAGTCATTTAGCGAATTTTAGGGTAGGGCAACCCATAAGACCAAAATGGCCAAACTATGAAAATTCATATTTAAACAACTATACAGATATTAAAAAAAGCACCGAGTCGCAGTATGGTGGGTAGCTCGAAATCTTAACCTCACGGGGGTCAAAGATCTAATGGACACCTATTAAAGGTTGACAGTTAACTGTTTCGTCCTTATGGGACTCCTTAGAACACTTCTTGGTCAATGTGACACTCTTGCGAAGTTAATCAGACCATTTTCTCTGAAGGTGAGTAAAAACAATAATCAGCGTTGATCTGGTCTGAAAGGCAAAAGCGCTCTCTTAGGTCTCGGATGGTTTATTTTTCTTTGCAATCGGTCTTTTCATATAAATAGCAGTTTATAATCGCCTGCTCTTGTGCTAGTTTCTGCGACAAAACGGTCTGACTAAATTTGCAAGGGTGTCACATTGACCAAGCAGTGTTCTGAGGAGTCCCATAACGACGAAACAGTTAACTGTCAACACTTATTAAGTGTCCATTAGATCTTGGACCCCCGTGAGGTTAAGTTTCCGAGCTACCCACGGAAAAATATGAGAGAAACAAAAACTTCTTATTACCTGATTAGCCATGAAAACTTGTTTGATTTTTAGATTCACTGGTACTAACATTTACGTTTATTAAGAATAATATTTTTACTGAGTTCTCAAGCTACTGACTGTCAGTATACTCAGTCAGGAAGAGCTATAAGCAAATTACCCACTTAAAAACAATACGCCACTAAGATGGCGTTAAAAAGACGATCATGCCTAATGACCCCAAAGAACAATTATTAAAATTGATGGGAGGCGAGTTGGTAAGTGGTGTTATAGCGGTAGTAATCTAACGAGATTCATAACTGGCAATGAGGGAAAGCTTCTAATAGGGTAATTTTAAGTTGTAGAGAGAGCAGCGAGCGCCTTGTGGCAACAACTTTTCAAGCATTTAAGAAGATCACCGTCGATTTGCATCGCGCGACAAAAGTTTCGATTGTTTGCGGTTAGATCAAGGAGTTATGACGATTTGTCACTTTATTAAATCTTTAGACGCAGTTATTTTTAAACATAAAAGTTATATCTACGGTTAGTAGGGACTTATTGCAATTAGAATGAAAGCTGAGGGCGAGACATAAGTTATTTTTTAAAGGACACAATATGCATATACTATTTCGGATCCATTAGCAATTATACAGACAGGCTCATTCTACTAGGTACATATAAAATAATTAATTTGCGTTTTTAAATTAATTTTTGCAAATAGGCGTACATCCAACACGCATCGTGAATGCAGGCAGACTGAGAAGCAACGCGCTCGACAACAAAGCACTAGCAGCTATACTTGTTGTATTAAAGTGGCACCGCGTCATCGAAACCGTGATGCGCGGGAAGGGAGTAGAGGGGTACATACAGTGGCCCGCACTTCCTGTAATTTTTTTATTGGTATTGATTCCCAAAACGAGGCACTGCACTAATTAGTCATTAGCTTACTATTTTACTTGCTTTTTATTTATGTCTTCTTCTAAACGATTTTATTAGAAAAGAACATATATACTCTTGTCTAGCCGGTCTATGACGTTTTCTATTCGTTGTTGTTTTGACTGTTTTAATGTTAAACAAATTGGGACCGACTTTTTACAAAACAAATTACCGCTTTTGTAACTAAATCAATATTTGCGCACATATTAATATAATTTTGGATTCTCTTTTATGTTTCGGATCTTCATTTATTAGGTAAGTCATCCTCAACTATAGCTGTTTGGAACGGATTAACTTTCTATGTACAGTAAAACTTCTCCTTGCGGACACCTCTAATAAGCGGACACTCCCTTTAACCGGACAAATTTGTTGAAACCATGCTTTTCCCTATTTCATTACATGTAAAATTCAATCCTATAACCGGACACTCTAATATCCGGACGCGGATAATTTTTTTTGGTTAAAAAGTCTGAAACCTCCCTTAACCGGACGCGAACCTCTGACAACGGGCGGAGCGCTGCACCTCATGGGTATAAATATTATGTAGTATGTTGGCAACAACGCACTTTGCAGCCAGGAAATTACCTCTTTCCGTTTTAATGCGGAGACTAAATACTTCTCTCGTATTTACAACATATTTTATTCGGCGGGACTGTATGTTTGATTTTTATTGTTCAGTTGGGTAGTAATAGATCTTTGTGAAGTGGCGCTTAGTAAAAAACTTCTTAGTTTACGTGCAAAAATGGAGGTTGTTAACGTTTCGGAGAAAGAACATCTATCAGCACGAAAGATCGCTGAAAAATTTAATATCAGAAAAACTCAAGCAGCGGAAATTGTTAATACAGTGTACTCCAGTTAGAACGTACCCTCAAGGGACCAGCAAATATATACTTTATAAGCGAAAGTACGTTATAAACAACACAATTAAAAAGAAGAGTATTATGGCCGGACCAATGAAATATGTACGTAATAACCGAAAGTACGTCATAACCCAGGTACGTTATAACCGGAGTACACTGTAAATATATATTAAAATTTAGCAGTTCCCTCTCATAAGCGGACACCTCCAATAAGCGGACAAAATCGACGGAACCGTGAGTGTCCGCTTATAGGAGGTTTCACTGTACCTGTCTGTATGAAGTGCTTATAAACGTATGGGCACCTTTTAAATTTGGTAGTGTGCTAATTTTCGGAACCAGGTGCCAAAGGTTGCCAAAAAATCAACACAAACAAAACTTAAGTTGTATTTCTCAAAGAACAGCTAATTTTCATAAGTTATTGCGCTTCACTTCAAAATTATGTGTGACCAGCCAGACCAATTGCATGTCAAACGTCCTACCAGACACAATAATAGGGACTTATTGGAATAAAACCTGACTTTATTTTAGAGTCGACTTTATTCTAACAGATTTACAAAGAAAACTGACAGTTGACCTCTCAAAATTGACATACTAAAGTCAAATTTAAAAATAAAATCGCTAACTTTCATTTAATAAATACAGACACTAATAAATCGGGTTCTTAGATACAAGGCCGAATTTTAAAAGAAAGCAGCTGCTTTTTATATGTAAATCTGTCACAATACGGTCGATTTTAAAATGAGGTCAGGTTTTATTCCAATAAGTGTCTAATAATTAAAGAGACTAAAGACATTAGGGACTTATTGGAATAAAGCCATGCAATAATAGTGTCAGGCCGTATTTTGACAGTTTTGCAGCTGATCTTTCAACATAAGGATTTTGTTTACTATACGAACCGAAATAAATACTGTCGACTTTAATTATAGATAAATGTCATATGTCAATTTTGAAAGATCAGCAGTTAGACTGCAATGTAAATCTGTCAAAATACTGCCTGATACTATTATTGAATGGCTTTTTTCCAATAAGCTCCTAATATTGCAAATGGTGCCCTATTTTGTTGCAAATGGTCGGTCAGTTTTTTTTTCAAACACCTTTGTTTCTGTAGCTTCTAAAAAAAAGTGTTACACAAAAATTGAAGCATAAACTAATAATAGTTTATGATTGAAGATAACAAAATTTTCTATAAAAATGCTTGCTTTTTTAGTCAGACTAGTAGTTTTCGAGGTATGATTTCATTTATTTAGTGGTTATTTTGGATTTTGCTCAATTTTATTCCTTCAGTAAAAAAAACTTAAAAGTTACTCATTTTTGAAATTATTTGTAAAATAGAATAAGGACCAATGAATAACGTAAAAATAAGATGTATTTTATCTTTAAAAAATCAGCACAGAAACCGATGTGTATCAAATTTAACATTTTGGGGTGTTTTGGGTTGCCGATTATGATTTTTAACTCAAACTTTAAAAAAATGTACATGGTGGATCCAAAATAGCGGACATAAAATGATAGGACAGGCTGAGCTAATTTAAGGAAAAAATCTAAAAAACATTATGTTTTTATTTATTTTTGGGTTCAAAAACAAAAATATTATTTATTTCCGATTTAAACTTGCCGCCAATAATGCCGATTTACATGATAGGTAGCGAGGCGGACACAATTTACATCAGCAGCAAGGTAATAAAGAGTGGCGCATGCGCAGTTGAAAAAATGAACCCAAAATATAAACTAAATAATAAAATTTTTGCAAATGTTGAGTCCGGCACTTGGTGGATAAATTATTTTGAACTCAAAAAAAGTTGTGGCGCCTGTCCCCACAGGCCCTCTGTAGATCCGTCGCTGATGATGGGTTAGATTAGGGATGAGCGGGGTAAGATTACGAACGAAGCAAGATAAAGAATGGCATTTTTTGAAAAATGAGTTAATTAATGGCATCTATGTTGTAAAAAAAATAAGTAATAAAATCCACAAAGAAACAACATTAATGTGATATATGAGGAAACTTAAACGTACATTTGCTAAATGACCTGAAGGTATTGTTTAACATAAAATCATTAATATGTTGTTCTTTTGTATATTAAGGTGGCTACCGAATACGACTGTATTGTAGAAGGAAGTAATGTAGCATTAAACAGTAAACAAAAACGTGTTTATAAAAGTGTTACACGCGAAACCTTCATTAGAGATTCTTTTATTAATAATTGGATAAAAAAACACTTTTATTTTTTAGAAAAACTTTTAATGGCTTCGAATAAATGATAATGTTCATGCGTCTTGGAGCGAGGCCATTTTACTGCATATATTTTAGTTTCTAAAATATTTAACCATAGGGTCATTTGTTTAATGACTTCTCAAAATAATGTTTCCAGTAATGATTTTAATAATCTCTGATTCAATTAGAACTATTATTATCTATATAGGTATTCAAAATAAATAAATAGGTAAATTTTATTGTTTTTCTATGGCAAGATCTTTTGTATTTTCCCTCGTACTGGATAAGTAATTCGCGCTTTATTGTCAAAGACGACCGAAGCCCATATTTTGTCTGTCCAAGCCATTGCGGTTTCGATATTGATTTTTTAGTCAGTCTCGGTCTATAAAACTATACGGAAATTAACAAATTCGTGAAATTTTCGACTTTGCCGGTAAAAAGCCCAGTATTTGCGCTACCTATAAAACAGCCCTGGAATATGAATCAGCTGTTTTTTATTCATCTAGTGTTCTAGAAACAATTTATTGGCTTATTTATTTTTTAATGTTTTATGTAGATAAAAATTTGTAATAACTGAGAGCGGGGTAAGATCACGAACGGGGCAAGTTAACGAACTCAATTTAAAACAAAAATTATAGATAGCATCGAGTTTATAACTGTGCTGTTCTTAGAGTAATAACAATTATTACTCTGAGGTGCTGTTAGAACCCTTTAAAGTCAAAGTTTTATGGGTTAAAGATTTTTGGAGATCGTAAGAATAATAATAGTACAGTGGCTTAGCATCTATATTCCGAGTAGTGGCTTATAAAATTTTATTGCTGAAAAATAAGCTTTTTCGAACAAATCTAATATAAAAATAATCTTTGTTAATAAATAGGAAATTATTTATTATATTTTTAATATAAGAAAATGTTAATGACCATCTTTCGTCGTTCTTGTTTTTAGTTTATATTTTTTACTAAAAAATTTTACCAGGGAGCAAGTTGGCGGGGGCAAGATGACGAATTCATTAGAGCAGAGAGTTTTCATTAAAACGTCGAATTTAAATAAAGAAGAGAAGAAAATAAAAATAAAACTCGTGGTAAAGTCCTAAAAGTTAAAAGAAAATTTTTAATAATGTTAATCAAAACCTACCAGAAACAAAAAAGAAACATGAAAATATTTTCTGTCCAGGATGCAAGGAACCATAGATTGAACCTCGAATAGAGGACTGGATTAAATGTGGAGGGTGTTAGGGTTGGTGGCATCAGGCGTGCACCTCACATGAAAAGAAGGGGACGTTCATTTGTGACCTTGCATCTACTCGTCATCTTGCCCCAATAGGCTCGTCAACTTACCCCGCTAGTTTAAAGTTTTTGCTGTGTAGATTTTTAAGATTAAAATTTTTGTGTTTTTTTTTTTAATTTGTTTGTAAACCAAAACATCTATCTAACAATTAAACGAAGTTTTTAAGTCAAAACCGGGTTTGTTTATTTTCTAGGGAGCTTTAATCCTTAACGTCGTCAAGTTGCCCCCCACTCCCCTACGTAGTTTTAGGCCGTTTTTCACGTATACTTGTGATTTAACCTAAACGATGATGTCATAATTTGTTGTATGTACAGTTAAACCTCTTCTGTCGGACACCTCTATTAAGCGGACACTCCCTTTAGGCGGAAAAATTTGTTGGAACCAAGCTTTTTCCTATTTCTTTACATGTAAAATTCTTTCCTATAACCGGACACTCTAATAACCGGATGCGGACAATTTTTTTGGTTTAAAAAATTCTGAAACATTTAACCGGACGCGAACCTCTGACAACGAGACGGAGCGCCGCACGACATGGGCATAAATATTATGCTCACTCTGCAGCCGGGGAATTACCTCTTTCCGTTTTAATCCGGAGACGAAATACTTCTGTCGTATTTACAACATATTTTATTTGGCGGGACTGTTGTGTTTTATTTTTATTGTTTAGTTGGGTAGTAATAGATGTCTTTGAAATGGCGCCTAGTAAAAAACTTCCTAGTTTACGTGAAAAAATGGAAGTTGTTAACGTTTCGGAGAAGAAACTATCAGCACGAAAGATCGCTGAAAAATTTAATATCGGAAAAATTCAAGCAGCGGAAATTGTTAATAAATATATATTAAAATTTCGCAGTTCTCTCTCTTAAGTGGACACCTCCAATAAGCGGACAAAATCGACGAAACCGTGAGTGTCCGCTTATAGGAGGTTTCACTGTAATGAATGATAACCGAGAATGACCCTCCCATATTAAAATTCATGGTTATTACGAATGTCGTGCCAACTATAACCTAGTAAATTGTTTCAGTTTTTTAAATATCTATCTCTTAAATTAAGATGTTTCAAAGACTACCTGAAACATAGCATGCAGAACGTTAAAAAAATGGTTTGGCAATTTGTAACTGCTGATTTCTTGCGTGCCCTATCATTATTTTTATTAATCGATTCTCGGGGGGTAAATCATTTATTTTGTTTTTCGTAAATTCATTACCAGGAATACCATGACATCTTAGTTAGAACATTGTTTAAAAATAAGGTTTCTGATCCAATTAGGGCCATGCAACACACACACATATGTTTTATCATATAGTCTAAATTATACGTATTTGTAATGACCACCAGGTGAGAAAAAAATTATGGCGTAGATATTTTTGTCAATCAATGTTTTTTGATTGACAGTGACGGATACTTCACATAACTATTTAAATCATTAGACACTACTTTTTTTAAAAAGTTTATTGTCACCGCTGTTTATAATATACTAAACAAAAATAAACAAAATTACAAATGGGTATAATTTGAACTATAGTTTCTATTAGTCTGTCAAAGCTCAGCTCTCTAGCGTTTCTGGAAGTGGGAACAAAACATTAACGTATTAACCGGAGGAGACTGGGAAATAAACAAAAAAATCGGCCGTCTAGATAAACAATTTGTTTTAAAAAACGTACTTCTGCAGTAAAGAACTCATCGACTATTTTTGTTTGGTCCATAGAAACTCTATTTCCTTTCTCTTTAAGAATCACCAAAATTATCCAATCTTTCCTTTACTTTTATTTCTTTTTTAAACCAATGCAAGGAAAAAAGACGAAACTGTTCTTCTTACAAACCCTTACCAGTTAAATTATACACCACCAAATATGGATATATAACTAGCGGTGATCACTTTAACTTGTGCTTCCAGCATTTATTTTGCTACTCCTTCGTTTTCCTTTATTAAACCAGTGCGAGAGAAAAACAAAACTATTCTCGATTACAGTCCCTCACTAAAACAAAAGAATTAGAAACATGCTGCAATGGTTTAGGCCCGCGTAAAGTATCTTATTTTGTTCCTCTTTTGTTAAACCGATGCGAGAAAAAGAGACAAAACTATTCTTGATTAGAAGGTAGTCCCTTTGGACCCATTAGTATTTTGTAAAGGGTCAAGCGGCGTTTCTGACCTGTTTGTTTACGGTTCGGAATTGTTTTCGTGTTTTTTCTTAAAATATATTTTCGATCTGGACTCAAAATTAATCTTAAAAGACTTTAAAATGGTGTGGGGGTGTATTTTGTGCTAAAATCTCGACCATCTTAATCCAGAAGTTTCGTTTTACAAGTAAGTTAAATAACGTGTTTGACCTTCAAAGCAAAACAAAGACCAGTGCCGTAGAAATCAATATAAAATCTGAAAAAAAAATATTAGGCTATTATATAAATAATTATTTATTTGTTAAAAGTGTTTAAACATAAGTTTAGTTAAAAATGTACAGGGTGTCCCAAGTTTTGGGGTTTTGATACTCTTAACTGAACTACGAGCCTTGATTTTCAACAGATAAGGTAAAAAAGGTATCTTATTAATATGGAAAGTAATTTTTTTACGTATACCTTTTTTATTTAACCGTTTTTTTTGTGTAAACAGTTTTTTTAGATTTGGATCGAGGCAATTTTTTAGGTTGGGTTAGTCCTTTTGACCTACTCTGAATTTTTAAGGTTGTCTAACCTAAAATAAAATACACCAAGCTAAAAGCATCCTAATCAAACATCTAAAAAGTGTAAAGACGAGGTCTCTACATGCAGATTTGTTTTTAACCCTATAAAATGTCAGCAAAATTTTTTATTCAAAAAATTTAAAAACAATAAACTATAGTTACCTACTTATTATTTTTTTCATTGCTACATAAAATCCATTTCTAAGGATGTTTGTTATAACCCAAAAATTGATTGCAATTTATTTAAAAACGAAAAGTAAATTTCGGCCCTGGTATCTAAATAACCCTATTTTTTACATCATTTATAAAATATTTTTTGTTCCTTATTTTTAACTATAAGCGAGACGATATAAATATATGTTTTTTTATTTAACTCATTTTAAATGTTAAATAAAAAAAGTTATTTTTCAAAATAGTATCAGCATTAAGTGATGTGTCACAAAATAAAACTGGCAAATAAAATTATTTTTTAAACGAAAATTATATTTTGTTCAAATTGCATTGCAAAAATATTCTGTTTAAAAGACAATTTGATTTGACATTTTTTTCAAAAATTACTTTTTTAAATGACATTTTGTTCAAATGGCGTTTTGGTTGAAAACAGTTTGTTTTAAAACATCTTTTTCAAAAACATTTTGTTCAAGCATCCACCTGATAAAAAAACTTTTGGTTTGTTGAAAAATTAGTTTTTCGAATGACATTTTGCCAAATGGGGTTTTCTTTCGAAAACATTTTTCTAAAAACATATTATTTTCGAATGTCTTTTTATTCAAACATTTTGTTTGAATGTCAATCTGATAAAAAACATTTTGTTAAAAAATATCTTTGAAAGCAGTGGGTTTGTATGACATTTTGTTCAAATGGCCGAAAGCATTGAGTTTAAATAATATAATGTTCAAATTTTTTAGTTTCAAAAATATTTTGTTCCAATGACGATCTGAAGGTACATTTTTTATGAAAATATCTTTTTTATACTATATTTTTTTGAAAAACATTTTGTTCAATTACATTTTGTTCAACATTTTTAAATGAGAATCTGTTCAAAAACATGTTCAACTGTGTTTTTAAAACATTTTGTTCCAATGATAATCTGACCGAAACCATTTTGTTTGAAAACATCTTTTTTAAGTGACATTTTATTCGACTTGCATTTTTTTTGAAAACATTTTGTTTGAGAATCTGATGGAAAACTTTTTGTTCAAAAATTGCTTAAATTCATATGATATTTTGTCAAATTGTTTTGTTCAAAAATATCTTTTTTTAATTTTGTTTAAAAGCAGTGTGATTGATTGGCATTTTTTTCGGAAACATTGTGATCGATATTATGTTCAAATGACCCCTTTTTTGAAAACATTTTCAATTTCTTGAAATGGATACGTTTGCGATCAATTGATTAGAGTTCAGTGTGGTTAGGTTAACAGGTTAGGATCAATTGATAACGGTACCACCGATTGCGACCTCCCAAAATCAGCTAGTTTTTCGAAGAGTTTTCGGTTTGAAGAAAATGTTTTTGAACCCAACGTTATTCAAACAAAATGTCATTCAAAAAAGATGTTTTTGAACAAATTGTTTAAAAAAAATGTCAATTGAACAAAACATCATTCGAAAAAGATGTTTTTGAAAAAACTATAATAAAGCAATTACCACAGAACAGAAATTGATATATTGCATTTTTTTCCAGTTTCTTTTCTAATGAAACTGCTGATGAAAACCGAGATGGTAGTACGTCGGAATAAGTGTCTCATTACCTTTTCTCAAAATAACTCGCTATAAAAAAGAGTTGTTTTTTAGGCACATATATTTTGTAGGTTTTTGTAGACACACCTTTAATCTTACTAAAAGGGACAAAACCACCGTCGTAGGAGGCAGTATATACAAATATATTTGCAAGAAATTTTAAATTCAGGGAAAATTGAAAAATGTAGAGTAGTATAACCAAAAAAACTATTTTAGTTCTGGCCATGGTTACTATCCTAAAACAAATGGGTAAAAGTAACCCCACTGATGGGGTGCATCTTAATAAATCCCCAAAGTAAGCAAATTATCTCCCCATCAAAGCAATAAATCGAGGGCTTTTTTAAAAAAAGTCCAAAATATCCTTATCCAAATAGACCTCTGTTACTTTTTTACAATATTACTACCAATTTTTCATAAAAAAAGGAACTAAAATTATATTTACTTTTTTATATACAAAAGAAAACTAGGCACTAAACATAGGAAATAGGTATAGGAAAAAGAGAACCTTTAATACCGTTTTCGGCTGCTGGAGACGACTTTACAATTCTCGGTGAGTGCCCCGGTTCGAAAATCAAGTGGGCTCTCAAGTTTTTATTAGAGCCTGACTTGAGAACATAATCTCAACAATGCTATTAATGTAAATTTTTATTGTCAATGGGTATCTATTCAGCTGTAAACTAAATTAAATTGCTTGTTTTAATAAGTTAGGTATTTACTTTTAATAAATAAATATTTTGCCGCCGTCACTGGTAAATCGATGGACCATAAAGAATAAACATACGTCTGCTGTGTGTCGCACAGCGTTGCCATCGTCTTTCCAAAAAATATTTCCATTCTTTTCCAACTCATTGAAGCATCTAGGGGTCAAATCGAATTGTTTTAATGAATTAATTTTTGCCGCGGTTCCTGGTCTCCTCCGGTTAATACGTTAATGGAACAAAATTTTACATGCTTAGGGGAGGGAAGTAAAGAAGAATTTTGGGGTTTTTTGATTTTTTCAGCATGCGTGGAAGCACAGTAGAATTTTGATGATCTATACATGAGTAAGTGAGTGGCAATTTCAACGTTTTTTGAATTTCCTACTTTACTACTTTATGAAAGTCCATGAAACTTGAAGGGGTTGTTAACTCTATGAAGAACTACGACTGTGTAAAGTTTGAGTTTCGTACGAGGGCTCATCGGCACCCTAAAATTTTGTACAGCGTCCAACAGGACTTGGGTCCTGACGTGTACTGTTGGGTCCTGTTGAGTACTGTTGGGTACTGTCGTGTACTGTCGAGTACTGTTGGGTAGTGTCGTGTATTGTCGAGTACTGTTGGGTCCTGTCGGTGTACTGTTGGGTACTGTCGTGTACTGTCGAGTACTGTTGGGTCCTGTTGAGTACTGTCGTCGTGCCTTGGGGGGGTCCGACAAGGACAAAGCGCGCCCTCAAAAAACATGCGAGCAAAAAAAAAAAAAAAAGGTCATCATCTTTGGGGAACCGCACCGCGCTCACAAATCTTGCGACCAAAAAAAAAAAAAAAAACAAAAGGTCATCCTGTCTTTTCGCATCTACGCCACTGTTTCGGGTTAGACGGTTGTGTCGAGTACTGTCGTGTACTGTCGTGTACTGTTGGGTACTGTCGAGTACTGTTGGGTCCTGTCGTGTACTGCCGAGTACTGTTGGGTACTGTCGTGTACTGTTGGGTCCTGTCGAGTACTGTTGGGTACTGTCGCGTACTGTCGAGTACTGTTGGGTCCTGTCGTGGTACTGTCGAGTACTGTTGGGTACTGTCGTGTACTGTCGAGTACTGTTGGATCCTGTCGTGGTACTGTCGGGTCCTGTTGTGAAATTTGTACAGTACTGTTGAAAGCTGATGACCCCTCGGTTTCGTAGCTCATTTCAGTTTCAGTCATAGACGAATAAATAATTAGTATACTGTGGTTTCAGTTTTAGTTTAGTTTATTCAGTAATCGAAATACAAGTGTGTGCCTCTTTTTGTAGAAATGTAATAAAATAAAATTAAACCTATTACAAAGAGATAAATCCTATGTTATTCTAATTATAATTAATACAATGAATAATAGGTACAATGTTATTAAACAAGTTAGGAGTTTGAGAACCAGGTAATGGTTTTATTTATTTCTGAGTAGTTATTTTTTACACAAAGTTTTACATGGCGCCTTATGGGCGACGTTAATTTTATTGGTGCGAATCCTAAGATTTGGTGGCAGTAAATTTAATAATCTTGGTCCAGTATACAATATAGTTCGTTGTGTGCAAGAAAAGTTTTGAATAGTTGTTCAGTACTTAAAATTTGTAACCGCCCTTCTGTGTATTTTATGAGTAACCTGATTTTGAAATATTCCATATTTTAGTGAAAATAATATAACTTTCAAACAATACAGTTGCCTGAGGTTTAGAAATTCAGATTCATGAAACAGAAGGTCTGTGGAATAAAGTTTTGGTTTAAATAGGAAAATTTTATAACGTATTTTTGCGCTATTTTCAATGGCAATAGGACAGACTCACAAGCAGAGCCCGAGCACAAAATACCGTAGTTTAGGAGTGATTCTGCCAATGCGGAATTTTGAAGTACATTTTTAGATAGGTCAAATATGGGCTGAAATGTTTCAAGAAAAGATGGTAAAGCAATTTGGCCGGGCTCTGCCATGCCGTCAGATTTACAATACCAGTGGCGCTCCCAGGAATATGCCTTGGGGGAGGCAAGGCCGCTGGGGGGTGGGGCTAAGCCTCATGATGTCGTATTTTATGCTATTTTATCTTTTTATTTATGAAATATCTATGTGGCCGAGGCCCCCCCTTGTGTGCGCCCATGACAATACCTATTATTTGGTTTGGTGGTTGTCCAAATAAAAATAAAAAATGAAGGTGGCCCATAATTTGGACAGTGATGTAGAATGCTTTTTATCTCGTTTTTATCCTCTCGGAAACTTCAAAAAAGTGCAAAGAATGTTTTTAGAAATTTCTACAAAATATTGTTATGATGTTCGTTTCCTAACTTATGATTAAAAGCCCTCAATTACCAATAGAACACCCCAACGTGATTTTGATAAAAATTTTGTAAAAACAAATAAGTTTTGTTTCTTCAGGCTTAGGTATAAAATTAAAATATCTTAGCCCTTATAACAAATTATAAAAATTCCAAAAAATAGGCCTGGATATTTTTGTGGATTCGTTCCTATCACCCAGTTTTTAGTCATGTTTTTAAAGAATTATGTTTTTTTTTTCGTTGTTTTTTCATTTCAAGTTCATCAATGTATATTTATAATATTAGCTCACACTACTACTATATAAGTAGTGTGAGCTATGGTGATCCTAATTTTTTCGAGAAAAAAAAAGTTGCTCCGATTTCAAAATTTTTTATATATCTTTGCGTTTCAGATGATTTTGAAACTTTTTTGTTTTGCGTCTGTCTGTCTGTCTGTATGACTGTCTGTAACGACCAACCCGCATAACTCAAAAACCGCTTGTCCGATTTTAATGAAATTTGGCACCTAAGTTGGGTCTTGGGCCGTGATGGTCCCATTTAAAAATGAAGAAAATCCACCAAACGCAAGCCAAATAAAAGGGTTCCCCAAAGGGGGTAGATTCCAAAAATTAGAGTTTATGTGAAAATATGGCGTGTGTGATATCAAACGAAATATAATTAAGTCTGGAGTTAAAAAAAAAGAATTTTAGTTTATTTTTAAAAAAAGGGTGGGGGTAGATGTCAAAAATTAGAGTTTAAGTGAAAATATGGCGTGTGTGATATCAAACGAAAGGTAATTGAGTCTGGAGTTAAACAAAATACATTTTAGTTTTTTTTTAAAGGGTGGGGGTAGATTTAAAAAATTTGAGTTTAAGTCAAAACATGGCTTGTATGGTATCAAACGAAAGGTAATTGAGTCTGGAGTTAAATCAAATATATTTCAGTTTTTGATTATATTGGGTCACACTATAACTATAGTACCTAGTGTGAGCTTAGGTGCCCATAGATTGGCAGAGTATTTTGTGTTGTGTGGTGGCATTACAGATTACTTTATCATTTCAAAAAATACCCTAGCGCACCCCCGAGTAACTAAGCCTCATTTATCAAACTCTGCAGCAAAAATTCCATCACCCCAGTCGATATTACCGCAATCACTCATCTCAACGTTCTCCTAAACCTCATTCCGCGTTCGCAACGTGACCCATAACACCACCTAGCTTAGCTTTGTTCCTTTCTTTTGCTTCCAGCCTAGAGAGAGAAAAAAGATGATTATACTTTTGTGGAATAAATCTAAACTCATCTTTAGAGCTGTGGAAATTGTTGAGCATTTTAGATCGACACTATTAAATGGGTGACTTTAGATAATGTTATTTCTTTCTTTCATAGGGTAGGAGACAAGGATACACCGGTTCAAGGTGAGTTTAAGTCTTTCATAGAAAATCTATTTCCAATGTTGCGACGGGAGCTTTGCCAAGAAAGAATTGAGTTTCGGGTTAGAATAGATAGATGTCGCAACCATTAGAACTAATGGCCGCAAATTTGTAAACAAAATTCTTCAGGGTATTTTACATAATGACCGACGATTTTTCGACTATATTGCCTTGGTTCACGGCTGTTATTCGTAGAAATATAAGTTTTAAGCATTTAGAAGAAAAAAAAATACGTATAGAAAAAAGTCATCAGAATAATTTTGTTTTAAATTATAACTTTTGTTTATAATATACAAACAAGTAATAGAAAAGAATGTGTGCTTCGAATTTTGGACTAA
The DNA here is from genome assembly GCA_963576565.1 of Aspidapion aeneum. NCBI lineage: Eukaryota > Metazoa > Arthropoda > Insecta > Coleoptera > Brentidae > Aspidapion > Aspidapion aeneum. Next base: position 118,852,035 of record OY755040.1, read on the forward strand.
GACACAAAAATTACCAAAATTGGATCTAGGTAAATGCTGCGGCATATATTCATGCAACAACGTAATTGTAGGGATAATCTGTACAATATGGCACACTTTTGACTAAAATGCTCATATACCTATTTTTTAAAAATGGAATTAAAAAACTCACAAAAGTACGTACTAATTATTAGTTTAACGAATATCAATAATATTATAACTATTTTATAAAACGCTAAAATAAAAGTAAAAAATATTTTGTAGAGAATTATTGGAATAAAGCCAGGCTATAATAGTGCCAGGCAGTATTCTGACAGTTTCACATTGAAAACTGACATGTGATCCTTTAAATTTGACAGTTGATCCTTCAAAATTGACATACCAAAGATTTAATTTTAAATTTTATTATTTTCTACTTCCAAGTAAGTAAAAATTTATTTAATTGGCTTATTTCGATTTCGTTTTTATTTTATAATGAAAAATAATGTAACTAGTATAGTAAATATTTATATATTCCGGTATGCTCACGATTATACCCGGAACATTATGGATACCATTGTTTTGAACAGAAGCCTTTATAATCTAAATGCAAAACGTGTGAAAAAATGAACTTTCTTCAAGCACAAGCAAGCGAATTCGTTGGGTCGTACGCGCTCTAATAAAAAACAGCATAAAAACAAAAATCTCATCACTTTCTAAGTAAAGGTTCGATTTAAGCGGTGAAAAACATAAAATTGGATAAAATGAACATTTTTTTTTATCCATTTTTGAGCATTATGCCAACAATAATCACAAAATACCATTCTGGACTTAAACCCGTTTAGAACTATTTATTTGCAGGTAGTAAGTTACGGTCTGCGGTTTTAACATTATACTTAGTTTTATTATTATAGAATTATATTTAACTTCCAAGTAAGAGCGAAATTTGTTTTTCCAGTAAATATAATTTTCAACGCTTTGGCAACAAGGCCTTTGTACCTGCTTTTAAGCATCGAACATGTTATATTTTCGATGTCTTAAGTCCTATGGAAGTTCTGATATAAAAGTTTATCTAGCGGGTTTTTCCGTACATTTTTACCAAGCAATCTAAGAGTTTTTCGAATAGATACTAAATAATTTGCTGGCCAAAATATCTAACTATTTTGATAAATGCTTAAATTTTGTAGAAAGGATCTTTTTTTAATCGAAACACCCTACATTTTTAGATTTTTGTTTCCTTCTTATTTTAAAAATATTTACAGCATTTTCATATATAACGCATTAATAACATACATAATGAATTTATCAGAGCATACATGTTGTCATGGAAGAGATATATGACAATTTGCATACCTTGTATTTAAAGAAAACAGTACATAAATATGAGCTTAACTCTATAATAGGTCAATACGAACAGATGATAAATCATAAAAAATTATAAAAACCAACCTTTTTTGCTCGAGATAAGGAGAGAAACGAGAATCTCTCGACGAGAGAGTCTTGGATGTTGGATGCACGCCGTTTGCATTCTCTGCCTTGCACACTTAGATCATATGACTACATATACTTTGTTTCACGTACTCGTGATGTTTGAAATAAAGAGTGGAATTGAAACACCCTGTACTGCGATATCTAAATACCGTTTTTTACAATCCGCAGTTACTGTTGTCCGGCTCTTAAAATATACCTTCCTATAATATTTATACGTGAATCCATAATTATTCGTTTGTATAAAAATAATCAATTCCAAAGTACCTACATTGTCTTCATTTGAAAATGCGACTGACTTTATTGCCAATTACCTATGGCTTATGCATGGGAGCACCAAGGGTGGAGGGGGGGTCACTGGGGCCCGGCCCCCCCAAGACTAAGATTGTTTAGATATTTTCCACATATTTCATGAATAAAAAAGATAAAATGGCCTAAAATACGACTTCATGGAGCCTCGGCCCCCCCAAGAGACCTCGCCCCCCCCCAAGACATATTCCTGGGTGCGCAACTGGCTTATGACACTTTCGAACTGAACCTTGGAAACTGAACATTTGTTATATGCATTTAGTTTACCCTGTGACCCGACTGGTGCATCGAAAGCAGGCAAATTACTGCCAAAGTACAATTCTTTGTACTTTTCTGTGAAGACAATAACAGAAAGGTAAGAGGTACTCCAAGATTTTTTTCCATGTGGGCTTTGTTAATCCAATGTCTGGGTAATAAGCCCGTTTCCAAGTGGCCCTTATTAGCGGCAGGTACCTTAATTCGTAATTCATGACTTTTTCCCGTCATCCTTTGTTTGAAACTTCGTCTAACGGCCAGATCATTTTCTACCTACTTATTGACTGAGTCAAAAGGGCCTTCTGTATGGTTATCGACCTCGTTGAAAGTCGTTGTGTTCTTTGTCGCCAGAGGGCTTTTGTTAGTATGTTTCTGGTTTGACCGGAAGATGGACTTTGTGGGGCAATATTAAGTTGTTTGTGTAAGAAAAGTAGGTAAGTTTTTTTTGGCAGGCTTTAAATTTTCCAGTAGCTTTTTGTTATTAGAACCATATTAGAATAGAGAAAAGGTAGCAAGTAGCCAAAATGCATATTTAAGAAGCACTAATTTTATTAACGAAAATCATATTTCTAGAGCACAGAAAAAAATCTTCGGTTCGGTCTGTTGTAATTTTATTAAGCTATATTCTAGACGTTGAAGCTTCGAACACTAGACAGAAATGAAAAGTTCACTACATTCTATAATTTTTCCACTCAATTGTGGAAAAATCTTTTATTTGCCTATGCAAGGCCTTCTCTAGGGGGTAATCAAGGGGAATTAATCTCTTCTGCTCCCTCGAAATCAGTGGCGTATATAAGGACGGGCGGGGGGCCCGGCCCCCCCCGTAGCTAAGATTTTTGTAGATTTTTTCAATATATTTCATGAATACAATTATAAAATAGCATAAAATACGGTCTCATGAGGTCTCGCCGCCCCCCCCCCCCCCCCGAAACTTTCTCGGGCCCCCTCCAAAACTGTTTTCTATATACGCCACTGCTCGAAATGATCGAAAAAGTGTTTTTAAAGAGATTTATTTGCAGTTCTGCAATATCTCTGTTACAAAATAGCGCGTATCAAAATAGCGCCTATCAAAACAGCGCCTATCAAAACAGCGCTTTTCAAAACAGGGCATGTTCAAAATAGCGCGTGTTCAAAATGACGCGTATTAAATTGCCGCGTGTTCATAATAGCGCGTATTCATAATAGCGCGTGTTCATAATAGCTCGTGTTCATAATAGCGCGTGTTCATAATAGCACGTGTTGAAAACTGCGCGTGTTTATAATAGCGTGTAACAAAATGGCGCGTGTTCAAAATAGCGCGTATTAAAATAACGCGGATGAAAATCGCGCCTGTTTATATTTCGCTAAACATTTTCGGCAAGGTAAGGGGTCTCTGGCGAACATATTTAAAAAACAAACTTTCCCGACTTTTTTCCCGGTATCTTAGAGGGCCGAATCAAACCAAACCAAACCAAAACATTTTTTTTTTAAATTTTGAGTTGAGCTCTCCTGTCCTTCTTTTGGGCGGTCGAAATTGGTGTTTTCCTAATCAATTGATCGCAAACGTATCCTAACCGGTCCAGATACTCCCTGATCTTTTTCCACCAAAAAAAGTTCTCAAGTCACAGGTTAGGATATGTTTGCGCTAAATTGACAAAAGTTAGAATAATACCGATTTCAAACTCTCAAAATAAGATATCAATTTAAGAAAATATTTTCTTGAAAAAATATTTTGGTTTGGTTTGGTTTCACACCCTCTAGGATCCCGAAAGGCAAGTTTTTTTTTGAAAAATATGTTAGAGACCCCTTAGTCGAACTATTGTCTAATAATATTAATAATCTTTTGTAATAGCGATCCTTTGAAACGCGCTATTTTGATACGCGCTATTTTAAATACGCGGTATTTTTAAACGCGCCATTTTTATACGCGCTCTTTTGAACACGCGCTAATCTTATACGCGCTATTTTGAAACGCGCCATTTCGTTACAGAGCCGGGTCCTATATAAAACCTTTGTTTTTAATTTCAGGGATGGAAATAAGGTAAATTACAATGCTTTTAATAGTTTAATAGTGTTGAATTTAAAATAAAAATGTTATTGTTTTGATATCTACTTTTCTTGCATCTCTAATTACCGTTGCTGTTAACTGTTAAACTTAACTTAAGCTTCGTACAGATCTGAATATTTCGACTGACAGCGAACAGAGGAAAGAACCGAACGGTGAACCAAACAATTGTTTGGAGTGGTTCATATGCGCAGGGTTGGATGGGCTCAAACAAACCGGCCCTGGCAATTTTTTTTATTCGGCCTTCGCTTCGAAACAAAAATTTTACGGCAAAGAAAACAAAGCCATATTGTGTTATTTTTGTTTTTGATATTATGGAGGTTTTGTTATTAAATAACATGCTAATTTTAAAGGATGTAATTTGCATTTTGAGAAAAATAACTTCATATAATCATATGTATGCATGTCCTAAACATCCTAACTTGTGAGATGTGTTTAAAGACTTTCAGAAAATCTCCTTTTTTAATAATATCTGTGATACTGTTCTAGATATTATTGTAAAGTTTTATATTCTGTGTGTCTATATTAAACACTAAGTACCTATTAACGTAATTAATATCTAATTTTTTCACAAAATGAAAACTCAAAAAAAAAAAATAAAACGTACAAAATTTCAACATACAACAGCACTGCCCCCATTAGTTAAAACGCTGCAAGCAATTTTTTTTTCGAATTTAGGTTTTTGGTCTCGACGGATTTTCCATTATGTCCTATGTAATAAAATTTAAAAAACAACTTAAAAAAAACAAATAGCAGTAATTGTAGTACTGCCTTATGAACAATTAAAACTTTTCGTCGTTTTTTTCCGAACCACACTTGCGCCCTTTTACTTACCGGGGGCAGAACAGGTATGCTAATTTTTCATACGGTAACGACTTTTTTAATAAGAAACTTGATGCTGCAATTGTATTTATGATCCCCTTAATTTGAATTGAATTTGAACCGACCCAATACCGATTTTTCAATCGGTTATTTGATTTCTTGGATTTTTTATGTATTTTAGCACCAAAATGATCTTTCGCAACTAAGATATGAGATATTGGCAAGGCCGTACCGAAGAGGGAGATCAGGGGGATCAATCCCCACCAAAATAGTAAACAAAGTGTATTAATAGAGATTTTACAACAGCAACACAAATAAGAAAAAAATTGGACAATATTTTTATAAAAATTTTTTAATCTCTCGATTTTTTCTTCTGGATTGTAAAAAGATATTAATAAGTTAGTGCCATTATCATATTATCTTCTTGATACATTATACTTATTTTAATATAAAAGTAACTGTAACAATCAAACGAGTAACCAGTGACGTAAGTGTGTCTTGGGGGGGGGCGAGGCCTCTTGGAGGGGGCGAAGCCTGTGCGCCCATGGAGTAATGCAGGCCTGGAGTTACTACATACATATTTTTTTAATTTAAATGTTTTAATTAGTTCGTTGACCAAATATACAAAAATTTATATTAATAATTTGGAATAGGTACATCTGCCCTGCGGCCCAACCAGCCCTTAATTGTTTCGGCCCACCGGGCATTTGCCCGGTTGCCCGCCTGTCCCATCCAACCCTGCATATGCGTTTGCCAACAACTTCGCGTATCCTAGCCATTCGACGAAAGGTTCGCTGCGTTGGTTGGATCACTTGTCGGTCTTTGCCCGGCATTAAATATAATTCGCGATGGACGAGTCAGAACAAAACGACAGACATTTGAATCTTAAGGGAAAAAAATTTAAGGGTATCCATGGGAACAGACCAAATTTTCCGTTCGTTTTTCTACTCGTCGAAATAAAATAAGCCTATTTGCCGAATTGGACGGCGGATTGCTCTGTTCGTTGTTCGTCAAAATCTTCAGGTCTGTACGAAGTTTTACATTTTAGAGGAATGAATAATGGTTTCAAAGACATAGAGCCGAAAGAATGCGTAACCGTTTTACTTTACATGGGGTCGTCCGTGTCGGTTGCCCTAGCCCGGCCTGCCACTCTCCATGTCTGTTTGTCTGTCAGTCAGTCTGCATTACTGAAAGGAATTCTCGCTTCGTCTAGCGAAACTATAGCCAAGTTTTCTTGATTTTGGTAAAACAAAACTAAAAATTTGAATACTATGAACCACATCCAAACTGAAACGGACGGGTATATTCGCAGCAAATCTGTGACAGAAATGCGTTGGTGTTATCGCGAGAAAATAATACCAGCAGTGGCGTATATAGAAAAAAGTTTCGGGGGGCTCGAGAGTTTCGGGGGGGGGGGGGGTATTTTATGCTATTTTATGTTTGTATTCGTGAAATAGGTGGAATATCTCAAAAAAATCTTAGCGTCGGTGGGAGGGGGGCCTCTATATATGCCACTGAGTACCAGTAAGCAGGGTCGTAGTCATGGGGCCCCGGGGAAAACAATTCTTTGGGGGCCTTTATAAGTCAATTAGAATATAAAATACTTGTCAACAAAAAAATTGTCTATTGCCATAATAACAAAATAAAATCTGTTTTTCTTGCTTTTCAATTTGCATAATCATTCATTTCATCATCGTTTTACTACGTATTTTAAAGGTAGCTTTTTAAAACAAGCTATTTTTTAAACCTTACGAATATAAAATATATATTCACAGTGGCGGATAGGATGTTCGGAGGGGCGGGACCAAGAAAATAGAAAAACAAAAAAAAATTGCTGTTTTTAATAAGTCTGAACTGAAAATGTTGATTTTTATGTTAGAATTTAGTGTAACATTTTTTTAACAAGTTTTTTGTTACAGTTAAGTTTAGACGTTATTACCGCTTAAAACCGATGTTTTTACTAGGGCCGCTGGAGCCCCTTTTACGCTGGGGCCCCGGGACCTGCCCTGGTTTGCCCAACGATAGCTACGCCACTGCCAGTAAGACGCGGTTCATACTATATTCTTATCGGTACCGTCATGTCAACGTACCATCAATTACACCTCAGCGCGTACCGTACCGTCGCGATATCAACACCTTAAAACAAAGTTTTATATCAGGGGAGGTGCCCAGGCCCTTCTGCCCCTCCCCCCTGGATCCGCCACTGGGTAGGTAGAAAATTATACATCCACAGGAAGGCCAACTTTCGTTATTTTTCCCTCAAAACTTTTTAAACTAAAGCTCTAATAATGACAAAATTGATGTTGTAAAAATTCACTTTCTTGCATTCTCGTCTAACCATTCAGTTCTTGTCGAGCAATAAATCTTTTTCGATCCAAGAAGTCGCTCAAAACACGCTAAGGAAAGGAAAATTCACCAGTGGTCGACATACGAGAGCAAAATATTTTAAATTTTCTAACATAATAAAGGAAGAAAGGAGAAAATTCTAGTTAAAATTTTTAGAAAAAACATCCCAAATAACGAATAAAATGGCCTTAAAAGTCGCAGTATACACAATTTCTAGGAAATAATTGCATCAGTTGATATATGGTTCGAATATATATCTAGTACATTCCTACTTAATACCTTAAAAATAGTAAATAATAATATTTTAAATAATTTAATTATACATTTTGTCCCTAATTTTACAAACAGGCGTGTATGAAAAAATAAAGGTTATAATATGCGCCACTTTGATATTTTATTTTAGAACTACATATAAGCCACATTGTGAGTTGAAAGAGGAACGCATTTTACCCTAAAAAACCAATAAGAATTATTTGTAAAATTAAGGACGATTTATACAAAACTTTATCTTAAGAATTCATTTAGTGGGATTCGTCCTTTACTCTACCACCATACTAATAATAAGTTTATTTTTTCTAAATTACAATTTATAAATTGCATTTTATTTAAATAAATATTAAAGCACATAAACAATTGGATTGCTGCTTGTTAGTGAATCATAACTAATTTGGGGATAAAGTCACTATTTGTAATGTTACTTTTCCCTTTTAGAAAAATAAGAGTAGATTTCACGTCTACTTTTTTAATTTTTAATTTTTTTACTATTAAAGAATCTACAAAAAATAGTATTTTTTATATATGTGAGATGCCACATTTAACTAGAAGCCCAATTTGGATCTTTTGCAGACACAATTTTTTATTCTTTATCCTTTATCTATCTGTCAAAGTTAAAAAGTTTTGAAAACATTTAGAGCAATACCAGTGAAAAACTGCCTGGAAAATATAGGATTACGTCTGTGGTTACTATGTACTTCTTTTTTTTTACGCATTTCACAGAACATTAATGACTTTTGGTTAGTTGAACACTGTTGCCAAACAACACAAACTTACCAGTTTTTATAAAAAATAATTTTCAAATTAAATCTGCGGATTAGCCCGCATTGGTAGGTAGCTCTTGAAATAATTGTGTGGTATCATAAATATTTTAAATTTACATTACATTTTGAGATAACGTTATATGCGCGACAATACTGTCTCTAAATAAAGCCTGCGTTCTTGGAGCACAAGTAAGGTCAAACACTATCCTTCAGTAAAGGATAAGGTTCAAACCAGGTAACTGCGCATGCCTCAAATAGAAGATAAGAAAAAAATGCGACATGCAAGTAATTAATGGATTTATGACCGATTGCTTTTTGTTAAATAAAACCTTCATACAATCCTTTTTATATCTTTCTGTTTTGTTCCTGTGTTGCTGTTTGTAATAAAATTTTGTTTTTAAACAATTTAAAAAATAAATGGATCTATGATGATACACCCAAATAACACATTTTCGACGTTATCTGCGGCGTTATCTGCACGAGCAAGAAAGGTAAATAAAGAGCGGTGCTTCTTTAAATATTAGAGAATTATTAAAATAAAGCCAGGGTATACTGCCAGGCAATATTCTGACAGTTTTAATTACTAAAGGAAGGCGGAATTAATTCCGGTTCATATAGTAAACATCAAAGACAGTATATTGACAGATCACAGCTGATCTTACAATGTAAAGGTGTCAGAATACACCCTGGCACTAATATAGCCTGGCTTTATTCCAATAATTCTCTATTAAGTCACTTGGGAATCTTTTATTTTTGTTTATATTTGTGTTAAGTATCCATTTATGAATGACATTGTTCAATAAAAATAAAATGGTGTTAAGTAAAGGACAAATTCTAAAAAATCAGTTGAAAAAATGGTCCAGAGAGGAACTTCAAACAAAAATCATCTTTAGAAATTTCAGACCCCAAACCAAATTTTTTTTGTCGAGTCATCACAATGGAACTTTTTCCATTTTGCGATGACTTAGCGAAAATTCGCAGCCCTTTTACCATTGGTGACTTTTGCCCCTTGACTGCTAAACCATTTTAAGTTCCCTAGGCCGCCTATTGAACAAATATTTCATTATGTACCCCATTCAATCACAAAATTTTTCTTTTGACGTAAGTTCTAAAACCGCTATGAAACGGACAGTTGTCGTAGTTCCAGTATGATTGTATGACCGAGAATTTCAAATTTACATATGGCAACCCTGTGCCCAGTTCACAGTTCGACCGAAGTTGTTCAGTAAACAACTTCACCGCGTGACGACGGCAAGCATTTTATTATTATTCGTTGAAAAAGTAAATTATTTACGAAAATATCGAACTTTGTCACAGGTAAGCTAATGAAATTTAGTTAATTTCAGATTAGTAAGGTTGTAACTAAGTTACTATACTACGTAAATATAGCTGTAGATCTTGGAAAATATTTCTGTGTTTACATCTTGCATTGTCATTTTGAGGTTAAGTAGGTGTCGGTTTGAAGTGGACGTGATACGCTGTATTGTGCGTTTCAATACGTTGAATCCGTTTCAAGGCTTCGATAAGAAACAACAAAGGGTATTCGACATTTTGTTGTTAAGCGTTGTTTGATGGTACTCTCCATCAAACAACGTTATAAGTTTCTGTTTGAACAAAAGTTATTTTTAAAGCAATCAATGTCTTTTAATGCAAAAACAAATTTTCAAAACCGCCACTGTCCATTTCAAAGCCATCAATGTCCGTTTCAATACATCGATGTTTTGAAATGGACAAATGCTACTTTTCCAAATTTGAATATTACTCAGACCATAAGCTTGCCTATTTTTTTTAATAGTTCATTTTACAAGTATATATTAATTAAGCTTTCCCCTTACATACTTTTGAATAATTACATTGTCTATAAAATATCCATTTTACTATTTTAGATAAAGTGTCCTCTCATAGCGGTTCTCCCCTACGTTACTTTTTAAATATGGTATTAGGGAACGTCCTTAAATTACGTAACCCAAAAATTCAGGATATTTGACCTCCCATCCATTTGAAATAACAGCAAATTTGACAGCTGTTATCGTTATTGTTACGAAGAATAACGGCAACATTCAGGGCAAAAAAGATAGATTTTGGAACACTAAAGACACATAACAAAAAAGGGGCGAGAAGCTGCTATTGCACAGACTCAGTTATAACAATAACGGTAACAATGTGTAACACTTGATAACGGTTAGAGATACTTACTAACCGAAACGTCGTGTTTTAAAATAAATAAAGACAATGGAAGTCCGAAATTTTATTTCAACAATGTGTAAAATACGCGACCCAAAATATCCCTGTGTAGGAGATCCCATATGTCCAAAATGGCAAAACTTAGAAAATTCATATTTTAAAAACTATAAACTTTATCAAAAAAGCACCGAGTTGCAATATGGTGGAGTCATAAAGAAGCTAAAAAAACCATACTGTGAGTGGAGATTCGGAAAAACGTCATTTAGCAATTTTTAGGGTAGGGATCCCATCAAAATGGCAAAACTTTGAAAATTCATTAAAAACTATAAACTTTATCAAAAAAAGTACCGAGATGCTAAAAAAAAACACTGTGAGGAGAGATTCGGAAAAACGTCATTTAGCGATTTTTAGGGTAGGGGATCCGATATGTCCAAAATGGCAAAACTTTGAAAATTCATATTTTAAAAACTATAAACTTTAACAAAAAAGCACCAAGTTGCAGTATGGTAGAGTCATAGAGATGCTTAAAAACCACACTGTGAGTGGAGATTCTGAAAAACGTCATTTAGCGATTTTTAGGGTAGGGGATCCCATATGTCCAAAATGGCAAAATTTTGAAAATTCATATTTTAAAAAATATAAACTTTGTCAAAAAAAGCGCGGAGTTGCAGTATGGTGGAGTCATAGAGATGCTAAAAACCATACTGTGAGTGGATATTCGAAAAAACGTCATTTAGCGATTTTTAGGGTAGGGCTCCCATATGTCCAAAATGGCAAAACTTTGAAAATTCATATTTTAAAAACTATAAACTTTATCAAAAAAAGCACCGAGTTGCAGTATGGTGGAGTCATAAAGATGCTAAATAACCAGGCTGTGAGTGAAGATTCAGAAAAATGTCATTTAGCGATTTTTAGGGTAGGGGATCCCATATGTCCAAAATGGCAAAACTTTGAAAATTCATATTTTGAAAACTAAAAACATTATCAAAAAAAGCACCGAGTTTCGGTATGGTGGAGTCATAGAGATGCTAAATAACCACACTGTGAGTGGAGATTCGGAAAAACATCATTTAGCGATTTTTCGGGTAGGGGATACCATATGTCCAAATTGGCAAAACTTTGAAAATTCAAATTTTGAAAACTATAAACTTTATTAAAAAAAGCACCGAGTTGCAGTATAGTGGAGTCATAGAGATGCTAAAAAACCATACTGTGAGTGGAGATTCGGAAAAACGTCATTTAGCGATTTTTAGGGTAGGGGATCCGATATGTCCAAAATGGCAAAACTTTGAAAATTCATATTTTAAAAACTATAAACTTTAACAAAAAAGCACCAAGTTGCAGTATGGTAGAGTCATAGAGATGCTTAAAAACCACACTGTGAGTGGAGATTCTGAAAAACGTCATTTAGCGATTTTTAGGGTAGGGGATCCCATATCACCAAAATAGCAAAACTTTGAAAATTCATATTTGAAAAACTATAAACTTTATCAAAAAAAGCACCGAGTTGCAGTATGGTGGAGTCATAAAGATGCTAAAAAACCATACTGTGTACCATGTGTAAAATACGCGACCCAATATATCCCTGTGTAGGGGATCCCATATGTCCAAAATGGCAAAACTTTGAAAATTCATATTTTAAAAACTATAAACTTTATCAACAAAAGCACGGAGTTACAGTATGCTAGGCCATAAAGATGCTAAAAAACCACCAGTGAAGATTCAGAAAAACGTCATTTAGCGATTTTTAGGGTAGTCGCTTAGGAATCTTTTATTTTTGTTTATAATTGTTTTAAATACATTTATGACTGATATTGAGTTATCAATAAAAATAAAATGAAGTGTGGAGTAAAAAACAAATTTTTGTACAGTTGAAAAAATGCTTCACGAGAGGAAATTCAAGCAAAAATCATCAGAAATTTTTCCATTTTCGATGACTTAGCGAAAATTCGCAGCCCTTTTACCATTGGTGACTTTTGCCCCTTGACTGCTAAACCATTTTAACTTCCCTAGGCCGCCTATTGAACAAATGTTTCATTATGCACCCTATTCAATCACAAAATTTTCTTTTGACTTAAACTGTAAACTTAAATAATGTTTTTAAATAATTTCTTATATTTTAAAAATTCACAAATAATTGAATTTATCTGCAGTAGGTACGTTACTGTTTAAATTGGGTATTATCGTTTATTCTTCTTCTTTTTCTTTATTGATTGAATGACCAAATGTAACTCAATGATCAGTGATCAAAATTATTAATCCAAATCTGCTGCAGAGGGGTGCAGACCATTGCCCACCGCGTAATATTACCAGTAGCGTGTCGTAGATAAAAGGGCGGGGGGGGGGGGGCGAAGACCTTAAGGGGCGCAAATATAGGTATGGGAGTCAAATAAATTACAAACCTATTTTTAAAATAATAACACTATTAATTCTATGTTTTTCTCAAAGGACGCCAGGGGCGCCAAGCGCAGAGGGGCGGGGAAGAGGTCGTTCGCCTCCCCCCTGGCCCCCTATACGACGAGCCACTGAATATTACCCTCCTCTCCCCTATGGGCACCAATTAATTTCTATTTACAATAAATCTCATATTCGGACAATATTTATCTAATAAGCTCCCACAAGCGGACAAAAATGCTGGAACCATCGATGTCCATTCCTAAGAGCAGGGAACTTTCACTATAAAGAAGTAGGGGAACTGTACCTAAAATGGGATAGTAAGGTAAAATGGAATACTTCTCACCAAACTAAAAGTGGCCACGTTGCGCTGTATCGCTAGATTTGTTCATTGGGATCGACATAAACCGCTGTTTTTTTTTAAATCAGTCATTAGATGGTTACAAGCTAGTGCAGTATTTTTTTTCTTTTTTTGTGTGTTCTGCTTGTAACTTTTGTTTATAGTTTTGGCTACCATCAAACTTCCTGTTTTTGACTAAATGTGAAACAAATAAAAAGTAGGATTAGTTTAAATATTTTATGAGATTAGGGTAAAATGGGAAATTGCTAAAGTAGCTAAATTGGGAGATCCGGTTTTACCTCAATTAAGTAATTTTGGATTTTTTTAGATGCCGCTTATGTACGAACGATTTTTTGTTTTCGTTAAGTATCTTTTATAATAAGCAATATTAGAATTATTTTACTGGGTATTATTAGGTTATTATTTAACCAAGAAATAATTTGTTTCAGTTATACCTATCTTTGTGCCATATTAACAATAAAGAGCATATCATTGTTAAGATTCCTAGATACTTTGTTTAAACAAATTATATATCATTTTAGTTTTATCTTTGTGTCGTATTTAAAAAAAAATTAAAACCCATTTTACCTTAATAGTAAAACCCATTTTACCTGCGCAATTAGGGTTAAATAGGAAACTGCAGTCTAGATTTTTTAAAATAACAAATTATTTTTTAGTGTTTAAAGTACTACAAATGAACTATATCAAACAAAAAGGAATATTTCATCAACAGCATAATGTTTTAAACCAATACCGTCAAAACTTTTTTTGTATTAATTTTTAAAGCTAAAAATAAAAATAAAAACAAAAATTCAATTGGGGATGCAAACTTCTGGGCTAAACAATATTTTTAACTTCAAAAAACACTTTTCGACATTATTGCATTCCAACTTGGTAAAAGAATTTCCACTTGGTAAGTCAAGAAAATTTCGCTTGACATGTGTAATGGTAAAACGAAAAGGCTGAACGCCGAAAGTATTTAATGAATTGTAAAGCGCAATACTTGCCACTCTTGCAAGGCTTGCGGTGTTTGAACAGTGGCGGCTGCTACAGAGAGGGCAACGGGGCAGTGCCCTCCCAAAACTAGATAACAAACAGTATTTTTAATTGACTTTTTTTAAAAAAGTCAAATCTTTCCTTACGACATGATTGTCTAGTTAATTTTTTTTTATCTGTGGTTAACAACAAGCGATTAATTGGGTGACCTTGTGAGTAGCAAAGGGAATTTGTGATATCAAGCACGTTAGTGAAAAGTTAAAGACACAAAGTAAGTGCTACTTATTTAAATAACCACATAGAATCTAGGCAAGACTGATATTAGGATCGGCCAATTGAATAGTGCCTACAGGCAAACCATTACCTTTTTTAAAAAAGTCAAATCTTTCCTTACGACATGATTGTCTAGTTAATTTTTTTTTATCTGTGGTTAACAACAAGCGATTAATTGGGTGACCTTGTGAGTAGCAAAGGGAATTTGTGATATCAAGCACGTTAGTGAAAAGTTAAAGACACAAAGTAAGTGCTACTTATTTAAATAACCACATAGAATCTAGGCAAGACTGATATTAGGTTCGGCCAATTGAATAGTGCCTACAGGCAAAACATTACCAAACATAATGAAACTGTGGCAAAAAATAGACATATACTAAGTAGGTTTATAGACTGTTTAAAATTCTGTGGGATTTTTGAGGTTGCTCTACGGGGCCATGATGAGTCTGAAACTAGTGCTAATCCAAGCACTTTGCGCATGTAAAAGAAGGGTGAATAGACTTTATCTATAAGCAAATAACCTAAAAACTACACCAAGTGACTGCTTGTTTGTAAAATGCTAAAACAAAATTGTTTAGGAAAGTTTTTTTATCTCCTTTTCCAGGCAATATAAATTTCTGCCCCTCCCCCCCAATTTATAACCCAGCCCACCAGCCGCTACTGTGTTTAAAGAAGTGTTTTTTACATTTGCATTTTCGAAGGGTGAACTCAGAAATGAAAGCCACAGTTTAGTTAGATCTTAAAGTTAAAAGGTAGCACTTCAAAATCTATTCTTTATTGGAGTATCTTAAGCCCCCGAGACGATCAATAAAATTGACAATCGCGATTGACAATCGGTTTCATTGATGCATTGATTGATCGCAGTGGCGTAGCGTGGGGGGGGCGCGAGAGGTTTGTCGACCTCCCCCCCGCCCCGAGGATACTGGCGCCCCATGGGTGGCCCAGGCAACGGCATATTGAGAGGACGGCAAAGGTGTCGCCGACAAAACGACAAAAAAGAGATAATGACCTTTTTTTTGGTCGCAAGTTTTTGGATTAGCGCCCTTTTTAGCCTTCGACCCCCCACCCCTTCAGGCACGCTACGCCGCCGATTGATCGTGTCGGAAACGGTTGATGCGATTGATCAAGGGATTGACGACGATTGAAGGATTTTTGATAATGTATCAAAACTGTTATGATCCATTCGAAGATAATTTTTGTAATCATCTGGTTCAATATGTCGCAGTACTTTTAGTAAATGTTCATGGGTAAAGCCGCTTCTCAGTTTATACCACTCTTTCGACCAGCGGCTCCTCCTTTTTTCTTTTGTCTTGGCTTTTTTTTAACTGTATACCATCAAAGTTAAGTCCAAAAAGCCCAAATCAACATTGGAACCCATACCGTTCCCAAAGAGATTCACTAAACTGACGATTGATAAAACATTGAAGCCCCATCGTCGTCTCGGCGGCGCTTTATGCCAACAGAAATAGTCAATCAATACCACAATTTTTGAATACGACTTGCAAGGGGTAATGGCTGTCAGAAAACTTCAGGTGCATTCACTTATCATACGACCACACAGCAAACTAAAAACTGTATCGAAGATTAAAACCATAACTCCACAAAGATCTTCAGATGAAGCCATTGAGTCGCAGATGTGACATAAGATAGGTCAAAGCAAAATGACAGAAATACAATGTAAAATATTCCGAAACGCGATGTCTGTCGGTAAAGATGTTGTGTTCGAATCATTAATCAATGACCACCGATTGATAGATAACAATAAAGAATATTCACACATTGAGCATTTAGAGTATGTTCAACGTTAGCGAGCAAATATCAAGGATCCAGTTAAATTGCCTTAATAACAGATAAGAAAGAAGAACTGATAAAAATGCTGGAGGAAATGGATACAGCAACTGCACTGCTTCACTATGAACTGCACTAAAACTAAAGTCATAACAAACACAGATGATGATATCACGATCAGGATAAACCAAGAGAAAATAGAACTAGTAAAGCAATATATACAAGGTGTCCCATAACTTAGGGGCCATAGGTCAACAGGTGATAGAGAAGGTCATGTCTGATAAAAAAGTTTCTATAATTAATGGGTTAAAACTCTTTCTTTGTCGAGATATAGAGCACCAAAGTTGGCAATTTTTTAAATTTTTTGATAACTTAAAAAAAACGCAGTAAAAATATGAAATTGGGTAAAGTCGTGTACTAGAACAAGAGCAATAAACTGAAATAAAAAGTATTTTGAAAAAAATTAATCAGTCAATTTTTTTTTGGTATAAACTTTTATAAAAATCATATTAAACGCAATCTTTTTATATTTATACTTTTTGTTAATACTATATTTTTTGTTAATAAAAACAGGTCTCTAACGAGACATAATAATCAAATATTATTGATATTTAAGTAAGCAAAAATTATGATTTTTTTTTAATTAAATTTTTTATACATTTTTGGAGGTTATTCTGACAACCTGTATCTCCTCAACTTGTAGTTTTATCAAAAAAAAGAACACCACATTTTTGAATCACAATTAGGTGGGTATTCACCTTGCTGTGACAGATTTTCTTTTTTTTTTGTAAAACCCTTTTTCCCCCTACTTCTCTAACTTTACAAATCTTATATCTTAAAAACAGATGTGTATTGACCCCCATGTTATATACCTAAACTTTTTTCTCGGAAATAACTTCCTCTATCACCTGCTGCACTATGATCCCTAAGTTATGGGACACCCTGTATACCTGGGACAAATTATTAAACTAAAAAAGGAAAACCAAATAACTGAAATCAAGAGACGAGTAAGATTGGCCTAGGCAGCATTCGGTAAATGAAGCTATATATTAAAAAATAAAAAAATATCTTCAGTACCTCAAAACGAAAGTTTATAACCAATGTATCCTTCCTGTACTTACCTATGGATCCCACACCTGGACACTTCAAACTATCAAACATTGATAAAGTAAGAAAAGCCCAAAGATCAATGGAAAGACAAATGTTACATGTAAAGCTAACAGATAGAAAAAAGAATGAATGGATAAAAAATAAAACAAAAGTAAGGGAAGTAAGAGGAGAAGTAGCAAAATTTAAATGGAAATTTGCCAGTTATAATATCGGACAGAAAGACGATCGATGAAACAAGTGTATTGTAACCTGTTGACCTAGCGAAAATAAAAGAAGTAGGGGAACACCCCAAATGAGATGAGAGGATAATTTGAAGAGACATGCAGGAGCTAGATGGATGAACACGGGGACAGACAGAGAAGAATGGAAGATATTGGGGGCAGTGGCGTGTCGTATAGGGGGCCAGGGGGGGCGAACGCCTTGGCGCCCCAGGCGTCCTTTGAGAAAAAAATAGATAAACTAAATTTAACGCAAAAACAAACCCCGCCCTTTTATCCACGACACGCTACTGATTGGGGGACGTCTATGTCCAAAGATGGATCGAAGAAGGCTAGAAAGATAGATACAACACAAAAATTCTGCAAAAAGTTAAAAAAAATAAGAGTTAAAAATCACATTATCCTAAACTTACTGCTCTTATGTTACTAGAAAATAATATAACTCTATCCAGTAAAAAAAGCCTGAAATAACAGAAAACGAAGGGAGAGCAAAGGAATGATTGACAGCAAGGGCTGGCCAGATGATTTACGAGATGTTTTACAAAATGAAGGTCGGGGGTGAAGTGTGCCTTGAAAACGGAGAATTCCGAACGTTTTCTATATTTGACATTTGACAAGCCTGTAGTTCACATTTTACATTATTATAAGCGTCCATCCAGTCTGGCAAAAAATAAGAGCCTGCTTACATATCCAAATCTAAGTTAATTTTTTTAAATATCTAAATATCAAAATCAAATTTAAGTTTCTAAATAAAATATTTTCTTGTATTATTACCGAATTCGATACCCCACTAGACAAATACTTAAAAATTAACATTCTTTTATAAATGGTTTATATTGTATATCATTATCTCACTGGTTTTCCCAATTTTATGCATATTATCGTTATTAGTTTCTGGACCATTTAGTTTCTATATAGTAGTAAATGTCTTAATAGCCACTACTGTATTAACAATTTTGTGTACTATTACGCACAGGACTTTATTAAAAAGGTTACATTATTATATGGTGTGTCCCTCGTTTTCATTATTTGTTGCATTCATACGGGCCAGGATCCTCCACTTTTTTGACGTCACATCGGGGGCTGATTTTTTTTTAATGGTCACGTCACGACACAGCGGATTGTCTTTAAAATATTGAACTTGGAATAACGGTTTATGAATATTTGATTTTTCTCAAAAAATAAAGCCGGTTTTGAGATTGTTTTTACTATATTCTGGCAGAACAATTTTTTTAAATGTATACTAATCCTTAATATTTTAGAGCCGCTTCATTAGCTCACACAAAAATTTAATTTAAAGTAAATACATGTCAAATATAACAGTTGGCATGCGGTAAATGGCGGGTAATTTGAATTCAAAATAAGGAATGCTAAATCTTAAAGATTTTAACCTTTTAATCATCTTGCATCCTTACAAAAGTTCGGTGGAATATCGGAATGGTATCTGAGAATATTTCACTGAAATTTAGCGGAAATCTGTGGTGCCGTTTTGATAATATCATAAAAAAACATCTGACCTCCCATAAGTCCCAATGTAAAAGTCAGCCCCCCGAGAAGAGCTGATTTTGCAGGGTCGTGGCCTCTATTTTTTTGTTGGCCTTGGCATTATTTTTATTTTTCTAATATTAGCAATCAAAAAACGCTCCAGTTTATTCCTTTATATGAAAATCAAATATTACCAAAAAAGTTACTTAAAACACACACAAATTCACTTCATATAAAATTATTTTACTTATGTCTTAGGTATTTTAATAAAGATCTTAGGACTTTATATTCCTAAAGGTACGTCTTGTATAAGCATCCTAAACCAGGACTACCTACTTAAAATATTTAAAAGTTTGAATTTGAAATTGAAAGTGAAACCAAAGTTGTAGAAGTCTCAAAAGAACTAGGATGAAAATCGGATGCAACCGTACCAAATTCCTTAATCAAAACAAAAACAAAAATCGAAAATTAACTAGGAAAAATTCTACGAAAATGTGGACTTTTAATTTCGAGGTTCCTAAAACAAAACCACCGACAACTGTTCGCGAGAGAAGAGCCAGCGCCAACCGAGATTAAAATTCTAAGAATAGTGATATGCCATATTTGGTCCACGTTGATGCGTATAACAACAACTAACAGGGAAGTACTAAAATAATAGTTACTTGATTACATAGTGAAGTTAACGCAAACGCGTACTTATGTAGAATTAGGATTTAATAAAATAAAAAACTAATAAAAAAGAGATTAGGTTAAATGCTCTAAAAGTAAATAAGAGAAAAAATAAACAGCAGATATTAGAGGGCTTGCATTGAAACAAACCAAATTGGGGTAAAACCGAGAATAGCCATGTGCGGACTGTTCTCGGGTAAAACTTTTAAGGGTGGTGCGAAAGGTTAAAAAAAGGTCCTATTACCCTTTGCATCAAATTTCTTTATCTCTAAGATACAAAGGTACAAAACCTACATTCTTATAATTTTATTAGTTCTACTTTCATATCTGTTATTAAGGCGTTATCGTCAGCATATTGTAGGTGGTTCAAGTATTGTGCGCCTACTTTGATGCCTATTTCTTCCCAATCTAAGATTTTAAAAACATCTTCTAGGGCCTGGTTAAATAGTTTAGGGGATATTGTGCCACCCTTCCTGACACCTCTTCTTATGCCGATTGGCTTGGTTCCCTCGTGGATTTTGATTGGTGTAGTTGTAGTTGCTTCGCTATATATATATTGGCTATTAAGTCTGTGTATCTGAGCATCTGCGATTTATTCGGCTATTAATTAAAGATGCTTTTACTGCCCAGAGCTCAATTCTATCGAAAGCTTTTTGAAAATCTATGAACGCAATAAATAGTTGAATGTTGTATTAGTTGGCTCATTCTATTGGGATTTTCAAGGCTATTAGGTGGTCAACTGTACTGGAAACCTTTTCTGCTTGTTCTTTTAATTGATATCCGTCAAATTTTGTTGTTAGCCTATCAGTTAACACTTTCATGAAAAGCTTATAAATTACATTAAGGAGTGTTACAGGTCGATAGTTTTTTAGGTCTGCTCTATCGCCTTTTTTCTGTAGAATGATATGATGGATTCTTTCCAGTTGTTTGGGATTATATATTTTTTAGTATTTTATTTAGAAGATTACGGAGGGTATTAACTACAGCTTTACCATAGTACTTGAGCATCTCTGTCCTTACTACGTCTTGTCCAGGTGATTTGTTATTTTTCATTTTCTTTAGTGCTCTCTTTATTTCCTCTTTGCTTATTTCAGGTTGCAGTTCTGAGTTTATGTTCTTTATTTTTGTTTGTATGTTTCCTCACTGTTTCCCTTGATGGTTCTATCTTTATTTGGTATAATTCTATATAGAATAGTTGTGTGATATGTATCATATACTCTTTGACGTTAGTTCCTATGTCGTTCTTATTCTTTATTTTAATTACTTCATATCTACCTAGAGTCGGCCTTAGACATCTCATATTTCAAATATTTTCTAGAACTCTCTTAACTTTTATTTCTTAGCTTTTTCTTTTATTTTCTTTGATCATGTTTCGGATAGTTTTATTTATTTATGTGCATTCTATCGATGCCTTTTTCCTTCTTTCTCCAGGTTCCGCCTTTTTTCTATCGGTTTCTCTACTTCTTCTGATATACTATGTTCTCTCTTTTTATTTTTTTGTGCAACATTTCCTACTTTGGTCATAGCTCTTGTCATTTCATCTATATTTTCATTTATGTATCTTGTTTTGGGTTAGCTGTTCCTTTAGCCTAGTTAATCAGGCTAAAACTCACCAGGAGAAGAAGAAAAATTATATATTTTAAAAAATTACAACAACAGACAATTTTTTAAAGTACAATAAAGGGAATAGTTAAGTATTAAAATTATTATACTTGATAATTTAATTACTCATGTATGTTATTATATGCATTTAAAATGTATGGATTTCCGCAAGGAACTAAGTAAGAAGTAACTTTTTTTGAAAATAATAAATTATTGTTTAATGTAACCCTATTAATAAAAATATATCCTTTAATACTTCTTTAACGTCAAGCTTAACTACAAAAAACTTGTGCACTTTTATTGGTACTTTACAATTCCGACCCTGGAAGAACCACTTAAAACCTCATTGACTTAAACTGTTTTTTAAGCAAATTGTCATGCCCCAACTGATGAGATTTCCGAATACTACTTAGTTACATACTGTTTTTAAAACGTGTACTTCATTACAACTGAGACGAAACGTTATGCCTGTTTTGAAAAAAACGTTCAGATGCCTTTGTTTTTTGTCTCGCTCTTGTATAATTTCAATTTAAATCTCATTTGCGGGGTTTAGAGTTTTTGTCTTGCAGTTTTCTGGTGGATCAAAAATTAATTAGACTATGATAAGAAAGTCGGAGTTCCTGGAAAGCTCTAAGATAATCGTTCGATTTTAAGGCTTGTTGCTTAAAGAAATTATTATGAAATTTAATTTTATTTCGAACATTACAAAGTTTACACCTCTTGTTAGTTGGTCCATATAGGCAGCAGTCTAAACACTTTTGTGATTTTTTTGAAATCTATTTTTTGGGGTAAAATTAACATAATTTTAGCATTCTTTTTAGGGTGATTGGCTAAAAGATTATACTTTACCTTATACAGAGTGTAATTTAAATGACGGACCAAATTTTGGGGGTTGGGTTTAGGTCAAAAGTAGACCACAAGTAAAATTAATTTTGGGGCAAAATTTTTTTTTGGTACAGCATTTGTGAAGTTTGAAGAGTGGGGGAAACTGTTAATCTTAAAAATTAAAAATTTGTTAATGTTAAGTCAAAAAATTTTGTAATTCATTACGATCAAAATATTTTCTATTGTTTTTTTCAAAAAATTAAATGTTAAGGAGATACCGTGGCCAAATAATTTTTGCAATAAGTATCAATTTTTCAATATTTTTAGGAATAATTTTTTTATGATCTGCAAAGTTTACAAAAAAATTAGATAAATTTTTTTTATAATTCTTCTTAGATACAAAAACGCTACATTTAACTAAAAAATATTTTTCTTAAAAAAAAAGAGTTTCGTTCGGAAAAAGTGGATAAAACCTTTAAAAAAATTGATTAGTTTAGTGATTTTAAATAATTACTTTAAATTAAGGACACCGAGCCGAACTGGATCGGTAACTATAGAATAAAATCCACTTTGTTATGCAGCGTTTGAAAGCAAATTTTTTCGTTTACGATGAATAATCAAATACATTTTTTGATAAAGAGCTCGGTTTTTAAGAAAATCAAATAAAACTTGTGAAAACATGTTTTTTATGGTTTTTTTAATCACTCCCACTGACGGATGTCACTGGATACTTTGTTAGTCAAATCCTTACCGAGTTTTACATTATAAAAAAGGGAATTTTACTGTCTACAATAAAGTATAGTATATATTTTTTCATATTAAGCTTAGTTTCTGAGAAAAAAAATAGTTGAAACGTTTAACAAAAATGTCTTGTTTTCTGATTTTGGACGCCACCAAAGTTATAACCACTCTAAGGTTTAGGAGCTATCTTGCCATTGCTTTAACTTGGTCGTCGAATCGGCCCGCGGCGAATGGGCAGTGGCAAATTTTCTCATTCCCACGTTACATATAAAATTCTTATCCATTGAAATTCGTATTCTTTAAAAGTTGTATAACCCCGGACATAGAGGATGACATGGGCCGTAGAAAAAGAAACGAAATTCAATTGATCTTGTCCACTGACAGAGAATCATTCGTCATCGTCAAATGTCGTGACGCAAAAATCGAAAATGGGCGCCGCGACGGCGGTCCATTGAGATATCATGAATTTATTATTGAAGGAAACGGCTATCTAAAAGAGATAATGTGAAAGATCAGAGAGTAAATGTGATATACAGAGTGTCCATGGATTTAAGATGACAATAAGAAATACTTTTGAGAAATGCCAATTTTTTTTTCAAATTTTGTTAATAATATAGTAGAAAACTTAATATATATATATATATATATATATATATATATATATATATATCTGAAATAAAAAAGGTACTGATGGAAAAAAGTCGGACCCTCGAAAGAAAAGGAAAAAGAACATCTATAGAATACACAGAAATAAATAAAACTATAAGAAAAATGATAAAAGAAAATAAAAGAAAGAGCCAAGAAATTAAAGTTGAGAGTTATACAAAATAACAGAAATATGAAATGTCTAAGACCGACTCTAGGTAGATATGAAATAATTAAAATAAAGGATATTAACGGTAGGGAAACTAACGTTAAAGAGGATATCATAAATATCACACAACTAATCTATACAGAACTATACCAAACAAAAAGGGAACCATCACGAGAGACCATGAAGAAACTCCAAACAAAAATACAGAATATAAACTCAGAGCCACAACCTGAAATTAGCAAAGCGGAAATAAAGAGAGCATTAAATAAAATAAAAAATAACAAATTACCTGGAAAAGACGGAGTAACGGCAGAAATGCTCAAGTACGGTGGTAAAGCTGTAGTTAATACCCTGTTAGCTCCCGCTAAATTTCGCGGTTGTTTTTATATATTTTTAAAAACACACAACTGTATGAAGGACAAAGCGCATTCCGCGTATTTGGACATGCGCACCAACAACCAGGGAGATCCTTGTCAATCGCCTAGAGAAAATGGCGTGTTAATTTCGTTCTCCAACTATTTCAAATATTTACACCTGAAAGTGCTCGATTTTTGTGTACTGAAGCATAGAACTAGAAACTTCAACCCTTCAGCTACGTGGTGACATCATTAGATCCATTCAGGGGCCCCTTGAAACGAGGAGAAAGTGGCTGCAAAACTGGTGAGTGCATTTGTTCTGATTACCGTTGTGTGACACCAATATTTTACCTATGGACGTTTGATTATTTCGTAATTCATATCAATATTTATGTTGGTTCGCGCTTTCATTAATTAAAATATTTACAGTCCATTGCATTTAACGTTTTTCTAACCGTGGACTAACAATACCCTACATATTCTCCTGAATAAAATACTAAAATTAAAAATAATCCCAACAACTGGACAGAATCCATAACTACTATTCTACACAAAAAAGGCGATAGAGCTGACCTAAAAAACTATCGAACTATAACACTCCTCAATGTATTTTATAAGCCTTTGACGAAAATATTAATAAATAGACTAACAACAAAATTTGACGGATATCAATCAAAAGAACCAGCACGCTTTAGAAAAGTTTTCAGTACAGTTGACCACTTATTAGTTATAAAATTTCTTATAGAAGGAGCCAATGAATATAACATTCCCCTATATATTGCGTTTATAGACTTCGAAAAAGCTTTTGATAGCATTGAGTACTGGGCAGTAAAAGCATCTTTAATTAATAGCCCAATAGATCTCAGAGAAACAGACTTAATATTCAACAAACAAAAATAACCCTGTAGAAATAAAAAATCATTAAGACTCTGCTTCTCCTGAATGGTCCCAACCACCGATGCCGCATTACCTCTTTAGACAGTTTATGAACCAATTTTTTGTGTAATAAAGTTAAGAGATGGATCACACGAGATCTTTGATGAAATCTCTCGCATCAACCTCTTTCAGCATCCCCAAGCCCTAATGTTTCAATAGCGATTGGGATCAAAATAAAGCGATCTTCCAGCTCTTTCTACTTCGAATGTTTTCTTGTCTCAATAAGGTCAGCAGCTGATCCAGTCTCTTTTGAAATAAACAAAAGCCCCAGTTTTTTTTTCAGAAAAATCTGGACTTTGTAATATGTTCATTTAGTACTTTAAACGGGTAGGGGACAATTCGCCGCGGGGACAATTTGCCGCGGTCCTATTGCCGAAAGGATTTTTGTTTGATTTTTATTTTAATCTAAGTCAACTTTTTTAATACATAGCTCGCCTGTCCTCTTGTTGTAAGATCAAAGTGTCTGGACCTCCGACATTTTGCCAAAAAAATGTCCCCACAAATGATTTTCCGAGAAAAAAAAATGCTTTTTCTATAAGTAGTTTTTCAAAAAACTAATTTATATAAAAAAAAATAATTTTTAAAAAGTAATTTCTAAAAAATTAATTTTTAAAATTGCAATCTTAAACCTCGTCGACGGCAAATTATCCCCGCGGCAAATTGGCCGATGACAAATTGTCCCCGCGGCGAATCGGCCGCGGCTAATTGGCCGTGGTAAATCGGCTGCGGCGAATTGTCTTATCCAACTTTAGACAAATGCTCTTGTGCCTCCTTCAAGAAGTAGAAATTTAATGTGTAACAATACCACATTTAAGTTCGCGAATTTTCAATTAATCATTCCAAATTAGAAGCCATTATTAAATATTCGGTTGCAGCTGCTAATTGTTTTTCGAACAATGTTTTGTGGTCTTTTGTCAAAATCTTTCTCAACTCTCCATACATGTAATAATAATAGTTTTTTTGTTTTTGACAAACTGTCAATCTTCTTAAAACAATAAACCAATAATCAAAAAGGTTTAAGGAACTTGTAGAATTGGTTGACATATTCAGTCGCTAGAAACAGAACGTTTCATGACTATCAGCGAGAAAAAGAGCTGGACAAAAGAGGAATCCACTGATATAATCTAAAAACACTTTATTCTTATTCCTTACCAACCTGATATTACAATGAGGAAAATATTTGCAGCACCGGCGGTTCTACGGGGGGTACTGGGGGAAATTCCCCCCCCAGAGCCCGAAAAATATATATTAGGTATAAAGGCTGGTAGCAGCTACAGAATAGTTAAAGGGTAAAAGAAATATTTTTGTTTGCTTTATTAGATTCCCGATAATAAGCGCATAGGAAAAAAACCTTGGATAAATAAGGAAAAAAACGCATACGAAAAAAATCGCATGTGAAAAAAATCGCACAGAGGAAAATTTTACAATAATAACACCGGTAGGTACACAAAATCAAGAAGTGGTCTGTACACTTCAGAAGACCTATATACAAATAAAAGTTTTACAATATACCTACTAGATAAGACCAGAGAAAATATGTCATATATACAGGGTCTCTAGATATGACTAACCTCAATTAAAAAAAGTCAGAGACTATTTGACCATTGCGCAGAACTACTTTATAAATCCACGTTTACATCATTCATCATTTTTTTTGCAATTTGCAGAGTTTTGCGCAACTTATTTTGTGTGCGCGAAAAATTGCAACGTATTTTTATTTAATTTTCCCAAAGTTTTATGGTGTACAGTCAAGATGAACCCCGCAATCGAATTCAGCGCACCGAAAAACTTATATAATAGATAGGTAGGCCTGATCAAAGATATAGACCACTTTTTTATTTCGTGTGCCGGTGTAAGCTCTAATAGAATTTCGAAATTTTAAGTTTTTTAAAACAGAATTATGTAAAAAAAATGTTTTATGAAAGTTTTAATATAAATACTCTCGTCTTTTTGGTGGCGAAATTGTCTAATAACCTAACCTATTACTTTTATAGAACATTCAAATTCTAGAAGCTTAACTTTATTTCATTGTGCACTGTTTTACTATGTTGGTTAATTAAGTGTGCGCTATTTACTGTGTGCGCTATTTTCTGTGTGCGCTATTTTCCGTCTGCGCTATTTTCCGTATGAGCTTTTTTGATGTGCACTTTTTGGCGTGTGCGATCTTTTCCTAAAAGGATCTTTCCTGTGTGCTTTTGTCATATAAGCCTTTTTCCTGGGCCCTAATTTCCAGTCACCGCTTCACCATTCCCCCTTCCAGAATTTGACTCCAGAACCGCCCTTGATTTAAAATAGTTCATCGCTGATGCATTATAGTGATAATTTTTAATCAATTTTATTTTGATATGTGCCTAAGTATGATGGGCTACTGATATCTTTTTGTCGAAATCATTTTTTACTTTTGGACGTGATAAATGATTCAGGTGCGCGCTTATTTGGGAGCGTTTTCGATGCATAAGTGTCAAGTTGCTTTAATTTGGAACAAGATGTGGTAATTTAGCAGCATAGCCTACTACTACCAATGGACATAAAGATGGACATAGATGTAGGTACATTTATTATTTATTTTGAAGCCTTTCTTAGGCTACCCATTAAATTATTCTCTGATACCAGTTTACTAAATAGATAAGTCACCATAAAAAAGAAAAAAAATCATTTACTTTTTTGCTTACTACAAGATAGAGTTCCTGTATGTGACAGATATTGTCCCAGACAGGGACCTTACTACAAGAATGCAAAGGGATAATTACTTGAATTTTTAGTTATTAAAAATAATAGAAGAATAATTTTAACACAATCATTTTTTAATAATTAAAAATAAAGAAGTGACATTGACAATGACACTAATTACTATTCTTGTTCTAACCACAATAACCTAGTCTATTAAAGCCTTAGAGTAAGAAAAATAAACTGACTGGACTGGTACCCCGGTTTTCGGCGGTCATTCATTTATTTTTTGGTAAACAATGTAGGCTTTCCGCAGTTGCAGCTCTGTAAAATCTTATAATTATTAAATAAAGTTCAACTTATGACCGGTTGCAAAATATATATTGCTATGGTTTGGTTAGCCTATTCAATCCGCGCGATATTTGGTCCTGCGCTTATTAGCCTGGCGCGTCGGTTTGTATTGTGCATTTTTGATTACATCCTTTGATAACTTCTTGTTTAAACAACATAATTTATGAACGATCCCTTTTCCCACAATTTTCTTAAGACGTGGCAACAGGGGGTATGACATCATATTACGTATTTCGTATTAACAGGGCCGGGCTTACCTTTGGCCTACTTGGACTACATCCCCATGGAAAAGGAGTCTTCATCAAAGAATAAAGCCTGTCTTCCTTCCTATTGTAGAGGACTATAAACTGTTACTGATCGTTCCAGCAATTTTAACCGGTATTTGGAATATTCTATTTTATTATTTTAAAGCGCGGCTTTTCTGTTTGAAGAGTTGATCTACTACTAAACATTTAAACGAAAATTTCATAAAATAGTTTTCTTATTTTTCTTAGTACTTACTAGGTTTATAGTGTTTTTGTGGTAACCATACAATTCAGCATTTTTTGTCATTAGAGAATAAAAAAAAATGGCGGATCCTTAAAGCAAATATCATGAATTTTTGCTTTAAATAATTTATGAATGGCCCATAGCTATTAACATCAAACCAAACGCAATTTTAAACTAACTTGAATTCTGATGTATTTTAAAAAATCGCACGGAATTTTTTGAGGCATTTACCTCACCCTAAAGTAGACCAATTTTAATAGCTTTCGCAAGGTTTCGCCATTCGAAATTTAATTCTTCGATAATTGATTTTAAGCCCCCATCAGACTTTGGGGCTCTGCTGATGTCGAGGGTGTATTCACTTTAACGGAATATATTAAAAGTTTTGTTGTTGTGTGTTTAAACCTGTTTAAAGTTATAATTAGGTTTGGTGTTGCCATTAAAGATTTATGAATCGAGGTTTAAATGATTTGATGTTAATTTCTTTAGCAAAGCTTATAGCTTTCCGATGGCTTCTAATACGAGGTTAGGAAATAACTCAGTAGAATTAACCTAATGCCTCATTTTCATTACAGGGACCACGTTCGTTATCAGGCTTATCTTCTAATGCTTCCATTATTGTCACTGGCGATTTTAATATAAATTTTTTAGAGGAAGGCTCTCCGCATGTTCGGTTTCTTACAAATCTATTTGAATCAAATGGCTTGCATATGCATGTTAAAAAACCCACAAGGATTACTAATCAATCATCGACATGCATTGATTATACTTTTTCCTCGTTTAATGATAGTCAAGTTGAGTGTACAGTGATGAGCGCTGGTATGTCAGATCACGAGGCTGTATTTTGCTCCTTTCCAATAAATTCGACGATTAAAAAGAAAACTCGACGAGGTAGAATGCTTACAAAAAAGAGCTTTCGTAAATTTAATCTTTTATGTAACCAGACGGGCTGGCAGCAGGTATTGGAAAGCCAGGACGCACTTTGCCACTTCCATCTTTTAATTCAAAAAAAGTTTGAACTTTGCTTTCCAATTAAAAATATTAAGCAAAAAAACAAAAAGCCATGGGTCACAGATGGTCTAAAAACATCTAGTGAAAATATGCGATCATTACACTATATAAAAAAATTTGCTGGGGAGAATGAAGGTTTTCTTAGATATTATAAGAACTACCGAGGTATTTATAGACGGACAACTAGGGACGCAAAAAGACTTTATTATCAAAAGAAAATCGACAATGCTTCAAATAAAAACAAAGAATCGTGGAAGATAGTTAACAAGCTCAAAGGTAAAAACTCAGTATCGTTTACTAGCAGTCTTAAAGCTGATGATTTAAATTCATTTTACTGTAATATAGCGCAAAATCTTTCAAGTAAAATAGCACCAAGTATCGACCCTTTGAGCTATCTAACAAATGTCCATGTGCAGGATAGTTTTTTCTTGGCCCCAACTTATATTGAGGAAATTAAAACCATATTTAAAAAATTAAAAAACAAAAAAGCGTCAGGGTGGGATAAAATGTCAATAAAAATTTTTGAAGCATTGCCGGACGTTGCACTTGAAAATTTGGCTAAAGCAATTAATTTATCTTTTTCTACCGGTAAATTTTCAGAAACACTCAAAAAAGCAGTTGTGGTTCCATTGTTTAAGCGGGGAGACCAACATAACCCATCAAATTTTCGACCGATTGCCTTATTGCCTACATTAGCTAAAATAGTCGAGAAACTGGTACAAATTCGCTTAACAGCTTTTTTAACTAAAAATAATCTGTTAAATAGTCACCAATTCGGCTTTCAGGCTGCAAAAAGTACCGACGACGCTATTTTTGGTTTTTTGGAAGACCTTTATGTTAAGCTTAACTCTGGTAAGAAGGCTGCTGCTATATTTTGTGATCTATCGAAAGCCTTTGATTGTGTGAATCACAGAATATTGCTGCAAAAACTGCAAAAATATGGAGTCAGAGGCATAGCTTTAGATTGGTTTCGCTCATATTTGTCTGGGAGACTTCAATCAGTTTTTTTTAATGAAGAAACTTCAATTGAACAAGAAGTTGATACAGGTGTTCCTCAGGGTTCAATTTTGGGCCCATTATTATTTTTGGTTTTTGTTAATGACCTACCAAACATTGACATTACGGGCAAAATAACAGCTTTTTGTGACGATAACACAATTCTTTGGCACAATACTGATATAGACAGACTAAATATTGATGTTCAGAACGATATTTGTAAAATAAAACAATGGTGTGACGCAAACTTTCTGTCCTTTAATATATCAAAAACACACATTTTAAATTTTAAATGTGATATAGGTGATATCACACTAGAAAATGAAGTTTTATCAAATCCAGAAATAAACAGATTTTTAGGTCTAACAATCGATCGATGTCTAAAGTTCGATAAGCATATTGCAAACCTTCAAAGTAGAATTGCTTCAAACTGCTATGCTGTGAGAGTGATTGGTGATAACCTTGGCTTGGATGTTGCCAAAAATGTTTATCACTCGTTGGTAGAATCGCATCTTCGATATGGCATTTGCTTTTGGGGATCCTGTTCGCAGTTTCTAATAAATTCAGTTTTTGTCCTCCAAAAAAGGGCAATAAGGAATTTGTGTGGAGTCAAAAAGCGCGTTTCTTGCAGGCCTCTTTTTTTGAGGCATAGAATTTTAACTTTGTGTTGTATTTTTATTTTGGAAACTGTATGTTTAATGTTTAAAAAGTATCGTCATGAATTATCATTCCCTAGACAGTATAACACTCGTAATACTTTTACTCTTAATCTTCCTATACCTCGCTCAACTTTGGTTAAAAACTCATTTATTTACAATGGAAAAAAGCTTTTTAATCATTTGCCAGTTGAGTTTCGAGAAATAAAAAATCTAGGGAAATTTAGAAGAAAAACAAAAGATTTTTTAGCGAGCAAAGCTTACTATACTTTGGAAGAATACTTTGCTGACTGAAACTATTTATTTTTATATTTAGGTTTATCTGACAAAATCTGACACAGATCGTGGGGTTTTGATTTTATTGAATGTAAATTTTGACGTCGTTTTGTTTTGGTCAAGTTTTAGCTTTTTATTGTGTTTACCGATTTTTATCTATAGTTTTAAGTTTGACTTACTTTTTTTATTTAAATAATTTTAAATCAATAACTTTCATTGAATTTAAATTTTGGCGTCGTTATGTTTTAATCAAATTTTAGATTTTTCTTATTTTAACCGATTTTTATATAGTTTTAAGTTTGACTGTTTGACTTTTTTTTATTTAAATAATTTTAAATCAATAATAATTATTTAGTGTTCAATAGACTGTAATTGGATAAATGGGGCTTTTGTCAGTGTCTACTTTGGTAAACTGACTAATAAAGCCAATTTTTGTATTTGAACTTAAATAAAATTATGGCGCTAGCAATTAAAAGTAGGTACAGCAAATGTTAGTTAAATTTATTTTTAAACTTTATTTAGTTTTTCTATTATTGTTATTTTGATAGGGATTAATGTATCTCCATAGTTTGATATTTGTACTTTAGATAAGCAAGGCTTTGTCAATGTATACTATTGTATTCTGACTAATAAAGCTAATTTTGATTTGATTTGATTTGAACGAATGTGTTCGTTTGCTTATGCTTGCCAGTGGCGGATCCAGGGGGGGGGCACTAGGGGCACCTGCCCCCCCCGAGAATTTTTTAAATATACAAAAAATGAGTAAAAAGTAATGTTTTTGCTAATAAAAATTTTTGCCTGCGACGCATGAAAGTGTCTATTGTTTTTATCATCGAAATTACAACCACTGACTAATTTAATAAAATATATACCGTTTTTTACCAACAGAGAATGTCACCTAAAGTGCCCCTCCCCCCCCCGAGAAGCACTTCTGGATCCGCCCTTGATGCTTGCGAAGTATAAATGACTCCCAAATTAATTATTTTGTGCTCGCCACTAAGTCAATTTGAATCGGTAGGGGACAGCGGGGCAAGAAGACGAATGGGGCAAGTTAACGAACTCAATTTAACACAAATCTTATAAATGGGAACGAGTTTATTACGGTGCTGTTAGAACTCTTTAAAGTCAAAATTTTATGGGTTAAAGATAGATGGAGCACGTAAGAATAATGATAGTACAGTGGCTCATAATCCATAATTCGAGTCGTCGCTTATAAAATTTTATGCCGAAAAATAAGCTTTTGCGGAAAAATAATATTTGTAAGTAACTAGAAATTATTTATTACATTTTCAATATAAGAACACGCAAATGACCATCTTTGGTCATTTTGTGATTTATCTTTTATTTTTACTAAAAAATTGTACCTTGGGGCAAGTTGGGGGGGGGGGGGCAAAATGACGTATAAAGAAGAGCTTGAAAAAAAGCTTGGAAAAAAATTGAACAAGAAAATAAAAAGAAAACTGATGGCAAAGTCTTAAAACTTAAAAAGAAAGTTTTTAATGATATTAACCAATACCTACCAGAAACAAATATAAACAACGAAAATATTTATGTTCAGGGTACCAAGAACCATGGATTGAACCTCCAATTAAATTAATTTTTTTAGTCAAAACCGAGTTTGGGTATTTTCTAGGAAGCTTTAATCCTTAACATCGTCATCTTGCCCCGCTTTTCCCTACTTAAACCTTAATAAATCATCAAACCAAATTCGCGTGTCTGTTCTTTTTTTTTATATGTCGACTTTTCGGCTATTTATTGGGCCATCCTCATGGCATGAAAACTTTAGACTTCTTTTGTTAAATATAGCAATATGAATGTCGATTTTTCAAGCATTTCTAGTTTTCTAATATTTTCAATATTACTAAAAATAATATACTGTTATTAATTTATAAGATTCGCAGTCGAAGCAGAAACGTAGGCGTAGAAAGAAAAATATTTTTATTGGGTAAAAAAAAACATCACTTTAGATTGGTTGTGATTTAAAAAATGAATGTCGTGTTTGTAAAAGTAAAAAAAAAAAAAATTTCTTGAATCAACAAAATATAATATAGCTTTCTAATTGAATTTATTCAAGGGAAGAAATGTCTTGCTTGAAAAAGTTAAAATCATCATTTTGATTTCAAATATTTTATATAGTTAATTATTTTTTTTCAATTTAAAGAATGGGTTTTCTTCAGTTAAATCAAAATATTCAAGAAAACTCCAACACTTGATTTGAAAAACAGTTTTTTGTTTTGAAAAACTGCGTTTGTTAAAACTAGGGCTTCTAATGAATGCCCGAGTGACAAAATCGAGAATGACAAAATCGTGAGTAACAAAATCGCTCATAACAAAAGCGCGAGTGACAAAAGCGCCATTAAACAAAATCGAGATGTAACAAAACCGCGAGTAACAAATTCGTGATTAACAAAAGCACGAGAGACAAAACTGCAAGTACCAAATTTGCGAGTAACAAAAGCGCGAATGTGTATAACTGGCTATACGTTTATTTCCGTAGTTAATAGCGCATGACTTCTTTCCCGGGATCCAAGAGGGTGTGAGTCCGAACCGAAAAGAAGCGAAGGAAAATATTCTGGTTCCGTTTGGTTCAGTTCTTTTGGTTCGGTTCGGTTCCTGCTCCCGGCTATACCCAGAATATCAAGGAGGCCAATGTTTTGAACGATATTTGCTTTAATAAAAATGCAAAAACGAATGTTCTGCAGGGACAAGCAAACGAATTCGTTCGGTCGCTATAATGAAAACGAAGCTTAATACTTTGTTCAAAGTGAACGCAGCCCAGGCAGCCTGGCTACATGGCTCACAGTAGCGTTCGTCTACTCTTCTTTTCACAATTTCGTATTTGTACTAAATTCCATCCATCAAAGTCAACAGTCGGGTTGTTTTCTCTCAGACCCGTCCCGCATCAATGACAGGAGCTCTCTCAGAATAAGGAGCAATTGTAATTAAAACTAAAAAGTCGATTTTTATTTTTTGAAACTTGTTTTTAAACATTAGCAGTCTTTACAAAGATCTTAAAACTTAGCACTTAGACCAGAAAATCTATAGAAAAAAAAAACAACAATTTTTCATGGCTAAGCGGGCAGAGAAAGATTTTATTTCACTTGTATTTTTCCGTGGGCAAGTCGAAAGTTGTACACCCACGGGTGTTCAAGATCTGATGGACACCTAATTATTAAGTGTTGACAGTTAACTGTTTCGTCCTTAAGGGACACTTCAGAACACTGCATGGTCAATGTGACACTTTTGTAAAGCTACAGAGACGGTATATTAATCTCATCTTACGATATTTGTAAGAGAAATGAATAAATAATGCCTGCGATACCGTATGCTTTCACATCAGTGGCGACATCTATAAATACAAAAGAAACTATAAAATAAGAATAAAAATAAACGGTAGGCAGATGAAACGAAAAACAGTACTCATGACCGTGACATAATTTGTCCCTCAGGTCGGGTCAATGCATATTGTATTTTTTCCGCCCTCGCAACGTTTTAGGTCGAGTCAGCGGAGCGTGATCCAAAAATACAACAAACGTGATTCAAGTTTGTAGTGGTTTTGAAATTAGAATGTTCGAAATTTTTTTAAAGGACCCACAAAATTATTATGAACTTAACAACCTTTTATAGCAATCAAAACCAAAATGCATATTTTTCTACGTATATCTTTTTTTCCTGCGCAATAGCAAATATTCTTTCTATTTCAGTTTCTTTTTCACTTCCCCTCAAAAAGAACCCCCCTTTAACCCCCGCAAAAGCCGACAATAACGCACTGGTATGGATGGACGATTTTTGTCATTTATTATTGGCTCGCGAACCGTCGATTGATTTTTAGAAACAGTTCAGAGTCCGCCCGCTGCTCTTTGGGCCTCAACAACGTGTTAATTTGCGGTATTTCTGGGGGTGAATGACAGAATGTTTGCGACAGAATACGGTTGCTATATGAAGTGATTTATATAGCATTTTTTGTAATTTTTATTTTTTTATTACTTAGCTACAGGTACTTTTTTATGTTTTTATTGAAGACGGTGAGAATATAACCAGTGAAGAGCCCCAATGGCTCTCATCGTGCGAAATATCTTGTCTCGAACAATCAGTGGGGAATCCAGAGGGGGGAGCTGAAAGGCGAGGGGCCCATCCCCTCCCACACCTGAAACTATTTTTTTAGTTTTCTAGTGTCGCTTATTTAAAATTTGTCACAAAATCAATTTTATTTCTAAAAAAAATTCTGCGCAGTTGTTCTTCTTTGTGTGCTAAATTTCACAGCTCAGACATATCCAAAAACCTAAAAGAAAACATATTTTTATGTTTGCTGCTACTTTGTTTCCCCCCTCCTACCAGAAGTCCTGGATCCGCCACTGCGACCAATAGCAACTTTCTTAACCTTAGCATTACCACTAAAGAATTGAATACTCGCAATGTATGCCTTAATTGTCGTTAATTTGTCGTAAACAAAAAAAAAATTGTCAAGTACTGGTTTTCCTAGAAGACGGTTGCAATGCTAAGGCTCAACTTGACTTTTAAATAAATTACCTATGGAACAGTTTGTCAAATATTTTTTTAAAACCGACTTTATATGGTGCTTCCCTTTCCAGACATACTGAAACCCATACAGACATACGTCACGACGATATTGCTAAGATGGGTCAAACAGAACACATTTTTGGCGTTACCTAGAATTTTTTTTTGACGAAAATAATACCTTCTCTAGCCATTGCTGTGCGAGCCAGGAAGGTAAAAATTAAAATACCTACCAATTAAAAACAAAATATTTTGAGATATTGTCAGGATAGAAAATAATGTTATTTTAACTAAATGGCACAATTTACGTTTATAAGCAAGCGCACATCAACCCCAATCTAAGGAAATGAACTTCTGTATATCTTCTTCTGTGTAATAAACTTTATACGGAATAAAAACCATAAGCGATTGACCGGTCATCGATGGTGTTTATACAGGAAAGAAAACACATCTCGATATCCTATCAATTGCAAACGGTTTTTAATAAAAGCATCTCCAAAAGAGTTTAGCAGTCAGTTGTAAGCAGAGAACGTAACGTGTTAGACGTACAAGTTAACAGTGAAGATAAGTAGTAGTTAGAAGTCGAGTGTATCCAGAATGTACGCGTTTATTAGCAAGATGTATTTAATGTAAGTAGTAATTATAAGTATTGTTAATAAAAACCTAAACCTAACTTAAACTGTGTTACGTCACGTTAAAACCCCCTCGAGACATATGGTGGCCATCAATTTAGTTTGACAGGTGGATTATTTCAAGAAAAATTATAAAGATAAAAAAATTTGAAGAATAAAGTTATAAACTCTCTCCAGTGCAAAATGTTAGTATCTTCAAAAAGGTATTATTTATTCAGAAACGGTTTAAACATTCTAACTATATGTCGTAACTGCTAATGTTGCCCCATAGTAAATATCTAAATTAATTATATGGGCGTACGCAGCATGAAACTTAAGTAGGGACAAAAGCAAAAAGTTAAAAATAAAATAGGTATTTATTGAAAAAAAAAACAAAACGAACATACATACACATCAGTTTTCTAAATCTTAACCTATTACAGTAAAACGAAACAGCTGGAATCTTGAGCAAATCTGCTTAAAACCTATTTTTCTACTTGTTAATTTTTTTCTGGAACTAATTTCCGGTGTACACTCAGCATGCAAACACCGCTTAATGCATCCTCTGAAAAGATCTTTCTACGGTACTACATGGCAATGCTTGCAAAATATGTAGAGCAGTTTTGTTGATGGAAAAAAATCCGCTTGCTTTGCAACTTCTGCTACTTCCATAATTTTTAACTTACCTTTTAATGCGCATCTTAAATAAAGTCCAGCATAACAAACAGATGTAGTGCCACTAGTTCAAAAACTGGTAGGTTTTCATCGGAAAAGCGACGCTTTAAATACATTAGCAGAAAGCTTCCAATAAGGTATTAATAAAGATTTTCTCAAAGTCTGGTGGGTTATTTGTGAGAACAATTATATAGTTTTGCTCTCGCACGCTCCTTGGCATCTGTAATTCTATTCCAAGGTTTTCGGCATGTGAGCTGGCTTCAGCTAAGATACTGTTCATGAATTCTTCTGCAGATTCACGATAATGTTTAATTAGATCTAATACTCTATTAATTTGATTTCCACATTGTGATAAATCTAAACATTTGTATTGCAACTTATTGGCCACAGGTTCCAAAAGCGCAGAATACTTTAGGCACATTATTGAAGAACTGTAAAGCTGAAATGCTACCTTTCTAGTTGCAGAATTGCCGTCTTGTGAAAGGCCTTCAAGGATGCCCAAAAAATTGTCTTTAAATAAAGCACCACTTGTTTTTTTTTAGACAATCGTATTTCACAAAGGAGATTCTTTCTTCGTAAAACTAATTCATATAATATATATCGTTAGGAATAAGTGTATCTATTGTATAATAAAATGTAGATAGGAATAAGTTTAAGGATCTAACTTGATTAATTGAGTGTTTTGTTTTGAAATTAGGATATTATTAAATTATTTTCAACATTTAGGGGGGCAAATGCCCTTCCCTGCCCCTCGCTGCGTACGCCAATTATTTTTTATACAAAGATAAATCCTCTAACTAAAAATTTAATCTAAATTAGGTCTACGTAAGTCGTACAATCATTTAATAATTCATTAATAATTTCTTAGTGTGGTCAAGAATCTTTGGACTCGTGTCGTCTCTTCAATAATCGAAAGACCCTCCGCGGTGCTGTCATATTGTTTATTGTCTCGTAAGACGGCTCCATGTCAAACCATGTTAATGAACAGCCGCGCAATCGTAACATGCTATCTAGACTTCTAATTAATGAACGAATTAAGCATTCGTCGTCGGCGAAATCTCGTTTATCGTTCGCTGTCTCTTTTTCATTTTGTAATCATATAAGATCTTACTTTTATGCTATTTTTAGGGCAATTCCAGGAGAGATAGTACGGAAGGTGAAATCGTACACTAAGCTTTTCCCAAAATTGGTGAAACGAATAGAGTTACAGGTCACCTTGCTAATTATCATTTACGTATCAAATTTGTTCATATGTGTCGAATGTTCGACTCGTTCTTTTTCAACGTACTGAAAAACTAGGCAACAAAGGTGAGATAGCATATTATTATTTTTATAAAAGTAATTTTTATAATAATGTTTGGCATTTCTTTCTCGACAAATATTTAACAAATATTTAAAATTTAAAAATAGTCTGCCATCTCTCCTATAGCTTTCACATTTTTACTGGGATATTATGCTTTGATCAATTTTCTTTAAAGTTTTACTTTAACTTTTAATTTAGTTACTCATAATAATCAAGATTTTATCATAGAAAAGGCAATAAAAAAATTAAATTGTTTACTGTTTATTATTTGCTATGGCTTCCAGGTTTCAGGAAAGTTCTAATCATGCAACTTTTGTTTGATATATGCACTATCTCCCTCTTTTTCTATCTCTCTCTCTTTCTCTCTCTCTCTCTCTCTCTCTCTTCCAGATGATGGTACTTAGAAATAGAGAGAGATGGGCCCAGAGATATGAGGTAAAACTTTTAAACATGTAAGATCTAAGTATATTATTTAGACAGTGATCGAAGGGATGCTCGGCGGCGTAGCGTGCCTGAAGGGGCGAGGGTTAAAAAGGGCGCCCCTCAAAAATCTTGCGACGACCAAAAAAAAAGTCATCATGTCTTTAGTTTGCTTTGCCGCCCTCTTAATTTGCCGTTGCCGGCCCTACTACTTAATAAAGCTTAGGGCTCTTCGGGCACCCATAGGGCGCCAGTACCCTCGGGGGGGGGGGGGGGGGGTTCGGTTCGGTTCGGTTCGGTTCGGTTCGGTTCGGTTCGGGGGTTCGGTTCGGTTCGGGGGGGTTTAAACCCCCCGCCCCCCCTTACGCTACGCCACTGGGCATGCTTTGTTGCATATCTCATTTTTTAAAATAAACCCATATAGGTAAAGTGTACTTAAAATGGGATACTTAGGCTTAAAAAATTTATTAAAAAAAAAGTTTTGACGTTATTAGTTTAAGATATTATGCTGTTGTTGAAATATTTTTTTTTTGTTTGTTACTGTTTATTTGTAGTACTTTAAACAATTAAAAATAATTTGTTATTTTAAAAAATCTAGACCACTGCAGTTTCCCATTTTACCCCAAATGTGCAGATAAAATGTGAAATATTATTAAGGTAAAATGGGATATAAAAATAACATTGAAAATTCAAAAAACAATGGTATAATACAAAAAAAAAAGAAAAACGACACAAAAATAAAACTAAAATGATATATAATTTGTTTAAAGAAATCATCTGGGAATCTTAACAAAAATATACTCTTTTTAGTATGGCACAAAGATAGGTATAACTAAAAGAAATTATTTCTTGGTTAAATAATAACCTATTAATAACCAGTAAAAAAATGTCAATAATGCTTATTATAAAAAAAGATACAGAACTTAACGAAAACAAAAAATCTTTCGTAAAAAGGCGGCATTTAAATTAATTGGTTTTTAGCAGTCATCTAATTGGGGTAAAACAAGATATCCCATTTTAGCCATATCAGTAATTTCCCATTTTACATCAATCTCATATAAAATATTTAAACTAATCTTACTTTTAAATTGTTTTTCATTTAGCCAAAAACAACATGTTTGATGCCAGCCAAGACTATAAACTTTACAAATATCAACTGCAGAATATAATACTATCTTATTCAGTAGTCAATTCTTACAGCATTTAAATAAAGAGTTACAAGCGGTACACACAAAAAAGAAAAAATTACTGCACATGCTTGTAACCATCTAATGAGTGATTTAAAAAAAAAGGCGACCCATCTTGATCCAAATGAACAAATCTAGAGATACCGTGCAACGTTGCCAGCTTTAGTTTGTTCAGGAGTGCCGGTATCCCATTTTGCCTTACTATCCCATTTTAAATACACTTCCCCTATTATGCAAAACAAAAATAATCAAAGCTTTGAAAATTGTTCCTTAACCCCTGAGAATCTATTTTTACGTTTTTTAGATCTGCAGAATCATTCATCGCTAAGGTCAAAGATCTCAAAAAATATTGACATTAACCTTGTCTACTTCTATTATGTTCTTTTTAACTTTAACCGCCTCTTTAGCATTACTTGCAACTTTTTTACACTAACCAGAAGCACCTAATTTCGATAGTCATCGACGTAGCCATAATTTATCTTGATTGAAAATTTGGTCTTGTCATTCTCTTTATTTTTTTTTAAATATAATGTTAATAGTAATAATTTCAAAATACTGCAAGTTGTTAATTCTAAAATATACAGGGAACCGAACGTTTAGCCTTTATGAAAAGCGTACAGAAAAGGATGAACTTATGGAAAGCAAGAAGTCAGTGAGGGACCAAAGACGCGCATATTCAGGAGCGTTTGCCGCTGTGCCTCAAAATTCATTAATAGTTTTTTATTACTAAACAGGAGCAATCAAAGTAAGATTTCCACTTTTAAAAGACGAAGAAATAGTAATTATTATTTATTGTCATTATTATTTATTTCGTTAATTTAGCTTTAATCAGGAAACATTAAATCGAGAAAAATTCAATTTTTTAATAATTTTTTCTTCTACAATAACCTTGCTCTTTTATTAAAGTCGCACTTAAATGCCGCTTAAGTGTTCGATCTCCTGGCGGCGGCTCACTAAGTCAAGTTTTGCTAAAAGTCACCATACACTATCCAGGAAACAGAATAGAAGACAACATTTTTGGAGGTAGGGATGTACGACAGCCCTA
The DNA here is from genome assembly GCA_963576565.1 of Aspidapion aeneum. Taxonomy (NCBI): domain Eukaryota; kingdom Metazoa; phylum Arthropoda; class Insecta; order Coleoptera; family Brentidae; genus Aspidapion; species Aspidapion aeneum. The sequence goes on from OY755040.1 coordinate 118,893,227, forward strand.
AACCTCTTGCCCGTCTACTGGTTTCAGTCTGCAGAAAAAAATGTTTTAAAATTTTATTTTTGCCCTTTAAATGGAGGGGCCATTCCACTTGAAAAAACTCTGCCAATATATGGGCCCCTAAGCTCACACTAGGTACTATAGTTATAGTGTACGTGTGAGCTAATATAACTAAAAACTGAAATATATTTTATTTAACTCCAGACTAAATTACCTTTTGTTTGATACCACACAAGCCATGTTTTGACTTAAACTCAAATTTTTGAAATATACCCCCACCCTTCAAAAAAACAAAAAACTAAAATGTATTTTGTTAAACTCCGGACTCAATTACCTTTCGTTTGATATCACACACGCCATATTTTCACTTAAACTCTAATTTTTAAAATATACCATCACCCTTTTTTTTAAATAAATTAAAATGTATTTTGTTTAACTGCAGACTCAATTACCTTTCGTTTGATATCACACACGCCATATTTTCACATAAACTCTAATTTTTGAAATCTACCCCCACCCTTTTATTTGGTTTCTGTTCGGTGGATTTTGTTCATTTTTAAATGGGACCATCTCGACCCAAGACCCAGCCTAGGTACCAAATTTCATTAAAATCGGCCAAGCGGTTTTTGAGTTATGCGCGTTGGTCGTTACAGACATACAGACAGACAGACAGACAGACAGACAGACATACAGACAGACAGACAGACAGACAGACAGACAGACGGCGCAACAACAAAGTTTTAAAATCATCTGAAACGCAAAGATATATAAAAATTTTTGAAATCGGAGCAACTTTTTTTTTCTCGAAAAAATTAGGATCACCATAGCTCAGACTACTAAAGTATAGTATATGTGTGAGCTAAAAAAAACAATAAGTTGAAATGCGGTGTTATGGTAATTGCAATTATTTAAGTTTTCAAAATAATTAAAAAATTATTTTACAATTATGATGAAATTACAAAAATGCAATTGAATTACTAAAGTGATTGTTATTATTTGTAAAAAGCTATTTTGCTTTTATTATTTAAAGCAATCCGCGTTTCGTACTGAATTTAAGGGGTAAGTTCGGAATGTATTACGAAGGAAAAGGGCTCCTAAATTAAGCATTTTCACATTTTGTAAATTATGAAAAAGTGAAAGAAATAAATAAAAAATAATTGTTAACTACTTTTTTTTATTTTGCAAGTAGGATATTTATAATTAAGTTTTTTTTTGTTGTAATTAATTTCACAGTTTTCTAAGTACATTCCTGTAAAGTAATAGTAACTTTTCAAAGTATAGGTTTCTAACTCTGGTGGAGAATAAATCGGTACACATAAAGACCCAGAAATTTGTTATCCATAAAGTTGAATTTGTGGAATATTTTGTTTGTGCGTTCTCCTTTAACATTTTTGCCATGTTAGAGAGCTCTACCTGTACACTTAATTACGGATTTGCAGTATTGATTATTAGTCGTACAGTTCAAATGATATCTAAGAGATTGCGCTACAGCAATTAAAATGAAGGGGTTTTAAGGATTTTATGCATCGCCGTCTTTGGCCTACTCAGCCGGTAAGAGTAACGTCATTAGATCGCAAAAAGAAAACCATTTTCTTGAATTGCTAACTTGACAACAGCGCTAAACTATTTATCTCTCTTAGTGCCATTTATTTAAATAGCGATCTTGCTTCAATTCACATATTTTCAATGGCCAAACGATCGTTGACGAACCCTGTAGATATCACTGAGCTTAAGACTATATACGACAATGTTTGGACCCTCGTCACTACAAACGCCGGAATTCTACCCCTTTATACCCGGCTTCCACCTATGCGTGCCCACGCTGATTAAAAAAACGCATCAGGTGACGCTGAATTTAAAATTGGTGCAAATCCATGTCCCTTCACGTATAGTAATATCAATAACAATAAAAAAATGCGAAATAAGCATTTTAAAATATCCCTAATAAGTAGCTAAATTAATACTTTATTCAGTTAACTCCTTAGCTATATTTTTTTTTGTAATGATACCTTTTTTTTTGTTAGTAATTTTTCTTGAACAACTTTAAGTCGGTCATTAAGGTTAGCTTAGAAAAGAATTCCATCGCTGTTAATTTCCTTGATTTTATTTGTATATTATATTTTTTTATTAAAACAGGCGGAACTTAGCCTAAACATTTTTTTAGCAAACTTATTGGTTAACTGTACAATATAACGACAACAATAAAGGAAATGTCCTTTATTAACGCACCTCGGTATGTGTAATAAAAATAAAGGAATGCCAAATTGCTACTGCGTAGCCTCAGTAAAAACAATAACAATAAAACTAACAAACGAGAAATTCACGGGTACTAAATTTCACGTTTGTTAGTATTATTTGGCTTAAATATTTCGCTGATTTACGCTCACGTGTCTGATGGCGGGTAAAAATGCTAATCAGCGTTGATGTGGCCTGAAAGGCAAAAGAGCTGTCGTAGGTCACAGACGGTTTGTTTCTTTTTATTTGCAATCGATCTTTTCATTGATCGATATGTATAGCAGTTTATTTTCGCCTGCTCTTGTTCTAGTTTCTCTCGAATCTCGGTAGATGGCGCTTCTTGCGATAGTCTTCCCACTATTTACAAAGGATTAGAAACAGAACCGTCTAGTTAACTTTCCAAGCGTGTCACATTAATCAAGCAGTGTTCTGAGGAGTCCCATAAGGACGAAACAGTTAACTGTCAACACTTATTCGATGTCCATTAGATCCTGGACCCCCGTGAGGTTAAGCTTTTAAGCTACCCACAGAAAAATATGAGAAAAACAAAAACTCCTTTTTACCCAATTAGCCACGAAACTTGTTTGATTAATAACAATAAAAAATTGTGAAATGACAATTTCAAAATATCCCTAATAAGTAGATAGATTAATACTTTATTCAGTTAACTCCTTAGCTATATTTTTGTTTTGTAATTATACCTTTTTTTTGTTAGTAATTTTTCTTGAACAACTTTAAGTCGCTCATTGAGGTTAGATTAGAAAAGAACGGTGCCATCTAATATTTTTTAAATCACGCAATTCGCTCGTTACTAGACTTTCTTTTGCATTTTATTGTATTGTCCTTTTTCAAATTCAAAAGTCCGTTTAGGGCTTCAGGCGAAGTCTTGCTTCCTTATTACCTTTATACACCCTGTTTATAATTTATGAAATAAAAAATGCGAGGATATATAAACTTAGACAATAGCCGATAATATTTAAGCCCAGAGAAATTGTTCAAAAATCGAATATATTTAATTTTTTTTAAAAATATTCTATATGGTGTAAATTTGCTGTATAAAAATTGGTAGATACGTCGCATTTTAAACATGCTACTTTTCCCCTTCCATTTCTTACTTTTATTTTATCTCTTATCCATGCATTCTCTCTGTTAGCTTTACATGTAACATTTGTTTTTCCATTAATGTTTGGGCTTATGATACCTTATCCATGTTTGAGTTTGTTAAGTGTCCAGGTCTGAGAATCAAAGGTAAGTACAGGAAGGATACATTGGTTATACACTTTCGTTTTGAGATACTGAGGATATTTTTTATTTCAAATATGTAGTTTAGTTTACCGAATGCGAATATATATTCATCTACTTGTTTTATTTTCTCTTGGTTTATTCTGATCCTGATATCTTCATATATATTTGGCATGATTTTAGTTTTATTATAATTCATCTTAAGCCTATATTTTTAGCTGCTGTATCCAGTTCTTCCAGCATTTTTATCAGTTCTTCTTTCTTATCTGTTTTTAAGGCGATATCATCAGCATATGTGGTTCAAGTATTGTCCGGTCACTTGATGCCTATTTCTTCCCAATCTAAGGTTTCAAAATTATCTTCTATTCAAGATGCTTTTACTGCTCAGTGCTCAATACTATCAAACGCTTTTTTAAAGTCTGTAAACGCAATATTTAGTGGAATGTTGTACTCGTTGGCTCGTCCTATTAGGATCTTCATGGTTAATAGGTGGTCAACTGTACTGAAACCTATCCTGAAGCCTGCTTGTTCATTTGATTGATATCCATCAAATTCTGTTAATGTTTTCGTGAAAAGCTCATAAGTTACATTGAAGAGTATGATTGGTCGATAGTTTTTTAGGTCTTCTCTATCTCTTTTCTTGTCTAGAATAATGGTTATGGATTCTTTCCAGTTGCTTGGGATTATTTTTTCTTTTAGTATTTTATTCAGGACAATATGGAGGGTACTAAATACAGCTTTACCACCGTACTTCAGCATTTCTGTCATTACTCCGTCTTTTCCAGGTAACTTGTTATTTTTAATTTTCTTTTCTTTTTTTTAAGCTTTTATTTAGAAATTTTGCTACAATTTTTTCTTAAATTAACTTAAAATTACACTTAATATTCAAATTTACAAAACAAATAAATAAATAGGTATAAACTAACACTATATTAATATAAATAAATATTTTTTTATAATTTTTAATTTATTTTTTAACTTGGTTAATTATTTTCGCTTTGCTTATTTCTGGTTGCAGCTCTGAGTTTATGTTCTTTATTTTTGTTTGGAGTTTCTTCATGGTTTCTCGCGATGGTTTAATTTTTGTTTCGTATAATTCTATATAGAATAAAGATGTGATATTTATTATATCCTCTTTAACGTTAGTTTCTATGCCGCTCATATCCTTTGTTTTAATTATTTTATATCTACATACAGAGTCGGTCTAAGACATTTCATATTTATATATTTTATTTTCTATAAATCTTAACTTTTATTTCCTGGCTTTTTATTCTATTTTCTTTTATCATTTTTCTGATAGTTTAATTTGTTTCTGTATAGTCTATCGATGTTCTGTTTTTTTATCAGTTTCTTTATTTCTTCTGATATGCAATTTTTTTTCTTTGTTTTTTTGTGCATCTTTTCCTACCTTGGTCATAGCTCTTGTTAGCGTATTTATTTCATCTATATTTTAAAATATTTCTCTACTTAAGTTTACTGGCCAAAAAATTAACGATTAATCCTAGTATGTATCAAAAAGTCTCCGTATTAGCAGAAATAATAATAAAAAGAATAAGTAAACTTCACAAAGTTTTGGTGTAAAATTGACAATATAATCTACGGTAATTTTACTCAGAACCTAGTAAGTTTATGACTTTGATTGTGTGATTTCCCAAGTTCCTGGAGATGCAGGTCGAGAGCCTGTATTACCTCTCGGCGCCAAGGCACAAACATAATCCTGCTGGATGCTGAATGTGGGTATAGTCGGGAAAAATAATTATAATTTAAAACTGCTTCTTTGAACGGATGCGTTCTTCTCTGCACGGTACATTCATCATCTCGAACCGCAACAAGATTTTCTTATGCAAGAAAAGGATAAAAAATGTTTAAAATGTGTTAAAAGAAGAACAGACAAAATCATAAATTTAGTTTGAGTGCCTTTTTTCGTTTTGAATTAAAATTTATACGCCATCGGCGTATCAGATCTTTTTGCTAAAGCAGCATTTCAACCCGGTGTTACGCCACATAAACGTTTACTTATGTTCCATTAAGAATTTAACTAACATCCCATTTGCACAAGCATGGCTGAAAATGGGTAAGATATCTGCCAACAACATCATCGTAAATTTAAATATTCTCCTGAGACCCCAGGCTTTATCTTTAAGTTTTTCTGAAATTTTCAAAATGATCTAGGTACTTAGAAGCACCTTGATTCGTGTACTTAATTGTGTGGACGATCTAAAAAGACTAGGTCCTAATTTAGTTCTTAAATTGTTAAATAAAGCTCTTCCTTCTAATACGTAAGTAAGCCAAATTTATACTAGTTTTTGCCAATACTCCACCATAGATGTCTATCTCTAGTTTCGGATTTTCTGCCATATGCATGACATGCAAAAACTTTGAAAATCAATCAGTCTTGTCCCCAAAATCCACCCCTAAAAGTCAGCTTTGAACAATAGAGTCCTACGGTGATTGGTTCCCGTTTCAATACTTATCGGTGGCTGAATCTCAATTATTGTTAAAATCTGCACACGCATCCTGTGTGTTGACTGACACGATTACAGGGTGATCTCTATGGAAAACGGTAATGAAATACCACTTTTTGAGAAATGCGAAAGTACGTGGAAACTAGTGTATATATATTTTGCTGTAAACTGACTTTATAGTGTCATTATTAAATGGCATTTGAAAACATTGACTCGGATATTTTAGATGTAGAAATTTAAAATGCCAGGACATCTTACAAAGTTTGTTAAATCTCAGATTAAAACTAGGATAATGGAAGATAGGAGGTCAATTAAAAGAGCTGCGGAATATTTTCAAGTAAATACATGCACCATTGTTTCTATTAAGAAGAAGTGGTTAGAAAGAAATTCAATTGAAAGAAAAGATGGATCGGGGAGAAAAAGAAAAACAACACAGGAGGAAGATCAGCGCGTGATCAGCACCTTATACATTTTTTAACAGATAATCCCTTTTCCACTGCAAGAGAAGCCAAAAACTTTATCGAATTTTCAGCTTTGAGACAAACGTGATCCGAAGAATAAAAGAATCGCTGCTAAAATGTCGAGTCGCTGCCAAAAAGCCGCAGATATCCGAGGAGCCAAAACAGGCAAGAGTACTGCTTGTTTTAAACCATCTTAACCATGAGGAAGACTTCTGGAATCGGGTTGTGTATCGTCCACACCATTGCCATTTTGACGAAAAATATTTCGATTCTCGTTGAACGTTTGGGGTTGGGTAAACGTCAGATGACTGGGCATGTGCTGGCAAATAGAAGGCAGATTTACTGGTGAAAGATATTTGGAATTGCTCAAAAATATTATGTTACCTTACGTGGACAACTTGTACGGGGATAATTACATTTTTCAGCCGGATAATTGTCCAATTCACACAGCTAACGCACTAAAAGAGTGGTTTGGAATTCAAAATATCGAGGTTCATCCCTGGCCATCAAATAGCCCTGATTTAAACCCCACGGAAAATGTTTGGGCTGGTCAAAGTTATTTATCAGCAAAATTGAAGGCCTCAAAATGCTGAAGAACTACATGAGGCAATACAAGAAGGGTGGGAAATAATCGCTACCGATGAATTTTATTACCGAAATCTGGCAAACTCCATACTACGGCGATTACATGAAGTTTTAAATAATAATGGAGTTTTAAAATTTTACATTTTAAACAAATTAGTTTATTTTTAAGAGATTAACGAATAAAACTATAGCAAAAAGTTAAAATATTGCCCTCTTAAGGGTGTAATTGGAGGAAGCTGGATTTACAGCAACTTACACAAAAAATGCTTAATTCAATTTTGCATATACAGGATTTTTAAGAGCACGAGCGTACATTTTTATTAAAATATAAAATAGTTTATTTATAAGATATCCTGTAGTCCACAAAGAAATCAAAGGATTAGTGCTAGTACATCTGAAAACTAGAATCAACATCCGGGAAAGCCACTCCATAACGTGTCATCTTATAGGCCAATATCTTTGCTGCCAATTATATCTAAGCTCTATAAAAATATTAATAGTCATATAAAAGACAAGAAATAATCCCATCTCATCAATTTAGGTTTCGAAACAAGCATTTCACGATAGACCAAGTTCACAGAATAACTAACTTAATAGAAGAAGCACTACAAGATTGAATATAAATAAAGGTAAATAAACAATTTCGCCCTAAAGCAAAATGAATTGCTTATTATGGCTATCTTTCTAGATGTAGCATAAGCATTTGACAAAGTGTAGTATAAAGGTCTTAATTTTAAACTAAAACTTCTTTTTCCAAAACAAGATTTTTTATTAATCAGAAATTATACATATCTGATCTGACCCTTCAGAGTAAAACAGAAAGAATCATACTTAAATTTAAGATAAATTCAAGCAAGGGTGCACCAGGGTAGTGTACTAGGCCCTTATTCATATTATTCAGTTGCGATATCTCAAAACCAGAATATTGTCACTTAGCATCGTTTGAAGATCATACGAGTTTATTAGCGTTAGAAAACTGTATTAAATAATCAATATTGTAGGATACAATTACTCAGTTCTTAATTGGACCACTAAATAGTGAATAAAATTAAATAAAACCAAAGTAATTCATATTGGTTTTGTAAACCAAAATGGAAATTACAATATAAGTCACAATTAATTGAAGAGAGTTACCTACATTCTAGTTGCACAGAGCTTTTAAAACAAAATCTTTGGAAACATTATAACTGCCCCTTGGTACGTTCGAAATAGTGACTTTCATCGAGACGTAAAAAATCGTACTGTGGCAGAGACTATAAAGAAGCACACAAAAAGCCATCAATATAAACTACATTGACTAAAAAGGGTGAACGCGTTTGAGCTAGTGAACTAAATAAAATAGAAAAAACAAAATAATGCTATAAATACAACAAAATTGTTAGTTAACTATCTATTTTAATCTATTTAGCTTTCTTCGATCCATCTTTGGAAATAGGCTTCCACCAATATCTTCCACTCTTCCCTGTCTGTCCCCGTTTTCATACATCTAGTTTGCGCCTGTTTCTTCAAATCGTCATCTCATTTAGGATCTTCCCCTACTTCTTTTACTTTCCCGAGGTCTCCAGTTTACAATACATGTGTTCCATTGATCGTTTTTCTGTCTGATATTATGACCGGCAAATTTGCATTTTAATTTTGCTACTTCTCCTTTACTTTTGTTTTAATTCATATCCGTTCATTCCTTTTTTTTCTCTTAGCTTTATATGTAACATTTGTCTTTCCATTGATATTTGGGCTTTTGTTACCTTATCCATGTTTGATTTTGTAAGTGTCTAGGTCTGGGATCCATAGGTAAACAGGAAGAATACATTGGTCATACACTTTCGTTTTGAGGTAGTGAGGATATTTTTTGTTTTTTAAAATATAGCCTAATTTACCAAATGCTGCCCAGGCCAATTTTACTCATCGCTTGATTTCAGCTGTTTGATTTTCTTTTTTTAGTTTAATAGTTTGTCCCTATTCCTCTACTTTCTATTTTTTCTTGGTTTATGCTGATCGTGATATCTTCATCTATGTTTGTTATGATTTTAGTTTAAGTCTAGTTCATACTCAAGCCTATATTTTTAGCTGCTGTATCCAGTTCTTCCAGCATGTTTATCGGTTCTTCTTTCATATCTGTTATTAATGCGATATCATCAGCACATCGTAGGTGGTTCAAGTATTGTCCGTTTACTTTGATGCCTATTTCCTCCCAATCTAAGTTTTTAAAATCTTCTAGGGCCTGGTTAAATAGTTTAACCTCTTTTTATGCGGTTTTTATGGTTCCTTCGTGGATTTTGATTGATGTTGTTGCTTCGCTAAATATATTGGGGAAAACTGTTGCTCGAACACCAAGTTAAAATTAAACTTTTCTAGAAAATTAAGTTGCAAAATTTCTAATTAGTTTTATTCAGCAAAATGAAAAAATATATTTTTTTAATTTGTAGGCAAAAATGGCTGGATTATACGTACTAATTGAACGATATAACACTATAACTTTTTATATAATTTCAAATAAATAATTTCCGATATCGTCCCAATATTCCATCAAACTTTTATGATGAGAGTTTGAAATGTTTAAAAAAAAACTTTTAAGCAGCTTACATTTTCTATTCTATTTGTGAAATTATCTACACAAATTACTGAAGTCCCTTTTAGTATAGTACCCAAGTATATTTTTGCATAATTTTCGCTCTAAAATGAAGAACGATTTAGTTTAAGGCAATCCATTTTAAGTAATTTTGCAAATATATTTTCAGATGAAAATTACTTTCAATATTTAAATATTCACTAAAATATCGAAGGTAATGAAACCAACAGAAACATTTTACAAATAAATCTCTCTCTTTTACGAAGATGGTAAAAATTCAAAACCGCCCTTAGCGCTAACGAAATCAGAGAAAAATCTCCCTGTAAACCAACAAATACAGGAAGCACAATGTATGGCATCTCTATTGTTCAAAGGGCAACATTTGGAAATGCTACGGGAGGGTGCAAACCAAAAAATACCATAGATAACTTGAAAAATAGCCAAGAAACAAGTGATCTTTTGCCAATAAAAAAATATATTTTAAGTATAACGTTTAAAATCGTTAATGGTAAACTTTAATAAAAATAATTTAAATTTGGTCAAATTATTAGGTATTCCATTTTTTTTTAAATTATTTATTATACAATTACAATTACATTTTGTATATATCTATGTTATTAATATGGGGTGAGATTTCATTTAAGGGTGTCCTGATTCATTCGGGTGTTTATGAATATTATTAAAGCTAAACTAAACGCAGGTTTTAAATCGGCCTTAAAAGGGGTTTAAACTGGGTTAGTACATGTCGATATTTTGGCATTGCTTTTGTCACACTTGATAATTTATGAGTTTAATTTTTATTTATTGAAAAGTGATATTGACTTTATTTAAGGATATATTCACAGTGACGAGAATCATATTTATTTCGCATTATTGAAATTAAAAATTTTGAAAAATGATGTCTAGGAAACCAGGTTTGGTTTCATCATGATACCATCATTATACTAGTTTCCCCTTCCCTCTCCCTCTCATCTCTACACCCTCCTTAAATAATAATAGTTGTATCTATAACTTTCACATAAATAGAGCGATTTCAAGAATTCTTTCTGCACACGGTTTAAGAATTTCTACAACATTATTTTACTAGTTTTCCCCTCCCTCTCCCTCCTCTTCGTCACCAACCTCATTATTACTTATAGTTGTAGCTATACCTTTCATAAATATAGAGCGATTTCAAAAATTCTTTCTGCACACGCTTTAAGATTTTTTTCGAAACCATTTTACTAGTTTCCTTCTCCCTCTCTCCTCCCACACCTTTACTCAATGGAAGGTAGCACTGTTTGCGTTCGAAGAAAATCTACACGTATATTTTGGTAAAGCTAAATAAATGGTAAATGCATAGTGCTTTTTATAAGGCTGAATAAGAATTAAACCTAAAAGTTGAAAAAAAAATTAAATAAAAGAAACACCCAATTGCTAAATTTACTTATAACTACTAGTCGCAGTTGGGTACAAAATTACCCAATAACCTGATTCATAAAAATACAAAACTGTATAATTTCGTAAGTGCGCTTTGGGCATCAAAACTAAAAGTTGAAGCATGTTGTACATTAAAGATAGACCTATCAATTTTGTACCCAACTGCGCCTAGTAGTTACAAGTAAATTAGCAGTTGGGTGTTTTTTTTATTTAAAATGTTTATTATGTTTATTTTTTAATGACTACAACATACTTCCACTCCATGGTTTTCTTCATAAACTATATTTATTGTTTAATTTATTTTGTGTAAGTATTCCTAAATTTCCACTCGTTTTAGTTTCAAAAATAAAAACCGTTGTTTTCGTTAATCGTATTAAGAGCAGACTGTGACCGTGTCACTATTTATCCGTACGTCTTTACAACCCTAAACAAAATTATCTAGTGTCATCCAGAGCAGTAAAACTTTATGGTTTTAAATCATCGTCCCTGTACTTTGCACACGGTTGAATTCAGCACCGTAAAAATCAAACAATCAATTGTTCAATTTTCTTAGAAGGCCTTTGGACGAACACTGGTCTACATTTTTTCCGCCTTTTGCCCTAAAAGTTTACTTCACTGTTCTTTAGTTTGTAGAGCTTGACCAAAAATTGAGGTAAAGGTGTACGTGGAAGTCCAAAATTAAAAAGATTATACACTACAGTGAAACCTCCTATAAGCGAACTCTCACCGTTTCGTCGATTTTGAACACTTATTGGAGGTGTCCGCTTATGAGAGAACTGCGAAATTTTAATATATCTATATTTAATAACAATTTCCGCTGCTTGAGTTTTTCCGATATTAAATTTTTCAGCGATCTTTCGTGATGATAGATGTTCCCTCTCCGAAACATTGACAACTTCCATTTTTTCACTTAAACTAAGAAGTTTTTTACTAGGCGCCATTTCAAAGAGATCTATTACTACCCATCCGAACAATAAAAATAAAAAACAGTAGTCCCGCCAAATAAAATATGTTGTAAAAACGACAGAAGTATTTAATCTCAGCATTAAAACGGAAAGAGGTAATTCCCAGAGTGCGTTGTTGCCAACATACTACATAATATTTATGTCCATGTCGTGCAGCGCTCCGTCCCGTTGTCAGAGGTTCGCGTCCGGTTAAGGGAGGTGTCAAAATTTTTTATCCAAAAAAAATTGTCCTTGTCCGGTTATTGGAGTAAATTTTACATGTAAAGAAATAGGGAAAATCTTGGTTCAAACAAATTTGTCCGCCTAAAGGGAGTCTCCGCTTAATAGAGGTATCCGCACATCGTTCGCTTTACAGACCTAAAAAATTTCAGATCTTATATTAGTAGCTCTTTCAATGCAAAATTTTGACGTAAAAACACAATTATGTAACAGCAAAATCTGTTAAAAATTATGTCTGAAAGTGACCACTAGCAAAACCGGCCTAACTTGACCTGACTTTTAAATCATTGCAATAATTAAAAACAGAAATTTAATTAAATAGAAAACGAGTTAAGAAATGCAATATTCTTAAAGAATGTCGAAATAAAATGTAAGTAGTGTATCAAAGCTTTAGAATAAAGCCTAGTATTTCGTAACAGGTAAGTCAGAGACTTGACAGGTTTTGAAAAAAAATGTAATTAATGATATAAAGCTTGAAGATCTTTTTGCGACAAGCGAATGTATAACAAGATGTAAGAGATTTCGAGCTTGTGAAATATGACCATAACAGTGTTTAAACTACCGATGCTACAGATATTGTTAAAAGAAATTTAAATAATAAATAATATTTTGTTAAAGTTATATTAATGCTAAGTAAAATAAACAAGAATCAACATATAAAAGATTCTCACTTCCTAAATTGTTTAAAATCACAGTATCTAACGTAACAAAGGTGGCAAAGATTCGTACCTGGGAGAAAATAATAAAAGGTTCTGCTAAATCAAAGAAAGAAGAATTGTTACAGAGTGCAGCAGACAAAAAAATGACACTTTACAAAACATTGAATGACTAAAAATATCAGCTAACAATTCATCATCTACTTGCTCGGTTCGACAGTGAAATACTTACATACAAAACTTTAAAATATGTTTAAATACCTCCTCAGCTAGTTTTTCCACAAGAAATTCATCGGCTAATATAACTTACAATATCAACTGATACAAACTTACAAGGAACCATTTAAAAAGCAATAAAACCCCGATTTGTAACTGAAAAGTTAACTGTGCTGGTCTTTTTCTCAAGTCTTTATACCTGTTGGGCTGACTCCTTGTAATTTATGAAGCAATAAAACTAAAGGAAGCGTGCTATAAACGTAAACAAAACATTAACGAAATCAAAGCAGATAAAAGTGTTTGATGTATTGGTGTTTTAAAAGATGAAGAAGGTGACGCCAAAATATTTAAAATAAAATTTGCTGAGGAAGAAGAATTTATATGATTAGCAATATCGAATGCAAATTTAGGCGATCATTTGGCATTAGAAGAAGATGAAAGCCATAATGAGTGATTACACGGTCAAAATTAAATAAATGCATTTTTGAAATAGTCCGAAGAAAATCATAAATTTTATATTATAAACCAGGAAACAACAAGTTCAGCAAAAAATGATCAAGTCAAATATTTTCCTTTGTAAGACTGTCCCGACGACAGAGATATCGTGTTTGACTTTTTGACAAATTCCCTGTAATTTTTAAAAATCCACAAAACAAGAAAACGCCTTTTACTAGACAAATTATCTTAATTATCTCTACAATTATCACCAGAATTATCTAATGGCTACACAGCGACACATCACACATTTAAATTAACTAAGCTTGTTGGATCATTTATAAATGTTTTTGGTAATGTCTTAATTTCTCAAAGGTGGTTATTATTACCGTTGCGTACTAATGGTACATACAAGAAAGCTGCAACTAACAAGTTTACTTTTTGCGTTCTGCTGCGATCCTTAAAGTATAGTGAGCAGTAAAATGTTGTTTTTTACATTCTTATGAATTAAGCAATGAGTTCTATTGTATTAGCAATCAATAGTCATAAGTCGCATTTGACCTATAATCGAATAAGGTACTGTAAAACATGGAGTTTTTTATTTAACTCTCTTCGTAAATAGCACTCGATTTGTAAAAAGCCCTCATTAAAATATGTATTGTAACAGTAAATATTAAAAAAACAAGTGCTAATTTGTTTTTGTGCACTGAAAATCTAAATTGCAATTACTGCCTTTTTATTTATTCAGAGGGTTGCATTTACAGGGTCGAAAAATTCATGACTATTATGTGTATCGGGACTAGTCAGGGGCGTATCAATTTATTTATAAGTCCAATTAGCCTATTCATTTCGTGTTTTTAGTTTTTCGTTTATTTTGATAACCCCTCAAATTTTGACTTTTTCTTCTCGGTTACATTTTAAATTGATTTTTATTAAACAGATAGTTGTTTTTGACGCCTAATTAATACCCAAGTATTATTTTAAGGCATATTTGCAAGCTAAAGGGTCAAAAGTTCCAATCATATGTCAAAACTTTCCTTAAAAAAATGAGTTTAAAGTGTTGTAGGATATATTGTCATAAAGTGGAACAAATAACCCAAGAAATAGTTAAATATAGACAAGAAATTTTGTAAGCCTTAAACTCGTTTCAGCTATAAAGGCACAGGGAGGAGACAATTTGTGCTAAGCCTGACCTAGTATTTTACTTTGAGGTCCTCGATTGCCGTGGGCATTTTTAATACAACATAGGTTAAAAAACAGTGTTAATATCGACCTTAAAATTTTTTTAAAAGTTTAGAACTTTCTTGGTTTGCTACTTAAGTTAGTTACATATTTTTGGCCTGAATTAATTCCTTTAAGGCAGGATCGTGTTTGGTTAAGTTACAGGTCGAAAATATTATTTTTAACAAATAAGTACGACCTTAAACCAAAGGGTGGCTTGGTATTTTCTTTTGGTGTACAGACAGGCTAGGGGAAATACAGGAAATACGTGGAAGTACTTAGGAAATACTAGGAAATACCTTGAAAATTTGGGGAAATTTTGGGAAATATACCGGAAATTATCGTAGGTATTTCCTTTTAGTGTACAAAAATTGACGATCAAGCCACCCCTCGCCTTAAACGCATCGTTCTATAGTATATAGGAAAATCTTTCATTTGGTTGAACCATATGGAAATCTGCCTGGGTTAAAACTTGCACTTTATTTTTATTTAACGTATGAGTAGTTGAAAACAAGAAACCTAAAACACAACCCTGCTCTAACACCTTGTTAAGCTAACGATAGTTAGTTTCGCTAGTTTTTCGCAGGTCACTTAGATGACGTCACAACACCGCGGTCATTTTAGCTAGAAGACAACCAAACCTTGAACCAATGTTGATATTTTTAAGACTGTTTCATGTTTTAAGTTATTTTTGTGTTTATTTTTCACCAAAAACTAAAAAATACTTAAAACAAACTACCAAAAAGTTTACCACTAATTCTTTTTGAATATTCAGTCAATTTTGTAGCATAACACTAATTGTTATCGAGTTGCTAAAAATATTATTTTTTCTCTCATTTACATGAGAGGAAGAGAGGGAAACAGTTGGAGAAAGAGAAAGTGGTGCATGCGCAGCTGAAAAAATGTGATTCCGATATGCCCTTTAAGGCCCTAGCACGAGCATGAACATCTGTGATGAACATAACCTACAAAATTTTTTTTTACAATCTTTTAACTTCACCTGTATGTATGTGGTTATGTATGTATTTTGCAACTCATTTTTGAAGAACTTCCAAGCCTCCGATTGACTTCAAAATTCGCATAGCGTCTAAGTTCCGATGACAATACAATAATGTGGTTTCATCGGGTACCTACCTTCCCCCTAACGTGGGGGGTGGAGAGGGGGTAAAACTTTAGTTTATCCGATTTCCACCAAAATTAGTATCTGGGGGTTTTTGAGGATGAGAATTACGAATTTTTGATCAGATTACAAAAATTCAATATGCCGGATTCAAAATGGACGATTTAATGTCAAGTTTTTCTGATTACTTTCAACTGACTTCCACGTATCCGATTAACTTTAAATTTTGCATAACGTTATAGTTCCGATGACGATCCAATCACTGACTGCCTACCTCCCCCCTAACGTAGAGGGCGGAGAGGGGGTAAAATTTTAGTTTGTATTTTGTTTAGTATCAAATCGTTGGGCGGCCTTCTCATCGAAGACTTAGATATTTCAAAATTGACAGGAAAGACTCCCTGCAATATCGATGCGCTAGCTGAAATGCATAGAGTTAGATAAATCTAAAAATTAAAAAATAAATTTAGAAAAAAATCTTTTTGAAAACAAGCTTTTATAAAATGGACTAAAAAGCATAAAATAATTTTTTCAGTGTTCTGATATGATAATAATAAAAGCGATGGGCGTATTTAATATTAGGTAAATGCCTTTCCATGCGCATTTGATGGATCGTCCACAACCGATGATGGGCCGACTCTTCGTTTTCAATATGACAAAATAAATCGACACACTGCCGGTCGCGGATGATTTGCCTAATATGAAGCAGGCGTAATAATTTCCATCCATATCAGAAAAATGTAGGGGTAGCTTGAGTAGGGTTGGGTTCGGTTAAATTATCTACCCTTATATTTCTTTGCTATGATATAATGAATTTGGATTTTCACTAAACTTCAAGTTAACAAGGCTAAAAGAAAAACGGGCAAATTTCCTTTAATACGCACATCGCTTTTATTATTATGATATCAGAACACTAAAAAAAATATTTTATGCTTTTTAGTCCATTTTATAAAAGCTTGTTTTCAAAAAGATTTTTTTCTAAATTTATTTCATGTCAGCATTGTCGATTCTAGGTTAAAAATAAGAATACATGTGTTTCTCAAATACGAAATAGCAAATAATGCAGGGACCTAAAACTATAAACAAAATGTGTTTGTTGTTAAAGGTAAAAAAAGTATCCTTTAAGACAGCGTTTTCGGAAAAAGGAAAAAGCCATGTTTGTTGTTTTTTTTTGATAATTTTTTATTCTGTTTTTGTTCATTTTACTTAAACAACCCCAATAATCTTCCGTAAAACGATATAACTGAATTGCTTTTAAGAACAAACATCAACATTTGGTCATAAATTAAAAAAAAAATACAGTTTTTGTATTTTTCAAAACATAACACAATTTTTTTGTAAAAATTACACTTTTTGAAGTGCGTGAATTTTTTGGAGGCAATAGTCATGGATTCTACGAAAATATTTCCGGCGTACGTTTTTTTCATCTCAATATGTATATAAAATACACTCTATATCATAATTTTTGAGATAAATTTTTGACAGTTATCAACTGTTTACCATAACAAATAGCATAGGCCAACAAAAAAAAAGTTGTAAAAAGTAGTTTTAAAAATAATGATATGAACTGTCTCTCTATAACCCCTATATGATTACAATAGTTAGTAGATAAAATTCAGTGGTTGGTTAAGCATCCACCAACAATTATTACTGCGTTCCTCATAAACTGACATATGACAGCTCAGCGTTATATCTATGTCGTAATGGTTCATTCAAACCTTTACCCAGGCCAACAAAAAAATAGAGGCCACGACCCTGACAAAATCAGCTGTTCTTGGGGGGCTGACTTTTACACTGGGTCTTATGGGAGGTCAGACGTTTTTTTATGATATCTTCAAAATGACCCTACAGATTTCCGCGAAATTTCAGTGAAATATTCTTAGACACCATCCCGATATTCTACCAAACTTTTGTAAGGATGCAAGATGACTAAAAGGTTAAAATCTTCAAGATTTAGCATTTCTTATTTTGAATTCAAATTACCATGCCATGTACCGCATACCAACTGTTATATTTGACATGTATTTGACTTTGTCATCTCTGTTTGTCACATTTGCACACTCCTTTAAATTTAATTTTTGTGTGAGCTAATGAAGCAGCTCTGAAAAATTAAGGATTACTATACATTTAAAGAAAAATGTTCTGCAAGAATATAGTAAAAACAATCTCTAAACCGGCCTTATTTTAAAAAAAATCAAATATTCATTAACCGGCATTCTAACTTCAATATTTTAAAGAGCTGTGTTGTGAGGTGACCATCAAAAAAAAATCAGCCCCCGATGTAATGTCAAAAAAGTGGAGGATCGTGGCCCGTCCGTTTTGATAGCCCTGCCTTTACATTATTCAAAATTCTACTTGCCAGCAACATACCACATTTCATGTTACTAGAGAATTGCTAGATCAGACAACAACTTTCAGAAACGATTAAATTTTTTCAAAATGTAAAATTGTTAAAGAAAATAAATAATTAAAACTTCTACACCACTGCATCTCAATACACAATCATAAACCCAAAAATGGTCCACAGTACACTTTCACATTTTCTACCCTCAATAAATAAAAATGAAATTGAAAAGCCAGACAAAGACAACTAGCTTGCTAACCCCCAACAACAAACGGCTAGAAAAAGATAACCTGAGCTGTCGAAACATGGTGAATGGTCTTCCAGTCAGTTGGGGGTGGGCATAAAATTGTGCACAGGGCAGCTGTTGCAGAATAATAGAGCAAAAGTGACAAAAACCTTAGGGGGTCGCAGCTAACTCACCACCCCTCCGTGCAGTATGATCCCGTCTGACATTGTCAACCATTTACCCTACGTGCTTTGGTGAAATCACAACCCCCGGTAAATCCGCGACTTTTACGTGTAATCCGTAGATTAAAACCGAGCTTTATAATTTATAAAAAGCTTTACCATAACTCTCGTTAGTAAATTTAATCAACAAGTGATAAGTGAACGTAAAAACAACTAGTTTTTGACAATGAGTGCTTCTACAGAGTACCAAGACTTCTGGAATAATCCTAGTTTAATTCACAGTGGACCTTATGGTGGTTATTTGGCAAAAGATAGTGCTTTTAATGTGGAAGAAGCTCGGGGACATCAGCTTCAAGGTCATACGGGCAATGGATATCATAGGCAAGGTAGGAGTAATCAGTGACTTTTAATTGTTAAACCATTTATTAGTGAAATGGATACAGTTAGTAATGTTCTCAATTCATATAGTAAAATAAGTAATAGTTTCTGTAGAATAAATACGGTTAAATAAAAAAAAATATTTAATTTAGGACCACGATTATACAAGTTTAAAGAAATAAAGATGGATTTATTGACCTTTTTGTTTTCCCTAAACTAGTTTGAATTTCCTAGGATATATCAGTTACATTCCTATAAAACAGTACTTTCAACAGTAGGTTTAATTTTTAATATTAATCGTGTACTAGTTTTTGTTGTATATTTAAATATTACAAATATTTTACCATTAATCTTTTGTTTCAGCTCACTACCCTCAACCCAATTTCTACCACCATCCAGCTTTCCATTCATCTCAGCAGTACCCTGAAATCAAACGAGAATCTGATGGGCAACCTTTTAGTCCTTGCTTGTATGGAACTTCTCCAAACAGTAGCAATGGAAGTACTAGATTTCAAAATTACCCCACTCCACCTACAGGCAATGTTAACAGTGATCAACGACATCAAGTTGAGGCAACAGTGCGTTTTGATAACGTCTTAAACAAGTGTGAATCATTATCGAAAAATAATTTAAATAGATATGGAACCAAAGAAGTAAATACTACTGCTATAAGGGCTACCCCACCAACAGAAACTTATCGAGGTTTGCTTCGTAACGTTCAAGATAAAAATCCTGAGTCAATGTTCAATGGCCGAGACATTAAAAACGTTGAAAATCAACACTATTCAAACAACTTCGAGTCGATTCATTCAGGTGAAGATTCCATTAGTCCACCGCCGGCTCAGGATCGAATTAATCATCATTTCTCACCGAATTTAAACCATTTTGACAGCTGCAGACAAAGTTTTGATCAATCATCTTCTGACGCAGCGACTGCAATCAGAAGAAATTCTAATGAGCCAGCATTACTCTCAGCCAGGTAAGATTTTTCTTTTTGGTTTTTTGCTCAAGCTAATACTTTAGAAAATTATTTGTTGAATCTTCTTTAAATCAACAGTATTATAAACTAAATCAATACATTCGAAAATCATTTTACAACTTACATTTTAGGGACACAAGTATACACTGAATGACTCGTAGCGAAATAACATTTGCATTAGTTTAAATGAAGGTGTATTAATTGCGGCCAGAAAATTATTTAACGCGGCTTGACATTCAGCAATACATTTGCAGTTGCATGCAAGATTAGTGTCCCTAGATTAGACATATTTGTATGTTTTTATTATGATTAAATTTTATAAAGTAGAATGGAACGTGATAAAATTATTTTAAAAAATTATAATCTTAAAATATTCTTGCGAGAGTTTTAATAAATATAATTTCGTTCCAGATCAAGTCCACCGTCGGCAGCCAAACAAGATGAGTCAAAATTGCGAGCGCTTTTAAACAAACCGGGCAAAATAGCCTACAATTACGCCGATTTGCAGAATAAGAACAGCCAACCTGAATTAAGTTCCGAGGCCTGTGCTAAAAAAACCTCCTATTGTGATAATGTAGATAATGGGGACAAAAAGTTTAATTGCGATAAAGAAAAATTTAATTTCGAATCAGAAGCCGTCAATTTGACAGATAATTATGTTGACGATAATGGCGGAGATGGTCAAAAGAATATTTATCCTTGGATGAAAGGGGCTGGTAAGTATGATTCTCAGTTTGTACTGGGTGGGGTAAATTCGATGTGTTTTGGAGGTTTCACTTATTTCTAGTCGAGATAGATAAAAATAAGTAAGGGAGAGCGGGGCAAGATGACGATGTTTAAGGAAGGATTAAAGCTCCCTAGAAAATACACAAACTCGGTTTAAACTAAAAAACTCCGTTTAATTGTTAGATAGATGTTTTAGTTTACAAACAAATTAAAAAAAAACACAGCAAAAACTTAAAAAATGCATTTTTGTCATCTTGCCCCAGTAGCGGGGTGAGTTGACGAACCTATTGGAGCAAGATGACGACTAGGCGCATAGGTCACAAATGAACGTCCTCATGCCACTAACCCTCACACCCTCCACATTTAAACCAGTCCATTATTGGAGGTTCAATCCATGGTTCCTGGCAGCCTGTATAGAAAATATGTTTATTGTTCTTTTTGTTTCTGGTAGCTTTTGATTAAAATCATTAAAAACTTTCTTTTTAACTTTTAAGACTTCATAGGTTTTATAGTTCTTTTTTAAGCTCCTTTTTATTTGAAGTCGACGTTTTAATCAAAGCTTCCTGGTCCACAAAAGATGGGCATTTACATTTTCTTATATTTCCTAGTTAGTAGTTACTAACAAAGATTATTTTTATATTAGATTTGTTCGCAAAAGCTTATTTTTCAGCAATCAAATTCTATAAGCGACCACTCGGAATATGGATACTGAACCACTGTACTATTATTATTCTTAAGAGCTCGATCAATCTTTAACCCATAAAACTTTGGCTTTAAGGGGTTCTAACACCACAGTAATAAACTCGTTGTCATTTATAATTTTTCTTTAAATATAGTTCGTTAACTTGCCCCGTTCTTCATCTTGCCCCGCTCTCCCCTAAATACTTCGTGGGCTCCATTTTCCAGAAGTCTTCAAATATCTAAACCGATTTTTTATAAACCTCGTATTGATAAATGTTGTCTATAACTTTTTTATTTATTTATTTTACATGTAAAGATTTATTTGGTCCAGGAAATTTCTTATGTACCTCGGCTAAAAACACTTAAATCCCCTAAAAAACTTGAAATTTGGCCCAACCTATACAAATAATTTAAACTAAAAAAAAATTAAATTAAACTTAACTAAAAAAAGTTTATCATTTACAATAAAAATAAAAATGAAACTTGGCCAACTTTTTGCTGAATTTTTAATTATTAATTCGAAAACGGATGTATACGCTAGTCTAAGAATACAAAAAAATATTTTTTCTACGAGCGTGCGCACGTATATTAGTTTTGAGAGTTCTGCTGTTCCGCATTACTTTTCCGCACGCTTTTAAAAACCTAAGAATTAGTACTTCCTTAATATTACTTTTTTCGGTGTCCTTAACTGTCCAAACCATCAAATAGTTTTTAAAACTAGCTATGTCAAGGTTTTAATGTTTTAAATAAACAATTTCTTATTATTCTATTTTTATTTCATTTGTTTACCGCACCGAAAAATTAGTGTTTCTAACTCTTGCGGAAAATTTATTTTCCGCACTTGATTGCTGGCCGAACTCACTACGCATTGTTCAGCAATCGCGTGCGGAAAAAGTGACCCTTTCCGCACTTGTTAGGAAATATACTATTAAAACAGGAATTTCGCACGGAAGCATAAACAGTTTTCAAATAAAGTTCACAATTTAATTTTATTTTAAGTTTAAGTTTTAATTTGTTTCAATCCTGTTTAAGCTCGGTATTTTTTTTTGTAAAACGTGTTCGGAAATCAAACTGTTAAACATTAGAAAAAAATTGTGTAACCAATGTCACGCCTAATTTTAGAAAATCGTATCGAATTTCAATAATTCTGTAAAAGAAAAAAACTTCTGCCTCGAAGTTTCGAAAACCTTTGTCAGACATTAGAAAAAGGGACTCACACGTTGACAGCTTGACGTGTTTTGAGAAGGGCAACATGATATGGGGTTAGTGCAGGCCACTCTACGTTTCTAGAGGAATCCAATACGTTAAGAGATTGTCCGAAAATGCAGGCCATTCTTGTTGAGCTTTATTTAAAAATAGGTCGGCCATTCTATTGAATTCTGAAAGTAGTATATTATCGAAAAGAGCTTTCTGTCTTTTTCGCAACTCTTATTAGTTTGTTGCTCATTTTTACAATTAATTGACCTAGAATATTGAACCCCTTAATTTTAAAACACAAGTCGAACTTCAATAACTCGAACAACCATGTGTTACATAAAAATTTCGACTTATCGAGACTTCGACTTATCAAATAATAAACAAAAATTTATGCGGCGTTTTCGAATTTTTTTTGAATTTAAAATTTACGTGTTTTTTTTAAGGAAAAATTGGTATAATTGCAATTATTCTGATACCACCAAGTCTAAATTAAAATCGTTCACCTATAATACATGTTAAAGTGTTTAGAGTGCTCTTTGATGACATAGTACCATACACACAACCCCTAAACTTATACCAAATCGAATACAAATTACACTAAATGGCGTCTTTAAAACATTCCAATGCAAACAAACAAGTTAGAACGATTCGTAATTAGAGGATTTCCCCAGAAAATTCGACTTATCGAAGTTAGCGCCACAGACAATGTTCAAGTTATCAAGATATTCGACTAATCGAAATTTGAGTTATCAAGACCAAAAAACAAATATTTCTTACCCTTGACGCCATTGCCAACAGTTTGATTCGACTTATCAAAGATTTTGAGTTATCGAAGTTCGAGTTATCGAAGACTGTATCTAGGAAACTACAAATAGAATCAAAGCTAAATTAGTAAATTAGTAAAATAGATAGCGCTCGATGTACTGAATACAGTTATTTAATTTATTACATGACAGTGCTGTCACTTTTACCGAACTTTTTATCGCTTTTAAATTGTGCTTCTTATTCCCATTATTTGTGACACTATTTTATTTTCAATACTAAAACAGGCTTTTAATAATTATAAATAATTTAGAAATAGATATAAAATTCCGGACTTCCATTGTCTTTATTTATTTTAAACACGACGTTTCGGTTAGTAAGTATCTCTAACGGGTTTTAGTGTAAACTAAACAATCTAGTCTCTAGGCTACTAATTATGCTACTTGGTGTGCAGTCAGGTTTGACGGCCCGCCCCCCTTTTCAATCCTAAGACGCCTGTTTTCCTTAAGGAGTGGTTTCCATATGTTTGGTATATCCGTGCTTGGTTGATTGACTTTTTTATTTTGCATTATAAACGCAGCCCCAATAAACTTTCGATTTCGCCAATGCGACTACTTATGCAAAACTTTAGCTTCTGACCACTGAATCCTGTGAGAATTTTCCAATATTCCCTAATTGGGCACTTATTAGATGTTCATTTACTCTAACCTGTAAAGGGGGTTTCGTTTTAGCTACATATGATTTACCACACTCACACGAGATTTGGTAAATACATTCCTTATTATTTGAGATTTTCTGGTTTTGTTTTAGTTACACAACTCCCTATCGTATTTCCCGATGAAAATACTGATTTTATATTATAGTGCTTGGCTATTCGTCTTTTGGTCTCTGAAATCCCTTGAACATATGGAATGTTAATAACACCCAACGGATTATTTTTTTGAGAATTTGCTACATTTGGTTTGTTGTTAATTTTAGAGATTGTTGAGTTTATTAATTTCTTGGAATAATCATTCTGACCAAGTCCTTTTTAAGGTTGTTAGTTTCTGTGGTTAACTCTTCATTATTGCTACAAATATTTACGGCTATTAAAAACAAACTTCTTATAACTCCTTGTTTTGTAACAACAGAATGATTAGACTTAAAATTTAGGTAATGTCCCGTGTGTGTAGGTTTCCTATATACAGTGGTTTGAATGTTTCTGTCTAATCGTTTAACAAGAACATCCAAAAAAGGTAAGGCCGAATCTTTTTCAATTTCCATGGTGCATTTAATTGTTGGTCGAATACCTTTCAGATGATGTAGAAAATTCTGTAGTTCGTCATCATTTTCCGGCCATATAATAAATGTGTCATCCATGTATCGTAGCCATAGTTTTTGTTAAATATTTTTCTGATGTAGAAAACCACCATAACTATAGTTTTTTTATGCATCAATTGATGTCTTATTGTTTTGTCAATTAGTCAGGCGCAATTACCTTTAATAGTTTGAAAATGGGTCCCTTGAGAGAAGCTTCGTACCTTTGAAACGTGACATGATGAAAATTGCCCAAATTGTTTATGCGGAACGTCTTGATAAAGAAATTAAAGTAATTTTTCGGTTATTACGGATTTTGTTTTAGCTATTATTGGTAATTTTGGAAAATTGCAGTAAGGATGTCAGACTGCGGGTTAAAATGCCGTTACTTTAAGAGGAAAGTTTTTTCCGTTTTTCAATAATTTTCAAATTAACTACTGCGTGTTTCTCCTACCATAAATTATCACCCGCCCCCTTTTGCCCTTTAATATGCATATCGTAGGCGAAATCCGAATTTGACAAAATGTACAGGAGGGCCAAATATACTTTTTTTTTTAAATTGGACAACAGCTGACTGGAGTCTTCCTGCTTTCCTAGGATATACTTACATAAATTAATATAGTAACACCTTTTGTTTTTAATTAACAAATAGGTAACACCATAATCTAAAATTCGTCGTAATGTGGAGTTACACATTTTTCGATTGTGATTTTTTAAGACAATAATTACATGTTATTTCAAAAATAATATATAATATTATTATATATGTTATTTCAAAAATAATATATAAATAAAAATATTCTCTTTTTCAAGGCGAAACCTCCAGTCAATCGAGCAAACGGACAAGACAAACCTACACCCGTTACCAGACTTTGGAATTGGAGAAGGAGTTCCATTCCAGCAAATATCTGACCAGAAGAAGAAGGATAGAGATTGCCCATGCTCTGTGCTTGACAGAGAGGCAGATAAAGATATGGTTTCAAAATAGGTAACCACAATATATTTTTGATTTGGGTACTCATAGTTGTAATGATTTTTTGACTTAAATGGTACTCTTTTTCAGTGGCGGCTGGTGTCGTTATAAATTAGGGGGGGGGCAGAAATTTAAATTGCATAAAAGATGAGATAAAAAAACTGACCGAAACAATTTTATTTTAGTATTTTCCAAACAGGCAGCTACTTGGTGTAGTATTTCGTTTATTTGTTTATAGATACAGTCCATTTGCCTTTTTTTTTCATGGTCCCGTAGAGCAGCCTCAAAAATCCGACAGAATTTAAAACAGTCAATTAACCTACCAAGTATATGTCTATTTTTAGTCACATTTTCATTATGTTCGGTAATGTTTTCCAAATAGGCACTATTCAATTGGCACCTAAGATCAGTCTTGCCTAGCATAGAAAATTCTATGTGGTTATTTAAATGAGCAGCACTTACTTTGTGTCTTTTTAACGTTTCACTAAAGTACTTGATATCACACATTCCCTTTGTCACCCACGCAGGATCACTTCGTGGATTGTTCATATTTTATATATATACATATAGACAAATAAAGCAAAAAAAAGCATTTCTTTTTTCACAACCGCACAACCAGTCTTCAGCATCGTATAATTTTTTAATAAATTTTCTTTTTTTAGAACAGCCCTCGGCATTAGTTGCACTAAAATTTTGGTTAATTTTTAGGTCCGGTCTATGTGGCCCTAAAGATTTTATTTGTAATCGGAGTTCATATGTCAACGTATTTAAATTAACACAGTTAATTATGTAATCGACAGTATTTATTTCCATTTTATAAACAAACGATAACAAAAACAAACAATAACACGCGATCAAAACAAACTTATGCGTCTTCACTATAGAATCGAGTTCGTAGCAAGGGCAACAGACCTTTTCGTACGATGGTGATGGCCGAATTCAACTAAAATAAACTCCATGCGAGTAAAATTGAAACCTTGCCCCGCGCGGCGCTGCCGGCTTGTAATTATTTACGCTAAAAAAGTTCAACTAATCGCTTGCTGTTAACCACAGATAATAAAAGAACAAGACAATCATGTCGTAAGGGAAGATTTAACTTTTTTTAAAATAAATCAATTAAAAATACTGTTTGTTGTCTACTTTCGGGAGGGCACTACCCCGTTGCCCTCGCTGTAGCAGCCGCCAGTGCTCTTTATCCCGGGTAGTAAAAAATAAAATCCGGGGCATAAAATTAAATTTAATGTTGAAACATGCAAATTTTGTCAAAGAAAAAGTGTTTTTTATTCCTCGACGAATTGTAGCCCTCGCTTGGCTCGAAACACAATTTTTTTTCTTTGGAATAAAAAGTGCCACTTTAGCAAGTATATAATATGACTATTGAATTAAAACTTGTATTTTCGTATTTTCGAACTAGTTTTCTCCGATTTCTTTTCCTTCTTTTCAAAAGTGATGATACCATAGAAAAACTTACTAGTATAAGCAATAATAAATATTTTTTGTTAAAATATTAGTTACTCATATATTATTTTTATAAGATTAATTTTTTTTTATATTAATCCATTTTTTTTTCTCTATAGGCGCATGAAAGCGAAAAAAGACGCCAAATTTGGCGTCAGCTTCGAATTTGGCACCGAGGACATCAACATGAACCAGAACTCCACATTCTGCAACTCACAAAACCTGAAAAATTTTTACATGGCCAATCAACTGGAAAATCAAGGAGAGACTTCAACGCTAGAGCAGAACAGAAACCCTAACAGAAGTATTTCCCCCGCTGCCGGCTCCCCAATATCCAATACTGTTGATACTACCGCCTTTAGTAATTTTAATAATCCTTACGGTAGCTTTTTAAACGATCCCCTAAGCAGTGGCTTAAGTAACCGTTTTGACGGCAGTGTGGCCCGGCCTTTAGGCCAAATTAAAAATAATGTTCCCACACCTTTAAATAGTTAAGGGTGACAAGATTTTTAATCATAAGAGTTGGGGTGCTAAATGTCAAATATTTGTGTGCATATTATTGGGGCCAAATTTTAAAGTTGTATATAATTTATTTGAGTTTAAATTGTAAGATTTATTAGTAATTAAATAAATAAAGGGTGTCCCAAATAAAAGCAACTACATGGGGATTTCAGAAATAGTAAGAGATACGAGTTTGTTTAAATAAAAAAAAGTTGCGCTATTCTAAACAGATGTCGTATCAAAATAAAAAATATCTACAGGGGTTTTTAAAATATCGAGCAAAAACTAAAAATTGTGTTTTTTGAAAAATTGAAATATCGCCGCCATCTTGCAAACAAATCTAATGAAATTTGGTAGTTTTGTATAAGCAACTACAGCCAATTGAATGACGTTAAAAATTTTTTTCTAGGCCTTCCAGTTTTTTTGAAACAATCGCCAACTTTGGTATTTCTTATGACCGCCATATTGGATTTATACTTCAATAAATAGCGCATAAAAGGAGCTTTTCAACCGTGTTTAATAAGCCTATCTTTGGATGACGGAAAATGTGATTTTATTAAAAAAATAGTTTTTCACTTAGTTGGCTGTGAAACAAATGCGTAGTTGTGTTTGTTGTCATACCTACCTACGTGAGGGTTTTCTTGCGATTTTTGTATGAACCAATTTCAAAAAAAGGTTCTTCTTTCTAAGTCATTATCTCGGAGTGCTTGACTAATATGTGTTGCATATGGATGATACTTAATTTTTAAAGAATTCTTTGTGCAGTTGATTTGGGTACTTCAACATTATTTTCCAGTTCACGAAGGGAGATGCGAGGACTACCAACGACACTTTGTAAAACCAAAGCTTCAATATTTTTATCAGGTTGTCTATCTACTTTCTCCCCATTTCCATGCTAAATTTGGTTGATAATGTGACTCAAAAAAAATCTTAAGTAACCTAGAAACTTTAAAACTCCAACAGATAAATCAAATAAATGACAAAGTTTTGACCGATAGTTAGGTAGATATGACAATTAACGCAACTACGGCCTTTGTTTCACAGCCAACCAATTGTAAAACAGTTTTTTAAATAATTTCACATTTTCCGTCATGGTTGAAAGGCTGCTCTATTTATTGACGTATAAAGTTAATATGGCGGTCATAAGAAATAACAAAGTTGGCTATAGTTTCAAAAAAACTAGAAGACCTAAAAAAAAATTGTTAACGTCATTCGATTGGCCGTAGCTGTATACAAAATTTTTAAATTTCATTAAATTTGTTTGCAAGATGGCGGCGATATTTCAATATTTCAAATTTTTTTTTTAGTTTTTCATCGATATTTTAGTAACTCCTGTAGATCTTTAATATTGATACAGCACCTGATTGGGCTTAGAATAGCGCAACTTTTTTCTTTTTCAAACCAGCTCGTATCTCTTCCCGTTTCCGAAATCCCCATGTAGTTTATCTTATCTGTAACACCCTGTATATTAGGTCAATATTTTTTAAATATATTAAGTCAATAATTTTTTTAAACTGCAATTAATAGACATTGGTTTGCGAGAATGTGAACTATGTTTGGTGGAACATTGGTGAGCAACTGGGAATTTGATAATGTTAAAAAAAACATATGTTTCAAAGTTAGTTTACCGTCTGTCAAAAATGTAGAAAATCTATATAAAAAATTTTTTTAACTTTTTTAGAGCAAAGTATTATATTTAAAAATAAATTTTACAAATATGTTTAAGAATATTTTTGCGTTAGATGTGTTCAAAAATAAATTGTACAATATTATGTATTAAGAGAGGCAAAAGACTTTCTTCTAAATTATATATATTTTTAAATAATGTACCTACCTAAATAAATTCGTTTTTGATAATATGATTTAGCAATAGTTTAGATATAATATTTTGTATATAAATTATAAATATTTTTATTATATAATATACATAAAAATCTAAGAAATTTTTAGAAATTCTGTTTTATTTTACCAGACCATTAGGCAAGAACGTTTTAACGCTTTTTAAAACTTCCCGCTGATTTTAACAAAACAGACCACCTTCTTGCAAAATTTGTCAAAAATATTTTGACTTTCAATATTTAATTTGGTATACCCAATGGGATTATCTATGGATCTCAACAAATTATGCATTTCAACAAAAGAGAACAATTTGTAAATTTTAAAGCTTTAATATTGCCGGAGTTCTAAGCATAAGTAATACTAGTTGAAAGAGTTTCGAAAGATAAAGCCCTTAAAATCTGTAGAATACCTAGGTACTTTTTAAAATAAAGTGATTTATAAAAGTTTTAATTTTGTTTCTCCTAGATTTTGAGATTTATTAAAAACAACTAAAATTTTATTTAAATTTAAATAAATAAACTAAACGCATAATTTAGCAATTGTTGGATCCATTTCAAGAAAAAAACTTTTTATAAACAAATGTCCTAAACGTCCTAAACTTTTGAGACTCAGGGTTTGAATTTTTTAAAGAAATTATCTGTTTTATTAATAGGGACTTATTGGAATAAAGCCATGTAATGACACTATTATTGCAGTATTTTGACAGATTTACATTGCAGGCTGACAGTTGATCTTTCAAAATTGACATAGCAGCTTAAAACTAAGCAGTTTTATTAATCTAAAATTAAAGTCGAAATTATTTATTTCGGTTCGTATAGTAAACAAAATCCTTATACTGAAAGATTACCTGTCATATTCCAATTTAAAACTGTCAAAATACGGCCTGATACTATTATTTGTCAATGACTCTATTCCAATTAAGTCCCTAATATCGCCGATACAGGTCTAGTCATTTCAAGGGGCCGCACACCGGTCCATGTATTTTAGACTTCTAACGAATTTGGAATAATTTTGATATGTTGTCGGTCTGGACAAGTGCTTCCAAAAATGTACTTTAAAAGTTGGTAAGGTAATCGGATTAGTTACAGTGGCGTATCAAAGTTGAATTAAAATATCAATACAAAATTATATTTTCCAAAGAAATCATGCAAATATTTGATCTATTTTTAACAATGTGTAAATAATAGTTAATTTGCTCTAATGTTTTCTGGCAGGGGAGGTCAGTGGCGCACAAACTCAACAAGTTATAGGTTTAACAATAATTTTATGTTTTTTGAAGATAACATAAGATAAGTCAGTGGCGTAACATCAAAATATTAAAATACTATTTATTTACTGTTTGAACTACTAAAAAATTACCTCTCTGTTAGCGCTAAATAAATGACCAGTGGAAGAACTTCTGCATTTTGTAACATTTTGCAGATTTTTAAGAGAGTTTTGAACAAAAAAAAAGTAATTAATTTAAATCTCCCTAGACCTCTTAAATGAATAAGTAATTTATTTCAAAGACACGAACGCTTCTGTTGAAAATTAAAAAAAAAAAACATATTAGACATCAGAAAAGGCCTTGGCGATTCTACGGCGGGGGGGGGGGGGTTCGGTTCGGTTTAAAATGTATAAGGGCGACTAGCTACTACAGGTAAGTTAAAGGCAGGGTTGGATGGGACAAGCGGGCAACCGGGCAAATGCCCGGTGGGCCGTTATAATTTAGGGCCGGTTTGGGCCGCAGGCCCGATGTACCTATTCCAAATTATTAATATTTATTTTTGTATATTTGACAAACGAACTAATTAAAACATTAAACATTTAAATAAAAAAAATCTGTATGTAGTAACTCCAGGCCTGCGTTACTCGTTTGATTGTTACAGTTACTTTTATATTAAAATAATTATAATGTATCAAGGAGATAATGTAATAATGGCACTAACTTATTAATATCTTTTTACAATACCATTATCCAGAAGAAAAAATCGGGAGATTAAAAAAATGTAATAAAAATATTGTCTAATTTTTTTTCTTATTTGTGTTGCTGTTGTGAAATCTCTTTTAACACACTTTGTTGACTATTTTGGTGGGGATTGATCCCCTTGATCTCCCCCTTTTTGGTGCTAAAATACATCAAAAATCTAAGAAATCGATTAACCGATTGAAAAATCAGTATTGGGTCCAATTCAAATTAAGAAGATCATAGAGTAAATTGCAGCATCAAGTTCATTATTAAAAAAGTCGTTACCATAATATGAAAAATTAGTATACCTGCTCTGCCCCCGGTAGTTAAAAGGGCGCAAGTGACGAACGTTTTAATTGTTCATAAGGTACTACTACAGTTACTGCTATTTGTTTTTTTTTTAGTTTGTTTTTTAAATTTTATTACATAGGACATGACGGAAAATCCGTCGAGACCAAAACCCTAAATTCGAAAAAGTGCTGTTGTATGTTGAAACTTTGTACGTTTTTATTTTTTATTTTTTGAGTTTTCATTTTGTGAAATAATTAGATATAAATTATGTTAATAGGTACTTAGGGTTTAATATAGGCATACAGAATATAAAACTTTACAAAAATATCTAGAGCAATATCACAGATATTAATAAAAAAACGAGATTTTCTGAAAGTCTTTAAACACCTTGTATCTCACAAGTTAGGATGTTTAGGACATGCATACATATGTTTATATGAAGTTTTTTTCTCAAAACGCAAATTACATCCTTTAAAATTAGCATGATATTTAATAATAAAATCTCCATAATATCAAAAACAAAAATAACACAATATAACTTCGTTTTCTTTGCAGAAAAATTTTTGCGCCGAAGCGACGGCCGAATAAAAAAAAATTGCCATGGCCGGTTTGTTTGAGCCCATTCAACTCTGGTTAAAGGCTGGAAAATTTATATTTTTGTTGACTTGCTTTATCAGAAAAGCACTCAAGGAAGGAATTTCGATGCACGGAATCCAAATACTGGGTTTGTTTTGCCGGTATATCCCCAAAATTTCGAATACATTGCAAAAAACTTGATCAAAGTACAGTCGAACCTCTATAACTCGAACTTCAAGGAACAACCAAAACAGTTCGAGTTATAGAAATTCGAGTTAAAGAAGTTGAAATACAAATAAAAAATGCAGGGACCACTTAAAAGGTTCAAGTTATAGAGAGGTTCGACTGTATTACAATTTTACACGGTGAAGTTGCGAAAATGGTACTTTTTCAGAGCCATCAATTAATAACTTCGGAGAGCTTTTTTATAAAGCCACGTTGATATCATTCAAAAAAAATTATATATTACCAATATTAAGTGATCAAAGTACGGATCTGGGCCAATATCTAAACGGGGGGTAATAGGTGACGATAAAACTATTTGTGCAAATTGTTTTGTTTGCCTCAAATCCGTGCTTGGATATTATACAACAAACTTTGACAATCAACGATTTTTTTCCTAGTTTTTAACTTTGTTGTAATACATGAATCATGAATCCAATCTATTCTAATTAAAATAACCAAAAAATCGAATAAACATATTATAATAATCAAATTTATATCCCTGTTTTTAAAAAAAAAGTTAAACCAAAGATACATAAATTCCGTTTGACCATGTAAGTAAAGGTTTGTGTAAAATATTTGCATATTTTATTTCCCTATTAACTCAAAAATGGAAGAAAGAGATAAAAAAATTGCCATTACCCTAAATGTCTTTTGGGTAAGGTCAGAAAACCATTACCCACACATCTGTTCAGAGTAACAACCGCGTAAAACCACGAAAACTGTAAATAGATTGAATATTTGGCCAAAAATCCATTAGAAAATGCATTAATCATTAACCAGAGATGGACATATAGAATCATTTAGATCGCATTTTTACTCTACTCAAAGGGCGGGGGTGAAATATGAATGCCTCCTTCTCAAAAACATGGGCGTCGCCAAACATTTTTTTTTGGCTCGTTTATTTAATTGGTGATAATTTTTCAAAAAAATTGTATTAACTCACATAAATTAACACTTTAAGCCTTCTTCCTTGAGGTTATTAATTTGAGTAACTCGAAAATTAACAGTGACAAATGTATTTTTTTTTTAATTCATTTTAAATAAGTACATCAATTTAAAAAAATTTTAACAAGATCTAATCATATACGGAATATTACGTATATGGATCTAATGCCCTTAACCTAAAGTTTTCAAGCAACCACCTTGCCAGGCTGTTCGCTGTGATACCGTGTAAGCGATGAAAAACTTACCTGGTTACTAAAAACAATATCTAGGTAATCATTAAAAGATTTTTCTTAATTTTTTAAAGATATTTTAAATATTACACTTAGTTACTCTACTTTTTTCCTTTTTTTTTTGGAATGAGGAATGAATGGATAAGAAGTACAACAAAATTAAGGGATGTGAGACAAAAAGTAGCAAAATTAAAATTTGCCGGTCTTAATATCAGACAGAAAGACGATCGATGGAACAAATGTATTGTAAACTGAAGATCATGGGAAAATAAAAGAAGTATAAGGGGAAGACGCCAAATGAGTTGAACGAACGATTTGAAGAAACATGCGGGAACTAGATGAATGAACACCGCGACAGACAGAGAAGAATGGAATATACAGGGGAAGGCCTATGTCGAAGGATGGATCGAAGAAAGCTAAATAGATAGAATAAATAGGCTCTATGTTATATAGGTGTCTAAGAAAATAAACAAGTATGTTAGAGAAATATTTCCAGTAAGTATGACAAAACCTGGATTTAAATGATATTTTACGAAATATTTACTGCCCCTGTTACCCTTCTTTACCGACGCGCCCTTCTGCAAAAAATAATGATCTTTTCAACCATTAAATAGCTATGATTAGGGTGATCAATGAAGTAATATTTTTCATAAATGAGTACTCGAGTTCCCCCAAACAAAAAAATAAGGGATTCATATTCTTACCTATAAATGCCATACTATATCTGTAAAAACGTGAAATCCTTAGTTTAATTTTTCCCAAGTCAGCACAATTAATTATTCAAATCCACTTTTAAAAATTAATTGAAATACAGTCGAACTTTGATAACTCGAACAACTATTTGTCAAATAAAAATGTCGACTTATCGAGACTTCGATTTAACAAATAATAATAAAAAATTTTGGAGGCGTTTTCGTATTTTTTGTGAATCAAAATTTAGGTTTTTTTTAAAAGAGAAATTGGTGTACTTGCAATAATTCTGATACAAACAAGTCTATATTAAAAACGTTCACCTCTACAACATGTGAATAAATATTTGTTGTTCTTATAGATATGTATGAATGCACAAATTTATTTTACCGAAAAAAAGTCAACTTCTAAACGTATAGCAAATCGAATACAAGTTACACTGAATTGCGTCTTTAAAACATTCCAATGCAAACAAACAACTTACGATACGAACGATACGTAATAAGGGGATTCCCCCAGAAAATTCGACTTATTGAAGTTGACGCCACATACAATGTTCGAGTTATCAAGATATTCGACTAATCGAAGTTTCAGTTATCAAGACCAATTTAGATATATTTCTTACCCTTGACGCCATTGCCAACAGTTTGGTTCGAATTATCAAAGATTTTGAGTTATCGAAGTTCAAGTTATCAAAGTTCTGACTCTTCTATCAAAGGTTGTAATAATTACCGTCAAGGAAAATTATCATATTATTATTTCCATTTTTTTTTAATACTATGCTTCCCAGCTATAAGTTTAAGAGCTGTAGAAATAGTAAAAATGCAGTGCTTTATTTATAAAATTGATGTAATTTAGTCAAAACGACTAAAAATCTTCGTTTTCTGTAATTCAAAGATGTTTTTAAGTGTATTTTTCTTTAGGATAAATTTCAACTAGGTATGAAATAAGTAAGGAAAATGGAAACTTTCCCAAATTTTCATAAAAACAGAGCTCCTCGCGCTCGCCTTGCGTTTGACAGCTCTGGACGGATCATCCATCACTCCAACCCGCTTCTGCCCTTCAGCCGTCGACGAATGAACATTCTTCGACTACTAGGTTAGAGTTTAATTTGGTAGAGACTCCTGTATGTATGACATATTTTAAAGAAATCTAGACGCGATAAACTTTTCAATTTCCAATTTATTTTTAAGGGAAAATTAAACGAGAGAATAGGGATATATTGGAATAAAGCCACCAATAATATTGTTAAATCCTTAGTTTAGTTTTTCACGTATTTTCACAGTTTTGGATTGGAATATGACAGCTAATCTTTCAACATAAGGATTTAGTTTTTTCTTACAGTTATTAGAAGCGGCAAGTGCGCGGAAATGTTGGTGTATGTTGGTTTTGAAACGGTTCAGGTTGTAACTTGCAGAGAAAACTATCGCAGGGAATTTATTGCACAGCGATGCTGTTCTCCAGAGATATGAATTCTGATATAATGAGGTTCTTGGTGCCTCTATTTGGACAATAAATTGATGGTTACCGTCTGTTTGACGTGTTGGCCTAGTAGGTGCTACTCCCGAGGGCATCATACGTGCCAACGCTTTAGAACATTTTCCGTGATAATACCTGTAGAAGAGAGATAGATCTATTATTCGTACCGAAATAAATACTGTCGATTTTATTTATGGATAAACAAACGATTTTATTTATAGATAAACAAACAAGTTTTAAATTCGACTTTGGTATGTCAATTTTAAAAGATCAACTGTCAGCATGCAATGTAAATCTGTCAAAATACTACCTGACACTATTATTGCATGGCTTTATCCCTAATAACAAAACCAAAAACAGCGGGTTTCCTGTTTCAGTGACTTTGAT
This sequence comes from Aspidapion aeneum, assembly GCA_963576565.1. NCBI lineage: Eukaryota > Metazoa > Arthropoda > Insecta > Coleoptera > Brentidae > Aspidapion > Aspidapion aeneum. The sequence continues at coordinate 118,929,342 of OY755040.1, forward strand.
GGGGTTGTCGCGTCTCCATTTCTTTATAATATATATCCAAGGCCCACACAAAAATAGAGGCCACGACCCTGAAAAAATCAGCTGTTCTCCGGGGGCTGAATTTTACATTGGGTCTTATGGGAGGTCAGACGTTTTTTTATGATATTTTCAAAATGGCACTACAGATTTCCGCGAAATTTCAGTGAAATATTCTCAGACACCATCCCGATATTCCACCAAAGTTTTGTATATTCAAGATTTAGCATTCTTTATTTTGAATTCAAATTACCCGCCATGTACCACATGCCAACTTATGTTTGACATGTATTTGACTTTGTCATCTGTGATTGTCACATTCGCATCTGCTTTAAACTTAATTTTTGTGTGAGCTAATGAAGCGGCTCTGAAAAATTAAGAAGTACTATAGATTTTACAATAAATTGTTCTAAAAGAATGTAGTAAAAACAATCTCAAAACCGGCTTTATTTTAAAAAAAATCAAATATTCATGAACCGTCATTTCAACTTTAATATTTTAATGACAATCAGCTGTGTCGTAACGTGGACATCAAAAAAAAAATCAGCCCCGGTTTTGACGTCAACAAAGTGGAGGATCGTGGCCCGTCCGTTATGATATATCTTGATCTTTTTTTTTAATGGCCTTGTCTCTCTGGAAGAAAATTCGCCAGTGACTATTCAATCTTTAAAATATATCATATTTACACACAGGATCTCTAGAATTAGGCAGCGATATTTTAAAAAGTATTTTCAAGAACATAATTAAACTTCTACACAAATGGACGTTCGTGTTTCTATAAAACTCATTCTTGGCATTTTTGTTGTTGTTATCGTTATGCCTAACTTCCTAACCTTAACTTTATGCAACAAAGTTTGAAAAATATGTGTGAATTTATTGCTTAAAGAATATTAAAATTCTAGTGCATGGTATTAAATTATTAAAAATGTTCGGAAAATCGTGGGTTGAAAATTGCATGGCATTGAGGCTCTAATAAATGGTTGAATGTGCTCAATCTTCGGGAAGTCTGGCCCCCTGTCTGTCAGGGTTACTGGAACACGTCACTGAACCTATTATGTACCAATAGGCACCCCAGCCAACAACATTGAGTCTAGAGCACGTATCTGCCGAAATAATCTGCATCTATACAACTATAGAATCAAAACAGTCCAAAAACGTAGAAGAATCTTAATTTTTAATGCAGTTTTAACAAAATTTGGAAATTCACCATTGCTTTCCTTTTTAGGTTTTAATAAAAAATGTATTTTTTAAAATTTATTTGTGCAAAAAATATTTGAGATATAGATACAGGATCCGCCAGATAAATCGCAGATTTTTAAAAAAGATTTCGACTTGATTTTGTTTTTATAAATATGTGTAACAAAATGGTAGGCAAAACAATAAAATTAGGTAATTTTTTTAATTTACAGATGAGCAGGAAAACCAAAGAATGTGCTCAGAACTTTTTATTTTAAAACATTAGCCCATCTTTAAATTAAATGTTCTTGTTTAAAAGTTTTTACCTTGAATATTTATGTTCTTAATTCCAGGCATTGTTTGTAGCACTCAAAATACAATTTTCACTGCTACAAGTATATAGATTTATAAACTCTTAGCATATTATATATCTATCAGCACCAAGATGACTTTAATTTAAATAGCTTTTACCATTCCTATCCAACAACAAATAAAGAAAATTTTTCCATAGGCCGACACAACCACGAATATATAAAAAAACTTGTCATTATCTTGGTTGCCGATTATTTAATGCGTTACCATAAAGTCAAACTCAACATATTTTTAAGAAAGAAATAAAAAACCTACTTGTGAACAACTTTTTGCACCGTAAAGGATTTTGAAAACTTTCTGCTAGGCGAGAGTTACTTATTATTATTAACTTTGTTTTATGTCTCAGCGTTATTCTTAAATGCGAAATGTATTTGTATTTTTTACAATCACCGTATGAACGTTTGTTTTTTGCTTTAATTGTAACTTTAGATAATGTTTATTATTAATAACAAAAAATCAACTAGGTTTTGAAACCATAAGAATTTTTTTTTGTAAAATTGTTGACTTGTTTTAGCTACATTTTTGTAGTCGAAAAGATTAATAAATTTTCTACTGTACTCTATTCTATTTGCAAGAAGCTATAGATACCATCGTCCATGAACTCCAGCTTTTTTTCTCCTTTGTGATGTTTGTCTAATGTGTACATTGGACAAACATCACAATATCTCAAAAACCGATTAAATGGACACAAATACGACAAAAAAATAAAACAGCCCTAACCAACCACAGTACTTCATTGAACCATACATTTGATTTTGAAAACACAAAAATATTAAAAACTGAATGCCACCAAAAAAAACGAGAGTTTTTGGAAATGATTGAAATACAAAAAAGCGATAATTGTATCAACTCACGAACTGACATAAAACAACTAAATCCATTATATTTTAACTTATTACCAAAAAATAACACTCTTTCCAACCAAACTCAAACCCACCAAAACATAATAAAGGTATATTATTGCTTAAAAACATACATAACAAAAACGAAAAAAGTAAAATTATAATATAGAACAAAAAACTTATCATTATACCTTCCAGAACACAGCGCTGTGTGAGCGCACACACACACACATTGGCTGTTTAAACAAAATTAAAATGAAAATATTTTATTAGCAAACTAAGTCTTCGTATGCGTGTTATTTGTTTGTATATTAATTTTTAAAGTGTTTTTCGTATAAAAAGTGTGACTGCCTTTTTAAAAAACTGATGTTGACAAAATGTAGTGAATGGTGAGTATTTTTTATTTTTATTTGTGTTTTAATTATTTAGTTTAATTTATATTTTTTCTCTAAAAAATAATTGCTTAGAAAACAAATTTCCAAAAGCGTTGTTTCCTTTCTTTTTAGTTTCTGAAGAAGGTCTTTGGACCGAAACGTCAATAAATGTGAATCCGTATTTGCTAGTTTTATTAGAACCACCTCCCCAAGAAACCAACAAAACTAAAAATATAAAATATATGGTCAAAAAAAAAAAAAATATATATATATATATATATATATATATATATATATATATATATATATATATTGCATTTATAAACTTTGACATAGCTTTCGATAGCATTTAGCACTGGGCAGTAAAAGCATCTTTAATTAATAGCGGAATAGATCACAGATACACAGATTTAATAACCAATCTGTACATCAAAGCATCATCAATCAAAATTTATGAAGGGTGACACAATATTCTCTAAACTATTTAACCAGACCCTAGAAGATGTTTTCAAAAACTTTGATTGGGAAGAAATAGGCATCAAAGTAAACGTACAGTACTTACCAGAGATATGCTTATAGTATCGCCTTAATAACAGATAGGAAAGAAGAACTAATAAAAATGCTGGAAGAACTAGATACAGCAGCTAACAATATAGGCTTGAGAATGTACTACACTAAAACGAACACAGATGAAGATTGACGATCAGAATAAACCAAGAGAACATAGTACAAGGAGAGGAATATATTATATACCTGGAACAAATTAATAAACTCAAAAAAGAAAACCAAACGGCTGAAATCAAGAGACGGATAAGATTAGCCTAGGCAGTATTCGGTAAATAAAGGGATGTCAGAGGAGAAGTAGCAAAAGTAAAATGGAAATTTGCCGCCCATAATATCAGACAGAAAGATGATCGATGAAACAAATGTATTGTAAACTGGAGACCTTGGGAAAATAAAAGAAGTAGGGAAGACTCTAAATGAGATAGGCGGACGATTTGAAGAAACATGCGGGATGGATGGATGTATGGATAAATACGACGACAGACAAAGAAGAGTGGAAGATATTGGGGGAGGTCTATATCCAAAGATGGATCGAAGAAGGCTGAATAGATAGATATATAGATACACATTTTATTAAAGCGTACGTGGACGACACAGAAAATCGAGTTTGAATTTCTCGCTGAACTTGACTGACACATCTGGTCTAATGGAAGTATGCTGTTTTCTGTTTTTGTGGCGTTCGGGAGCCGCCGACGTCCTTTTTTAAATTAGTTAACGATTTGTAATTAATGGTTTGTTTTGAAAGCCGCACTTTCAATTCAAAATCAAAAATAGGGAGAAAAAAAATTAATTATTTTAGAATACGAAATTTTGATATTTGGTTTGGTAAATAAATTGCGACCATTTAAATAAATAAAAAAAAATTCTATCTATCTATTTAGCATTCTTCGATCCATCTTTGGACATAGGCCTCCCCCAATGTCTTCCACTTTTCTCTTCTGTCGACGTGTGTTGGTTATACACTTTCGTTTTAAGGTACTGAGAATATTTTTCATTTTTTAATATGTAGCTTAATTTACCGAATGCTGCCCAGGCCAATCTTACTCGTCTCTTGATTTCAGCCATTTGGTTTTCTTTTTTTAGTTTAATAATTTGTTCCAGATATAATGTATATTCCTCTACTTGTTCTACTTTTTCTTGGCTTATTCTAATCGTGATATCTTTATCTGTGCGCTTGTTATGATTATAGTTTTAGTGTAGTTCATACTCAAGCCTATATTTTTAGCTGCTGCATCCAGTTCTTCCAGCATTTTTATCAGTTCTTCTTTCTTATCTTTTATTAAGGCGATATCTTCAACATATCTTAGGTGGTTTAAGTATTGTCCGGTCACTTTGATGCCTATTTCTTCCCAATCTAAGTTTTTAAAAACATCTTCTAGGGCCTGCTTAAATACTTTACGGAATATTGTGTTACCCTGTCGGACATCTCTTCTTATGCGGACTGATTCCTTCGTGGATTTTGATTGATGTTGTTGCTTTGATATATATTGGCTAATAAATCTATTGTACCTGTGATCTATTCGGCTATTAATTAAAGATGCTTTTACTGCCCAGTGGTCAATGCTATCGAAAGCTTTTCAAAGGTTATAAACGCAATATATAGTGGAATGTTGTATTCGTTGGCAGGCTCTATTAGGATTTTCATAGTTAATACGTGGTCAACTGTACTGAAACCTTTTCTAAAAAAACCTTTTCTGAAGCCTGCTTGTTCTTTTGATTGATATCCGTCAAATTTTGTTGTTAGTCTATCTGTTAATCTTTTCGTGAAAAGCTTATAAATTATATTGAGGAGTGTTATAGGTCGATAGTTTTTTAGGTCTGCTCTATCGCCTTTCTTGTGTAGAATAATGGTTACTGATTCTTTCCAGTTGTTTAGGATTATTTTTTCTTTTAGTATTTTATGGAGGAGAATATGGAGGGTATTGAATACAGTTTTACCACCGTACTTTAGCATTTCTGCCGATACTCCGTCTGTTCCAGGTGATTGGTTATTTTTCATTTTCTTTAATGAACTCTTTATTTCCGCTTTGCTTATTTCGGGTTGTAGTTCTGACTTTATGTCATTTATTTTTGTTTGGACTTTCATTATGGTTTCTCGCGATGTTAAAAATTTTGTTTACTTTAATTAAAATACTATTCAAACCAGTGCAGTGGCGAATTTAGGCTTTCTGTTAGGGAGGGGTCAGGGTCTAGGAAGAAGCAAAAACCAAAATGATATTTTTTGGCATTTTTAAATCCGGTTCGAAACCTGGCGCGATAGGAAACATTTTTGAAAAATTAAGTAATAATTTTATAAATAATAAAAACTGAGGCGTTCTTAAATAAATTTTGTAAGAAATTGCGGGACCTCTGCATTAAATTTCACAAAATAAATATAAACTTGCATACAATTGCACATAAAAATCTAGATCTATTTTTCTACTGGATTTATATGATTTAAACTACGAATGACGTTCGTTTTATTTTTAGCCAGTAACTTTCGGAAATCAAATTTAAGAAGTTGCTTACAAAATGTTTAAAAAATAAATAAAATTCAGCTGCGCAGGATGCTAACTCTAATGGAGGATCGCAGAATTACTATTTTTGGTTTCATAAACGTTTTAGCAAAAAAATAAGTATATTTAGGATATCATGCAGCTTTATACATACAGGAAAGCGACTTTAAACGAAAAGCTGTTTCTAGCTTCATATTTTGGTTTTTGGAAAAAAACACAAACACTCAGTTACAAGAAGAAAAAAAAATTTTGGTTGTTTATCTGAAATAGGTTCTACTTACGACCCGTATAACTTTGTTGTTTAGTGGAGAGGACCCCACTTGTGGCACCTCATTCAAGAGCTTATAAAAAAATAAAAACAATGGTAGAATTTTTTTTGACATCGGCAAATATATTTTCAAAAAATTATTTTAATTTTTTTTTCAATGTGTTACCTTATTCAAACGTTTATCAAAAAAGGAAAACAACGGTATAAGTTTTTTTGCACATATAATTTTGTGGCTTTTGCTTTTTTGGAAATACAAACGAAAACCAATCAATAAGTTTATGACATTTTTATCTGCGTAGGGGACAGCGGGGCAAGGTGACGAACGGGGTAAGTTAAGGAACTCAATTTAACACAAAATTTATAAATGGCAACGAGTTTATTACTGTGCTCTTAGAACTCTTTAAAGTCAAAGTTTTATGGGTTAAAGATAGATGGAGCACGTAAGAATAATAATAGTACAGAGGCTCATAACCTATAATTCAATTGGTTGCTTATAAAAATTTATGTCGAAAAATAAGCTTTTGGGGAGAAATCTTAGGAAATAATAATATTTGTTAGTAACTAGGAGATTATTTATTATAATTTCACGTAAATTATCACCTTTGGTCGTTTTTGTTTTTATTTTTTCTTTTTACTAAAAAATTGTACCTTGGGGCAAGTTGGTGGGGGCAAATAAAGAAGAGCTTAAAAAAGAAACTTGGAAAAAAATAAAAAGGAAAATAAAAAGAAAACCCATTAAAAAGAAAGTTTTTAATGATTTTGACCAGGGTTCTAGGAACCATGGATGAAGCCTCCAGTAGCGGACTGGATTAAATGTGGAAGGTGATAGGGCTGGGGGCATAAGGCGTGCACCTCATATAAAAAGAGGGGGACGTTCATTTGTGACCTACGCGCCTAGTCGTCATCTTGCCCTAATAGGCTCATCAACTTACCCCTTACCTATTGGGGCAAGATGACGAACATGCATTTTTTAAGCTTTTTGTTGTGTAAATTTTTAAGGTTAAAATTTTTGTCTTCTAACAATTAAACGAAGTTTTTTAGTCAAAACCGAGTTTGGGTATTTTCTAGGAAGCTATAATCTTTAACGTCGTCATCTAGCCCCGCTCTCCTCTACCTATGTAAAAAACATTTTAGTTGTTATTCTTTGCTCATAAGCTATTAAATAAGATACCACAGATTTTACAAAATCATTTTTTTGAAATTATAATTTAAGCATTTGTCCGTTTTTTTTTTCTTGTTTTAACCTTTTGAATAAGATATGTACAGCGTGTCCCATTTTCGATGGGATTAAATGGGAAACTCGGTTATTATTAAAGATATTGATTTTCTGATTGCACCTTACCGTGCTCTTTTTTTATTCCCTTTAAAATGGTGTAATTAGATGTTTGCTATACCCCGTAGTATAGCTAATACAGGGAGTTTTTGAAAAAATTGCATTTTTTATAATTCCTTATATCTCGCTTATTTTACGAGATATTTTTATTCTGTAAAAACCTTTTTATGGCAACTTTCTTAAAGAAAAATAATGACGTCGTCAGTTTTTTAAAATATTATTTAGTTTTTGAGATATGATATTTATCATAAAAAAAATAAATATGGACCTGGATTTTTTTATTAATATTTTTTTTGGTTTCATGCTATTATAATCACAGAATAATAAAAATTTATTATTTTTTTGTTTTAAGGTTAAAAAAATATATTTATAATTTAAAAAAAAAATTTAGTCCGAACCTGGAAATTTCCAACATAAATATAAATTAAAAATTGCTAGTTGAACGATTTTTAGTTTAACTGTTGTGATACTTAGCAAATTGAAATGGTTTAATCTTTCATTTAAAAATTTATTTGAAACAAAGTCTACGACAAATCCAAAAAAAATAACGAATTACAAAAAATAATAACTAATGTTTGTTTAATGATATAAATGTTTAAACTGATTGCCATTATGTGTGAGACATTGTTGGCATTTTTCAGTAATTTTTCTTAACACATTTTGCATAAAAATATTTCTGCCGTTTAATAGCATTGGGATTTTGTTGCTTGAATAAAGCAGTCAAAGATATATTACATTTTTCAAAATCTGGGTATGGACGATTTCTAGCCATTTTAGAATAATTTTGAGTGATCTATTCACTAAAAATGACAAGTAAAATGACAATGTCAATTCCACGCTTTTGTTTTTCCATGTTGAAGTAAATTTTATGAGTTGCTGTGCTACCATCAAATAATTAGTATAATTTTAATTTTGTAACTTTTTAACGATTTTTACTTTATTTATAATATAACAGATAAACTAAAAATCTTCCAACTAGTGTGTCTTGCAATTTTTAATTTATATTTACGTTGGAAATTTTCAGGTTCGGACTAAAATTTTTTTAAACATATTAAATAGTTTTTAAAATCTTAAATCAAAAACTATTAAAGTTTTATCATTTTAAGATAATAATAGCATGAAACCAATCAAAATAGTAACAAAAAAATACCAGTTCCATATTTAATTTTTTATGATAAATACCATATCTCAAAAACTGAACAATATTTAAAAAAAAATGACAACGTTGGTTTTTACAGAATAAAAATATCTTGTAAAATAAGGGAGATACAAGGAATTAATAAGATTGCAACTTTTTCAAAAACTCCCTGTAGTAGCTAAACCACGGGGTATAGCAAAAATCTGATTACGCCAATTTAAGGGCTCAAAAAAGGTGCAATCAGAATATCGATATCTTTAATAATAACCGAGTTTCCCATTTAATCCCATCGAAAATGGGACACGCTGTACAGCCCTCTTTTTAATGTCATCCTAAAATTTACTTAAATCGTCTGAAAGGCCCAAAAAATCAGGGGGGTTTAAAAATTTCTAAAGAAAATCGTTTAATAAATTATAATATCTATTTTTAGTCATGCCATAAATCGTCGCCTTTCTCACGAAGGGACCTAACTAACAAAATTACGAAAATTAACTAAGAACTAACTGTTCTCATGCAACTCTTTGGTCTCACAAAGTGGCATATCTTCATTACAAATAGTTCAGCTTTGATTAATAAAATCACTTTTGGTTTAACTGCAAAAAAGGACCTACCACTTTTTCGTTTTTTAGCTCTCCTGACAAATTTACCAAATGATAGTTAGGTCCCTTAGTGAAAAAGGCGACGAAATGTAGAAAAAATAAGGTGAAATTAAAAAATTGGCCGAGTGTACTACAAGTAAGGTCTTCCTAAGGTCACTCATCCTAAAGCAAGCTTTTCAGGTAGCGAAGCCTGACTTTGATTTTCTATTGTTGGGTTATAATTTTTCACATGTTTTCCTCGGTTTCGCATTGGCGGCTCGTTATTATTTTGAAAATGTGATTTTAACACAGTCTAAAGATCTATTTAATAATGATACAGTTTAGTTTGCAGCATAAAATATATAGTTTAGGTACCTTCATACTATAATGCTAAACCGAGGAAAACATGTCAAAAATAATATCCAAAAAATAGAAAGCCTGACGTTGGCTTCGCTTCCTATAAGGCTTATATATTAGTCCTCTATAATCTAGCATTGTTTTGAGAGAAAGAAAGAGGCACCTTCCGTGGTTGGTAACTCATAAGCGTTGGAAAATAAAAATAAACGATTTTTAACTAAACATATACGGTGGGTGAAGGACGTGTTTTTTATGTTGCATGATAGTTGATGTCACTCACCGCTGATAACCTCAATTATTTTAGTGATACGCCTATGAACTTGACAAGAAAATATCATAACTAAAAAATGCGACTTTTAGTGGCTTTGATGTGTTTGTCGCGTCTCAGTTAACTTGTTTTTTTTTTCAAGAAAACAAATATTAATGCGCCAGAGCCAAAGTTTACACAATTATAATATGTTACTGCACTTTTTATTTGTTTAAACTTTGCCAGGGCTAAAGCCAGCGTTCCATTTAAAGTTGCAATGCGACAAACCCTGTATGATAATGGTATTTTAATTTTAAAACTCATTAGTAAATTCTTCTGTATTTTTAAGGTTTGTATCAAAGTAAAATAAATTTAACAAACCCTCCTAAAGTTACAAGTCGCATGCTAAAAAGCAATAAAACTATATCAAAGAATGTCAAAGATTCTTTTTACAAATTTCTTATTCTAAAGGTTTGTAATTACTGAATATTCATTAGCTACAAATTTAAATAATTTTTGATTAAATAAAAATATTTATTTTGCTATTTTGCCATTTAAAAATACGTATACAAGGGGGGGGGGGTACTGGTGGTAATTACCCCCCCAAGATTGGTAAAACGTAAGGATTTTTCACAGATAATATGTGGTCTTATTTAGCTACTATGTGTTGTTTGACTAAATTACCCCTCCCAAGATCAGGGCCTGGATACGCCACTGCTACCTTCAAATGAATAATCAGCTTATAACGTATATCAAAAAATAGTATAGTGATTGCAAAGTCAATTGAACAAAGATAAAAGCCGACCATCGGCCAAGCGCGGATTTGAGGGGGGGGGGGAACGGGGTAATTACTCCTTACAAAAAAAATGCACCTTTTCCTAATAAAATAAGGGAAAACAGTGGAATTACCCCCCTAGAAAAAAAAATTATATAACAAAAAAAAATTTCGTCGAATATTACCCCCCCCCCCTAGATTTTGACCCAGATCCGCGCTTGCCATCGGCGTATCCTTTATAGAAAGTGACATGGGCGGCGGTAGATATACTCATGAAAATTATTTCATTTAATTATGGTGTAAACTAAAGAAATAAAAATACTCTGCCAATATATGTGCCCCTAAGCTCACACTAGGTACTATAGTTATAGTGTACGTGTGAGCTAATATAACTAAAAACTGAAATATATTTTATTCAACTCCAGACTAAATTACCTTTTGTTTGATACCACACAAGCCATGTTTTGACTCAAACTCAAATTTTTGATATCTACCCCCACCCTTAAAAAAAACAAAAACTATAATGTATTTTGTTAAACTCCGGACTCAATTACCTTTCGTTTGATATCACACACGCCATATTTTCACTTAAACTCTATTTTTTTAAATATACCCCCACCCTTTTTTTAAATAAATTAAAATGTATTTTGTTTAACTCCAGACTCAATTACCTTTCGTTTGATATCACACACGCCATATTTTCACATAAACTCTAATTTTTGAAATATACCCCCACCCTTTTATTTGGTTTGTGTTTGGTGGATTTTGCTCATTTTTAAATCTAGATCCAAGACCCAGCCTAGGTACCAAATTTCATTAAAATCGGCCAAGCGGTTTTTGAGTTATGCGCGTTGTTCGTTACAGACAGACATACAGACAGACAGACAGACAGACGGCGCAACAAAAAAGTTTCAAAATTATCTAAAACGCCAAGATATATAGAAATTTTTGAAATCGGAGCAACTTTTTTTTTCTCGAAAAAATTAGGATCACCATAGCTCACACTACTATAGTATAGTATATGTGTGAGCTAATAGATAATAAAACTTACTATTCCTACACCTACAGAAACGACATTGATTTATATTACTGCCGACTAAAGAGGTCCCGAAAGCAATTAAAAGCGCATCTCAAAAATATCTGCCAATCAGTTGCCGTCCATCCACCTGGGCTCGGTCGGTCGGAAAACAAATACTTTGTAGTCGGACCGAAAAGAGCCGCGGCTCTTCTCTGTCGGTAGGGTTAAAATTATACCAGGAAGATTTTATATGAATTTTGATAACTTTTGAAGGGCAGAATCAAGCAAAATTTCATGAAATCGATAGAACCCCGTATTAGGAGGTTCGTCAATTGACTTTGCAAAGAGCATGCCACTGTTTAACGAATATATTTAAGAGAGTTCTAATATTTTTTACCTATGATAACTGTTTCAAGGGCGCACCCAGGGTGGCCTAATATTGTTTTATATAATTTTCACATATTTCATGAATAAAACCCAAAAATAGCATGAATCTAGGGGGAAGTAATTGTCGACAAAAAAAATATTTTACTTGTGCATCTATTTTTTTCTAGCCGGGTAGTTATCCATTAAGCCCTTTATTTATTAACTAAAAGTGGATATATTTTTTTCTATGGGAAAGAGGCGGGGTAATAAACACTGTACCCCCGCAAATCCACGCTAGGGAGGATCCAAAGGCGCTTCTCGGGGGAGGGGGGGGTGCACTTCAGGTGACATTCTTTGTTGGTGAAAAACGGCTACAAATTCAGGATAATTTATAAGTGGTTGTAATTTCGATGATAATAACACTAAACACTTTCATGCGCCGCAAGCAAAAATTTTGATTTTTTATTAGCAAAAACCTTACTTTTTACTCATTTTTTGTATATTCAAAAAATTCTCGGGGGGGGGGCAAGTGCCCCTAGTGCCCTTCCTCCCCCCCCCCCGGGATCCGCCACTGAATCCACGCTTGGGCCCCACTATATTGCAACACGGTATTTTTGTTGATAAACTGTATCGTTTTTTTTCGTCTTATGGGATTCCCTACCCTAAAATTAGCGAAATGACGTTTCGAAATCTTAACTTGGGGTGTGTTTTTTCTCATCACTATGGCCCCACCATAATGCAACACGGTGCTTTTGTTAATAAACTGTATAGTTTTTGAAATATGAATTTTCAACCTTTGGGCATTTTGGTCTTATGGGATTCCCTACCCTAAAATTCGCGAAATGACGTTTTTCCGAACCTTAACTTAGGGTGCGCTTCTTTCGCATCTCTATGGCTCAACCATACTGCAACTCGGTGCTTTTCTTGATAAACTGTATAGTTTTTGAAATATGAATTTTAAAACTTTGGCCATTTTGGTATTATGGGATTCCCTACCCTAAAATTCGCCAAATGACGTTTTTTCGAATCTTAACTCAAAGTGTAATTTTTTCATATTTCTATGGCCCCACCATATTGCAACTCGGTGCTTTTGTTGATAAACTGTATAGGTTTTGAAATATGAATTTTCAAAGTTTGGGCATTTTGGTCTTATGGGATTTCCTAACCTAAAATTCCCTAAATGACGTTTTTTCGAATCTTAACTCAGGGTGTCGTTTTTTCGTATCTCTATGGCCCCACCATACTGCAACTTGGTGCTTTTGTTGATAAACTGTATACTTTTTGAAATATGAATTTTCAACCTTTGGGCATTTTGGTCTTATGGGATGGGTTTTTTCGCATCTCTATAGCCTCACAATACTGCAACTCGGTGCTTTTGTTGATAAACTGTATAGTTTTTGAAATAAGAATGTTCACAGTTTGGCATTTTGGTCTTATGGGATTCCCTACCCTAAAATTCGCTAAATGACGTTTTTTCGAATGTTAACTCAGGGAGTGATTTTTTCGCATCCCTATGGTCCCACCATATTGCATCTCGGTGCTTTTGTTGATAAACTGTATAGGTTTTAAAATATGAATTTTCAAAGTTTGGCCATTTTGGTCTTATGGGATTCCCTACTCTAAAATTCGCTAAATGACGTTTTTCCGAATCTTAACTTACGGTGTGGTTATTTCGCATCTCTATGGCCCCACCATACTGCAACTCGGTGCTTTTGTTGATAAACTATATAGTTTTTGAAACATGAATTTTCAAAAAGTTTGGCCATTTTGGTCTTATGGGATTCCCTACCCTAAAATTCGCTAAATGACATTTTTGCAGTCTATCTATCTATCTATCTATCTATCTATTTAGCCTTCTTTGATCAATCTTTGGACATAGGCCTCCCTCAATATCTTCCAGTCTGTCGCGATGTTCATCCATCCAGCTCCCTTTAGCATCAACCTTTACTCCTACTACTTTTATTTTCCCAAGGTCTCTAGTTTACAATACATTTGTTCCATCGATCGTCTTTCTTTCTGATAATATTTCCATTTTAATTTTGCCACTTCTTTGACATCCCTCACTTTTGTTATACTTCTTATCCATTCTTTTTCTATCTCTTAGCTTTACAAGTAACATTTGTCTTTCCATTGATCTTTGGGCTTTTGTTACATTATCCATGTTTGATTTTGATTTTTTGATTTTGATGAAGCGTCCAGGTATGAGATCCATAGGTAAGTACAGGAAGGATACATTGGTTATACACTTTCGTTTTGAGGAAATTTTTTATTTTTTAATATGTGGCCTAATTTACCAAATGCTGCACAGGCCATTCTTACTCTTCTCTTGATTTCAACCGTTTGATTTTCTTTTATTAGTTTAACAATTTGTCCCAGATTCGTCCACTTGTTCTATTTTCTCTTGGTTTATTCTGACCGTGATATCTTGATCTGTGTTTGTTATGATTTTAGTTTTAGTGCATTTCATACTCAAGCCTATATTTTTAGCAGCTGTATCCAGTTCTTCCAGCATTAGCAGTATAAAGTGTTTTTTGTCCTTGGCAGAATGATTTTTTCTCACAATTAATAATCTGATTCACATTTACCCCATTAAGAATAAGCTTTTGTTGGTATTTCGTGCCAAATAGTCAGGTAGGTATAAGATGCGGACCTCCCGAAAATTCCTTAAAATGGAATCAATTTTTTTCCGTCACTTACAAGGTCTACACAATAATTTACCGGACCTCGCAAAAATGCAAATTTGGTGAATCTCAGCTCTGACAGACGGTTAAGGACACGGTTTTGAGATAATTTAAATAGGCTTCAGTGGCGTGCCTCACTAAAAATTTAAAAATAGGAGGACGAAAGAATGTGCAGTAACAACTTTTTTTTAACAGTGAAAAATTTATTTTTTCATTATTTTGGAAAACAAATAAAGGTGTTATTATTAAAAACAAATTAAAAAACTTTTGGGCCAAAAAATCTTTAATTGGTTTATGTAAAGTTGATATTTTTTAGTTTAAGAATAGAGGTTTATTAAGTACTTAATATATCTACCAAGAAAATATTCCTTTCGAGTATTTTCCATTATTTTCATTTTGAAATAATTGTTAAATTTGATAAAAATATATAAAAAATTATATCTAATTACGTCCTGTCAAAAAAACTACCATTTTCCAAGCCTAAAATTGCACAGTAAACAAAAAAAAACTGCGTAACTTTTTTTCAAGGGATTTAGTTTTAATAAACTTTATTCTCCCACGACATGATAATACATGGGACAAAAACTAAGCATTTAAAATTAAAAAGTCCTGTTATTACATATTGGGTACACCAAATAAATTCTTAGGCCCAATCTTATGTTCAACGTATTGTACAAGGCCTGGCAATATTAATAAGTTTTTGATGTCTTGATGGTTTTTTACGTATTTTATTATAGTATTTATCTTAGCATGTTTTAATTTTTGATGTTAACATTTTTAAAATGCTAAAACGGGGACAACCAGTATTTCTGCGAGTTGTCGTGTCTAGCTTTAGTTGCTTTCTTTTACTAAAATAATTTTAAATAAAAATATTTAAAAATGTTTAATGTATTCTAAAAACCCTTGCACAGCTGATTTAACAAAAAACTAAACGACTGTTTAAAGTTCTTTTTCCAAAATTTGAGCAGTGTGTTCTAGGCCACCATCAGCTTTATTAAATCCTCAGTATTTTAACACTATCAAATTCTCAATGACAAGTAAAAAAAATAATAACATTTATAAGACCAAAGAACTAAAAGCTAAAATTTTTCCCAAGTTGGAAAATGGTTGGTCCTTTCCAGCGATAGCCCAGCATTTTAACGTAAGCCGAACAAATTTTGTTCTATAAATGAAAGATAGATAAAATTACAATCACTTGAAAGAATATAAGGATGATCTGGCAGGCCAGAATTAAGTCAAGTTCGGGAAGATCAAGCACTTCTTCGAGTACTCTAAAATGACCTTTTTGAGAGAGCAAATAATGCAAGAATTTTGTCACAGTTTCCAGGCAGCTTAGCACTCATTTACCGTAGTATTTAACTATCAAACCTCAGGTGCCGAATTGCAGCAAAAAAGACCGAACTTACGTTTTAAATGTATTATTTAGCAAAGATAATAAAGATATTGAATTCAAAATTTAATTTAATTTAACAGAAACAAGCAAGTTGTTTCGAAAAACGACCCAAAATATATTGCGAGCTGGTTTTTATCAAGTTTTATTTTATTTATTTTATAAACATACAAAAAAAAATACACAGTCCTCTTATTGGACGTCCTCACACTACTGTAAAATGTAAATGTCAACCCGATATATACTGCTTAAAAGAATAAAAAAAAACAAGTTTTTCCAGTAGTATCAGATTTTTTTGAAATCAACTGTACATACTAAGCTATTTCAAGCAAGTTAACGAATTATCTTGAAGAAACATTTTTCGAGGTAAATTTTATAAGCCGTACATGTATTTTATAATAATGCACATACCATATCGAGTCTGTACTCGATTTTACAAGCGGTTTTTTTTTTCGAAAAAATCCTAACAAGTGCACAAACATATACGCATATCCACTGCTGATCTCTAGCTTGAAGGCCTTCTTCAGCTGAACGTCTTTTAGCCTAGCCCTACCACAAGGCGACGGTTATTCATGAAGTAAATTCCTCACAATCACAAAGGTCCGACAATTGTACAGGTGATTTCCTCACCAGAAATATTAAGGCGTATAAGTTATAAAGATGTTATTTATAACAATTCCAACTCTCCATTCATTGAATTTGACGGCTAAAATTGGCGATAAGCTTATCCAGGGGGAATTGACTAGAAACCTAACCTTAACCTACCTGTTCAAATACACCGTTGCTTGACGTTTTTTGACAATTTTTTTTTCCTGAACCGTGCATTGGATAAAAAGAGAATCCCCAAAATGCATTCTAAGTTACCTGCAGCAAATTAAGCCCACCTAAGAAAAAAATATTGTACGTTCCAAAGAAAAACGCAGAAATCAACCAACAAAAAAATCTTGATTAATTTAACTTAACTTTTGTAAATCAAACTAAAAGTACACTTGCAGTCTAAGAAACTTTTAATATTAAAAATGCTCCCATGAAAAAAAAATATTTATTTTTTAACAAACGAATTATTGACAATAATATTCTATTTAGCTTCCTTTGATCCATCTTTGGACATCAGCCTCCCTCAATATCTTGCCCTCTTCGTTGTCTTTCACCGGGTTCATGTATCTAATTGCCACATTTTGTTCAAATCGCCCTTCCATCTCACTTGGAGTCTTCTACTACTTCTTTTATTTTCCCAAGATTTCCAGTTGACAATATATTCGTTCCATCGATCGTCTTTCTGTCTGATAATAAGACCGATAATTTTTATTTTAATTTTGCTACCTCTCTACTGACAAATCTTACTTTTGTTTTATTTCTTATCCATTCTTTCCTTTTTCTATCTGTTAGTCTTTCCATTGATTTTTGGGCTTTTGTCACCTTATACATGTTTGATTTTGTAAGTGTCCAAGTCTCGGATCCATATGTGAGTACAGGAAGGATACATTGGTTACACACTTTCGCTTTGAGGTAATGAGGATATTTTTTATTTTTTAATATGTAGCTTAGTTTACCAAATGCTACCCAGGCAAATCTTCTTCTGATTTCAGCCGTTTGGTTTGGTTTTTTTGGTTTATTCTGATCGTAATATTTTCATCTGTGTTTGTCTTGATTTTAGTTTTAGTGTAGTTAATTCTCAAGCCTATATTTGAAGCTTCTGTATCCATTTCTTCCAGCATTTTTATCAGTTCTTCTTTCTTATCTATTCTTAAGGCGATATCGTCAGCATATAACTCAGGTGGTTGAAGTATTGTCCGTTTACTTTGACGCCTATGCCCCTATCTTCTAGGACCGTGTTAAGTAGTTTAGCGGATATTGTCTCTTGGCTGACACCATTTCTTAAGATGATTGGCTTGGTTGCTTCGTATTGAGTTGTTAATTAAAGAGGCTTTTACTGCCCCGTGCTCAATGCTATCGAAAGCTTTTTACAAGTCTCTAAACGCAATATATAGTGGAATGTTTTATTCGTTGGCTCTTTGTAGATTATTTGACCTTATTTCTGTTTATTTGTTTAAAGAATAACTCCTGATGTGCCTTCTGCGTTTTCCGATGCTTTGTTATGATTTTTATAAATTAATATTCCCTTTTTTCTTATTTTTTTAATATTTCATATATTTCCAATATTTCCAATGTTGACAAAAAATATGTCCGGAAATATTTCCGAAAATATATTTCTGGAAATTTTACAACACTAATTATCACCTATATGTAAATTTTAAAAGCCGGATATCTAAAAAACAGTAATTGAAAAAAACAAACCAAGGTTGATAAAACGAACGTAATGCGCAACGTACGTCTGTCAAATACTGGGAATGCGCACAATGCAATAACGAACGATACGTCGAGATACCTGTCGTAACTCATAACCCCTATTTTTTGACAAAATTTCATACGTACGACACTGCCTATGTCCAGCGCACTGGTGATCTTAAGTTAAAAGGCCCCCTTTAGCTGAAATCCTTTTAGCCAAGCACAAGGCGACGATTATTCGCACTAATTTGAAAAGGGTGTCTTGTTCATTTAAGTAGCCCATTTTACCTTTTATCTTGTGCAACAAATGAAGTTAAATGGACTCTCCTTTGAGCCAGTCGACTTGCAAAAAGAAAGAGGTGACCGTGAAGGGGCAAACTAGAAGAATAATTTGCATACCTTTAATTTTGAATGGTCGTTAGTTGTCCCTTTGAGTTCGTGAAAAAAAGGATGTTGTTGGGAACAGAAAAAAAACTGTTTTAGAACAGCTAGTGCGCAAAATTAATTTAATTTTGAATAAAGTTAATTTCTAATTTAATCTTAACCAAAAAATTAAGTAAGGTAACTGAGCCAAATATTGCGACCTTAAGGAATTTAATTTTTTCATTTCAACATTTTTAGCTAGAATAGGTAATTGATAATTTTGTGAAATCATTCTACTGTATATATGTTTTCTTAACAGGAAGGTATTTTTAATTTTAATATATTTTTTTTAGAGGGGTTTTAAAAGACATGGTCAAATGACAATATTTGGAACATCTGTCCCAAAGATTGCCAGGTAGTGGCAATATTAAAAACATGGCTATAAACACTAAAATAAAAAAAGATTGCATATTTATTTTTTATCAAATCATACAAAGAAATAAGAAATATTCTTTAAGAGAATAATACAAAAAAGGTAGATTCTTAAAAATAACTATCCAGTCTGGAGAAATAAATATTCCTTTGTCGGACTTGGTACGACACACACATTCTTCATCAACATATCTGAGACATAGAGATCACATCCTTATATCGATTTACCTATCCGTCTTGCAAAGGAAGCAGATCTACCTATGGATGGCAATATTAGGCACCCGGGAATCTATTGAAAACCTAACGATTTCAAGAAACGTCTTCATATTAAAGACAAAAACACATATGCCTTAGGACTTATGTATTTTTTTAACTATTTTATCTCAGTTAAAAATCGCCAACACGTAGAATTTTCAATAACGAGGTTAAAAAATCATCCATCGTTCTTATTCGGGTGTTTTGTGCCGACTGAACACTTTTCTATTGCGTTGGATTAGTTGATCTCAACACGTGGAATGATTTAGTACAAATATTGGTCACCAGATTATTGACGTCAGGGTTTTGGGTCGGTTGGCAATATTAGGAACATGGCAATAATTGGCTTACTTACCTTACCTAATTATATTTTTTTTAGGATTTAAAAGTAGTCTATAATCCAATTTTTTTGATACATCCTGTGGACTCTTTCCAATATCTATTGCAATTTTATCAATATTTTAGTTATATCTTACAAGATATATTTCTATTTAAAAAAAATTCTGACAACACTTTTAAGTTATAAGTATGGAGTAAAAACATTACTCACAATTTTTTGTTTTAAATATAAGGCTAATCGGTATTTTTAAAAAAATTATTCTTTATGATTAAAATAATATGGAGTTTTCGTTTTTTTTAATATCAAGTGACTCTAAAAAACTAAACTCTACGTTGACATAATAACAATATTACAATTTTTTCAAACAGGTTTTTTAAAAATATTTTTACAGAACCGAAATATCTTTCTATAAAATTAGAAAATCAAGAAATGTAATTTTTCAAGGTAGGTACATTGTCAATATTTTGACATCATAACGTTTTGTTAACTTCGTCAGTAAAAAATAGAAAATTGTGTAAAAAGCAAAAACATATTATTTTTATCTAGAAAGAAAATTATATGATTTAAAAACTAAAAAAACCAGTTAGAAGAAATCCGCAAATTTTCATCTTTATTAGGTAGGTATTAACTAAATATTTTATTTGTAGATTGTAGATTACACGTAGAATCGTATCACCTTCTTATTATAAACCCATATTTAAAATATTTTATTTTATCCAATCGGAAATATAGAACACGCTGTAACATCAAATTGACAATTTTTTAAATTACATTTATTTTTTAAAGCAATTATCTACATAGAATAGCAAATTGAAACTGGCGATCGAAAAATCTAAGCTTTTTAAAATTGCATACTAATTCCAGTAGCGCACCCAGGAATATGTCTTGGGGGGGCCCGAGGCCTCTTGGGGGGGGGGCGAAGCCTCATGTCGAATTTTAAGGCATTTTTTGTGTTTTTTTCTGAAATATGTCGAAAATATTTAAAAAAATCTAAGGCCCCCCCCCCCCTGGGTGCGCCCATGCTAATTCAGAAATTTATCACATATCCATAAATCCTCAGCTACCCCAGATACATTCCGAAAACTCATCATCATCTCCAATCATACCCGATCGCCGGATCAGGCAGCAAGTTAATTAAGGGGGCTACCGAAAAAACAGTAGACTCATACTACACTCCACTCAGCTGAGCATCAAACCTCTTAAACAATTCACAAATTATCAATTTGAATTTTTCAGCGCCGCCCTCGGCTTTCGAAGCCACGCCTGTGACTTGCGCTCGCATCGAACACGCGAAAGCCAGCTAGCTGGCCCCCACTTGTACAACCGTCTTTTTCTGGCTAAGGGAAATTCCGTATCGTTTTCTCTGTTTACGAAACTCTTGGGATCAAGTTTAGCCAACGCATGTTTACCAGTGGCGCCTTGAGTTGAAGCTCGCGAGTTGGATATTATTATCACATAAGAACTCATGTGATTTGGTCGCGCGACTTCACCTTCTGTACACTCTCGCGTAAGTCGTAAAATATCTTCAGTGACAGTTTTATGACCCTTAGGTAAATTTTATTACCTTACGCCACGCGCTAAGTGTCAAGTGTAATAAAAAAACTCTTTCCGTATGTTCCGAGTGCGAAATGAAAAACTAAACTAAACTGTGTTTAACTGGAGACTCAAAAATGAGTTCTTATCAATTCGTAAACTCTTTAGCTCAGTGTTATGGACAGCAAGGTCGTGCTGCTGATCAAACTCAGCAGGCTCCTGGTGGTGATTACTACAATCCAAATGCTGCTGCCTCAAATTATCCCCCGGCATGTTATTCTCCTCCTCAAGTAGCAGGACAATATCCTGCACATCCTTACGCGGCTCCAGCTCCTGGCCATGGTTTGCAAGCACTCGGGGACTACACTCAACTACAACCTCAGAGGATTCCTCAAGGAACCAATCCCGGTCATATGCACCATGCTAGTCCTGGGGCACAAAGTCCTGGTATGCTTAATCCTGCACCTAGTTGCAAATACGCGGACTCAACGTCTTCGACAGGAGTTGCTTCACCGCAGGATTTAACAACTACGTCAACTCCAACAAGAAGTACACCACCGTTAGCAGCTACGCAAACTTCAAACAATTCATCGGCAACAATAACGTCAAAATCTACTTCACTAACGTCACCGTTATCGGTTAGTACCTCACCAACGGTTAAAGGCAATTCGACAGTATCGCAAAATTTGTCGAGTCCAGCTTCAAGCACAAGCTCGACTTCTAGCAATGAAAAATCCAGTTCGAATAACAACAATTCGAAAGGAGGCAGTTCGGGAAACCCACCGCAGATTTATCCATGGATGAAGAGAGTACATCTTGGAACAAGTAAGTACCAGTAGTTTTGAAAGATAGATCGTTTAGATGTAGCTTTATGTTAATGTGTTACGATTTTATACCGCTGTTCTTACTTTAAAACCCAAATAAACAATAAGTTTTTAACCAAAAGCGTTTAAAAGAAGTAAGAAGTCGTCTAAATAAATATAGCGGACAAATTTGTTAGAACCTAGTGTTTTGGTTATTTCGTTTTTTGATTTAGTTCCAAATTTTGCATTCATCAATATAACAAATTGGCATTTTTATATTTTGCTGCATGCCCTTTTTTTAACCAAAAACTTTTATTCCTTCTTGCGTTGCTTTGTTTGGGAAGAAACGTAGGTAACAATTTTGATTACATCTAGTCCCGAAAACAATTATTAAATTATGTCCACACAAAACTCGAAAGAAAAATAACGAAAGAGTTAATTGTAGGGATGTATCTAAGTGAAGAAAATTTAATGGTTCTAAGTGTTGTTCGACTATAGAATCATTAATCAAAGTAAATGGTCTTTACTTACAAGCAAATTTGACAGCAAGAATCAGGTCGGGGTGTAAATTGAATTAGAGAGGACGGTGCTAAACAATTTGTTAATGAATTTTTACTGTCTTTGCATGTTAAAAGGCATTTATTAAAAAAAACAAATAAGGAAAAAATAGAAATGACCTGAAATCATTTAATATTAACTATAGGTTAAGCAACCAAATATTCAAACTTTGGAAGTCATAACACCTTTGGCAGTAATAAAACATTATTTGATCAGGAGTGTATTACCAAATAGGTTGCTTGTTATTTCTTAAATAATAACCCTTTTATAATCTGTTTCAATTAATATTTTCTTGTTGCATTTTATCCTGAATTTCGTCAGTTAAAACTTTTTTAGTAAAGGCGGATAAATTTTTAAAGGAGAAGAAACAAAAAGTCCTGCTTACTTCACAAATATTAAATATTTGTGAAGTAAGCAGGACTTTTCATTTCTTCTCCTTCAACAATGGTTCAAGGACTTCACCCTGGAGAAATCTACAATTCATTAAGGCGGATAAAGTCTTAAAGTCGGCCTTTAGAATTGATGATGCTTATCTAAGCATGATAGCGTAAAACAGAAATTTTTAATTCTGAATCAACAATTTCGGATTCTTCAATCACAAAAAAACGATTATTATAACAACCAAACAATATTATAACGAAGCCACTGGAGCTTTTGCTGGACTATCTAGGTTTTATACAGTTATACCTCAAAACAAGGCTACATGAGTTAACTTCATGGAAATAGGAATTTAATATCTTAACCTAACTGCTGAACAAGGATCTAATAACAAACATAAAAACCAAAAATTTTTTTTTTATAATTTAAACTGATCCTTTACTATATGTTCATTGTTCATGTTTTCATAATTGGAAAACCGAGCATACTTCTCTTATCTCCCTGGAGTGACATTAGAAAAATCAACTTCAAGATAGAACGCCGATATCGCTGGCATGTAAAATCCGGCCTGGGGTGCGTTGGTTATCAATTTTTAAACCGACACATACACCGGTTCTAGTCCCAGCGGCCAATCTTTCTTCTCTCAAACCGCAGCTTGATTTATAGAGATGGGCTGAGACTGGGAGCTACCCTTGGAACACTCCATAAACGACACATCTTTTTGATTTACGCGGTTTTAGTTGACTTAGCCACCATTAAGTTATCACAACATTACGAACAAGTGGTTATTTAGTGGCAATTTGTTTTATGCTTGGTTGGGAAGTTGTAAATGAATAATTATCATTTGTCTTAAGTAAGAACATTGTTAGAAGTTTAAATATATAAAGCTACAAATTCTATAAGCATTTTATTTGTCATTCTCTCTCTCTTACAAAAATAACTATATTTTCAAATTTTTTTTCTAGCATCGGGTTTGATTTTTATTTTATGGTACCGCTCAAACTTCAGACTTAATTAGGATGAGCAAACAATTTTTGTAAAATTTTTCCAGCGTTCTTGACTTATGTGTGTGGCACTTGCTCCACTGCAATCACCAGTGAGTGAATTGTAGCTTAATTTTGTATGCCTAGTCTTTTAAAAATGTTAGCTATCAGTTTGGTCAGACTCTTTTCACATTTTCTGAATCAAACCTCCATCAAACAACGATCAAACTGAGGATTATCAAAAGTGTTCTGACGTAAACGTGCAATAGCAGAACATTTGCACAGTACATGTCTGACTGTTTCTTCATTCTTCATACAGAATCTACCTTCGGTCCCTTCTGTTAGTCCCATTCTGTGCATGAGTAATCCTAGTCGACAGTGTCCCGCAAAAAGTCCAGTCACTATATGGATCTCCTGTCTGGTCAGTCCAATGATGTTCCTGACTCTTTTTCCAAGTCTTTAGAGTAAGCCAGTTCTGGTACATTTATCCAGTATTGTTGAAGCTATTATCCACCCATTTTCATATGTTTAATTTAGTAGTATTGAATTCTATCCCCGGGACTATTCCATAGGTATACCTACTCTACAAAGAGCAAAACTAAATATTCTTCTCTTCTGAATAAACTAATTTTATGAACACTTTTTTAGAAATGTTTGATGAACCATAAGATATCTAAATAAATCAATAACTTTATGTAACAAACTAGTTTAAAATGTATAGTCAATATTACAAAAAAATCCTTTTAAAATTAAATAGTTATAAATCATTACAACAACATTATACAGGTCTATAACTCTACATGGTTATACAGTATTGAAAATAAACAATACATTTGATTTGATTTTTGCGAAGAAATTAACAACCATTAGAGAGCCAAGTTCTAACATGTTTGCTAAATAATCCTTTAAACAGAATATTACTAATAAAAATTTGAAAAAATGCGAGAATAAATTATGACTTAGTGAAAATTAATAAACCTGATAAACTTATAAGCTTAGCAGATGATCCATATATTATTGTGCAGCAATATGAAACAAATAAGTACATATAAAAAATCTAAGAAACACATATACAAAGTGTAAAGTGTGCATCTTCTATCAGGACAACAAGGCTCAAAAATATTGGGAAGCAAATAGAACTTGAAATAAAACTATTAAATAGTAAAATTGGAGATAAGGAAATATACGGATAAAATGATTTTTAAAGAACAAACTTAATTTCTATCTATCTATTTAGCAGTGGCGGCTCGTGAAGTATAAGAATGGGTGTGCGCTAAAAGTGAGTCAAAATAAATTTAAAATAAATAAAGTTAAAAAAATTTGCATATTTATTTGTAGCCAAATAAAAGAACTTATGGTGCCCACTAGGTTATAAGATTGTCAAAGTAAAAAAAGCAGGTCTCCAATAAATAAAAATATGCCTACACAAAAAAAAATTACCTACAGTATACATACATATTAGTTTTTAGCTAACGATGGATAACATTAATTCAATGTACAAAACCGTTTTATCTTAGCTTTTGATTCAAATACCATTTCATAATGTAATGTTCGTATACGTTGATTCAAATTCATGCTTTTTAATTTTTGCCTGTAGATGATTTAAGTCAGTTACCCCTATGCGGCTCCAGCTTTTATCCATGCTGGCATTGAAAAATAATAAGCATGGAAAACAAAATAACGAGTTTGTAACATCACATCCACAAATCCAGTTGTTTTTTTGGTAAATATCTTTTAAAATTCCTGCCTTCTTTTCTTTTAGAGCAAGTTTGCGATAATTCTAGTTCTGGAGTCGGCCTTCCTAATCTTTTAATTTCAATTTTTTGATTTAAATTAAAGGAGGAAAAGCTTGCTATAATGTTTTGTACACAATTAAGTCTTGAATTACTTCCAGGATTACCCAAACCCGAACTTATAACTGCCTCAGACATATTCGACACTTGTAGATAATAATTAACCCAAAAATTACAAACAAGAAGCCGAAAACAGCATAAAATTCACTTAAAAACTGCGTAAATAAATTTTAATTACGCCCAATACACGCATAGTAACGATAATATAAACAGTAATCAGCTGAGAACTATAAAAAAACGATGCAAGTGTGTATTGATTTAGCGCACCACCTCGCCCTTTTCTCGGCCGATATTTCGAGCATTTCCGATCCAATTGCGTGGCAAAAATTAGAATAAAGAGGAACGCCGAATCCACGCGTACCTCCAGATTCAAGCCCACCCTCTCATATCTCTAGATTTAAGCGAGGCGAGGCGATCGAAGGCCACCGTATGCGGCAGCAAGCGTCAAGTCGAAAAGATATTAATTACTTCCGGTAATGGCCGATAGATGCCACTAGCGGGATTGGGATCATTAAAACATAAATAAAAAACAACAGTAATTATTCATTAATAGTTTGTATTTATTTTTTTCTTGTTTTTGCTGGGGGTGAGCGCGCACCAGCGCTCCTATGGACGAGCCGCCCCTTCTATTTAGCTTTCTTCAATCCATCTCTGACATAGGCCTCCCCCAATCAGTATCAGTATCTGTAATTGGCAATTAAGCTGTTGATACTTTTAATAAATAAATAAATATCTTCCACTCTTCTTTGTCTGTCGCCGTGTTCATCCATCTAGTTCGTCTCTCTCTCTTTTTTTAGTGTAATTAATTGTCCCAGGTCTATTTTCTTTTGGTTTATTCTGATCGTAATATTTTCCTTTATCTCAAGCCTATGCTTTTAGCTGCTGTATCCAGTTCTTCCAGCATTTTTATCAGTTCTTCTTTCTTGTCTGTTATTAAGGCGATATCATCAGCATATCTTATGTGGTTTAAGTATTGTTGGCTTACTTTGATGCCTATTTCTTAACTAAATAGTTTAGGGGATATTGTGTCACCTTGGCTGACACCTCTTCTTATGAGGATTGACTTGGTTCCTTCGTGGATTCTGATTGATGTTGTTGCTTCGCTATATCTGTGATCTATTCGACTATTAATTAAAGATGCTTTTACTGCCCAGTGCTCAATGCTATCGAAAGCTTTTTAAAGTCTCTAAACGCAATATATAGTGGAATGTTATATTTGTTAGCTCGTTCTATTAGAATTTTTATGGTTAATGTACTGAAAAGTTTTCTGAAGCCTGCTTGTTTTTTGATTGATATCCGTCAAATTTTGTTGTTAGTCTATCTGTTAATATTTTCGTGAAAAGCTTATAAATTACATTGAGGAGTGTTATAGGTCAATAGTTTTTTAGGTCTGCTCTATCGCCTTTCTTGTATAGAATAATGGTTATGGATTATTTTATTTTAGTATTTTATTCAGGAGAATATGGAGGGTATTAACTACAGCTTTACCACCGTACTTTACCATTTCTGCCGTAAGTCCGTCTTTTCCTAATTTCTATTGCACTTTAATTTCTTTGGACCTAATATAATACCAATAATACAGTTAAACCATAACATAAAACTTCGCTAAATCAACAAACAATTAATATTTAAAACCCTAGCAATTAACAATCTATATTATAACTATAATAATACTTTTAAAACCTAGCAATTACTCTTTAGTTTTGCATATTGGCAACCATAATTGAGGATATATTATATTTATTTTTAGCACTAGCATTAATTAGGCTTAAAACACTTTAGTTAAATGGATCGCCGACACATTAAAGGAGGTATGGAGCAGGTTATTAGTTCCATATTATCGAGGAAATTTGCATAAACCCGTAGATTGGAAAATAATTTTGCAAATTAAAAGGTGAACAGTTTGCCTTCTAGCAACTTAAAGTGAACTGCTGCACGATTTATTATCAAGTTGAGAAGCAAAGCTAATTAATTTAAATTAGATTAAAATTACTTAAGAAGTTGCAAAATATAATAAATATTTGAATAAACAACAATGTTGGCTATTAAAAGAAAACCAAAAATGTTCACAAAACTATTCCTCAGAAAAGGATCATGGCACACCATAAAGGGGGAATTTCAACACTATCAGATTTGCTTTAAATTTTAGTGTGTTCTAGGTCTAGCAGTGGCGCACCCAGGAATATGTCTTGGGGGGCCCGAGGCCTCTTGGGGGGGGGGTGGCTCAAAGCCTCACAATGTCGAATTTTGAGCTATTTTAAATATGTAAAAAAATCTAAGGCTTGGGGGGGACCCGGGCCCCCGCAACCCCCCCCCCCCCTTGGGTGCGCCCATGGGTCTAGTAAAATGCTTAAAAAAACTTGGTTAGAATTTGGCAGTGGCGTCTCAAAGTTAGGGTTAAATAATTTGAAATATTAACGTTTTTATTGCTTTTGTCCACAAAACAACTAGTCAGTAGTATTACGAAAGTAATTCAAGATGCCAAAGAAACCGAGCACATATTTTTCAGGTATATATTTCAGTGACGTTCTAGTAGAAATAATAAAAATAAGGTAAAATCTGTTGAAAAAATAAATTTGTGATGTATGTAATATAAAACTCTTGCGCTGGATCTCAGTGACCTTAGTAGTAAAATATCTTTATAACCTTACATATTCCATGTAATTCATCTTCCTCCTTAATATAGTGGTTTCTCAATGTAAGGGATAAATAATTTAAAATATTTAGGTATTTATTGTTCTTGTCTATCAAACAAGTTTTTAGTTGCATTATTAAACTAACACAAAATATCAAATAAATCAAAGAATTATATAGTTGAGTTATACATTCTAGTGGTATTCTAGTAGAAAAAAATATTAAAATTATGGCAAAAATCTGTTAAAAAAATTAACCGATTTTACCATATTTTTATTATTTCTACAAAAACGTCACTGGAATATATACCTCAAAATTGGAATATATACCTCAAAAATATGTGTATGCTTTCTTTCACATCTTGTATTAGTTTTACAATCCTACTAACAAGTTGTTTTGAAGATAAAAACAATAAAAACCTTTAAAAAATATATTTGTTATTTCCCTAGATCTACAACATAATAAAAACTAAAGAAAATTTGATGCTTTTAAAATTACCCCCTTATGATGTACATGCTCCTTTAAGAGGGAAGATTTAAAACATTGAAGATAAATAAATGATGCAAACTGTAATTTTTTTACGGGGTTTTAAGTATTTCGACGTTCGATTTTCAAGAGATAGAGATAGAGGTAAAAACCGCATCCTAATATAGCAAGTCTGAATTTTGGGAGGGCCAAAAAAATCTTTATTTGTGAAATTGTCATTTTTGTTTAAATATATTTTTTAGAGCTTTTTTTGAGATATTACTCAAGGTTGGTATTTTTCTTATAGAATGACTTTTAATTCGATTTTTTGAATTACATTAAAATTGCCTTTAAAATGATATATTACATTCAATATTTATTGATTTTTTTTTGTATCTTGTATTTTTTTTAATTACCTCTATTTTTAATTACTTTTTTATTTGGTCATTTTTAAATACCGAGTGAAAATATTAAAATATAAAATTAAATCAAACAATACAAAAACATACAAAAAGTAGTAAGAAATAAACGGACCCAATAGGAAATTAAAGTTGTATGTCCATCTCAAAAACTAAAAGTGAGAAATTCAAATTTACTGTTGGATGCTTTATTAAAAATCTATAAAAAATAAATTTATACCAAAATAAAATTTCCAAAAATAAAAAATGTATATGCTCCTTCCCAAAATGCAGAGTTTTCACAAAAACCTCCTGTTGCTTGTTTTTACCGGTAAGCTTCTCTTAAAAATTCGAGCCTGGTAAGCGAGGGTCAGATTTTTTCTCTTCCCCAAAAACAACTGAAAGTCCCGAAAAATGTATGTATTCCGGAAAAAAAAAGAAAACTTAAACTGTAACTAGTATGGAAAAAGCAAAATTATTCGAGAAGATGGTCTAAAAACAGATAACATAAGAAGTGAATATTAAAGCTAGCAAAATAGTATTCTCCTCATGCAGAGGTCACGAAAGTTAAACATAAAGCAGAGCCTGAGGTCAAACAAGATAAAAACAAAATGCAAGAAGATAAAGAAACAAGAACAAAAATCCTATCCGCCCCTGCAAATCGTATAAGTCTCGCTACCAAAGCGAACATGATTGCAGAACAATAACACCGGGAAAAACGAAAACAAAAACTAAAATCGCAATAAGGCAAAAACCATAGTCGAGAAAATAAAGAGATAAAAGCATTGGGGAAGGCAAAAAGGATGAGAGATAAAGGCAAAAGAAAAGTGTTGTTGCCCAGTTAAGGCATGAAACATAATAATTATTGGGGCTGGGCGAAGGCTCGAAAATGATGATATTGTTATCTGAATAAAGATATAAGCTGAAAATTCATTTATTATTGTTTCAGATATACAAAGACCTTTATTTAGGTGTCTTGTAGAGTTGTTAAAACGTTTTTTGCATTGCGTCAACTGATATAAACAGCGTCTGTAATTTCTAATTAAAATAGTGTTTAAGACATGATTTGAACAAGAAATTAATAATGACAACCTTGTTTTTCATCAATTAACTTCTCAATTTTTCGCTGCAGCGAAAAGTTTCGAACCTAGAAAAGATGAAAGATGAAAGAATGAAGATCTTACCGGCAAACAGATTGCTACTGAGAAAGATATCGGATCAGCCAAAGTAGATAATGATGGAAAGATAACTGAGAACTAATAGCAGAGCATTTTACTGCAAAATGGACCTTCTTGTTTCAGTCATGAGGATAAACAATCCAAAATACCGTTTAGTTTATAAATCATCGCTGCCCAACGCTAAAATATAGCCTACGATTCCTACAAATCCGCTCTAGATGAAGACACAATCATCGGTTCGTGTTATCACGATAGTCGCCAAAACAAAAGTCTTCCAGTCAAATAGATTGCTAATGAAAAAAGTATCGCGTCAGCCAAAGCTGTTGATAATGATAGAAAGATAATTGAGTACTGTTTTACTGCAAACTGGACGTTCCTGTTTCAGCCATGAAGATGAACAACCCAAAATACAGCTTAGTTTAAAAACCATCGCTGCCAAACACAAAAATATACCCTACTCTTGCTCAAAATCCATTCTAGATGAAGACACAATCATCGGTTGCGGTTATCATGATAGTCGCCAAAACAGAAGCAATGGATGGAACCATGAAAACATGAAGGAGAATGTCTTACAGGCAAAAAGATTGCTATTGGAAAAAAATATCGCGTCAGTAGTAGCTATTGATAATGACAAAAAGATAATTGATAACTGATACAGTGAGCTTTATTGCAAAATGGACGTTCCTGTATCAGCCATGAAGATGAAAAATCCAAAATACCGTTTACTTTATAAACCGCTGCTACC
Source organism: Aspidapion aeneum (assembly GCA_963576565.1). Lineage (NCBI taxonomy): Eukaryota > Metazoa > Arthropoda > Insecta > Coleoptera > Brentidae > Aspidapion > Aspidapion aeneum. The sequence continues at coordinate 118,960,538 of OY755040.1, forward strand.
AAACGTTAAAATATAGCCTAAGCTTCCTAAAAACCCATTCTAGATAAAGACATAATCATCGGTTTGTGTTACATGATAGTCGCCAAAACACAAGCAATAGATGAAACTATGAAAAGATGAAAGAAAATATCTTAAAGGCAAAGAGATTGCTATTGGAAAAAATATCGTGTCAGCCAAAGTAGCTGTTGATAATGACAAAAAGATGACTGAGAACTAATAGTGAGTTTTATTGCAAACTGGATATTCCTGTTTCAGCCATGAAGATGAACAGCCCAAAATACTGTTTAGTTTAAAAACCATCGCTGCCAAACGCGAAAATATAGCCTAGGCTTCCTAAAAACCCCTTCTAGATTAAAAAACATTCATCGGTTGGTGTTATCATGATAGTGCCCAAAACAAAGCAATAGATGGAACCATGAAAAGATGAAGGAGAATGTCTTACAGGCAAAGAGATTGCTAATGGACAAAATATCGTATCGACCAGAGTAGCTGTTGATAATGACAGAAAGATAACTGAGAACTAATACAGTGAGTTTTATAGCAAAATAAATATTTCTGTTTCAGCCATGAAGATGAGTAACCCAAAATACCGTTTAGTTTAATAAACATTGCTGCCTACGCTTCCTAAAAACCCGTTCTAGATAAAGACACAATCATCGGTTGGGCTATCATGATAGTCGCCAAAACAAAAGCAGAAGATGGAATCACAAAAAGATGAAGGACAATGTCTTACAGGCATAAAGATTGCTAATGGAAATAATATCGCGTCATCCAAAGTAGCTATTGATATTGATAGAAAGATATCAACTGGGAACTAATACAGTGAGTTTTACTGGAAGCTGGACATTCCTGTGTCAGTCATGAAGATGAACAACCTAAAATACCGTTTAGTTTAGAAACCATCGCTAACAAACGTGAAAATATAGCTTAGTTCCGAAGATAGAATCATTGGTTGGTGTTATTATGATATTCGCCAAAACAAAGGGAATAGATGGAACCATGACAATATGAAGGAATGTCTTAGAGGCAAAGAGATTGCTAATGGGAAACATAACGCGTCAAGCAAAGTATCTAATGATAATGATGAAAAGATAACTGAGAACTAATACAGTGATTTTTACTGCAAACTAGACATTCCTGTTTCAGCCATGAAGATGAACAACCCAAAATACTGTTTAGTTGAAAAACCATCGCTGCCAAACGCGAAAATATAGCCTACGCTTCCTAAAAACCCGTTCTAGATGAAGACACAATCATCGGTTGGTGTTGGTAAACACATGGGCGGGATCGGCTCGATCGACTCCATGTTAATTAAGATGCTTAAATGTAAATTTCCTCTCCTTGAGGTCTTGTATACGTAACGACGTAACATACAAATCAAAATGTTTTGCTGCAAGAGTACTTTGCCAAAAGATTGCTGTAAATAAAATCTATATGCTTGTGACGGATTTATTTTTACAAACAAAACTTTTTGTCTGTAGAAAGATTGTTGCACTAGAAGGATATTATTATCAAGTGTTATGTGCCGAGGCTGCACAGCTTTTATGAAATCCGTTATTTCAAAAACAAAATCATGTAATTCATTATATTCTTCCACCGTATCATGGGTAATGGGCATTTTGAATACTTAAAAAATTAAATCCATTTTTGTATGGGTAAATATAGTTTTTTTTCCCACTAGATTCTAGGCTTTTCTTTCTTCTACAAATATTTCTCTATTTTGTTACTTCTGTATCTGTCTCTAAATGGAATTTGACTTTCTCCTCCTGTTTGTTTTTTTATTGACCCAGATTTTTCTTTCTTTTTTCGCATAGAAGTATTTTATCTTGTATGTATTTTAATACACAATATTTATAAAAACTTGAAAAATTTGTAACCTATTAGAGTTTTCAAATTAGTTTGAAAACATAAATAGTAGCAGAAACGGCACTGAACTCTATCTAGTGTTGACCAGAGGTCAATAAGGGAGACTATCAGCAGCCTTTCTTTACACCAAACGAATTTGTCTGTTGATCAGGAAAAGAAAATAAGTGAATCTCCTGCTAAAGGCAGTCACAGGACACTATGTAGTCCATAGAGACTATGCAACTATTCTAAAAATAAAAGAGGACAGGACATACCCCAATTTCAAAGAGGAGAACAAAACATCGTTTTATTTCCTTACACGGTGTTAATGACATAACGAAGAAAGAATACTCGGTGGATTTGAAATTAGAGGACCTAAAGTCTTTCAAGTTGTCCGATTCATTAACCGCACGGGAAGGTTCGACTAGATATAGGACAGTATAGGGGTGCTTTAGAGGTAATAAAAAAGGCCCGCGTCGAAGCCCACTTGTCAGGCCTAAAGGCCCTTTATTCATACTACTATCTACTATTACATCAGCTTGCCTGAAGATTCGGTCGTACATTTTATGTTAATTCAAGACTTTGTCTTTATGCCAATTTTGTGGTAAATAATTTTCCATAATCAATAGGCATTATCGTAAATAATTGGGCATTTATCGATTGCGAACTTCGTCATCGAGTCGATGATCTTGCTGAAGATGTCGAGGTTAAAGACCCAAATATTGATGCAGACTTTAAAGAAGATGGCCTACACATTTAAACTCTGGTACTACTAACAAACTAGAACCCAAAATTCTTTTTACCTGGGCTTACGACTCAATGAAACCAGTGGCGCACCCAGGAATGTGTCTTGGGGGGGGGGGCCCGACAGCTACAAAGGGCGCCCTCACAAAACTTGCGACCAAAAAACAAAAACAAAAAAAAAAAAAGGTCATGTTTTTTCGCAACTACGCCACTGCTTGGGGTTGGGGGGGGGCGAAGCCTCCTGAGGTCAAATTTTAAGGTATTTTTCGTGTTTTATCATCAAATATGTAGAAAATATATTAAAAAATCTAAGGCTTGGGGGGGGGGGGGGCCATGACGAAACAAAACTGGAGTTTAGATTTCTAGTAAATTGTTGTTATTTAATAACAATCAACCAAAACTAAGAGATAAAAAACATTGTTAACAAAGAAGAGCTTCTAAAAGCTAAAAATGTAAAACTAACCATGAATGTATTGTTTACTTGGACTTTCAATCCATTAATCAATCCTATAAATATGCGCGGAACGGAAAAAATGTGTAGATAAGCCAGAGATATGAGCAGAAAAAATTATCGCTTTTACTAAAGACGTCTAGAGGTGAGGCGCTCCCTTTGAAACCTGGGTTAATTAATTAATTATTTTTTTTAATTTAGAATAAAAAATGCATACGTCTAAGTCGTACACTAAGTTTGAGCTAAAAGATATATTTCTGTATCTCAGAACCAGATATATTCATATACAGGGTGTCTCTAAAAAGGTCTGTACAAAATCTTAGCACATATTCCTAAGAATAAGTCGATTTAAAGCAACTTACCTTAGTCCGAAATTCCTCCATTTCAGAGATACAGGGTGGTAAATTTAAAAATTGAAAATCGATTGTCTTAAAATTTAAGAACATTTCTCATCGCATTACTTTAAAAATTAGTACTCGGAGATTTTTTCAGATGCGAAACCTAAATATGGATACCTTTTCACTGTGGCCGTTAGAGGGCGCTTCACAATTTCTTTTTATAGTTTAAAATGACTATAACTTTTTTCTCAGTGTAACTTTTAACCATAAAGGTACTCTTGTTAACATGCGCTAAAGTAAGTCGTTTTCGAGATATTTCCGTTTTTAATGTTCGATGCCGTAACGGAATATTGAAATTATTTTGAATTACTATTTCACTAGAGTGTTTTACACTGGCAAAATGTCATAGCAAAGGCTAGTTTTCTACTGACTAATGTTCTCAAAGCTTTATTCAAGTTTGTTGCTTTTCGGCAATTTCGCTTATGAAATTTTTGATAATTTTTAAATTCACCACCCTCTATTTCTGAAACGGAGCAATTTTGCCCATGTGCTAAGATTTTGCAAAGACCTTTTAGAGACATTCTGTATATTTAGATATATTTAGCCAGAAAAAACCGGACATTTTTTCAATATAACTTTTAAACTATACGATCGATTTTAGTGGGACAAACTGAACAAGAAAAAGAATCAATTCTCACCACAATTTATTTTATTTCACTAAGACCGGTTCAGTAATAATAAGTTTATAAGGAAATTAATGCAGACAGGATTAGCAATGCAATCGTATAATCTGTAAAACAATGGTTGAAACAAAAATAGATTTTTTGAGAACCACCATACAGATTTTACTAATTTGTACCTCGTTGTGTGGGGAAAAGGTAGTGATTTTCTGCTAATAAAAAAAACTGAAGCATTTTCGAAACATAAGAATAAAAACGCCATTTTGAAAAATCAATATAATTCTGTCCGCCATCTTAAATTTTAAGATGGCGGTTAACTTTGGTTATGATCTTTAAAAAGCAATCAATTCTCATTAGGATGTTTTTTATTTCATTAAAATCGGTTTAGTAGTAATGAACTTATAAGGAAATAAATGCAGAGAAGATTGGCAAGGCAATCGTATAATATGCAAAATAATGGTTAAAACAAAAATATATTTTTTTTGGAACCACTAAACCAGTTTTGCTCACTCATATATTTATGTGCGTTGCAAGAACGCAACTTTTTTATTAACGTAAAAAAATAACTAAAGCATGTTCGCAACACAAGAATAAACGAGTATCTTTGAAGGGTACATTTTAATTTCATCCGCCATCTTGGATTTTGAGATGGTGAACAAAGAAATATATTTAATTAAAACTCGGCCAAGTTCAGTTTATCCCAATAAAATCAATTGTATAGTTCAAAAGTTATAGAGAAAAGAAAATTTTCCGGTTTGTTTTTGCCCACCCAGTATATATTTTTGCCGAAAATTATATTTTTTAATTTGGTACTTGCTGCGCTTACTTAAGTGAATTAATAATTAAATTGAAACTAAGATAAACATGTTTTAAACCTAATTATCTCAAAACTTAATTTTCGAACATAACATAGTCTGGCTCTGAGATATAGATTTACAAAAATTATACTAGTTAAACAGGCATGGATTAGGCAATGTTGTCCAGACGTACTGATAGTAACACATGTGAACTACTTATTGGAATCAAAACCTATTGGAATCAAACCCTTTTCAAAAGCAAAACCTTAGGCTTTGGTAAAAATTCATCATCCGCGACCAAAGTATTCTACTTAAACAATAAAATAAAACCCCCAAATCTCGCTATAAATCAAAACGAAAGGCATTTCAAATTGATATGGGGTGAAAATTTCATTGCGCTATCTTCACGTCGTAAAGAACCGTGAAAACTGGCTGGCCCGTTTTAAATTGCCTTACAACAATAGGAAGATGGCTTGTTTGAGTGTATAAAAACTGCATCAAAGGATATCAAAGTGATCTATGGGATGGGTTTGGCAAATACCAAAGGCATACCAAGCAAAATTTGATTTATCTAGTACATTAGTTGGTTTAATCTAGGCTATGTTTGATAATGAGTGGCATAACCAGGATGCGACGGTGCCAGCGGCGGCGCCCAGGCGCAGGGCACAAGCCTAGAGGATTGCATGTTGGGAGTATAGTAAATAAAATTAATGATAAATCTGTAAAAATCAAAATAAATATGTATATTATATATATTTAACTAAATCGGTAAACTACTACATTTGTATAGGCACACGTATCTGTATAATACATATACATAATACTCCAATACTCACGGTAACTTTTATTTCGTGAAGCACACATTACGAAATAGCAATATCACAGCACATATTAAGTAACCATAAGTTTGTCTTTCTCGCGGACACACGTGCGGAACTTGTATAGGATAGACTTATGCAGTTTTCCTGTATGTGTGTATATATTTATTTCATAATGTTTGCTTCAAAGTCCACTCATTGTGTAAATGGGTAATCGGGAGTATTGGATTATTATGTATAGGGTTTCCTTGTTTGTTACAAATACCAATAACAAATGTATAATTATAACAGAAACATTTCATGTAAAAAAGCCAAGTAGGCGAGTGTGGTATTCCGTAAAAAGAATTTAAATAACAGTAAAGCCAAGTTCTCCGATACAAATTTCAAAATGAATGGTTCCTACTAGTTTGGAAATGTTTTTCTAAACTTTGCTATTACAACCAAACTTCTTTATGTTCAATTTAGCACTGTGCCTAAAAGTCATTTGCAGCCGTAATAACCAACTTTAGAAAATCATTTTCAAACTAGTAGGAACCTTTTATTTTGAAATTTGTATTGGAGAACTTGGCTTTACTTTTATCTCCATTATTTTTACGGAATACCATGTTCGCGTACTTGGCTTTTTTGCATGAAAAGTTTTTGTTATGATTTCATTCTTTTTGAAAGGATTTGGATAATATTTAAGTTTTAAAGTAGTCAAAGACGTGGAATATTGTTCAAAACTTTTGCAATGCCTTAAAAAAGGTTTTTTAATTTACTTTACCTTTATAGGGGAGGGAAGCAAATTAAAATCTTGGGGGTTTTTAATTTTTTAAAAATAGTTTTATCATATTTCCTATCAGTCTGCCTAAGCTCAGCGTTCTAGCGTTTCTGGAAATGGCAATGTTACTTTTACATAATTTACACTTATAGGGGAGGGGAGTTAATTAGAATTTTGGGGTTTATTTTTTCCAAGGGTTTGGTCATAATTTCTATGAGTCTGCCAAATTTCAGCTTTGTAGCATGTCTAAAAGTACAGTAGAATTTTGATGATCTATACATGATGTTTTTTGAAATTTCGTAACTACTTTACTACCTTATGGAAGTCCATGAAACTTGGAGAGGTTCTTAACTCTATGAAGATCTACGATTGCGAAAAGTTTGAATTTCGTAGCTTATTTCGAAGTAGAGTTTTAGATAGGTCATAGGTCAAATATGGGCTAAAATGTTTCAAGTTTCCACTCTAACAAGAAGAATAGTCAGAGTTTCTGCTGCTGGACCATTTCTTTTACCTGTTTAGTTTCTAATATAATTAGGTATCTACAAACTACCAAACAAATCAATTGTAATGTTGTTTGGAATTAAAAGATCTACCGATAACGTTCTTAGCTTTGCAGTTGTTGTAAATAGCGTAGACTCTCTAATATTCATACCGTTTAAGAGGTTTACTATTTCATGTCGGTAAATAGAGTTCATGCTTTTCTTTCAAGTGGGTGGAAAATCGTATAGAAGCAATATATCACGAAAGCCATGTTGCCCTAATGCACCTTACAGTTTATTATTGGCGTAGGAATTACCTGCATTATCGATAATAGTAATACAGTTATTATACGTATCTGGATCTGTAAAATCTAAAGGGTTTAAGTCAACTTATTCTTTCTCATTACAAAATTAAAACAAAAATATCTCGATGCCTGTTGATACATGGATTGTTATGATATAACCTCAAATTTCAACTTTTTAAAACTTCATAAATCTTTTTGAGAATTTTTTTTGCCTCTCCCTCAATATCAAATGGAAAACTGATTTCAACGGGTAGTGCGGGTTTAAATTTCTTACTCGAGACAATCCTTAAAGCAGATTCTACTTCTTATTGCCTTATCAGTAAAAGAACCATATTACGTGTGTGTAAATAGCCTATCTCAAGTAATTTTACCTCGCCCTCAATATCAAATGTGAAACCGATTTCAACAGGTATTGTGGGTTTTTATTTCTCACTCGGGAAAAAACTTTATAAAGTCTACTTCTTCTGGGCTTATCAGTAAAATATCGGTCTTTCGTTTGTCTAAATAGCGTATATCCTGTTATTTTTCCTCGCTGTTAGCATCAAATAGGACTCCGACTCCAGCAGGTGGTGTGGGTTTCAAATCCTTATTCGAGACTATTCTTAAAGCAGAGTGTACCTCTTGTGGACTTATCAGTAAAATAACCATAGGAAATTTGTGTAAATAACCTACTTCAAGTAATTTTTTCTCGCTCTGAATATAAAATGGAAAACCGATTCCAACAGGAGGTGTGGATCTTAATTTCTCAATCGAGACATTCCTTAAAGCAGAGTCTACATCTTGTAGCCTTATTAGTAAAGAAGCCGTATTATTTTTGCGTACATATCTAACATTAAGTAATTTTGCCTCTCCCTCAATATCAAATGGAAAACCGATTTCAACAGGTGGTGTGGGTTTTAACTTTTTACTGGGACAATCCTTAAAGCATACTTTATTTCTTGTTCGCTAATTAGTAAAAGCCCTGTATTACGTTTCTGTAAATAGCCTGACTCAAGTAATTTTTCCTCGCCCTCAATACCAAATGGAAACCCGATTCCAACAGGAGGTGTGGATCTTAGTTTCTCAATCGGGACATTCCTTAAAGCAGAAACTACGTATTGTAGCCTTATAAGTAAAAGACCCGTATTACTTTTGCATAAATATCTAACATCAAGTAATTTTGCCTCTCACTCAATATCAAATGGAAAACCGATTTCAACAGGTGGTGTGGGTTTTAATTTTTTACTCGAGAGAATCCTTAAAGCAGATTCTACTTCTTGTGGCCTTATCGGTAAAAGAACCATATTACGTGTGTGTAAATAGCGTAATCTCCCGTAATTTTTTCTCGCTCTCAATATCAAATAGGAATCCGGTTCCAATGGATGGTGTGGGTTTTAATCCCTTACTCGGGACAGTCCTTAAAGCAGAGTCTACTTCTTGTGGGCTTATAAGTTAAAGAACCGTATTATTTTTGCGTAAATATCCAAAATCAAGTAATTTTGCCTCTCCCTCAATATCAAATAGAAAACCGATTTCAACAGGTGGTTCGGGTTTTAATTTCTTACTCGAGACAATCCTTAAAGCAGAGTTTATTTCTTGTGGGCTAATCAGTAAAAGCACTGTATTACGTTTGTGTAAATAGCCTACCTCAAGTAATTTTGCCTCGCCCTCAATATCAAATGTGAAACCGATTCCAACAGGTGGTGTGTATTTTATTTTCTCACCCGGGACAATCGCTAAAGCACAGTCTACTTCCTCTTTTATACACAAGGCGAAAAGAGCGTATTGGCTTCTGACCCTCAGGCTCATAAATTTTCCCCGAGAACAGAATAAGACGTGGCTCGTGAACCTCCTCTTTATTTTGATATCAAACTTTTTGCGGTTAGGGAACGAGTTGAATTTACCTTTAGATAAAATAGTAATAATTGCAGTGGCGGCGATTTTATTATAGGAGGGTCATTCTCGGTCATCACTTATCGCAAATCACAAATTGTGGGGGTGGTTTAAGAGTAGGTCTTACCCGAGGGGTGGCTCGGTCGTCAATTTTTGTACACCAAAAGGAAATACCTGCGATAATTCCCCATATATTTCCCAGTATTTCCCCAAATGTCCGTATTTCCTAGTATTTCCTGTATTTCCCGTAGCCTGTCTGTGCACCAAAAGGAAATACCGAGCCACTCCTCGGTCCTACCTTTTAAGATCTAACATCTCACATTCTGGACCGAAACAAATTAAACTACTGAGGGAAAAGAATTATTGTTCTGTTGCCAATTGTTTTGAAATAGTTTTAGGTCCTTGATTTTTTGCAACACAGACATCATAAGACTATTTACATATATGCCAATCATGGATGTCTTGTTTAAGACATCCGAGGTGATATGAGTGATACAAATTTTATACTTTTTAAATTACATACAACTAAAAAAAAATTAAAACATTTCTAATAAATCGTTTCTCGTACACTAATTAAATAAAAAACAGCTGGTTCATATTCCAGAGATGTTTTGTGGGCAGCGTAACTACTGGGCTTTTGACCGACAAAATAAAAAATTTCACGAACGTTGCCGATTTTTTCTGTATTAATTTCCGAATGATTTTATCGAGAGGGAAATATCGAAACCGCAAGGACTTGGACAAAGACAAAATATGGGCTTCGATCGGCTTTGACCATAAAGCGAATTACTTATTCAATACGAGGAACAATCTAGAAGATGATGCCTTAGAAAAATAATAAAATTTTCCTTTTTGTTTATTTTGAACTTAAAGCATATAATCAAAATATTAAAACAGTACATTTTTAAATTTTTGTTTATTGCTTTTCATTGGAAAAAAATTATCAATTATTTGCAACCTTTCCAGTCAGACCACTTTTTGTTTTGTTTTATAACAAATGTTTTGTTTTTAATATGTCAAAGTTTATGCAACTAACACAATGGCAATGTGCCTGCTGGTCAATAAGGTATCAAATGTATCCATAGGTACATCCAACCTAAAAATAATTTTTATTTTATTACTATAACTTGCTTAATAGGAAAACAAATATTTTAACCTAACAACATTTTTAGCGATTTTAGCACACTTTATACACATATATTATAAGTAGAGATATTTTAATGTGTGACCATAAATTCTACAGATATATATATATATATATATATATATATATATATATATATATATATATATATATATGTATTACAAATTTTTTATTGTCATTATGAAACATTTTCTTTGTTATACAGGGTGTAGGTTTTATAAATCATACACCAAACTTTAAAGGTAAAAAGAAGAAAGATTTTCATATTCCTGTTACATTTTACATCAATACTCTTTGTTTTATAGATATTAATAAATTTGGGGCTTTATATCTAGCAAAACTCAAATAATATTTTGGCGGAGAATATGTAGGAATATCTCCCAGATGCTTAGGAATAATTATACAATAACCCAGCTTTCACCTATTTTTTTTCTGAGTCAATTCCTAATATGACTGGGCTGTTACAAGCGTGCTCGTGTCTCCGTTCAAACTAGTGCTTGATTCGCTGTTCGGCTCATTGTTCGTCGAAATGTTCGAAAAAATGTTCAAGACGCCATTCGTGACGACCGTGAGGTGAACTTAGGTTCATCATCTTTTACCACGGGGAATTAAATCCACGGGAATGTTTGTAGTGTTTACAACCTTACTCTTGCCTCTCAGTTTTGTTCTGACGAGCAAGTGTGGAGGTCGTTAACATTAATTTTTTACCCCTTCTTATCAAAAGATTGAAACTATCAAAACATTTGTCGCGAAGACGAAACTGACCACGACAAGTACGGTTAGAAAGACTCGCGCGGATTCATTTCGCCGTGGAAAAAGATCATCGGTGCCCACGGTCTTTAAATAAACCGGTTGTCTGGTAACTCGGTGTCATGACGGCCGTGACGACAGAGCTACGTCACAGTTTTCCTAGGAATCAGCAGTCACACGCTGTTTAAAGCGTAATTTCGTCTTCTGCCAGGAAATTTTGTACATTTTGGGTCTTGTCGTCTTGGACATACCTGTTCCGTTCTTGCTATAAATGTATTATACCCATGGGCGCAACCAGGGGGGGAGGGGCCCGAGGCCCGGGGCCCGGGTCCCATCCAAGCCTTAGATTTTTTTACATATTTTCGACATATTTCAGAAAAAAACACAAAAAATAGCTTAAAATTCGACATCATGAGGCTTCGGGCCCCCAAGAGGCCTCGCCCCCCCCCATGACATATTCCTGGGTGCGCCACTGTTATATGGGCCATGGATTTGCACCGGTTTTAAATGCAGCGTCACCTGATGCGTTTTTTGATTATGCCATGCCATCTTGGGTGCAAAGTCTTTCTTTTGGAGGCCTAACTGAGCCTTCACCATCAAGGAAAGAAAATGTTAACAAAATAGAGAAATGGTTCATAAGATTGCATGGTGCCAATTTTAAATTTATTAAAACAAATATTGTGAAGCGATCCACTAAATTTATATTTAAAAAAGTTTCTATTCCAAATAAAGTGGTAAATTTATTTGCAAAACAAATGTATAAGTACCAAAAAGCAAAATTAACCACAAAGAAACGAAAGCTTGATGATACAGGGACTGATGAGAGTCGAAAAACAGTAAAAAATTTTATTATTATTATATAATTATTTTGTAACTATTCTATAATTAGATAGGTATAGTTTTTGTTACTTGCAATATGATTTAAAAACAAAACTGATGAGGACCATTCTTAAATTATATACTTTTGTTCCAAGTTAAAAGTCCACCATATTGCTAACTTTGTTATTATTGAAAATAGAAAAAAAATTAAATTGGCAAACTAGTAGAATTTTTTAAAATTATATTTATGTTTTTTAAAAAGACTCGAAAACTCAATGTTCGATATTTTTTATTTGAACATCTTAAAGAGCATCAAAAATTCTACTTGTTTGCCAATTTAAACTTTTTTCTATCTTTAATAATAAAAAAGTTAGCAATGGTGGAACACCCTGTATAATGCTCAAGTAAGAGGGAAGGAATATTAGCGTTACAGTCAATGTATTTTTATTATAATTTTTCTTGAAATGCGTTAAGAAGGGGGGATCAAAAATCCTGAATCTTTGCGTTACGTAATTTATGAATGTTCCCTTACTGCCATTGACTTAAAGTCGTTTTAATTTCCTTCCTTTTGATTTTTTTGATAAAATTTCTCAAAAAAAAACTCATAATTGCCTTCTATCCACAAAAAAAATAAATATTGCAGTGTTCGGCGAAAAAAATTCAATTAATATGAACAAGAGTGTCGAATTAACTTAGGAAAAGTATTTATAATCTTGTCTCGAATCTGATATTTATAAAACTGTTGAAATTTTTATGATTTATTTTTAATTTTTTAATAAATTTTGGTATTTTGCGGCATCTATCTTTATTTCTCTTATAATATAGCGTTAGGTCTCTCTTTATTGATCGTGGAGCAGGCATATTGCCGCGTCATAGGCTGCCGAGTTCTTATTGGCTGGAAGTTACCAGACAACCGGTTTATTTACGGACCGTGATCGGTGCACTTTTACCGGTGATCTTAAGTACCAAGATCACCGATGCACTTTCACCGTTGATCTTAAGTCCACATGTAATAATGAACATTTCGCTTATCTTACCTCACGGACAGTCAAGAATAAACGTCCTGGTCTGTACGAGGATGAGACTTTATATATTTAATTTGGCAAATGTATTTATAATAATCACTTTTGAAAGCACAATGTGGTATTCATCCCAATGACCTCTCAACCACTTAAAAGACTCAGGCTCATTGTTTCTTTTCTATTTAAAACTAAACACATGTTTCTGTCTCTAGCCCCGGGACTCAAAAAAATTCCAATGCCGTGCTGTTTGTAGGATGCTCTTTTTAAAATAGAACAAAATATAGGTCTAACAGGACTGTCAATTTTTATTTCCGCTTCTATTGTTCTCGGCTTAAAATTATAGTAGTCCTCTTGTGCAATTTTTGGTAAATTTGCATAAAATTGTGAGACAGTTGCAACCTAATTTTCTAAACAGCATGCAAAATTGGCTGGTTAGGTCACTTTTGGTCACAGCACAATTTAAAACACATGTTGTTTCTTAAGTACCTATTCATTTAAATTGCAAACTCTGATTCTACTTTACCGCTATGTTTCGGATTTTTATCTTTATCTAAAAATACTCTGACATTTTTGGAGCCTTCAATCTGAAAAAACGACAATTAGACAAATTAAACTGAAAAAAAGTTCTGGAAGGAAAAAAATTTAATAGATATGTATGTAATCTGAGGGCACGGCAGCGCCCGGTCAAGTTCGCGGTGTAAGCTGCTGTACAATCTTTTCTTGAAACGTTTCAGCCCAAATTTGACCTCTCTAAAACTCTACTTCGGAATGAGCTACGAAATTCAAACTTTGCACAGTCGTAGATCTGTAATAAAGTAGTTACGAAATTTCAAAAAACGTCGAAATTGCCACTCACTCACACTCATGTGTAGATCATCAAAATTCTACTCTACTTCCAGACATGATACAAAGCTGAAATTTGCAGACTGATAGAAATTATGACCAAACCCATAAATTCTAATTTACTCCCCTCGCCTATACATGTAAAGTTATGTAAATGTAACATTGAACACTTCCAGAAGCGCTAGAGAGCTGAGCTCTGGCAGACTTATAGTAAATATAATAAAACTATAGGTAAAAATTAAAAAGCCCCAAAATTTTAATTTGCTTCCCTCCCCTATAAATGTAAAGTTATGTGAAAGTAGCATTGCCCACTTCCAGAAACGCTAGAGAGCTGAGCTTTGGAAGGCTAATGGGAACTATAACAAAACTATATAAAAAACCCCCAAAATTTTAATTAACTTCCGTCCTCTGTTAATGTAAAGTTATGTAAAACAATCAATTCTTTTTACGGAATGCCATTTTCGCGTACTTAGTTTTTTTTTACATGAAATGTTTTGGTTATGATAGAAATAGTTGAGTGTATATTAGAGATCAGCTTTCTTTTATTTTCTCAGTAGTAGTAACTCATAGTGAGCTGTTGAAAGCAATAGTAGAAATAAAGGAATGTTAGGGTACTCCTGTGTCATTTTTTTTTATAATTATTAATAAATTTAGCAAGAGCACGGTGGTAATGGCCGAGTTCCAAAAAATTTACTTTGCCCTACTTACTACTTCTTGTAAATTGAAAAAATTTGAGTAGATAGTAGAAGTACTTAAACGTACCTATATTAGAGATCAACTCTCTTTTTATTAGTCAGTTTTACATAGCTATTGGGAGCCTTAGTAAGTAGAGGAATTTTATAACCCCTTTGTCACTTTTAAAACGAAGTTACACATATTTTAATTAATAACAAAATAATACATTTAAAGCACATTACTATATTGGTAAACCTCCAAAAAATTTAATTTATCCTACCACTTGATTTTGTAATTCAATTGTATTGTGGACTTCTTGACACACGCCTCTATACGACTTAAACTAGAATTCTAGAATTGATTTTTGTTAATTTTTCGAAAATTTCTCCTCAAATAGAATTGTTTTGATCGTTGTCTACTTCTCTGTCTTTAGCTCCGGGACTGTCAATTTTGATTTCCGCTTCTATCCATCTCGGCTTAAAATTATAGGAGTCCTCTTGTGCAATCTTTTGTGAATTTGCATAAAATTGAGACAGTTGTAACTTGATTGTTTAAATGACATACAAAATTGGTTGACTAGATCATTCTTGGTCACAAGATAATTTAAATCACATGGTATTTCTTAAGTACGTATTCATTGAAATTGCAAATTCTGATTCTACTACCGCTACTAAGTTTTGGATTTTTATCTTTACCTAAAAATACTCTGAGATTTTAGAGCCTTTGAGAAAACGACAATTAGAAAAATTAGACTTGAAAAAAATTTTGGAAGGAAAAAAATTAATTGATATTAAATAGAAATAGTTGAGTGTATATTAGAGATCGGCTTTCTTTTATTATCTCGGTAGTAGTAACTCATACAGAGCTGTTAAAAGCAATAGTAGAAATAAAGGAATGTTAGGGCACTTCTGTATCATTTTTAAAAGTTAGACCTATTTCTCATTAAGAAAAATTTGTTTTTCTAATTGAATATTTTTCATCCGATGGTCTCTAGTCATAATTATTAACAAATTTAGTTTTGCATTGCTAATGGCAAAGCTCCAAAAAATTTACTTTACCCTACTACTTAATTTTGTAATAAATCATTAGTATACATATTTATTTTCATTAAATTGTATTATAGACTTCTAGAATGAATCTATGCGACTTAACCTGGAATTCTAGGGATTACTTTTGTTGATTTCTCCTCAAATAGAATCATCTTGATCGTTGTCTACTTCTCTGTCTTTTGCCCGGGGACTGTCAATTTCTATTTCCGCTTCTATTGTTCTCGGCTTAAAATTATAGTAGTCCTCTTGTGCAATCTCTTGTGAATTTGCATAAAATTGAGACAGTTGTAACCTAATTGTTTAAATGACATGCAAAATTGGCTGGTTAGGTCATTCTTCGACATAACATAATTTAAAACACATGTTATCTTTCTAAAGTCAGTTCCTAGTCAATAGAATTGCAAATTCTATACCTACCTCCAAATCTGCTTGCTATTAACCTATTTTGTATCATTTTCATTATTAGAAAACTTTCGGGTTTTGAAATTTTATTTAATTTTTTTAAAAACCCTTATATGGGAACACATCTATTAGCAAGGCTAGAAAAACTTTTGGATGCCAATATAATTTTAAATAGGTAGTAGAAGTAAATGTATATTAGAGATCAACCATCTCTTTATTGGTCAGTTTTACATAGCTATTAGAAGCCTTTGTAATTAAAGGACTTTAAGGCCCCTGTGCCACTTTTGAAACCAAGTAACACTTACTTCTCATTAAGAAAAACTTATGTTTCTAATTGAATATTTTCCACTCGATAATTTCTAGTCATAACTATTAACAAATACATTGAAACCAAGTAACACCTACTTCTCATTAAGAAAAACTTATGTTTCTAATTGAATATTTTCCACTCGATAATTTCTAGTCATAACTATTAACAAATACATTTAGCAAGAGCACGTAGCTAATGGCAAACCTCCAAAAATTTACTTTGTCCTAATATTTCGTTTGTAAAGAGTAATTAGTAAATATTCACGTTTATTTTTATTAAAGTGTATTGTAGTCTTCTAGTCAGTCTACGACTTAATTTGGCATTATGGAAGTTATTTTTATTGACTTTTTAAATATTTGTCGCTAACTTTATACAATTATTGTTGTGGTAATTTTCTCCATCTCTTTTACTGCCTTTATTCTCAAATTTTTTGATTTGATTCGGTTTTTAAACATATTTTCCTAGCCTTGTAGTGATAGTGTTTTTTGTCATAAACAAGTAATTGAGAAAAGCGGAGCCAGAAATAATATAGAGACTCATATTACCTTTGTGGACCTACAGAAAGCATATGATATCGTTCCAGTAGAAAAAATATGGACAGTGTTAGGACAAAATATTATCAAATATACATTCATAAAAGCCATAAAAGAACAATACAAAGGGTCAAAATCTAATACTAAAATTGCTTAATCTATCCTCTAAAAAGATCGTTCTACAGTACGACATGGCAATGCTGGCAAAATATGTAGAGCAGTTTTACTTGATAGAAAAATAATTCCGCTTGCTTTGCAATATCTGCTACTTCCAAACTTTCTAACTCCTCTTTATTAATTACTTTGTCTCTCCATAATTTGTACCTTAATTTAGTCCCATCGTCAATCCGTTTAAATGATAAAATTCTGGAAATTGTTTATTAAATTTACTGATTGACAAGTTTTGTATAACAAACGGATGTAGTACCAATAGTTCAAAACCTGGTAGGTTTTCATTGGAAAAGCGATGCTTTAAAGACATTATCAGAGGTTCCAAGTAAGGTATTAATAAAGTTTTTTTTCCAGTACTCTGATGGGTTATTTGCGGGAACGTTCATACGATTTTGCTGTTTCCCAACTATCCTTGGCACCGGTAACTTTATTCCAAGGTTTACGGGAGGTGTGCTGGCTTCAGCTAAGACAGTGTTTATGACTTCTTCTGCAGATTCGCGATGATGTTTCATTAGATCTAATACTCTTTTAATATGCTTTCCACATTGAGATAAATCTAAACTTTTAAATTGCAAGATATTGGCCACAGCTTCCAAAAGCAGAATATTTTGCTATCAGGCACAAGGAAATAATAAATTGAAGCACTGTAAAGCTGTTGTTGAAGCACTGTAAAGTTGAAATGCCACCTCTCTAGTTGCAGATTTGCCGTCTTCTGATTATTTTTAAAGGCCTTCAAGGATTCCCAAAACACTGTCTTTAAATATATCAATACTTTTGTATTTTTGAGACCATCGTAACCCACAAAGTAGAGGAATATTTAATTAAAGCAACTTCAATTCTTGGAACAATCCCAGGTACTGGTTTAGAGAAAATTTTTTACTGTTGATTTTTTTTTCCTTTTTTTTTTACAATTTTGATTATTTCTTTGATTTTATTTTTATTTTAATCAATTTCAGTACATTAGTTATACCAAATTATTCACAAATAAAAAAACTAAAAGATAATTATAATGGGACAAAAAATAACTTGGTTTAAACTAAATAAATAAACAATTGTTTTTCCAAAGGATTTTTTGCTTAACGACAAATAAATCTGAAGAAAAAACAGTGTTTTCTGCATTTACACAGTCGTCGTTATTTTACGCACAATATATTTTGAGTTATTTGAGATTTTGTTGGCCAAAATATACTTGAGAAGTGAGCATGGAGAGAGAGTATACCTGCATGGTACATAAATAATGTTTTATTCAAAAATAACTTTAGGAAAATTAGTTCCGTTTTGTTTTAAAGAAGGCATGGCAATTTAATGTAAAAATATTGGAGCATAATCTATGAGGTGTTTGCACTGTGTAAATAGTTAGTGCCCCATATGTATGCATACATCCGATACAGCTTTAATTTCGTAAATGCTATTTATCAAAAGAATTTGCAATTTAAAAAAGCTCAGAAAACAAACATCTCAACCAATTTCCCGGATCACAGAGTTAGAATTATATAGTAACTATCCTTCTAGAATTTGAAATTTAGGTAAACCATTAAAAAAATAAAACAATTAATACTTACAAGCATCTAAAATAAAATGTTTAACATTCGCGATAGAGTATTTTGACAGCTCCGAAAGATTCCGAACCCACTTGTGCTACAAAACTAGGTATACAGTCAGGCCCGGACTAGCTTCTTTGTGGGCCCTCGCCTAGAAAATATAGTAAGGCCCCTCTATCTAGAGTCCACCTTGAAATTATTTTGAATATAACAAACAAAAGCGTGGTGATTTTAATTTAAACCACCAGAAGTACAGTGGTGAAGTGTAATCTATGTCCATATTCGAATTTCGGGTTTCAAAAAATAGTTTAGAGGATTAGTCAAAAATCTTCTCTCGTTGGATATTGGTGAAAGATTTTTTAAAGATCGATTGGTAGTAGATCACACAATTTTAGGTCAGCAGGTGTTTGCCTCCAATTTGAGTGGGAAGACCTGTGTGACGTCATAAATCCATTTTTAAAATGTTTTTTTTTTCACAAACTTTGGTCTATAGCTTTCGCTAAACAATGATATTAGATTTTTTAAAAATACAAAATAAATGGATCTATAACGGATCTGACACAATCCTAACTAGCCTATTATCACACTTCAAGTAAAGCCATGATAATATATTACCCTTAAAAACAATTTTTTGTGAATATCTCGGAAACACGAATTATTGAGCAAAATATAGTCTAATATATTCCAAAAACAGTGTATTGATACGATGCTCCGTTAAAAAGTTAGCATTTTTTTAAGTTTTTAATTGTCAAAAAACTGTCATTAGCATTAATGGATTTTTACCAAAATCTAATCAGCTTGTAAGAGTGTCGAACACTATTTTACCTGAAAATTTTATGAAAATCGGTTTAGGGGTTTAGGAGCTATCGTGTTACGGACAGAAATAATATACACACACACAGATAGACATCACGACGATATTGCTAGGATAGGTCAAAATACATCAAAATAACACATTTTAGGCGTTATCTAAAAAAAAAATTTCGACGAAAATAATGCCTTCTCTAGCCGTTGCTACGCGGGCTTGGAAGGTAAAAATAGTAACTGTTAATTTACCCTAAAAAAAAAATAAAGTTTTTGACTCTCAAATCAATTGGTTATGGATCCCTCAATTTCAAGTTGCCAGGTGTTTGCCTCAAATTTGAGAGGGCTGTCCTGTGTGATGTCATAAATCCAAAATCGCGATTTTTTCCGTGTTTTTTACAAAATCTTGCTTTTCACTTTTGCCACATAAACTACCCTTGATCGATTGGTGGTGGATCACCCAATGTTAAGTACCCAGGTGTTTGCCTCAAATTTGTACGTCATAAGTCCAAGATGACCGGCTTTTTTCATTTTTTTTTACAAACTTTGGCTTATAACTTTTTCTAAATTAGTTTTACAGAAAAACTGTCAATAATACGTTTTCTATTTGCAATAGAACACCAAGTAAGAGAGCTTTTTGGAATCCCCTCGGGTCTCCAAAGACACACCAACTTTATTAACGCCCCAAACTATTATGTTTTAAGTCCCTTCATGGCCCCTTTGCCCTTGAGGCTGGGGCTCTCGGCGATAGCCAACTAGCCGGCGCTCGGCCGTGTCCAGTCCGGGCCTGTATACAGTGCTCGAATGAGAACAAATTACTACACTGATTACTGATTGATTTATTCTGGTAAACAATTTGATAAGTGAAAATAAAACACACTGTTCTTTTAAAGTTGTTAATATAAATCATCGGCTACTTTAAACATTGCGCCCGTATTTTTTTAATTTATAAATTTTGAGACAAAATTAAATATTTTACACTTTACAATAGTAAATGAATCATTTTTATTATTTCTTTTGTTTTATTCAGTGACGGCCCCTGAGCTGTAAAGCTAGGGGGGGCTGCTGGATTTTTTTTTATTCAGATAGAGAAAATACTACAATGTGTTAAAAAAAACTGAGATATATTTCTTACCGTAAAAAAATTACTCTAAAAAAATCAGAAATGAAAATCAACATAGGATTTACCTGCTTCCAGTGTTTCTAATTTTCGTATAAAAATATGTAGTATGAAAATGTGCTAAAATCTAGTTTATGATATCTGGTTTTTGGGACCTGCAAAATGTGTGGGTAAGTTTTTGTTTTTTATTTCTGTAAACTTGGTGCGAGGGGTGGCTCGATATTTTCTTTTAGTGTACAGACAGGCTAGAGGAAATACTTGGAAATACCTTGGAAATTTGGTGAAATACTGGGAAATATACCGGGAATTATGGTAGAAATTTCGTTTTGGAGACCAAAAATTGACAATCGAGCCACCCCTCGACTTGATGTTCATAAATATTATTGACTTATTATTAATGTTAGTTTTACACTTTGTATTTTTATTTTTAGATGAAAAACCCTTGAGAATGAACATAGGTTCGAAACCGGCCGGGTTAAATAAAATTTTTTAAATGAAGAAAGAAATTTCTTAAAGAAGAGATTTTTTATTGATCAAAATTTAAAAGTTTTAAGTGTGGAGTAAAGGGCAAATCCCACCAAATCAATTGAAAAAATGCTCCATGAGGGGAACTTCAAACAAAAATATGATGTTTGCGCCATCTCTTTTTTTCGTCATAAGCAAATTTTTGCCTCCCCCAGATACCGTGAGGCAGACCATAGAAGTGTGGGATTTGGAGTGTCTTCTTCCCACCTCGAGACCTTTTCCTTTTGTTTTCAAATTCGCAATGATTTCTTCATTGAGGAGTAGTGGCAATAAAACACCACGCTTGCCAGGCGTGTTGGTAAGTTTCTATTCTGCCGCCCATTGTGGGACAGACGCTGTTTGACTGTGGTTTTTCTTTTATATTTTCCCTAAAAGAAGGGTTGCCACCTACGCTATTTTCACCGTACCGAGGACCTTCCTTCACGCTTTTCAGAGGGTCAGAGAGTACCTGTAATCTACGGAAGACAGAGGTCGATTAATTTCCCCTGATTATATCTTATGAGGTCTACCCTGCGCCATCTAATTAATAATTCATCTGTATCTGTCAACAACCATCTTCTTTTTGCACTGGTCCAAAGATCTTTTTGCACTTGTCCAATTTTTGACCAACCTGAAAATATATGATAGAAATATTACTTTTTAAAGTGTATCAAATAAAAGGCAAATTTTTTTTCAATTTTAAGTTTTAACTCCAATAGTAATAAACATAAAGTCCCTGTTATTCAATGTAAGAAAATTTTATATGATATATTGGTATGGGACGAAAATTATTTATTGCTTGAAAGCCAAAAGGTTTGTTAAAAACATTTTTAGTTGACTGGGGCACAAGAAACAAAAAAACAAAGATTAATACTTTTTGGCAAAGAGCTATAAAATTTGCAAGGCACAGCACGACGCATTGCATATCAGAAAAACAAATGAACAATATGACACCTTTGCTTGACAAGAATAATTTCTGAAACAGCTGAATGTATTTGTTATGATTTTTCGCTAGATGTATCATAAAATTATTAATTAATGCTCGGTCCCCAATTTTTAAGATTTTAACTTTTTAACTTTTTATAAATTTTAAAATAAAATTTAAGACATTTTTGGGTGCGTTTCGTTTGTCAGTTATCGTCCTCATTTACTGCTGTGGTCACGCACGGAAATCGTAAAAATACATAGGGGAGAGCGGGGCAAGGATTAAAGCTCCCTAGAAATTACAGAAACCCGGATTTGACTAAAAAACTTCGTTTAATAGATAGATGTTTTGGTGTATAAACAAATTAAAAAAAAACACAAAAATTTACACAGCAAAAACTTTAACACATTCATTTTCGTCATCTTGCCCCACTAGCGGGGTAAGTTGACTAGCCTATTGGGGCAAAATAACGACTAGGCGCATAGGTCACAAATGAACTTCCCCTTCTTTTCATGTGAGCTACATGCCTCATGCCACCATCATCAAAAACTTTCTTTTAAACTTTTAAGACATTAAAAAGGACCAAAGATGGTCATTTACATTTTCGTATTACGAAAACATAATAGATGATTTTCTAGTTACTAACAAAGATTATTCTTACCTCAGATTTGTTCGCAAAAGCTTATTTTTCGGCATCAAATTTTATAAACGACCACTCGGATTATAGGTTGTGAGCCACTGTACCAGTGGCGCACCCAGAAATATGTCTTGAAAGCCTTATGATGTCGAATTTTAAGCTATTTTTTGTGTTTTTTCATGAAATATGTGGTAAATATGTAAAAAAATCTAAGGGGGGCCCGGGCCCCGAGGCCCCCTCCCTGGGTGCGCCCATGACTATTATTATTTTTACGAACTTTGACTTTAAATAGTTCTAACAGCACAGTTATAAACTCATTGCCATTTATAATTTTTGTTCTCCCCTACATCTCTTATTTGGCTTACTTTACGTCTTAGAATAAAATTTTATTTATTTTAGTAAAGTGTGCGTAATTTATGATTTTTTTTATGATAATATATTATAATTTTCGGTTTCCGCCAATAAAAAGTGGCATTTAAAGCGTCCCTGACAAGCTTTACAAAATACTGCCCACTGCGCTCATCAGGTAACTACAAAAAGCTTTTATTTATATACTCTTTTACCGCGATATGCTGGACAGGTCCATTGTTAGTATAGGAGCTGTGCTAGATTAGACTATTAATTAAAATTGTAAAACTCCTAAAATTCTTAAATTTCTTAAAATTCCTAAAATTAAAACTCTTAAAATTCTTAAAATTCTTAAAATTCTTAAAATTCTTAAAATTCCTAAAATTCTTAAAATTCTTAAAATTCTTAAAATTCTTAAAATTCTTAAAATTCTTAAAATTCTTAAAATTCTTAAAATTCTTAAAATTCTTAAAATTCTTAAAATTCTTAAAATTCTTAAAATTCTTAAAATTCTTAAAATTCTTAAAATTCTTAAAATTCTTAAAATTCTTAAAATTCTTAAAATTCTTAAAATTCTTAAAATTCTTAAAATTCTTAAAATTCTTAAAATTCTTAAAATTCTTAAAATTCTTAAAATTCTTAAAATTCTTAAAATTCATAAAATTCTTTAAATTCTTTAAATTCTTAAAATTCTTAAAATTCTTAAAACTCTTAAAATTCTTAAAATTCTTAAAATTCTTAAAATTCTTAAAATTCTTAAAATTCTTAAAATTCTTAAAATTCTTAAAATTCTTAAAATTCTTAAAATTCTTAAAATTCTTAAAATTCTTAAAATTCTTAAAATTCTTAAAATTCTTAAAATTCTTAAAATTCTTAAAATTCTTAAAATTCTTAAAATTCTTAAAATTCTTAAAATTCTTAAAATTCTTAAAATTCTTAAAATTCTTAAAATTCTTAAAATTCTTAAAATTCATAAAATTCTTTAAATTCTTTAAATTCTTAAAATTCTTTAAATTCTTAAAATTCTTAAAATTCTTAAAATTCTTAAAATTCTTAAAATTCTTAAAATTCTTAAAATTCTTAAAATTCTTAAAATTCTTACATTTTAAAATTCCTAAAATAAAAATCTTTTAAAAAATCCTTGAAATATCTTAATTCTGAAACAACTCTTAATATTTTTGAAATTTAATCCTAAATTTGGCCATGTCGAGATTAAGTTGACCAAGTAGTAACTAGAGAATGTGGTTTAAATTGCAGAAAGGTTTAAATAAAATTGGCATACTTGGGTCCCCTACTAAGCTCTTGTCGGCTTCCTATCGCTTACATTTGGCTATTTATAATCGGGAATATTTAACTACAACCGTTCACAATTTACGAGGTCACCTAGAGATTTATGAGGCAGCATTCTTTTATATTCATCTTGTATTAAAACACCACTTTTGTTTTCTCTCTCTCCTTTTTAAAAATTTGAATAAAAAGTTATGATACTCAAACTTTAACAAAGTATTATTGGCACAAATAAACAATGAATTATATGTTAGCTCCCGCTAAATTTCGCGGTTGTTTATATATATTTTTAAAAACACACAACTGTATGAAGGACAAAGCGCATTCCGCGTATTTGGACATGCGCACCAACAACAAGTGAGATCCTTGTCAATCGCCTAGAGAAAAAGGCGTGTTAATTTCGTTCTCCAACTATTTCAAATATCTACACCTGAAAGTGCTCGATTTTTGTGTACTGAAGCATAGAACTAGAAACTTCAACCCTTCAGCTACGTGGTGACATCATTAAATCCATCAGGGGCCCCTTGGAAGTGGAGAATTTGGCTGCAAAAGAGGTGAGTGCATTTGTTCTGATTACCGTTGTGTGCCATCAATATTTTACCTATGGACGTTTTGATTATTTCGTAATTTCATATCAATATTTATGTTTGTTCGCGCTATGATTAATTAAAATTTATACAGTCCATTGCATTTAACGTTTTTCTAACCGTGGACTAACATTATATACGAAGTAACTGGAACGGCCACGGCTATATATATATTACGTCTTGGTACAATAAGGCAAAAATTTAAAGAGTTTTTTAGAGTGAGAACATACAATGAATGCTAAGTATTGCAACTTTACTCTCTGTAGTTCTAATCACCGGTGGTATTCTGTGAACTTAAGGAGATTGTCATTTGTGATTTGTCATTAGTGTTTGTCAATGTTATCAGGATATTTCCGAAATTGTTTTTGTTGAACAAAAATAAAAAATGAGAACACGATGCGTTGCTTGTAAAAACGAGTTTTATAGTAGTGAAAAGCCGGTTTCCTTTTTGAAGTAAGTAGCTTTGATTATTTTAAAAATTTATTAGTACTTGATCACAGTAAAAATCCAGTTATAGATTAAAAATCAAACGTCCGCGAACTTTAAAAACCACAGAATATCATGGGAGAGTAAAAGTAAAAACGGAAAGGTTGCACCTCCTGCGCAGCGTACTCTCTCTACAAAAAATATCAATATTTTTGCTTCACTTTGTATATATGTAAAGGCCTATCCAGTTATATATATATATATATATATATATATATATATATATATATATATTTAGATCATTGCAGATGAATAGATACTTGTTCCTGAAACAGTTACAAACTACCACAAAAAAAGGAAAAAACAAAACAAAAAAATTATGAAAAAACTTTCTATCATCGGTTTAAAAAAAATTTAGCAATATGGGAAGGGTGAGGTACACTCGGCTTTACGCATACTTTCGAAAATGTGTTTTCTGATCTGACGCACTTTTAGCTATTTTCTAATAAATTATAAAAAGAGGGTTGCGTTTGTAAATAGTCGATGTGTCATATACCTATTAAGTTCCGCGCGTGGTTGTTCCTCCCATTTGGTTACAGTAAAGTTCTAAATTTGCAAAAATACAACTGCAAAAATGGCGCGCAAAAATATCTTAAATTATTTTTCCTCGCAGGAAATCGAATAGAGAAAGGTAGACCAAAAACAAAATGTTTTAATTCCTTAGCAAAGGGTACCTATTACCTATTGGTAAACAGCCCCCACATAATCGCGTACAAAGTACTGGTGTATTAATTCAAAAGAGCCTATGTGATTTTTATAACTTGTCATGAAAAATAAGTATAATTAATACTTAATTTTGATGCTATCATAAAATTTATTGATATTTTGTTTTTTAAAGAATCTAATTTTTGGTTTATCGGATAAACGACGTATTTTGCTATAGTTAATAATATAACTATTCAGGGGGTGCGGTCCATGTAAACTAGAGAAGCATTGCTTCCATTAAGAATTCAGACATACTAAAAATAAATTGTTGATAGTTCACTATTAAAACTTAACGTAATTAGCCCCAGTCCTGTAGTAGTCGTAAGACTGTATCAGAAGCAATATATTTTGCGCATACCTATGTACTAGAAAAGCGGCATCTTATGTTACATACCTATTTGTATATAATAGTAGGGCGTATTAGAAAAAACAACTATGTAAGCAGTGGTCTTTGTCGTACGCGTAGAAAACGAATAAGAATTCATTGACTGCTTGATTTGACCCCAGAGCAGGGTCCCTTTCGCGGCTCCTTGCGCTCTGTGCGGTAGATACAATTGCTTCTCTCTTTATTAGGTAAAACATAGTGATTGTCAATGGATGCAAGCCCAATGCGAGAAATTCCGTTCGCGCCATTTGGCGCGTTTCACAGTAACGTGCCAGCAAGAAGCTTTGGTTTCGGTAAAGGTTATTGCTAGGGCCGTTAAAACTATACAGTTGTGTGACTGTAGTGTGTTTTTTGAGTAACAAAAAGTTTTAGTGAAAATACAAATAAGTATTATAAATAACGGTAGGCTAAAGCAAGAAATTAAAGTTTACCCAAAACTAAAAAGAATAGAAAAATACAAATAAGCAAGTTTAAAAGAATTCGCAATTTGAAATTTGAAACAAAATTTCACGGCACGCCCCTGTAGCCATTATTGGTGAAACCGTCTGCGTACTTAGAACAAACAAGATTACAAGTATACAAGACAAAAAAGACGGTTAATACTTTTTAAAGGAATTTTAATATTAGCTTTTAACACGTCGTATTTTTAAAAAAACTGAACAACAGGTATTTGAATAAATTACGAAATGTTCTGGTAGCGT
Source organism: Aspidapion aeneum (assembly GCA_963576565.1). NCBI lineage: Eukaryota > Metazoa > Arthropoda > Insecta > Coleoptera > Brentidae > Aspidapion > Aspidapion aeneum. The sequence goes on from OY755040.1 coordinate 118,987,375, forward strand.
TTGCTTTTTGAAAAATTTATATGCATATTTATACTTTATTGGGTGAAGTGCTTTTAGATTTTTATCGTTAATATTTATGGGCGTAAAAAAAGGTGGCATTTTTAGCTTTTGTGATGGTTTTACGGATATTTAAAAACTATTATTTAATCCTTAACTGTGGCTTTTTTTATTTAAATTATACTTTGTTTCAACTTTGTTTTCAAATTCTTTTGGCTGTATGTACTAATATATACTATCAGAAAAATATCAGATATTTCCATATAATACATACCTATAACTTTTATTTTTCTCTCGTTATTTTGAATACATACACACCTGCATGAAGTAAGAAGAAAATCAAAATAAAATACATGAAAAGCAATTAACTAAGTAAACAAAAATACTGTCGTTATTGAATTATAAATAAAACGAAGAGTTGAAGAATACTTGCATGAATATCAAATATAAATGCATAAACTAACACCATAATATACGATAAAGTAAACAACAAATTTAGATCAAGGAGACAAACAAACAAAATAGTGTGTCAGTATCATAATGTGTGGCCTATAAAAAACTATCAGACAAACTAACGACATCAAATCGAACAAGTCCATTAACAAAAAGGCCCAGTGATATCAAAGACGCGCGAACAAACGAAAATCATATTTCATTAAAACAAATCGATTAGCGGGTGACACCTGTCAACGGCACTTTTTCCGAAAAGCCATTTCCCCGCCTAATCGTTTTAGAAGACCGGAATAAAATAAACGATTTAATTCTGTTATATGTAGACGCTTAAGCCAGTTACATACACAGTCGCAGATCCAGAAAGGGGCTAGAGGGGACCAGGCACCCCCCCCCCTTCCAGTCAATAATTATTTTTTGATTCTGTCGCATCACTTTTTTAAATTTGTTAACAAAATCTACTTAAGTTTTCAAAAATTTTCGCCTGCGTCACATTTAAACCTTTTGGAGCTAAATTTCACAGCTCAGACCTATAAAAAAACACAAAAATAAATAGTTTAATGTTTGCTGCCAATTTGGCCCCTCCTCTCAAGAAATCCTGGATCCGCCACTGAACATACAACAAACCTTATTAACCGAACGGGCTTATAAAAATATTTTTAAATACTTGTTTACGCAAAAAATGTGTTTTAATATCTACACTTTGTTCAACATAATTTTCATAAGCTTCTAGAGTCGTTTTTCTCAGTTTTCTGGATGAAGTTTGATTTTTATAAACCAGCGTCAAGCGTCTATAGTGTTGAACATGCAGTTATTATATGAACATTAAAATGTAATTTAAAGTAACACTCAATATCAAATATTTTACAGATGGTATTTTGATGTTACAAATTGACGTAAAAGGTCTTGGATTCCTTTAAATATAATAAGTTATTGGTCAAATTTAGGTCAAACATCGTCAAAGTTTTAGGTAAGACCTTTGATTATGTGTTGTATAATCTAAGGTAAGACATAGATAGAGCATTTTGTCTGGAACTGGATTTTAATATCTTGCATCGCTTTAAAAAAAACTAAAAATATCAAAATAAATGTCAAGGTTAAAATGAATTTTATTCAAAGCAAAGGGAAATTTCAAACCACGAAACGCTACACGCGTCAGTGAAAAATTTGATATACGATTCTCAAATACTGATGTAAATTATCAAGCTTTTAACAATTCACCCCCTGATCCAAATCTTGATTTAAACACCACAGATAAAGAGGAAAGTAGACAACGAAACTTGAATCTGTGCTAAATGCATCTGTAAAATCATTCCTTTTGCGAAAGTTTCTTTTTGTGTTTGCGGTACGTTTTTTAGCAACTGTTGTCAATATTTTTTACTGCCACTTTCTTTTCTTCCTTTTCCTCTTTTGCTTGTGGTCTCGATTCCATACAACATTATTGTTTCATATATGTTAAATTTTACATTACTTTTTATCTCTCTGCTCCAAAAAATACTGTCAAATCATCCAATAACCTTTTTTGCTTTTACTATTTCTTACAGTCTGTTCCTGTCTTATCAAATGTAACACCCAAGTATACATACTCATTTCATAAAGATATTGTTTGTCCATTGTCTAGTTCTAACCCACTTGATTCGTTTCCAATACATAAGTACTGTATCTTGACCACGTTCACTGTTAACACCCACTTTTGGTATTCTTCCGTTAACTTTCTCATCACTTTATTATTAGATAAAATTAGTTGGTCGTCAGCAAACTGTAGTGTGTATATGGTAAATCAGTCGTTGTTGTATTATTATGCCTTGTACTCTACCTTTCCAGTTTTTTAGAGCTACCGCGATATATATTTTTAAAAGAGTTATTAAGAGAGATACAGCATCCCTTCCTTAAACCTTTCGTTATCAGGAATTCTTTTGAAAGTCGATTTTCAATTCTAATTTTAGATTTTGACCCTTGGTATAGTTCTTTATCGCTTGTATGTATGTATCATTGGTATTAGTTTGTTCTAACACTGTCCATAATTTTTCTACTGGAACGGTATCTAGCTAGCTTTTTGTAGGTCCACAAAGGTAACACGGGTTTCTATATTTCTCATAGAAAAAATAGTTTTTTTGCCAAAAGTGTGCACAAAGGAGTACTAAGGTCTCCCAAAGTAACGGAATTTGTTATTTTTAATAAAGATAAAGGGATGGCACATTGCTACTGTGCAGCCTTACTAAGAACAACAATAACGAAATATCAAATAAGCGCGTTAAAATGTCCTGCATAATGTCTTCCATTAATAGGAAGTCAGTGATCACGATCCGATCGCTGTTGTCAATATTTTTTACTGCCACTTTCTTTTCTTCCTTTTCCTCTTTTGCTTGTGGTCTCGATTCCATACAACATTATTGTTTCATATATGTTAAATTTTACATTACTTTTTATCTCTCTGCTCCAAAAAATACTGTCAAATCATCCAATAACCTTTTTTGCTTTTACTATTTCTTACAGTCTGTTCCTGTCTTATCAAATGTAACACCCAAGTATACATACTCATTTCATAAAGATATTGTTTGTCCATTGTCTAGTTCTAACCCACTTGATTCGTTTCCAATACATAAGTACCTACTGTATCTTGACCACGTTCACTGTTAACACCCACTTTTGGTATTCTTCCGTTAACTTTCTCATCACTTTATTATTAGATAAAATTAGTTGGTCGTCAGCAAACTGTAGTGTGTATATGGTAAATCAGTCGTTGTTGTATTATTATGCCTTGTACTCTACCTTTCCAGTTTTTTAGAGCTACCGCGATATATATTTTTAAAAGAGTTATTAAGAAAGATACAGCATCCCTTCCTTAAACCTTTCGTTATCAGGAATTCTTTTGAAAGTCGATTTTCAATTCTAATTTTAGATTTTGACCCTTGGTATAGTTCTTTATCGCTTGTATGTATGTATCATTGGTATTAGTTTGTTCTAACACTGTCCATAATTTTTCTACTGGAACGGTATCTAGCTAGCTTTTTGTAGGTCCACAAAGGTAACACGGGTTTCTATATTTCTCATAGAAAAAATAGTTTTTTTGCCAAAAGTGTGCACAAAGGAGTACTAAGGTCTCCCAAAGTAACGGAATTTGTTATTTTTAATAAAGATAAAGGGATGGCACATTGCTACTGTGCAGCCTTACTAAGAACAACAATAACGAAATATCAAATAAGCGCGTTAAAATGTCCTGCATAATGTCTTCCATTAATAGGAAGTCAGTGATCACGATCCGATCGCTTTAACCCCTCAAAGCGTTTGAGGGTTAGGGAGGTTACATCAGCAGTGAAAGAAAGGAAATAGACAGACAGTTATAAATGGATAGAAAAATTATCAAAGCGTTTTCTCATACAGCCAGTCGATACAAACACTCAACTTTTACAACCGTTTGCATTTAGCTGTCTCTTGGGAAAGTTTGCGAGAAAGTTTGGAAAATAAGAAAAAAATCTTTTATAAACTCAATGCCATTTACATTCAGGAGTTTTGGTTATAAATGGAGTTTGATGGCTTGACAAAAAGTTTTTTCACTATAACAATACACTTCAAAACATGTAAGGTGAATTTGGAATTATAATTTTTAGGTTTAGTCAATTGGTATGATCTTTTAAGCTTTGTTTATACTCGTCCTTGTCTTAATATTTTGATTAATTTTATTCTTAACTTATCTATTGCTGTTTCTCTTAAGTATTAGATATAACTTAAGACTAAAAGTAAGCAAAAGCATAGGATTTAGTTGCTACCATATATTTTAAAGCAATTTAGCAATTTTGCCGCCTTATTTTAAAATTGTTTTAATTATTTGTCAATTATGTAAGATCCGTTACCCTTTTCCAAGTCTTCTATTTTTGAAATATCTACTTCTGCAATGTTAAGATGATTTGTTTCTAATGCTTTACCTTTTATATCAAATAAAATTAATCCATGGATTAATTCATGAATTTACTCAAAGGAATTTTCAGGACACTGCAGTGGATTTTTCTATGAATTTATATCAAAAGGGTTGCCTGTTTATTTGTTTATGTTTATTAATTTGTAACTGGCAGTTTATAATTTTTCATAAATAAAAATTTTTGTGTTCTGTAATAAAAATGTTACTCAACCTAAATCAAAACTCAAACGAAATTTTGCTGCTTTTGTAGAAAAGAAAACGGTTTGGCCCTACTTGACAGCTGTTCTTGTATTCTGTTTAAAGTAGACCTCAAACTTGGTAAAAAGTAGAGGATGTTCTGATTGCGTGATTAAATTCATGAAGAAATTCGTGAATTAATTTGATGTTGATTTCTATATTAAATGGCTGAAATCAAGCTTAAACTTTTTTATCATAAAGCAATCCATGGAATAATTGTCAGCAGTCAGTGTAAAACAGATACTAGAAAACCTACCTCCGGAAACAAGACGTAGAAAGTATTCCTGTTGGGAGTCTTTTGATTAAAAAGATTGAACTGCCAGGCTTTAATGTCGAAATTATAATTTAAAAGTACGTGTATTTTAGCATTGTCTCAAAAAGTTTGAAATGTTATTGGTTTTTCTAATTGTTGTATTTTAGGAAAGCCCAGGTTTTATTGATTCTTATTGTATTGCTTCTTTTTCTAAATATTACAACCACAAGAATCATTGACAATACTTACATTAATATTAATATCATCGTTTCCTAGGGATTTATGGTAGCAATTGACAGTATTCCTGTCCGGAGACAGGATATCAAAAGTATTCCTGTTTGGAGTCTTTTAATTTGAATGTGCTTCAATGTCCAAATTAAAATTTATTAATATTTTGGCATGGTCTCAAAATTTAAAAATGTAATTGGTTTACCTAATTGTTTTAATTTAGGAACGCCCAGGTTTTCTTCAGTCATATACTGTTTCTTTTTATAAATCTTACAAGCCCAAGAATTTTCATTTATACTGGTTTCTGGAGTCTTTTTATGTTTTTTGATGTGTTATTTTAATCGACAAATATTTACATTTATATTAATTTTATCGTTTCCTCGAGATTTGTGTCCGGACACAGGATATTAAATGTATTCCTGTTTGGAGTATCTTAATTTAAAAGGTGCTGCCATGCTGTCGAAATTAAAATTAATAAGTATTTTAGCATTGTCTCAAAAAGTTGAATATGTAATTGATTTACCTAATTGTTTTATTTTAGGAAAGCCTAGGTTTTTTTCGTAATATACTGCAACCACAAATTTTTTTATTTATAGGGGTTCTATATGAGTCTCTTTATTTTTCTTTGATGTCTTGTTTTAATCGACAATACTTACTTTTATATTAATTTTATCGTTCCGTTGGGATTCCAAGTAGGTTACAGGTCCAGTCTCTGAGATCATTCTTGCTTTTTCCGAATGGTTTTCGTCAAAACATCATTTGTCTTTACTAACATCACCATACCGACAAATTAACACATACTCAACTGTTGTTTTATTTTGACTTGAGATTGTCGAGGAACGGATTGCCAGAATTCAGATCTAATAGAGCATTACTTGAAGTGAAAAGTCACTGCAATATTTTACACTTACTTAAAGCGTTAGTGGCGTTGAAAATGCAGATCTTTTTATTGTTATTTTCGAATGGACGGACGTCGGCATTCGCTAAAGGATAGTATTAATTTTGTGCAAGGATTGCAAAACATCTTGACAAACGAGTATAAAATATTAATGTCGGTGAAAATGTCCAGGGTTATTTATCGCTATCCCGGTGCAATTTTATACCCATAAGAGCTTTTTATCTTGCAAATTTTTTAGTCTTTTATTTGCTTTTCAAGTGGTTCTGCTCCTTGTTAACTGCCATGTATGCACAAGGAAGTTTCGCCGCCTATTAGCACATATTTATCCATAGGCGCCGCACCGTAAGACTCTTAAAAAGAAGTATCCAAAGAGATAAAATATTAGACTTATTAGAAATTAACAGGGTAATTGCGAAGGATTAAATAGTCAAAAGACTTAACACAAGCAGGTTAAAAATGGATATTGCGAAGAAATGTATCTATTCGAAAGTGGTGGCAGGCCCTACTGGACCTCCATGCATTGCGAACACATATGGATCTATTGTGCCCACGTACCTACATACTGAGTTTGACTAATGTGGCATATTTTTTTCCATGCAGCACATAAAAAGGTGCAGATTACAACAATAAATAATTTAGGCTTAACACTTTGGCTTAAGGCTTTGGGCAGTTCCTCAAAAGGGAGCTACCCTGTGCTCGTAGACACCAGTGTTTCGTCTTTATTGGGATATCTGAAAAGGAGTCATGCAATGAGGACATTTACTAAAAAAATAACAAATGTAAAGTTGAAGCTTTGGTCAAAATCGCCCACTAAGCGCATAAATGATTTGAGGTCACTACAGAGACAGATATAATCAGTCTCAGCAAATATCCTAGGCCAGAAATATACAATAAATAGTGCTAGACTCTATAATATAGCTGGGACAAAATGGAACATGCTTTTTATACGACCGTCCCTTATTTTTAACACCAATTTTAAATGTTTAATAATTAGGTTGGTGTATATGAGGTTGTTTTTTATGTTATGCTACGTTTATTGTTTTGTTAATTGAGAACTTTGTTGGTAGTTAGAAAATATTTTCAAAATGGATATTTATAATAATTTTGGAAGCTACAATAAAATTAATATCAGTGATGTAATAGTTCAAAATTTCAAACAAAGATAAAATTAAACATCTTTGTTATTACCCAAATAAATTCCGACCTATGAACTTTGAAAAAAAATAAAAACATATTAATAAAAATAATTATAAACAATATTAATAATCTTGACCATATTATTTAAAAAATTCGAAATATTTTTCTATAGTATGATGAGACGATAAATTTTAAAATTGTCATGAGTTTTATGTTAAGAATTTTATGGAAAAATTATAATCAAGCGTAACCTAGAGTGTTTATGATATTTATCATTGTAAAAAATTATGTCATTAATAAATTGTTAATGCATAATCATTAATTTTATATCTCTAACAATATATCATTTGATAAGGAAGAAAAAAAAAGTTAATAAAATATAAAACTATGTAACAAAGGACATTACACATTATCGTTTTTATAATATAATTATATTTTTTAAGTTTACCTAAACGGCATTTCCAATATTATTTCCAAAATTTTGATACATTTTTTAATTAAATATGGTATGGAATATTTACAACTAAAAACAATAATTTACTTTTCTTCACTGATTTATTTAAAAAAAAAACATTAATTATCTTGATGTAAATGGTGTAATTAAAATTACTAAAGTTCATTGTTATGGATGTTTACATGAATACTAACAAGTAAATATTAAAGTTTATGTGCTTTTAATGGCGGTTCTGATCTTATTATAATATTTTCAATTAAAACAATTATAAACAAGATGTGTAAAGATCGCTAATTGTAAAATCTCCAAGACTACTGCACGCAAAAATTCGGTTTAGAATTTTATTTTTAAATAAAAATTTTCAAAAAAAAAACCCCAATTTATGGATGTCAATTTAGTGCAAACCGTGAACTTGGCCCACTTCGATGATTCATCGTAGATTACACAATTTCTGTAAAATGCTTACCTTTTAAGAAAATGACATAAAACTGAATAAATTCGGTTTATTTTGCATATACTATGGAAATACATAGGAAACGGGTGTACTGCTAATACTTTAGGGTTTGTATCTCAGCAAGAGTACTACCCAGAGAACTCAGTAATATCTCGTTTTATAGGCTATTAGTTGGTCTTTATTTTATGTTTTTACGGAGTTTCTCCAAAATAAGCAGTTTGGAAGTTAAAGGCGACTAAATAAAAAAAATTGTCAAAATCGAAAATAGCGGCGAAATGTTTTGCGTCATAACTCGAAAAACATTTGCCAGGCAAAGAAACGTATAATAGCACTTTTGTAGAAAATTTTATTGTATTTAACTTTCGTCTAAAACTTTTTTGCTAAAATGTACAGGTCGAAATCAAACCAAGTACCTAAAAAAAACCTTTTTGTGCCCCCCCCCCTGAACCGACCCCCCCCCCTAGGTCGATAACTCAAATTTGTTTTAGGGCTCTAATGTGAACAACATATCAAAATTGCGACTTCACCACCTTTTGCAAGCTGGGGTCAAATTTTCGTTGATGGATACGAGCCGTGGTTCTTCCGCTTCGTCTCGTGCCTGCTCGCGTGCTTGAACTGTACAGCGCTAAAGCACGGATCATAGGTGATCCGTGGCTAAAGCGTGGGCGCGTCGCGATATTATGTACGCTTGTTACCATTTTTTGTCTTGGTTACTCTTTAGTAGCTTTGATTATATAACAATAAAATCGTGTAAACATTGTTAGTAGTCATTAGCATGGATGCATTCGCAGCCTTCGTAAACTAACGAGCCACGAACCAGAAAAGGCAACATCGCAAATTGGCCGGCTGGTGGGCCGATATATACATGGGAGATATAAACATATGCTATTTGTTTTGATTGTAGTTTGGCGATTTTGTATTTCTTTTTGTAAAAACGAATAAACTGTGTTTAGGCGTGTTACATTTAATTTTTAAAACAAACAAAACATTTGGAAATAAATATCACTGGCCATTAATCATGTTAAAAAATATGTAACAAAACCTAGAATAAACAGAAGAGAAATTACTTTTAAACAATTTGTGAGAACAACCCTAAAGTTCGATTCATAGTACCGTGAAGTAAACAGTATGAAGTGAGCAGTAAGAAATAAAAATGGTTCCTTTCTTACTGCTAAGTTATTACTGTCAAGTTTGAACAACAGGATGTTTGTGGGATAGTTTCTTATGTCTGACTGCTTACTTTACAGAACTATGAATCTAGTTTAAGTGGTAACATGTTAATTTAAACTTTAAATGAACTTACCTTTTTTTCTATCTATCTATTCCATTTAGCCTTCGTCAATCCATCTTTGGCCAAGTTCTCCAGTTTACAATAGATTTGTTCCATCAATCGTCTTTCTGTCTAATAATATGACCGGCAAATTTCCATTTTAATTTTGCTACTTCTGCTCTGACATCCCTTACTTTGGTTTTATTTCTTATCAATTCATTCCTTTTTCTACCTGTTACATTAACATTTGTCTTTCCATTGATCTTTGGGCTTTTGTTACCTTATCCATGTTTGATTTTGTAAGTGTCCAGGTCTGGGATTCATAGGTAAGTACAGGAAGGATACATTGGTTATACACTTCCGTTTTGAGGTACTGAGGATATTTTTTATTTCTTAATATGTTGCTTAATATACCGAATGCTGCCCAGGCCAATCTTACTCGTCTCTTGATTTCAGCTGTTTGCTTTTCTTTTTTCAGTTTAATAATTTGTCCCAGGTCCTATATATTCCTCTACTTGTTCTATTTTCTTTTAGATTGATTGATATTATCAGCATATCTTGGTGATTCAGAATTGTCCGTTTACCTTGATGCCTATTTCTTCCCAATCTAAGCTTTTAAAAACATCTTCTAGGGCCTGGTTAAATAATTTAGGGAATATTGTGTCACGCTGACACTTCTTCTTTTGCGGATTGGCTCGGTTCCTCTGTGGATTTTGATTAATGTTGTTGCTTCACTATATATATTGGCTATTAAGTCTGTATATCTGTGATCTATTCGGCTATTAATTAAAGATCTTTTACTGCCCAGTGCTCAATGCTATCGAAAGCTTTTTCGAAGTCTATAAACGAAATATAGATTTATATATATTTCCATACCCTCCCTTTCTTCAATTTTTTTTGGCCTGTCGTCAGGATTTTCTCTTACTGGAGGTTTGGGGTTTGACATATACTCGGGTTGAGATTCAAATAGCCGAGGTATTGCCCCATTGTTTAACTTAGGGAATGTTAGTGGCACCTCCTTTTGTACTCCCTCTTTATCCCTAATTATCACGGTTCTAACAACGTCACTTATGTCTAAATGTTTCCAACAAACCACTGAAGATGCAGTTACAACATAATCTTCTCTGTGTATGGCCTGAAGCCAAGTATTTTTTAGGTCATTTTCTTTTGGGAAGCTAAAGGTTGTTTCGTGACCCTCTTCATTAATCATAGATGCATCATTACTTTTGCAACCGGGTACCCAACACTTTCGCGGCATGTTTAAAATTTAAAAAGAAAAAACAGACCAAAAATTCCAAACAAAAACAAACATCTAACCTCACTTATTACCGGTGTACAAAAGGTCTTTTTTACACAGCTTTTATTAAGTAGGTAATATAATTTTAAGTTCACCACACATCTCACTAAAACCAGAACAGTTGTTTTATTTGGTAACGCGATTTGAAATATACTAAAAGTTAAAAAAAAAACATTATCTGCGCGGAAACGGCCAGTAACTAGTGTGGTGAGCGACGCACGTGGACGAAAAATAACCGGCCTCCACGCAGTGTTGCCGTTTCTTCTGGTTCGTGGCTCGTTAGTTTAATAAGGCTGTGATGCATTAGTCCGCTGCGTATTCTATCAGCTACTTGAAAAGTCACTCTCCTTGTATAATTTTGAAGAAAAAAATATCATTAAAAATTACATAAAATAATTTAGAAAAAGTTCAAATAAAATGCTCAAAAAATAAGCAAAAACTTATATATGGCAGGTTCAAAATAAACTTATTTTTAAATAAGATTTTTCACATCTAGTTTTGGTAACACTTTAGAAAGACTTCGGTATTTTTTAACCGATTTAAAAAATTCTTATACGAAAATGTACGTAAGAATACGGTATAATTGTGAATTTATGAAAAATCGAATTTTTTTAAAAATGTCAGTCAATTTTTTTTAAATTTTGAGCAGCCGATTTGAAAATTTGGTGTAAAGGAGAGGCATACTTAAATAAACTTAAAAGAAGCGAAGTAAGTACAGTTGTCATGTTGTCTCCTCCCATTTAATGACATTTAACAGACCTAAACAGTTTCATAAACAGCGACAAAACCCACGTACATCTCGAAATTCATTTATGGGTCGCTCTTGAGTGTTTGAAAACGATAGAAATGAGTTATAAACTACAGCGAAATCTTTCCTTGCGGACACCTCTAATAAAATTAACTCCTATAACCGGACACTCTAATAACCGGACGCGGACAATTTTTTTTGATTAAGATATTCTGAAACTTCCCTTGACAGTACGCGAACCTCTCACAACGGGACGGAACGCTGCACGACATGGGCATAAATATTATGTAGTATGTTGGCAACAACGCACTCTGCAGTCAGGGAATTAACTCTTTCCGTTTTAATGCGGAGACTAAATACTTCTGTCGTATTTACAACATATTTTATTCGGCAGGACTGCTGTGTTTTATTTTTATTGTTCAGTTGGGTAGTAATAGATCTGAAATGGCGCCTAGTAAAAAACTTCTTAATATACGTGAAAAAGTGGAAGTTGTTAACGTTTCGGAGAAGGAACATCTATCAGCACGAAAGATCCCTGAAAAAATTAATTAAGTTGTTAATAAATGTATATTAAAATTTCGCAGTTCTCTCTCATAAGCGGACACCTCCAATAAGCGGACAAAATCGACGAAACCTTGAGTGTCCGCTTATAGGAGGTTTCACTGTAATTGATAATTTGACCTAAAAAATATTAAATGAAAAATCTTCTTTTTTTTGGGAAACTTGCCGGAAAATTAAAAATAAACGTGTTTAAATATGAAGAGTTGAGGACAAAAATTAAGAAATAATGACAATAAAAATTATAAAATTACACTATCGAAGCCAAAAAAAGTTCAATCTATAATCTAGTGAGGAATGCCCATTCTTCCCTTTGCTTATTGTTAAGAGATATTGGATAACGACTTCCAGTGGCGTATATAAAGTCGCCCCCCCCCCTAAAGCTAAAATTTTTTTAGATATTTTCCACATATTTCATGAATACAAACAAAATATAAAATACGGCGTCATGGGGTCTCGAGCCCCCCCAAAACTTTTTTCTAAATACGCCACTGACGACATCAATTAATAAAAACCATGTTTAATGATAACATTTTTAGGTATTCATTTTTTACGTAATTGTTCTAATCGTGATGTTAAGCCCGTTGAGCTAAGACCACGGATCACCCAACAATCTTATTGTAAAGAGGGATCGACTGTCATATTTTGCTTTAAAAGATATTTTGATGCTTTCCGTATATATTCCCATTTAATTTTTTTGAATTCATCAATTTAGATGCAGCGGCGTAGCTAGAAGTCATGGGGCACTGGGGCCAAACAATTTTTTGGGGGCCCTCATAAGTCAATAAAGAATACAAAATGCTTGTCAAAATAAAATCTTTTTTTCTTGCTTTTCAACTTGCAAACTCATTTATTTCATCATCGTTTTGCTACGTATCTTAAAGCGGGCTTTTTAAAAGCAAGCTATTTTATAAACCTAAAATATACATTTACAGTGGCGGATCCAGCATGTCCGGAGGGAAGGGACCCAGAAGGCAGCAAAACCAAATGAATGTGTTCATGATGACTCTAATACCTTCCCAGCTAGCATTAGCACACTTCAAGTGAAGCCATCATTGAAAATAGTTTTTTGTAAATATCTCGGGAACTAAAGTTTGCACGAGGTTTTCGTTTATAAAGAAGCAAAATGTGGTCTATTTTATTCCGAAAACCGCATATTAATGCGATGCTCCGTTAAAAAGTTAAAATTTTTAGATTAGCATTAATAGATTTTGACGAAAATCTAATCAGCTCGTTAAAGTGCTGAGTACTATTTTACCTGAAAATTTTATAAAAATCGGTTTAGCGGTTTAGGAGCTATCATGTTACGAACAGAATTAGAATGGTTTCTCAGCACCAATTATCAGTAACCTTAGGTAAATTGTGGTCTTAAACTGAACTAAGAATACATGTGTGCGTTTTGTTACCAGAATTACGAGGTGATTAAACACAAGGCTTAGCCTTATTGCAAATCTACATTTTGTTTTAAAATGGACGTGCTTTAGACATGTCAATCAAGTGAGTATGGGAGTGGTTAGGCATCAGAAAGATTATGTCTGAAAATTGAGCCTCTTTTCTAAAGGTGCCCACTCTCAAAGGAAAGGATAATTATTTGCCAAAACCACATAAAAGTATTTTTAAATATGGACGTTAATTTGTAAATGGTTGGTTTTTATACCTAACGTCCATCCATTCATTTTATTTTGTCTCAATTTTTAAAAGAGGTCGGAGGTGTTTAAATTCAATTCCTTAATCGAAAAAATCCAACTTAACATTTTTTGCCGCTTACTTCTATATTGCTCTTTCTCACGGATAAAGAAAGGTGGATATATAAATTTGACAGATTTTTCCGCCCACAGGTTGGATTTTACCCAATTTGATAGCGGCTTTTTTTGAAGGCGGCGAAGATCTAACAGTGGTGGTCCCAGAGGGGGACAGGGGAGTGCAATTGCCCCCCTCTTGTCCAGAGAACTTCAAATATAAGAGGCCGCCGTTAACAGCCAGCAAACAATCAAAAATATATTTTTTAATTTTTTATAGTATTATAACATGTTCAAATACTTTAAATTGCCCGCCTCCTTTTCAAAGCCCCTGATCTAACCAAACTTTTACGTTTTTGTTTTAATTCATGACAAGAAATGGAAAAAACCCATAATGAAATTTGTGAGCCCAAGAAACAAAATTGAAAAGGCGTCAATATCGTTGTACATGTATTTTTATCGACTGTTCTTACTTTTTATTTTATTTTATATTTTCTGTGTAAGTAAACCAAGCTTTCTTAGGACTCAGCGCATGTGGAGGTGCAGCCGTAGAAGAATATCTGCTGGATCCGATTTATACTCAAATAGTCAGTTTTCCAGAAAAAACATTCCCAGTTTCTTAAAACAGCCATCGCTTTTCATTTTTTAAAAATACTTAACTTATCCAACTCTCCCTGAAAAGGTATTGTTCCCAAAACCGACAAGGTAGTACCCCTTTGAACCTTCCGATATTTTTTTAAATTTTCAAAAAAAAAAAATTAATTAAAGATTTTGCTTCATTTCCAAATGGGCCAATGTTTTTATACCAAATGGTGTAAAATGGAAGCGATACAAGAGTTCAACGTATTTCCTTCTATTTGAAGACTCACCTAACAAACAAAATTCTCCTGATTTTTAAGATGATTTTTTAATAAATTATGATTGACATAAAGCATCTTTACAAGTAACATCCCAAAGAAGAGATTTGCCTGATTTGCATGGAATTCTAGTCATTCCATCATTTCGGCATAACCGAACCGAACTGGCTTAAGTACAGACGAAAATCCAGCTGAAGCTAGAGCTAGAGCACGCTGAAGTATGCTATTTAGAATAGTGTGACGAGTCATCCTTACTGCACTCCTGTAGCAGCTCAGATACCATGATAGCCGTAAATATCTACTGTTTGGCTACAGAAACTGCATTCACGAGAGCCGTACACAGGCATAACCAACCTCAAACAAACACAAACGTGAAATGTTGAAATTGTCATCCAAAACAGTAACCAAAGAGAACGAAGGCAAGGCATGTAGCCAAGCTCCACTTTCCTCCTCTTGAAAGGCAAGAAGTCTAACTTTAAGTTAAAAGTAGGTAGTAGATATACTATTTTTTGTTAAAATAACGTTATTCCAGGTTTATACGAGACACGACAGTATAGCTTTCTTATGTCAAATTTAGGAGCGGACGGACAAATGTAATAATGTTATCCCTTTTGTAGACCACTACACTCGGCAATGCCAATCATCCGCCACAGCTTGTATAAATATGAGTCGAATGAAAGGTTTGGGATAGCTCTGGATATTCGGGATTATAGAGAGGACTTTGCCAAAGAGTGAAGTCATCTAGATCACTTAATTTTGCTTTGTGCCTAATTTATAGTGGGTTAAGCAATACTTTTAATGTTTCTTTTCTTTGTTGGTACTGGTCTCCTAAAAGGATTGAAGCAGTTCCAGACTATTCTTAAATTAAAGTCTTTACTTCTTTTAAACTAAAAATTTAAACGAAATTATAAAGGAAATAAACTGGACAATAATCAACGGAAACAAAGTCTTTTATACGCACATCAAAAACTGCTGAAGTCAAAGATTCTAGCGAGATCTCTCAAATAAAAAATTTGCACTATATTTAGGCAAGTAGTGACATATGGACACTTACAAAAGCGAACGAAGAACAAGAAAATATATTTAAAAGAACAATTATTCGTAAGGATATTTTTTATTTTTTAAAATGTAGCTTAATTTACCGAATGCTGCCCAGGCCAATCCTACTCGTCTCTTAATTTCAGCCGTTTGATTATCTTTTTTAGTTTAACAATTTGTCCCCAGGTATATATCGTCGGCGAAACCGCAAACCCAAGTAAGTGCAAAAATCAAAATTTTTAGAAGGCACTAAAAACCTTACAATTTTGAGTTATTGAAATGGATTTAAAACAGATGAGTGGTTTTAAATGTTTCGATTTTAAAATATTTAGAATCTTTTGTCAGTTAAGAGATTTTGCACAAGCTAATACTAATGCAATGAACCGATTGCCGCCAAAATGTAAATTTTGAATTTTTGTCAGTTACTTGGTTTTGCGGTGTCGCCGACGATATATTCCTTTACCTGTTCTATTTTCTCTTGGTTTATTCTGATCGTGATATCGACATCTGTGTTTTTATGATTTTAGTTTTAGTGTAGTTTATACTTAAGCCTATATATTAAGCTACTGTATTCAGGTCTTCCAACATTTTTATCAGTTCTTCTGTCTTCTGTCTGAAGCCTGCTTGTTCTTTTGATTGATATTCATCAAATTTTAGTATTTTCGTGAAAAGCTTATAAATTATTTTAAGGAGTGTTGGAGGTCGATAGTTTTTTAGGTCTGCTCTATCGCCTTCCTTGTGTAGAATAATGGTTACTGTTTCTTTCCAGTTGTTTGGGATTATTTTTTCTTTTTGTATTTCATTCAGGCGAATATGGAGGGTATTATCTACAGTTTTACCACTGTACTTGCATTTCTGCCGTTACTCCGTCTTTTCCAGGTGATTTGTTATTTTTCATTTTCTTTAATGCTTTCTTCAATTCCGCTTTGTTTATTTCAGGTTGTAGCTCTGAATTTATGTTCTTTATTTTTGTGTGGCATAATTCTGTATAGAATAGCTGTGTGATATTTATAATAACTTCTCTAACGTTAGTTTTTATGCCGTTCATATCCTTTATTTTAATTAGTTCAAATCTACCTCGAATCGGTGTTAGACATTTCATAATTCTGTATATTTTCTATAACTCTCTCAACTATTTTTTCTTGACTCTTTCTTTAATTTTCTTTTATTATTTTCCGTAGAGTTCTATTTATTTATGTGTATTTTATCGATGTTCTTTTTCCTTGTTTTCCCAAGTCCCGCCTTTTTTCCATCAATTTCTTTATTTTTTCTGATGTACAATATTCTATCTTTTTATCTGTTCTTGCGATATCTTTTCTTAGTTTGGTCATAGCTCTTGTCAGCGTATCATTTATTTCATCTATATTTACGTTTTCGCATCTTAAGTTTTGGGTAAGCTGTTCCTTTAGCCTTTCTTTGTATATATGCTTATTTTGTGTAAGTTTTTCCAACAAGATCTCTCAAACAAAAAATCTACACTGCAATAATTAGGAAGCTAGTGACATATGGACACTTACACAAGCAAATAAAGAACAACAAAAAAATATTTGAAATAAAAATTATTTGTAAGATCTTTGGAAAAGAACACCACGAAAAACAATGAAATGGTGACACATGGTGCACAAAGAGTAAAAGGGAGATCATGGTAAAGGTAGATAGACGATGTTGATGACTCTAAGAATATGGAAATAAGAAAGTGGCGAGGAATCGTAAATAGACGTTACTTTGAAACATTAAAATAAAAAGAAAATAAACTTATGGGCGAATAGAAATTCATAACTAACCTTTCTAAAAGATGAGGTTTTGAAATATGGTCTCGTCAATGATAAGTACATTGCCTCGGCTCATAGTAATGCAGTAAAGCTCAGATCTCAAGATGAGTCGCGACAGCACAGAAACGTCTGGAAAAACATTCTTTGGATATAAGCAAGACTACAAGCGATATACGTGGGGGTAACCTGTCACTTAATATTAGTTGAATGGCGGTTCATGAGAAAAACTCAGTTAATTTTTTTTACAAAGTAAATATAAATGTATTTAAATATTTCCTTGAAGTGTCTAAAAATTTTAATTTGACGCATTAACTATTTTCATCTCTTAAAATGGTTACATTTAAATTTGTAAATTACCTACAATATATAATAATTTTTTTAATTTAGTAATAATTTCGTAATTTCCGTCGTGAGTCCAAAATTTCGACCCACATAAGAAACCCGGGCGCTTTTCACCTGTTGGCCAGTGAATTATGAACGGCAGTTTGTTGGGTAACGGCGAGTAACTTAAAGACACCAAATTTATCTTATGTCCAAATATCATCGGACTGCTAATAAAAGAATTTCCAGCCTTAAGGAACTAACTGACGTCAAGAACTAATTTATTTATTTAATTTTTTTTTTGATTATTAATCGAAACTATATAATACAAAAAGCGAATATTAATTAGGAAATAAAATTGGATATTACTTAAATCTATGATATCATACATATAATAGAATACAATTTACATTTTATTCTTAGTTAACTAGAGTACAAGTTTTACGTTCAAAAATTCAAGTTCACAAACTTTAAGTTCTAGTTTTTAGTTTTTAGTCTATGACCACCTATTAAACTGATAGTAGGAAGCAAAAGTAAAGCTTGGAAACATTATCCTATCATGAATTGACAACATCCCTCAGTTGTCTTTGGAAGGTTTTTAAGTTGCAAAGGAAATCAAGGGATGGATGTTGATTAGCTAATGATGTTGCCCTTGAAATAAAACAATTGCGTCCATAAATGGTACGATGGAATGGGACATCTAGTATTAACAGGAAGTACATGTAGAACGATTGAGGATATAAGAACTGGACAGTCCGCGACAGAAGGATTTTGAAGAGGGTGATGAGATCATGGTATTTGCGTCTATCCTGTAAGGTTAAAAGATCTAATTGCTTACATAGCTCATTATAATTGTACTCACTATCACGAAAAAATTTAAAATGAATGTGATGTAAAAACTTCTTCTGAACTCTATCTAGTCGGTTAATATGGTAGACATATTGAGGGTCCCATACCGATGGGACATATTCTAAATGGCTGCGGACCAATGCAGAGTAAAGATGCTTCAGTGCCTGGATGGTCTAAAAGTCTTGTGTAAGTGATGTTTTAATTTGACGGACTAATGCAAAAATTCAAAAACTAAGCTAACAAAAAGAAACCAAAACTAATTGCCAAAAATATAAATTAACTGAGTTAGCTGAATGAAGCTGATTAAAACAACTAGATGAATGTTAATGAAAATCACGTCGAATACACTAGCACAAAACAAACCTCAAAACAACTATTAGAAAAGAAAACGGATCTAAGTGCAACTAACTGAAAGTAATGAAAACAAACCGAAACCGAAACACCACAAAGTAGCCAAGTTAATGTCAAAAACATTCCAGAAAAATTGTTAGAATTGTAATTGATTTGGTTTTAAATTAGAGAAAACAGTCACATTGTTTCTTAGATGCAATAAAAAATATAAATTCCTGGAAGAGTTAACAAATTATTTGTTCTAAGCACAGGTTTTATGCAATTTTATTTAGGACCTTATTCTTAGTACCTTTTTTGCAAAACAAAAACGCTGTCCTCCCTCAACTGCCTCCCCAGAGTAGAATTCCGTATTTAAATAAATCGTATTAAGAAGTTTTTTCTCTTGCTAATGTTTCGAAATGATTCTCATGGCGTAACTGACAAAGCTTAGTTTAGCACATAAATTTTTAGTGTGTTCGCCATAGTCACGCTGCGAATCTATTGTAACCCCTAAAAGTTTTACACTCTCAGCTACTTTAATCTCTTCATTCTCAAAATAAACCTTATCATCATTAATAATTTTGCAATTACTGAATAATATTATGTGTGTTTTATTAACATTTAATAGTAGTTCATTTTCCTTTAACCATTTTTGAGTACCCTTTAATAATTCTTAATATTTTTAATTTATATTTCCGTTCTTTGGGATCAGTATTACACCCGTGAAGTCATCAGCATAGCTGATTGTCGAATTGGGTTTTTTACGAGGTTTTTTAATTATGTCACAGAAATCATTTACATATATTACAAATAGTAGGGGTCCTAGCATCCTAGCTACACTGTGGAACTTCTGTTGTGATTGTGTCAAAATTCTACTCAACAGCCAGATCATGACGTTCGACTTTGACTTTTTGTTTTCCCTATTTTAATTAAGACTGGAACGAATCTCTAACTACTCCTCTAATTCCGTAAGCTTTTAGTTTTGTTAAAAGAATGTTGTGATTAATAGAACCAAAGGCTTTAAATACGTTAAGTATTCCACAAGCTGTGTTTATAGTCCAATATTTTTAATGTTTTTTTTTTGTTAAGTTAAGCAATGCTGTTTCTGTTGATTTAAAAGAGAACATGTTAAAAACAAGTAAAAAAGTCTGCTAAATATTATTAATTCAAAAAGTTTAGACAATAAAGATAGAAGAAGGCTAATAGGTCTGTAATTATTAAGATCAATGCGATTTTCTTTTTATAAATTGGTATTACTGTTGCGATTTTAATCAAGTGGTTCAGCAATTACCGGAATAATCTCTTTTTTTTTACCAGGTTGGATGGAACCTCATCATGTCCTGAACTTATTTTGTTTTTCATTTTCCTTGATACTTGAATAATTTCAGTCGCGCCTGTTGGATTAAAATACAAAGAAATGGGATTGAAAAAGGTTGTATTATAATTGCATGTATTTAGATTGATGTTATTTTGTTTGAGTAGTTCAGGTGCTGAATTGGTAAAGTGTCTGATAAAAGAATCAGCCAGATTTCTGCTATTCTGAGAATCTAACCGAAAATAAATCTAACCTAACAATCTAACCGAAAATAAATAGAACCAGTTAAATTCAAGGTTAGAATGAGGTTCAAAACTTTTTTTACTTCATAGATATCAAATCTAGCCTTATAGATTTTATACCTATGAATGAATTGAATTTGTTTATATAAATCTTTAAAGTGAAAAACTTTTGGTCAAAAAATGTTGGTTGTCTAGATCTAAAGTAATATTTGACGTGGTTATAATATTACTTTGAGCTGTCCTACCAAATTTTTATCTTATCATTTTTGGTGTCTGAAATAGTTCGCCCATATTTTGAGAACGTATAAATACGAAACTGATGCTATAAATCAAGAAGTCACACGGGGCGACTCACTTGCCTCGGCAGGATAGCTGGAAAAACTGAGGTCGCAGGGGATTATTACAACATGTTTGGTTAATAAGGATTATCTCGTATCCATTAATCACGATTCTAAAAAATCTGTCACTGATTATAATGCAATTAATAATAAAAATATTCGAAAGATAAACGACGATAATACGAAAAAACAAAAAGTTGGTGTTAATGAACTCTCTACATGTTTAATAACAATTAAACATTTCGAATTAAGCAATACTTTTTAATAAAATCAAATTTCTACAATATAATTATAGAAGTCAAACACGGGCAAAAGTCTTTAACCATCCCTTATGGAAACGAAATTTTTAACCTGTTCAGCGCAAGATAAATTTTAAGAATAAACAAAAAAATTCAGACACTACATTGTCCGGCGGACCTTCTTTGGTAATATTTCGTCGTTCATCCATTGTACATGGCCGTACCATATCAGTTGTCTTTTTTTCATCTATTATGCTTCCCTCGATTGCCATTCTTATATGATCAGTTCTAGATATTTTCATTGATCTTCTTATTCCATTAATTTCGACACTTTCCATTTTTGTTTTGTATTTTTCTGTTACGCGACAAGTTTCTATTCCAATCAACAGCGTACCATTGTAAGATTGTATTCATAATATGTTACATTTTTATCTCTCTGCCCCAAAAAATTCTGTTAAGAGATCCAATATCCTTTATGGCTTTTACTATTCCTTTTTCTAGTTCTTTAACATCTATGTCTTTCTTATCAAATGTGACACCCAAGTTTACATACTCATTGCATTAGAAGATATTGTTTGTCCATTGTCTAGTAACTCACTTGATTCGTTTCCAATACATGGGTACTATGTCTTGTCGACGTTCATTGTTAACCCCCACTTTTGGTCTTCGTCCGTTAACTTTCTCATCATATACTACTGTGATATATACTTTAAAAAGGGTTGGAGAGATACAACATCCCTGTCTGATGCCTTTCGTTACCAGGAATTTTTTCGAATGTCGATTTCCAATTTTAATTTAAGATTTTGACCCTATGTACAGTAACGAACACTGTCCATAATTTTCTATTAGAACGGCATCCTATGTTTTTGTAGGTCCACAAAGGTAACATGAGTCTCTATATTTCTGGAAATCTCAATTACTTGTTTAAGACCAAAAACATTATCACTACAAGATCTGCCTGCACGAAACCCACTTTGCTCTTCTTCTTCTGGCTCATTAAAATCATTCTCTGTTAGATCTCTAAGAATCCTACCGTACAATCTACTTAGAGTAGTGGTTGCTGAAATTTTTCTGTAATTGTAGTGTAATAAATGCAATCCAGCTTGTTTCCTTTCTTATGTATTGAGGATATGAATGCCTTTTTCCAATCATCAGGTACTGGATGTAGGGTTATGCATTGATTGATATATGTTTGATTTTCTAGTAGTTTCTCTGATCCATACTTCAGCATTTCATTAAACAATACTTTTCAGTAAAACAGAGACAAGCAAAAGTCTTTGACTATCCCTGAATGAAACGAAATTGAAGCATACGTGATATAAATTGCAGTCGATAACGATCTAACCTGTTCAGTGCATGATAAAACATAAAAATAAACAAAAAACTGCTGCCACAGTGCTGGTATTTGGTCAAAGTTTCTGGACGCTTTAAACCTCTCATTAATAATCAAATCATTTGTATCCCTTTTGCCTTTCTTGTATAAGCTCACACATATACTATACTATAGTAGTGTGAGCTATGGTGATCCTAATTTTTTCGAGAAAAAAAAAGTTGCTCCGATTTCAAAAATTTTTGTATATCTTTGCGTTTCAGATGATTTTGAAACTTTTTTGTTGCGCCGTCTGTCTGTCTGTCTGTATGTCTGTCTGTCTGTATGTCTGTCTGTAACGACCAACGCGCATAACTCAAAAACCGCTTGGCCGATTTTAATGAAATTTGGTACCTAGGCTGGGTCTTGGGTCGAGATGGTCCCATTTAAAAATGAATAAAAGCCACCGAACACAAACCAAATAAAAGGGTGGGGGTAGATTTCAAAAATTAGAGTTTATGCGAAAATAGGGCATGTTTGATATCAAACGAAAGGTAATTGAGTCTGCAGTTAAACAAAATACATTTTTATTTATTTAAAAGAAAGGGTGGGGGTATATTTTAAAAATTAGAGTTTAAGTGAAAATATGGCGTGTGTGATATCAAACGAAAGGTAATTGAGTCCGGAGTTTAACAAAATACATTTTAGTTTTTGTTTTTGTTAAACAAAATACATTTTAATTTATTTTAAAAAAAGGGTGGGGGTATATTTGAAAAATTTGAGTTTAAGTCAAAACATGGCTTGTGTGGTTTCAAACAAAAGGTAATTTAGTCTGGAGTTGAATAAAATATATTTCAGTTTTTAGTTATATTAGCTCACACGTACACTATAACTATAGTACCTAGTGTGAGCTTAGGGGCCCATATATTGGCAGAGTATTTTTTACCTACGACGCCGACGGTTGCCTTAAAATATTCAACATATTTTATTTTTGGATAAATATTTTTTGAGTTAATTTTAGTTAAAATAATAAGGTTATTCACGTATACGGTTTGCATGTCAAAAAACATTAAAGGGCGAGTAGAAAGTCGCACGTTCAAATTATGAAGGATTTATTATAACAAGTATGTAGAAGTGCGGCTAAAACCTAATTATGTAATTAAAAATTAAAATTATGCCGTATATTATAATCCGCATTATGCAGCAAAATTTTGAGAAACAGCTAGGAAAATCTAGGAAAATAACCATTGATGTGAGATAAACATTGGAGTTTCAGTCTTGTGAGAGTGATCCGAAGTACAACCTGGCTATAGATCTAAAGCTTAATCTCTTAGTTCATTGTAAATTTGTAGACTTTTGTCCAGGTTTTGAACTGTATCTGGGTCTCTAAGAATGTTCTCTAGTCTTAGGTTTGACTACCTCATCAATTAAAATCGAAGATTGAAATTTTTAATATGGATATTTAATATTTCAAAAAAATCGTTTTTATTTACATTCAACTACAACAGGCTTACTGTCCTAATTCTCTTTTGATTCAAAAACACTTTAAATCCATGGTCTTGTAGCAAAAGCCGTATTTTTGGCATGCTTGTCAGTTTTTGAAATGAAACAACATTTGCGTGTCGCACTAAATCTCGGAGAATCCAAAAAAAAGTTTGTGGCTGCGCTTTTGCTAAATTTACTGGTCGATCTTATGAGATATCGCTGTCAAAACCGGGACGGTTGACATAAGAAATTACTTATGCTTTAATAGTTAACATCTAAAGTAAATCGAGCTTTTTAATTGGTTATTATATTTTTACTTATTTAATATTTTACTACTCAGCAAATTTGTTTAAATATCTTTGTTGTTGGTGCCGTTCTTTATGTACTTTAAACACTAAACTTTTTGAGACCGAGGGTACCAATAATATAGCTTGAAATGGCAGTGCCATAAAAATAATTACTTGCTCTAATCCTCAATCAGCGATATTTGAGTTTTCTTAAGATGTGGGTATAAGCTACTGAATTAGAATGTCAATCATCAAAATGTTCCAGACTCCCAAGATCTAAGTCTTCCGAACTATCAGTTCTGGCACTCAAATTCAGAGGTTTAGGAACGCATCTTCTTTATCTTTTGCATATATCTTATTGCGGTAAAATTAAAGTAGCTAAAACTCTGCGTATGTTACTTATTGTAGAAGTGGAACTTATTAGCAGCAATATTCTTGGAGAGTTTACTACTTACAATAAATTTGTTTGTTTAAAAGAATCAGATCTAAGTGTTCCAAATTAATTATTCTATTTTTACTTACTTAATATTTTATTACTCAGCAAATGGTATGTTTGTTTAAATATAGTTGTTGTTGGTGCCCTTCTTTATCCACTTTAAACACCAAACTTTTTTACACTGAGAATACCAATAGCACAGCTTGAAATGCCAATGGTATAAAAAGATTTATTTGCTCTAAACTTCAATTAACGATCGTTGATGTTTCTTAAGATTTTCCAGACTTCCAAGAGCTAAGTCCTCTGTAGTATCAGTTCTGGCACTGAAATTCGGAGGTGTAGGAACACATTACCTTTATCACTTGCATACATCTTGTTGCGGTAACATTAAAATAGCTACAACTCTGCATATGTAGAAGTAGAACTTATTAACAGAAATATTCTTGGAGAGTTTACTGACAATGAATTTGTTTGTTTAAAAGAATCAGATCTAAGTGTTCCAAATTAATTATTCTATTTTTACCTACTTAATATTTTATTACTCAGCAAATGGTATGTTTGTTTAAATATCTTTGTTGTTGGTGCCCTTCTTTATCCACTTTACACACCAAACGTTTTGACACTGAGGATACCAATAGCACAGCTTGAAATGCCAATGGTATAAAAAGATTTACTTGCTCTAAACTTTAATTAACGATCGTTGATGTTTCTTAAGATGTGGGTATAAGCTACTGAATTAGAATGTCAACCATCATAATTTTCCAGACTTCCAAGAGCTGGTGCCCTTCTTTATCCACTTTAAAAACGTTTGGCACTGAGGATACCAACAGTATAGCTTGAAATGCCAGTGGCATAAAAAGATTTACTTGCTCTAAACCTCAATCAGCAATCGTTGAGTTTTCTTAAGATGTGGGTATAAGCTATTCAATTAGAATGTCAACCATCATAATTTTCCACATTTCCAAGAGCACTCCGGACTATCAATTCTGACACTCAAATTCGGAGGTGGAACGCACTGGCTTATTAAAATAGATACAACTCTGCTTATGTTATTTGTTGTAGAAGTAGAATATTTATTGTAGTAGAACTTATTAGCAGAAATATTCTTGGACAGTTTACTGACAATGAATTTGTTTGTATAAAAGAATCAGATCTAAGTGTTCCAAATATAGATGTAAATGTCACTTGCATAACAACGGCGTCAAGCGAATTTAAATTGACTTGAATTTAATCAATTCAGTTGACCCAGATCATTTTGATGTGTGTAGGCCTAGCATTATTAAACTTTAATTTTTTTTTGGTTTTCTTAAACTAGTTGGTAATACCAAGAATTAAAAAGGGCCAGTACTTTGTATTGTAGCTAATACATACACTAGTTCCTATAATATACCTAGTCCCTTTGTCTTTTGAATGTGTTTAATTTTAAATTTTATCGTTTTAATAGATCTTGTTAGACTTTATTAACTAGGTAAAGGTTCTCGTAAACAAAATCTTTTCACTAACCTGCAGAAATATTTTCAATTTCTTTTAAATAAATATCATTGCCTTTTTTTGGAAATAGGCCACTTAAAGCAAAGATAATGTAAAACCAAATCGCGTGTATAATGTAAATACATCATACCCAAACATCGAAACTAATCCAGATGAGTAATGGGAGAATTTTGAACTTTGTTTTGTACTTCACGAGGTCCTGACTTTCGTTAGTTGGGTTAAGGAAACGTTTGATTTATAGGTATAGGTTAACATGTAGGCTTATCTACGCATTTTAGTTACTTTATTGCCAGTGGCGTAGCGTGGGGGTGCGGGGGGTTTGTTCTATTGTGGGCCACATAGACCGGACCTAAAGATCCTAAAAATTAACCAACATTTTAATGCAAGTAATAAAAAATAATACGATGCTGAAAAATTGTTGTGCGGTTGTGAAAAACGAAATGCTAAAACTTTAATTGTCTTATTATGAACAATCCACGAAATGATCCTGCGTGGGTGGCAAAAGGAATGTGTGATCTCTAGCACACACAAGTTAAAGACACAAAGTAAGTCCTACTTATTTAAATAACCACATAGAATTTTCTATGCTAGGCAAGACTGATATTAGGTGCCAATTGAATAGTGCCTATAGGCAAAACATTTCCGAACATAATGAAAATGTTGCAAAAAATAGACATATACTTAGTAGGTTAATAGACTGTTTAAAATTCTGTGGGATTTTTGAGGTTGCTCTACGGGGCCATGATGAGTCTGAAACTGGTGCTAATCTAAGCACTTTGCGCATGTAAAAGAAGGGCGAATAGACTTATAAACAAATAAACTAAAAACTACGCCAAGTAGCTGCTTGTTTGTAAAATTGTAAAATAAAATGGTTTGGGTAAGTTTTTTATCTCCTTTTCCATGCAATATAAATTTCTGCCCCCCAATTTATAACGTCACCAGCTGCCACTGCCTTTGCCCTCTTTACCTCTGGAAATTCTGGATCCATCACTGAATGTTCCCCAAAAAATATCCTTGTTTCGGTTCGGGGGCTGAGAAAAAAGAACTTATTAATTTAGCAAATAAATTTGGCACAGAACTTTGCAAATATACTGGCTCATTGATTGTGCTTTCCATAATTTATAACTAAATAAATGAACAGCGGCTTCAAGGTGTTTTGTAAAATGTCTTGCCTACAAAAAAAGTCACTTGTCGAATAAATCTCTCTTGAACTTGGCAATACGCCAAAATTATTTGCTCATTCTGATATTCAAATTAAAAAAAAAACTACTCAAAATAAATAAGTAGGTCTAATATTATTAATATTTAAAAATAAAGTGGTACAAATATCGAAAATTAACTACATAAAAATATTAAAAGAAAAATTATTGAGGAATGTGCAAAAGATCGAGAGATCTAAGAGACAAACAAAGGAAAGAAGCTGTATTGCAGCAATTACAGACGAATTTCAGTAACCAGTACTCTAAATAGATTGTACGGTAGGACTCTTAGAGATCTAATAGAGAATGATTTTCATGAACAATAAGAAGAAGAGCAAAGTGGGTCTCCTGCAGGCAGAACTTGTAGTGATAATGTTTTTTGTCTTAAACAAGTAATGGAGAAAAGAAGTGCCAGAAATATAGAGACTCATGTTACCTTTGTGGACCTAGAAAAAGCAGATGATACCGTTCCAGTAGAAAAATTATGATTTTTAAATTCACGGGTACGAAATTCCACGTTTGTTAGTATTATTTGGCTTAAAAATTCCGTTGATTGATGCTCACTGTCTTGAAGACGGGTAAAAATGCAATCTGTGTTGATCCGGCCTGAAAGACAAAGAGCTGTCGTAGGTCACGGACTATAGTTGTTTTCTTTTATTTGCATTCGATCTTTTCATTGATCGATATTGTATAGCAGTGTTTTCGGCTGTTTTTAGGTTTTTGTTTCTCTCGTATCTCGGTAGATGGCGCCTCTTGCTACAGTTCGCTCACTAATTACATTTAATTAGAGACAAAACCGTCTGATTAACTTAGCAAGATTTGTCACATTGACCAGCAGTGTTCTGAGGAGTCCCATAAGGACGAAACGGTTAACTGTCAACACTTATTAGGTGTCCATTAGATCTTGGACCCCCGTGAGGTTAAGCTTTCAGGCTACCCACGGAAAAATATAAGGAAAACAAAAAAACTCCTTTTTGCCCGATTAGCCACGAAACTTGTTTGATTATGGACAGTGTTAAAACAAACTAATATTAATCGTAAATACATAAAAACCATAAAAGAACTATATACAAAGGGTCAAAATCTAAAATTAAATTTGGAAATCGACTTTCAAAAGAATTCCTGTTAGCGAAAGGCTTAAGACAAGGATGTTGTATCCCTATATCTCTTTTTAAAATATATATCGCAATAGCTCTAAACAAACACACACCACAGTTTGCTGATGACCTAGCAATTGTAGCTCATGATAACGAAGACATGGAGTATATGATGAGAAAGTTAACGGAAGAATACCAAAAGTGGGGGTTAACAGTGAACGAGGATGTATTGGCTATTCTCGGACTATGCGCTCAGGTGAGGTTTACACTTTGACAAATAACTCTAGACAGCAGGATAAAAAGGAATAAACTGAATTCCTAATAACAAAAAACAAGTACCCTTTTAATAAAAGTAAAATTATTTAGGTGACTAATAAATAATTTAATGACGAAATAAACAAAATTAAATATATAAAACTGTTTAACTTCGATTAAATTAGAAAGTGTTTATGACTTGCATGTCAAAACACTAAACAATCTGAGGTTTTGCCAGCTAAAATATTGCAGCCTGTTTTAACTCATTAAGTAAATTTAAAAATTCGGCGAATGCGCCGAGCTAGGCCAAAAAGGCAGAGAAAACGCTTGAAAAAGCTCTAATCTCTGCCAAGTTTAAAAATCTATATATGACTACCCTTTGTTCAATATTAATGGGGACTTATTGCAATAAAGTCAGGCAGTAATTGTGCCGGGCACTATTCTGATAGTTACGCATGTTACTTCAAAATTAGGCCTTTGTGTATTATAAGAGCCGGAATTAATAGTGCCGCCACTATTAATGGAAAATAAACGACTGGATAAATAAATTCGACTTTGGTATGTCAATTTTGAAAGATCAACTGTCAGTTTTCAATAGTCAGAATAGTGCCCGACACTATTATTGCCTGGCTCCATTGTATTAGGTTGTGATTAAGCTTTTAGCTTTTTCTATATTTACAAACAAAAATTTTTTTTTGTAGTTTTTTTTCAAATAATAAAGGCACTAGAAAATTTTATGGGAAAAATCGCCATAGCTCGTGGTCTGATATGTTCCACTAGTTTTTTTTAAGTTGGAGTATGATGAAATTATCATACAATTTTAGGGCTTATTTTAGGTGAGATGGAACACCCAAAAATGTTTAAATTTATTTAAGAAACAATGGTATCCGTGTCAAGAAGGGATGAAACAACTTATTTTTTCATATGAACAACTTTTTTACTTTAGGTTTTCACAAAAGTTAAAATATCTTTTACAGCATTTTTTATGGGTACCTAATTTTTTTTTCAAAATGGGCCCAAGCGAAAAAAATTCATTTATCCATTTTTGTTTCATCTTATAAATTTGGCAGATTTGTTTAAAAAATCTACATTCAGGATAGATGGAATAAATTAACCATCTATCGTCAACAAAACTGTTCCAACTCTCGGGGCAAGATGACTACATTAAAGACTAAAGCCTTCTAGAAAATACTCGAACCCGGTTTTGACTAAAAAACTTCGTTTAATTGTTAGTAGATGTTTTGGTTTACAAACAAATTTAAAAAAAGACACAGAAACTTAAACCTTAAAAATCTACACAACAAAAAACTTAGAAAATGCATTTTCGTCATCTTGCCCCACTAGCGGGGTAAGTTGGCGAGCCTATTGGGGCAAGATGACGACTTGTCACACGCACCGGCGCGGCGGTCTGGATTTGATTCCTGGCTAGATACTTGGTTGTTTGTGATTGTTTAAAAAAATGCTTTAATCTTGCTCAACTTTGCGAAACTGGGCGATTGATCCTGATTGGATAGAAAGTCCCAGTATCAATTAAAAAATATAAAAAAATAGTAGTAATAGGTCACAAATGAAAAGTGCCCTTTTTTTTCATACGAGGTGCAAGTCTGATGCCCGCAACTCTTGCACGATTCACATTTAATCCAGTCCGCTACTAGAGGTTCAATCCATGGTTCCTGATACCTCTCTTGCCCCCGCAAACTTGCCCCAAGGTACAATTTTTTTGTAAAAAATAAAGACAAAAAAAGACCAAAGATTTACACTAAACTTTTACAATATTTGAGTATGTATATGTACCTAATATTTATACTTTGTCGCCTAGTTTTTAGGTATGTTTAAAAAAATCAAGGTTTCAATCGCCAACTTGAAAAAAACCTTCTATAAAATAGGGATTATGTAACGTACGAACACATATAAACAACTTTGATTGATTGAGTAAATGATACTATGCGTTTTACCAATTTTGAAGAATTGGTGTACCGACTCTTATTTTTACCCGAACCCTAATTATAAATTCGTTTTTTTTCAGGTACTGTCAACGCCAACGGTGAAACGAAACGACAACGCACTTCGTACACACGATACCAAACGCTAGAGTTAGAGAAAGAATT
The DNA here is from genome assembly GCA_963576565.1 of Aspidapion aeneum. Classification (NCBI taxonomy): domain Eukaryota; kingdom Metazoa; phylum Arthropoda; class Insecta; order Coleoptera; family Brentidae; genus Aspidapion; species Aspidapion aeneum. The sequence goes on from OY755040.1 coordinate 119,017,982, forward strand.
CCACTTCAATCGGTACCTGACAAGGCGGCGACGGATAGAGATCGCGCACGCGCTCTGCCTGACAGAGCGACAGATCAAAATTTGGTTCCAAAATCGGCGGATGAAGTGGAAAAAGGAGCACAAAATGGCCAGTATGAACATCGTTCCTTATCATATGTCGCCCTATGGTCATCCGTATCAGTTTGACTTGCATCCGAGTCAGTTTGCCCATCTAGCTACCTAGGACCAGTCTAGCTTTTTTAGTTTTTAAATAGGTATTTGTTTTTTATTTTTATTTTTCCATTTTATTTTGCTCAGAATGTTGCATTGCTTTTAAGCCCGGTTTACATGGGACCAATGATCTGCGACCATAGACCTATAATACGAATGGACTGGCATCGTCGCATAAGCGATATGCTGGTGGAGTAAATCCAGAGTGAGATGGGGCTAGTCAGGGCAAAACACGGATAAAAACGCATTACGTTGTATTAAAAAGACCTCTTTTTTAAATTAATTCGAAGCTTTAAGTTAGAAAAACGACTTTATTCAAAGTAAAGAAGTTTTTGCAAACGTTAATATGAATTTTCATTAAAAAAAATACTTAAACGTAATTTTTTTAATTTAATAAAATATAACTAGGACATTAAGTTTACAGATCTGAAATGCCTTGTTCATACCTTTATTTAGGTCGCCACCTAAGAGATACCCCCAAAAAAACATAAGGTACTATAAATAAGGTACAGGGTCACCCAGGAAAATTTTGCACTATTGCAATTTTATAAAGCTTGTTTTGGTAGATCAAATTACAAAAAAAAATAGGTAGCTACAGATATTTTCGTACTGGCATATAAACTGGGTGTTCCACATTAAGCGTCCACCATTGCTCACTTTGTTATTATTAAAGATAGAAAAAAGTTTAAATTGGCAAACTAGAAGAATTTTTGCCGCTCTTTAAGATGGTCAAAACAAAAAACAATCGAATATTTCTTCTAAAAATAAAGCCAAGGAAAATTCCCAAAAAAAATTGTAATTAAGAAAAACTAATAAAAAATTTAGAAAATGGCGCTGTAGGAGAAATGGTGTCAAAAATTTTCGAAAAAAAATATGTTACCAAATGCAAAAGTTTTGGTTAACACCGCGCCGGAGATTTTTACAGGATTGACTGTTTAGGGGGAGGGGGACTAATTTTAAGCTTGGGGGGGGCTGAATTGTGCCCCTGGATAATCAACCTTGTGTCGTCAACAAGCCGGACGAAAAAAAAAATTGGCCGGACATTTTCATTTTGCACAAAAAGCCAGACTTGGTTTTAAACAATACATACCTATAAAACTTTAGTTTGACTTCCTTAATTTTTCTAGAGGTACAATTTACATATGCAAAAGATTTTACGTTTTTAAATTACGTAACGCAAAAGTTTTGGATTTTCGACACACCCCTAGTTCGTATACAAATAGCAAAAATAACACCAAATCGTCGTTGATCTTACACACTGACGTAACTCATTTATTGTAATTTTACAAGAGTATCGCGAATTACGTCTATTTGTCAGAGCGAAAATATGAATGTTTTGGGATAACATCGTACTACTTTAAAACCTATAGCATTTGAGTTATGACACTTTGTGAGTTGAAAGAACGACACAAATAAGGTAGTATTATGGTCTTATCTTAAAACTGCATTTTTTTGAGATGCGTCAATTTGTAAGAGACGAAATATCAACAAACAACGAACCGCATAAGAAACAATGGCGACTTTTTTGCCCCGACTAGTTCTGTCTCACTCTGGAATTAATTTTCGAGCATGAGAGCCAGTCCCTTCTATTTATAGGTCTATGTCCGCAACCTATGATCCGCAGGGGCAATTGCCCATTGGTTTAAATTGTATCTGCACATGTTTCCATATAATCGAACTGATCATCCGTCGCGGATTATCGGTTCCATGTGACACGGGCCTTATATGGTGTTTGTAAAGCATGAGCTATAGAATTTTTTTGTGGGATACCGCAAGGTAATGTGGTATGATATCACAGCCGCTTTAATACGGCCCAAAGTATCATACAGGGTCTAAATGCCTTGTACAAATTAAGAGGGGTGATTCTTCGACTTATTTTGAGATTAAAATTTTTTATAAACATATACTTTCCGAAACGCTCCGAAGAGTATTTTCAAAAGTCGTGGCTTCTCTTTAGTTTTTTCGTATTAGCGACGGTTATCGAGCAAAAAAGTTTTAAAAAAATTGCCAGTTGACTAATTTATAATCTAGCAAATAGCAAAAAAGTGTTTTTAATTGTTTTCTACTTTACGATCGCAGGTATAATAAACTAAAACCTATCAAAATGTCCCTGACCAAAACAGAACATTTCTTGTAATTTAAACACCACCGCAAGAAACTTTAACTCTTTAGGTCCCAGGCCATTTTTGCAATGTTGGTCCCTCAGTCCCAGCCTTATTTTTTTGTACCAGCCGCCATATATATACGTCTACGAGAAATAAACAAGAACTAATGCAGAAAAATGTTTATTAAGGAAAAAGCCTTGCGTTTCACTTAATGTTTTTTAATGTCTTTATGTTGAAAATGCGTAATGAAGGGGGGAGGGAGTCCTAAAATAACTTTTGTTTAAATAATCTTTTATGTAAATGTCTATAATTTAATAGTTTTTTGGGCTGAATTGAATCGAGTTGGACATCCCTGATTCGACAAAACCACTGAGTTATACTCGAGGGATGGCTCGGTATTTCCTTTTGGTGTACAGGTTACGGGAAATACCAGCAAATACTTGGGAAGTACTGGGAAATATACTAGGAAATACCGGGAAGTGCTTGGGAAATACTAGGAAATACCATTGAAATTTGAGGAAATTACAGGAAATACCTCAGGAAATACCGTAAGGATTTCCTTTTGGTGTACAAACATCGGCGATCGAGCCACCCCTCGGTTATACTGCAATGGGCCTGCATGAACAAACAACAACTTCAACTTGAAAACGACGGATTCATGCCACATTGGGACTACTAAGGGGCCAATTTGTTTGACTGTTGTACACGCTTTGGTTAAAATACGTCAATATTGACGTATATATACGGCGAGCGGGACTCAAAACATTTTTTTGTCATCAACATACGGCGATGGGACCAACAAGAAGTTTAACAACCTCTAAATGGCCACTCCTCGTTTGTACATTATATTGAGTAATTTAGAGATGGGTATCTTCAAAGAAAAATATGGGACATTAACAACTAAATTTAAAAGAAATAATTTTTTTTGTGATTTATACAAATAAAACTATATTAGTCCTTGTAACCACACAAAAATGGTCTAATGACTAAACTAAAAAGGCACGGATAAAAATAAGTTTGTGGTCTAATCTTGGTTTTGTGATTCAGCAGGATTTTTTTTTACATTTAATGTTAAAACAAATTCGGGATCTTTACAGGGAAAATCTGTAGTAACTGATCGTTGACATAGAATAATATTAATTTCTAAAAGAAAATTTATAACATAGAAGATGTTACTAATTGTACACTTTGGTGGTTATTAGGGACTTATTGAAATAAAACCTGACTTTACTTTGACAGATTTACAAAGAAAAATGACAGCCGACCTCTTAAGATTGACATACCAAAGTCAAATTTAAAAATAAAGTCACTAACTTTCATTTAATATAAGAAACTAATAAATCCGGCTCTTAAATACACAAAGGCCGAATTTTGAAAGAAAGCAGCTGCTTTTTACATGTAAATCTGTCACAATATGATCGATTTTAAAATAAGGTCAGATTTTATTCCAATAAGTGTCTTTTTCTTAAAATATAAGCTGTAGGTGTATTAGTATTACTACGTCTTTTATTTTTAGTTACCTGCTGCTTGCACAATTTTCTATATTATTAAAATTTGACGCACGTAGATTTTATGTTTTATGCTGTAAATAAGCGATTTTAATTTTTGATATGTCTAATTATATAAATTTAGATAATGTGCAATACCAAAATTCATTTTGAAAATGACAAATTAAAGTTGGCGTAGATATTTCGATTATAAACATTTAAAGAAGATGATGATGATGATGGATCCGATACCTTTCCAGTCCATCAGCACACTCCAAGTAAACTCCACGCAATATCAGTTTTGAAAACAGTTTTATAAATATGTTAGAAACGAAAGCTTCTGCGAAGCTTTAAGTAATAACATAAATTATTGAGAAGAGCGTGCTCTACTGTATTGTGAAAACCACATATTGATCAGATGCTTCGAAGAAGAAAGAAGCATATTTTCATTTCTTAAACAGTCAAAAAACTATCATTGGTATTAATGGATTGTGACCAAAATCTAATCAGCTCTTTACAGTATTGTATGTACACTATTTTACCTGAAAATTTTATGAAAATCGGTTCAGCGGCTTAGGAGCTATAGTATTACGGACAGGCATAGATACAAACACACACAGACACACTTAGACAGTCGTCACGACGATATTGCTAAGATAGGTTAACATACATCCAACACATTTTTAGCTTTATCTAATTTTTTTTTTTTAAATAAGAGACTCATAATTAGTTAAAACAAGATGAGATAAATGAGTGTGCTTCTAATAGTTTAGCAGAAAATTCCTGCTAATATATTTTTTTAAACTTTACCAATTTAAGTTGGAAAAATAATGTTTACCTTCCTAACCCGCGCAGCAATAGCTAGGGAAGGTATTGCTTTCGACGAAAAAAAAAATGTGATAACGCCGAAATATTTGCGTAGTTAGGAAAAAGTTAGGAAAACGGTTCGGGGGGGGGGGGGCGATACCCAGTGAGGCCGTGTTTGGATTCATTAAATATGGAAAATATCTTAAAAAATCTTAACTTTAAGGGGTGTATATATACATAATCCATCGTTTTGACTTATGTTAGCACACGGTAAAAAATTTTGTCTACAATGAAAACACGTTCTTTTCTTGAATAAATTGTTTAACCTTTAAAAAAATTGATTTGAATTAAAATATTTATTAATATTTTAATCTTGTAATGAGACTTTATTTTTCTTATTTAATTGCTTTGTTTCAGTATACTCCATTTTGTAACAAAGCAGATTGTCATATAAGTACTATTTTGCTTCCAGAGAAAACGGTATAATAAAATAATTTCTGATTCACATTAAAATAAAGAGGCAAGACATTTTTTGTGCAATATTAAGAAAATATTCTCTTGGTGAATAGGAAAGCACAAATTATTTTACTTCAAAGCAATTTGCTTTGATCTAAGATAATTTTTTTTACCGTGCAATATCGTCGTGACGTCTGTCCGTGTGTGTGCATGCAACACGATAACTCCTAAACCGCTGAGCCGATTTTCACGAAACTTTCAGGTAAAGTAGTGCACAATACTGTAATGACCTGATTTTCAAAATCCATTATTATGCTAATGAGAGCTTTTTAACAAGTTAAAAACTGGAAATATGCTAACTTCTTAACGAAGCATCGCATCAATATGCGGGTTTCGGAATATACCTAGAAGAACACGTTTTTTCAATAATTTTTGTTATTTTTAAAAACTTCGTAGGAGCTTCCGTTTCTGATATATTTACAAAAACCTGTTTTCAAAGTTGATAGTGTGCTAATATATTAAAAGCGATCAGATCCGTCATGGGTCCATTTATTTTATTCAAACTCTTTTAATTTTATAGCTATCTCAGTATTAAGTAGAGTTTGCACAATCTAAAGCAAGTTGTCTTGAGAAACTGATAATAGAAATATCACCCATATCATGTAAAAATTTATCAATTTAATGTGATTCCCATCATAAAAACGATTCATTTCAACACATTCGGAAAAAAAACAAGTGTTAATCTTCAACATGTTATGTCGAGAAAATTTTAATCGCATACACTCTATCTAATTGACATATCCGGTAAGTTTTACATACTTGTAGCCTACGTTTTTGCTGGGCCCTATCTGACGATCTTTTGAATTCGATAAGTGAATCTTCGAGAAGTAAACAGAGTTGTCAAGCAGCCGCGGCGCATTAGGAGCCGTTCCCCTCCCTCCAAAATTTTTTTAAAACCCCATAATTATATTTCAAAACCCATGATATGTTTGTAAAATGCAAAATTTTCGTTAGTTCAGAAGTTATTTAACGGCACGCCCCGCCGTTGTTGTAGTACTTACAAGTAAATTTTTTATTTAAAACTTACAAATCTTTATGTCCTTTGTACATATACAACGTGTCCCATTTTTGGGATTAAATGGGAAACTCGGTTATTATTAAAGATATCGATTTTCTAATTGTACCTTACGGTGCTGTTTTTTTGAGCCGTTAAAAATGGTGCAATCAGATTTTTGCTATACCATGTAGTTTCGCTAATACAGGGAGTGTTTTAAAAAAATGCATTTTTAATAATCCTTTATATCTCGCTCATTTTGCACTATGTTCTTATTTTGTAGAAACCTTTTTATAACAACTCTTAGTAGAAAATAATAACGTTGTTAATGTTTTAAAATATTATTTAGTTTTTGAGATATGGTATTTATCATAAAAAAAATTAAATACGGACCTGGATTGGTTTCATGCCATCACAAAATAATAAAAATTTCATATTTTTTTATTTTAAGACAGATATAAAAAAACATATTTAATATTAAAAAAAATAGTCCGAACCTGGAAATTTCCAACATAAATATAAAGTACAAATTGCTTGTTTTGATTTTTAGTTTTACTGTTTTGATACTTGGCAAATTAAAATGGTTTTACGTTCATTTAAAGATTTGTTTGAAACAAAGTCTACGACAAATACAAAAAAATAACGAATTACAAAAAAAAATAACTAATTTTTCTTTATTGATATAAATGTTCAAACTGATTGCCATTATGTCTAAGACTTTGTTGGCATTTTTGAATAATTTTTTTTAACGCATCTTGCATAAAAATATTTTTGTCGTTTAAATATTGGGATTTGGTTGCTTGAATAATGCAGACAAACATCATATTTTTCAAAATCTGGTTTTTACAGAATAAAAATATCTTGCAAAATAAGCGAGACAAGGAATTATTAAAAATGCAATTTTTTCAAAAACTCCTCTGTATTAGCGAAAACACGGGGTATAGCAAAAATCTGATTACACCATTATGAAGGGCTCAAAAAAAGAGCACGGTAAGATGCAATCAGAAAATCGATATTTTTAATAACAATAAAAGTTTCTCATTTAATCCCATCGAAAATGGGACACGCTGTACTTCAAGTACTCTAACAATGTAGGTACTTGTGCAAAGTAGTAGCTAGGATAGGTTCCTTTTTTTTTTAATTCGTTAAATATTTGGGTGTTTTACGCGCTAAATGGGCGATCTCTTCGTCGTCTGTCTTAGTGTGTGCCTGTCCGTACGACGATAAATCCGAAACCGCTAGACCGATTTTTATGATGAGTGTTAAGTCAAAAAAATTTACAGAGCTTCGCGTCACTATTGTAGCTACAAGAAGTCCCAAATTCAAAACTGACCCATATTTGTGAGCCTCAGCTTTCAAGAGAAGCTTAAAGTTGAAACTGCATCTTAATATCGCAAGCCATTTTTTACCTAAAACGGATTTTTAAAAACTCATTTTGGTAGGGAGGCTGTACAATCTCAATTTATAAAAATTTAGTTTTTGAAAATTGATTATTTATATAAAAAATATAAAGAATCCAACTGTGAAATTAATTTTCTTCAGTCCCTTTTATTTTTTGAGATAACTATATTTAAATTTAATATATCCAGGGAATGCCCCCTTCATTTAATTATATTAGCACCTTCGCTTTTTATTCGTTGTCTATTAGCTAGTGCACGAGAAAGTCAAAATATCTACACAGCTATTATTGTTATAAGTATTTTTTAACTACTAGGCCATATCAATAGCAAAATTGACACAAAAGTCGTTTAGATTAGTAATTTTATTGGCCGAAAATATCCCTATTAATTAAACACTTGAACTAAACAGTAAATTTTAGGGCGTTTCATTTCACGTAGGCCATGGCTCGATCTCAGTGGGCGATGACATATTTCTTTAGCCAATAGTTCGTGTACAACACGGATGCGTAAACCTAGTTTTTCCAGGGATTTTTCTCGGTAGTGTTTTCCAACATTTTTTGTTAGTCATTCTCAAGGGATAAAAATGAATTATACTTTGACTGGCACCTTTAAAACAAAAATTGTGTTTAAAAAATTAAAAGTACCAGGATATCCAATTTTCGAAATTTCTGTAGTATCTAGTTTATAAGTTAGTCAAACTAGAGGATTCCACATAAAAAAACATTTTTTTTACCTCTCTAATGAATTGAGAGGCTACCGAACTATGAAGGGTATATCTTAAAAAAAATAAATTATTTTACTCTTTATCCCAGAAACCATGAAAGCTAATGATATTTTAAATTTTACAAAAAGCTGAAAGTAATTTAGAGTCTTCGCAAAATTTGTCAAAAATTGAATTTTCGTCTAACCAATTAAGGAACAAAGACTAACATTGTAAACTGGGCATACTCTACCCTCTGTTTTTTACTGACAGAAAATGTTATGTCATACTAGCCCCACCCATGCAAGATATAATTGAATGAGGGATAGAATTTTCCGTAGGTCAGTGCCGGATCCAGGGGGGGGGGGGCACTAGGGGCACCTGCCCCCCCCCCCCCGAGATTTTTTTGAATATACCAAAAATGAGTAAAAAGTAATGTTTTTGCGAATAAAAATTCAAAATTGTTGCTTGCGGCGCATGAAATTGTCTATTGTTTCTGTCATCGAAATTACAACCACTGACTAATTCAATAAAATGCCGCAAAAAAAAATATATACCGTTTTTTACCAACACAGAATGTCACCTAAAGTGCCCCCCCCCCCTCCCAGAAGCACCTCTGGATCCGCCCTTGCCGTAGGTTTGCATTCCTTTGGTTAGCTGATAGATATAGACGTCTAAAACTGTTGACCATCCTAAACTTAGCATTACAACCTAATGTAATGCTTAGTTGAGACTCACCTTTCTACACCATTGAAAAAAATTATTGTGTGTGCTTAAGACCACACGGCAGAAGTGTAAACTTCAACAAGGCGAAATTAATAATACTGGACCATAACATATTCTGCAAAGCGGACGGAACCGAACTCTTTTGTGTACTGGCCTTCATCTGCATCATCATATCGCTCGCTGAATGTTTCTCACAGTTAGTCGACTCGAGCCGAATTCACCCGAATGAGCGCTACATAGCCGAGCCTGACGGCTCAGTTCAATTCACTGCCCACAAAAACTGCTAAACGCGCCTAAAGAAGTTTACACTTCAAAAACTACAACTTAGAAAACGGGAAGCGCGATATGTTTGTTTCTTCCACGAAAAATTAACGACAAGTAATGCATATATTCTGAATATCCAATTTTTCAGTGGTAAGTAGGTAATGTGTTTTATATAAAGGAGGTAAATTGTTGGACATGGATTACATTTTGTTTTGGAGGGAAGCCTTTTGTAACATTGAATTATAGCATGCTAAATATTAGTATTGTTATGAACTAGTATACTAATAAGTAAGAAGACTATTTTATATGAATACTAGTATTAAACTGTAAAACAACGCCCCAAAGAAAGAAAATTAAGATTATTAAAACAGTTCATGATATTTTCATGTATTTTTCGACGCTGAATCCGAATCCGGGGTTAAAAAAGTCCTAGGCGTCTGGAGTTTTTCCAGTGAGTCAATTTATATTAGGTCAACAAAAAAAAGGAGGCTTCCAGACCTGATTTTACATTTATTCTAAACGTCAAGTGAATAAAGAATCACCAATTTCAAAATGTTCTGAAAAGTTGTTTTCTTTTGAGATTAATTTTTGAAAATAAAAAACAACGATAGCGTTATAATGGCTTGTTTGAAAGGTCTTTAAAATACATTTTTAATGAGATGTTACATAATGTAATCTTTTTAAAAAACAAATTCAAAATAAAAACAAAATTGTTTAATTTTCTAACCGCTTAGCCACAAAAACTTGTTTTGATTTTTTTTTAAATTTGCAAAAAATACTTCATGTTAAACCTTATTCGAAAGGTGTTTTAAAAACCACTCAAACAAACTTTATGTCACTACCCTGAAATTAAGTACTTCTCAACATATAGGCATTTATTTTAGTACATGTTTGAAGCAAATTACCATTACAGATTTTCAAAAATTAATAAAAAAAACCCACTGATTAAAAAGTTTTGAAATTTAAGATTTTTAATCCTCCAAACCGGTAGATTGTATCAAAAATAATTAAAGGTAGTCTGATAAACCTCCTTTTCTTTTACTGGAGAAAACTACAGACGTCTATAGGGACTTACATAGAACCGGATTCCATTTTAACGTAAAAAAATACCTGTGGTACCTACTCACCTAGATGAAGCATTTTTTCAAATGTATTGAGTGGCAAAAGAAATAAAGCTACATATTTAACTTTGAAAACCCTCAGGAAAATGCTGTTTTTCAATTTTTCTGTGGAGCAACGGACCTATTGCCATACAATACATTTGTCAAAAAATACATTTAATATCATGGTCTATCTTACTAATTTCAACGTTTTTTTTTTCATGTGAGGTTCTGTAATAAACCACTTAATGTTGTTTATTTTTTTCAGATTTTCACTTGGCCTCCCTCCAAGACGAAGGGTATGCATTCCACCAAGCGATGGGCATGGGGGGCATGAGCAGCATGCAACGCGGCCTTTACGCATGCGGAAGTCCTTACAGCTAGCCTTGGGCCGCTTACAACGGAGACTGCGGGCCATCTTAAGCTGCAAGAGGGTCTGTGGGCCTGTTAGTCATCTAGGCCTCCCCATTCGGATCACTGGGACAGTCTCCGGCATTTTTGCAATTTCAATCAGACTTTGAATTTAGCTTGACTGGTTTTTTCGTTAAAGTAGGTTAAAAGTTTTACAGGGTGTTGTTAAATAAGATGCTAAAATAAAGGAGGTAATTCTTGTCATAAACGTCTTAATTTTTGAGATACAAGGGAGTGAGATTTAAGATTTTAAAAATATCTCCTCTCCTTTAGATATATTTTTTTTAAAATTGGTACACATCTATTCATTTTCTGATGTAGGTATAACATGATTTTTTTTTGACTAGAGACTTTCGTGTGGGTATAGCTTTAAATTTAAAAAAATTTCGTAAGGGGCCTAGCTAGTGTGGCCGCGAGACGAGATGAGACGAAAAAGGGCCTTCTCTTGTCTTGTCTCGTTGTGCGAGGTAAAATGGGTCTCTCGTCTCGACGATAGGACTCTTTTATTGCTTAAGAGAGCCTTTCTCGTGATTTATATCAGCAATAAAATGTTTTTGAGACACCCTATGTAAAAGTAATTATTCAAGGTGAATCTTATTATTTATGGTATTTACTTTGTTCCAAAATAAAGTGTTAAGTCCATTCTTCAAATATATTTTTTTTATGTAAAACCACTGGTAATAATTTTAAACGATGTATCGTATACTATATTTTTATAAATTTCTGATTATAGGTATGCTGTTACTTAGAGTTTACAATATAAGTACCGGGTAAAATTTCGTTTACTTAAAATGTGCTTTTAAATTATTTTTGTGCTCTGTGTAGAGATCTATGACTCTGACAACCAAGGATTTGAGTTTCCTTTGGACAATTTTATTTTAAAATACTTGGGTCTTGTAGATATTTATGAAATTTCTAGCTTTTAAGCTAGAAAAAAAAGTTAAAATTTTCCACTTATGAAGAATTTCCGAAAAGAAAATGTTCAGTACGTTAATAAGCATCAACAGTAACAGTAAAATTTAATTACACTTTTGGATATTCTCCATCTGATTTCAAGTAAACGAAAGGTAAGCCACAGTACATGACAATTTTTGTATATCTTTTATTTAAAAATACAGTACATAAATATCAGCTTAACTCTATAAAAGGTTAATACGAACAGATGGTAAATCATAAAACTTTATAAAACCAAACATTTTTGCTCAACGAGAAAACGAGAGAGAGTCTTTCTCTCTCGTCTCGTCTCGAGCTTTCATTCAAGAGAAAATATCTCTCTTGTCTCGTCGAAAGAGGGCGATACGAGACGAGAGGCAAGAATCTTTCGTCTCGGCGGCAACACTAGGCCTAGCAGAATGCAAATGAATAAATTTAATATTTTTACACAAAAACTGAGTTACAAACAAAAAAATATTAAAAGGTAGCTGCCCACCATTATTTTGTTAAAAAACAGAGGGCAATTCCCACAAGAACGTCACTGGTCGCACACCTAAAAATATTTTTTGCCGAATAGTATCTACCAAATTTTCCAAAATTATCTAGAGTAATATCACAGATGTGTATTAATAAATAAAGGAGTTTTTAAAAATCTTTAACGTTCTGTATCAAAATTTAAAAAATGAATGAATCAAAATGAACCCAAGAATTAGCCCCTTCATTCTCTGTATATTTTTCGAAAAAGAAGGACCCAGATCTAGTATCGTGTGGCCCTATAGATACATAAAAAGTAAAAAACGGCCCTTGGATACTCAAAATACGTCATTTGGCGTAATTTGGTTTTTTAAGGCACCGTATCCGATAGCGTACGCTATTCGATATGGCTTTATAGCCACAAAACTTTAGCAAATCAAATGATTTCAAATTATACATTTGACATGAGTTGCAGTATTGCATAGAGATGAAAAAATTACAACTTGAGTCATTGGTCCAAAATGACCAAAACTTTAAAAATTCATTAAAAACAAGAAACTAAATCTAAATAAAAAATGGCTTCTAGCTTATTCTTGCTTCAATAATATTTAAAAATGGGAAAATAATAAAAATACATATATGAAAAAACAATTTTTAGATTCTTTATTATTCCTTTAAAAGCAACTGTTGGCTTAATCTTAAAGTTTTTTGTTTATAAATTTTTGTTTCAAATTATTTTACATATAACTTTTAAAACATTTGTAATTGTCGAAAAAACTACTACACTAAATTAATTTTTGTTAAAGTCTGATTGTAGCAAAAATGTATTTGTATATAGATATAAGTGCCAATGAACTTATAAAGGCAACTTTGGTACCAATTTTAGGATTTTCGTTTACAAAAAATACATTTATTTTTGTTAAAACTTTGTAAAATTTCTTGTTTTTGTTATTTTTTATAATAAACCTGTGTTCGTCTTGATTTCTTTAAATTAATTATCAATCGAAATATCTACGCAAGGGCGTATCCAGGGGAGGGGCAAGGGGGCAGCCTGTTTTTTTATAAATTGTATAAAATGAGGCAATGATATTCTAATAGATTATAAGTTTGCCCTCACCCCCTCTTAAGTTGACCTGCCCCCCCCCCTTCTCTTTTGGGCTGGATACGCCCTTGTATTTACGTGCAATATAATTGTTTTATTTTAATAGGTACACAAAAATTAATTAATCAAATTAATGTTGTTTACTTCTACTTATTGCGAAAGAATAAGCTCCAAATTAAAAACAAATTGTTTTATTTAATATATTAAAAATCAGACCTATAATTAAAATGGGAAGCTTATTCTGTGCGTAAAACAAAACTAAAATTATATTTAAAAGACACTATAAAATTCATTGTGCTCATTTCTCAAATTAAATTGTGTAAGAAATAATAAATAATTTAGTTTTTAAAACAAACACGTGTGATTATACCTTAGATAGGTTTTCTATAGATTGTACATATTGTTAGAAAAAAACTTTTGTATATAGTTATGAAACAAATACTATAGTAATTGAAAAAATTGTGTACTGAAAGTATATTATAAAATAAGAAAGAAAATGTTTGTACTTAGTTTCAGGGCTTTAAATTTTAAAAAGCTGAACTACAAAAAATAAATGGATTCATGATAGACATGATACCTTCCTAGCCCATTAGCACACTCCAAGTGAACACGCTATATCAGCCTTGAAAAGAATTTTGTAAATATCTCAGAACCGGAAGCTCCTACTAAGTTTATAGTAATAGTATAAATTATGAACAAAATGTGTTCTACTACATATATTCCGCAAACCGCACGTTGATGCGATGCACACACACTTGCTAAGATAGGTCAACATCAGAGTTGAGCAGTAGTTAACAGCAAAAGTAGTTAACTATGTAGTTCAACTATTTTTTCCGTAAAAGTAGTTGTACTCTGATTATATTTTTCTCCTAGTAGTTATACTCGATTATTTTTATTCTGCATAAAATAATCGCAAAAAGTAGTTAACTGCTTGGTTTTAACTACTTTTAGTAATTTAACTACTTTTAGTAATTTAACTGCTTTTACTAATTTAACTACGATTGTGGAGTTTGATTATTTTAAAAATATTAAACTACTAGTAGTTATTAACTACTTTTGCGGAATTTGATTATTTATAAAAATATTTAACTACAAGTAGTTAAATTTTTAACTACTAACTACTAGTAGTTAATAATTGAACTACTTTTTTGATGAAGTAGTTTAACTACCAAGTAGTTAAACGACTTTTTTGATAAAGTAGTCAGTAGTTATTCTCCACTACTTTTTTCAAGTAATCTGCCCAACTCTGGTCAAAATACACCCAAATAAAACATTTTCGGCGTTATCTAAAAAAAAAATCGCCGAAAACAATACCTTCTCTAGCCATTGCTGAGCGGGTTAGGAAGGTAAAAATAGATAAAATGAATGAAATACCTACCCATGTTAAAGCTTTGTTTTATGTTGTTTTTATCTAATTGAAAATATTGATAAAAGAAACTACCGGAATTTTTTTTTGTTTCACTATGCTTAGGCCAGTTTAGTTTTTGTTTTGTCCCTTTTAATTTGCCGTACTGAATAAAAAATGTTAAATATTTTTTTTGTAAAGTTTGTAAATAAAATTGTATATAGTTAGGTCTATCTTGCAATGCATTAGCATGTTTTTACATATATTTTGTTTATTTTAATTTTTTTATTATTATTATTTATGTAATAATTTGTGTGGCGAATCGTACACATTTTAGGTATGTACGTTTTACTAATAGTTATTGTTGTAATTGTCCACTCTAATAAAAATACACTAATTATAAAAAAATAAGTTATGCATTTTTTATTTTATTCGAAAATTTTTTCTGCCTTGTCGATCGGTCGTTACGAAAAGAAGCAGTATTTAGCCATAGTTTATTTTATAAAAACGAGGTCCCAATTCTTTTTATTTTTTATTTTTTAAACCATTGAAACAAATAAATTGTAAATATACTAAAATATTATCTCTTGTCATTGTCATTGTCATCTATATTTTTATTTTTGATTTTTTTCTTAATTTGTATGAATTATACCATATCTAAAAATCAAAGCTGCTACACATGGCCTTAGCGGACATCATAAGGTCAATTGAGTGGTTAAGTGCCAGAGTTGCCTATGCCACATTTATTATTAACTGAGATAATGCAAAAGAAAGATAGCCCTTGTTTTAAAAATGCTACTAATAGATAGCGTCTAATAGATGGCGCCTCTTTCGTAGTTAAAATTGTGGAATTGGCATGTTTGCCTCAGACAGAGGACCAGTTTGGAATATTTTATTAGCATTAATAACGGTCTTAAAAAAAATGTGGTTTAGGCAACTCTGGCACTTAACCACTCAATTGAGGAGCATAAGTAACAAAGGGGCTGAGTGCCAAAACTGTTAAATGGAGATATTTAAAAAATTGATGGCGAAAATGACCGATCACTTACCGGAATGTCATCTATTTGCCCGATTGCTTACGAAATTAGTAGTCCTGCGACTTTGCACGTTTGATAGGATATAGTCGATGGCCCATAGAACCTTTCTATGTAAAAATCTTTGTCGTATATTTTTGGAAAAAAACCTTGAACACAACAAAATCGAATCGAGGTATTTGGGGGTTTTTACAAAAACGTATGTACGACAAATACTCAAAAAAGCCTCCGTTATCGTTAAAAAAAACCCTTATAGAGATTACTGTATCTCTAAATAAAGTTTACCCCTGGAAGTGGAAAGTACTACCTTTAGCAAAAGCACTCTGCATTTAAATAAAAATAAATAAAATAAAATTTTCGTAAAATAAAACATTTTTCAAAATAAAACAACAGGTATATAAAAAACAACATGGATGAAAGTAAAATAGTGATCGGCAAAACTACTTTTTTTAAAGTAGCTTTTTTTTACTTCGAAAAAAACTTGGTGACCAAAAGAAATTCTCCCTCGGACTCGGAAGCTTTTTGTGACACCCGATAGCAGTTGAAAGCTGCTTTGCCTTACTCACAGCTTTAAAAGCCCTAAAAAAAGTAAATTAATAGTAAGTAGATCGGGCTGTGCGTAAATTCGTATTTTTACCCAACTGCAGCACGGCCCAAGGAAGGGAATGTTTTTCGCTTGGGATATGTATGTTTGTGTCGAGCTAGAGGCTAAACGGCTAAACCGATTTTGAGAAAAAAGGTATCGTTAAATTGTTACTGATACTAGAGGTGCTATAGGCTATATTTTTTTAAACAGGATTCTACCTGGCGGTTGTTAGACGCCATTTTGTCACATGATGTAGGCATACAAATTACCAATACAGGCGATTTTAATGAAACTCCTTTAATCACCCATTGCAAATGTCCTCTAATTTGCTAAAATTACTTTGCAGTCCTGTCATTGCCCCCCACCCTCTTCAAAAATTTTATTCGCATTTTATTAAGATTGTAAGATTAGTTTTCAACACCATTTTACCAGTTCCCCCTGTCCCTCTCTCCTCCCCGCACTCTTTATTAATGATAGTTGTAGCTATATTTTTCACAAATACAGAGCGATTTCAAAAAAAAATTCTGCACAAACTTTAAGATTTTTTTTTATTTCTAAAGTAAGTCAACTTTTCCTCTTAAATCTGAATTGCATTCAATATTTTATGGCAATATTCAAATTTAAGCCATTTTAAGTATGTTGTATGTAAAACGAGCAAAGGTACCTACAAAAATGCAAAGTTAATGCACAGGGTGACACCTCTTTTTGAAAAATGTAGAGTAAAATTATCTTTCAAAAAGTTAAAATAATATAAAATGGTAGCAACATTTGCTTTACACACCGGTCCAGGTCCGGGTTCGATTCCTGGCTAGGTACTTGGTTGTTTGTGATTGTTTAAAAAGCCTTAACTATGCTCTAACTTTGCAAAACTGGGCGATTGATCCTGATTGGATGGAAAGTCAATTAGCCACGAAAACTTGTTATTTGGCTTAAAAATTCCGCTGATTGACGCTTATGTCTGAAGGTGGGTAAAAACGATAATCAGCGTTGATCTGGCATGAAAGGCAGAAGTGCTGTCGTAGGTCACGGATGGTTTCTTTTTCTTTGCAATCGATCGATATACAGTAAAGCCTCTCCTTGCGGACACCTCTATTAAGCGGACACTCCCTTTACGGGGACAAATTTTTTGGAACCAAGCTTTTCCCTATTTCTTTACATGTAAAATTCACTCCTATAACCGGACAGAACGGAGCGCTGCACGACATGGGCATAAATATTATGTCGTATGTTGGCAACAACGCACTCTGCAGCCGGGGAGTTACTTCTTTTCGTTTTCTTCGGCAGGGACGGCTCTGCTGTTTTATTTTTATTGTTCAATTGGGTAGTAATAGACCTGTTTGAAATGATTCCTAGTAAAAAACTTCTTAGTTTACGTGAAAAAATGGAATTTGTTATAGTTTCGGAGAAGGATCATCTATCAGCACGAAAGATTGCTGAAAAATTTAATATCGGAAAAACTCAAGCAGCGGAAATTGTTAATAAATATATATTAAAATTTCGCAGTTCCCTCTCATAAGCGGACACCTCCAATAAGCGGGCAAAATCGACGGAACCGTGGGTGTCCGCTTATAGGAGGTTTCACTGTATATATATATATATATATATATATATATATATATATATATATATATATATATATATATATATATATATATAGCGGTTTATACTCGCCTGCTTTTGTTCTAGTTTCTCTCGTATCTCGGTAGAATGGTGCTTCTTGCGAAGGGGTCTTCTCAATATAGACGTAGGCTAAGAGACAAAACGGTTTGATTAACATCGCAAGGGTGTCACATTGACCAAGCAGTGTTCTGAGGAGTCCCATTAGGACGCAACAGTTCACTGTCAACACTTTTTAGGTGTCCATTATATCTTGGACTCCCGTGAGGTTGAGCTTTCGAGCTACCCACGGAAAAATATGAGAAGAACAAAAAATTATTTTTACCCGATTAGCCATGAAAATTTGTTTGAATTGATTTTATATTGAATATTAATTAATATTGGTCTAAAAGGGTGGGAAAAAATATAATGATACACCCTGTACAACAAGTAAATTCATTCACAAACATAAAGCACTCAATGCACGAACCGCGAAAGTGTCTCTCAAAAAGTGGTGACAAGCTAACGTAAGAAGAAGACTTTATTTTGATGCTTGACCACCGGACTTTGGCGCATCAAGACAGGAATTCTGAAGATTTGCATCTGAAATCGGAATCTTCGATTTGGTTTGTATGCAATTTATGTCCTTTTGTGTGTCTGTTCTCATTTTTAATCTTGCGGATGCGCCAGCAGATTGAATTCTTCAACCTTCAATGTGACGTGGAATTTTTAAACAAAAGAAATAAGTATCTACAAATTCGTTTACATTAAAAGGTTCTTCTGTTCTTGTGTATCAGTTTGTACAACATACATTTAAACTGGATATGGGTAAAAATTTAATATACATCATACATACGAGTATAAATTAATTTGGCACATTTTTTTTTGAAGACTTAAAGTTACCAACTAATCAACGCAACGTGTCATTAGAGGTTTGTCCAGATTGTAAAAATAAATATTGCATTCAAAGTGATGGAGCTAATAGGGGCTTATTGCAACAAAGCCAGGCAGTAATAGTGCTGGACACTATTCTGACAGTTTTCCATTGAAAACTGACAGTTTATCTTTCAAAATTGACATACCAAACTCGAGTTTATAAATCCATTCGTTTATTTTCCATTAATAATGGCGGCACTATTAATTTCGGCTTTTATGATACACAAAGGCCTAATTTTAAAAGAAGACAGCTGATTGTCTACTGCGAAACTGTGAGAATAGTGCCCGGCACCATTACTGCCTGGCTTTATTGCAATAAGTCCCTAATACTTGGAAGTTACCTTTAATAAAAATTTGAAGTGTCTAGATAAGTAAACATATAGGTATTGTTATGTTTAACCCATAGAAAATTAAATCAAAAATTAAATAACTTGTCCCAAGAAATCTGTCCCACGCGGTAGCAGCAAACTTGCCAAATGCTAAAATGTAAAGAAGTTGTCCCATCTGTAACACGATAACATACCTTTGACAGTGGGAAAGAAGTTATAGAGATCAGTTGGATGGCTTGGTCGAGTTAATACCCTGAGAGTTTCTCTTTCTTGTGTTGAGACACGAGGCACATGCATATATGGAAGTTTTCCGAAAATGTATGTATGGTCCTCGGTGGCTTAATGTAAAGAGCGTTTGCGTACAGAGCAAGAGATTCCGGGTTCGAGTCCCCACCGAAGACAAAAAACTTTTTTCTTATTTTTCTTTCTTTAATTTTACTTGTTGTTTACGATTTGTCTCGTTCGGTAACACTATTCATCGAGGTTACAGAAATTGTCCCTGTGTTATAGAGTGGGACATTGGATTTTGTATCTATGGAATTTAGTTGGCAAATAGTTGTATTTATAATCTACCTTGATATTTTTGAAAATTTTCAATTATTACACAAATATTATCTATTTACGTAATTTTGTTTGTGCTATAGATTGTGTGCTTCTCAATGTTTGTCCCTTCTGCAACGTTGATGTCCCTTCTGTAACACCTAAAATACCTGATATGTTTGACAAATTTGCAAGTCCAGTGATTTTTAAATCAATTGTTTTAATTTTTAGTTGTCCTTTAGATAAGTACAACTGTTCAACATGAGTACTTACAAAATAAAAAATATCCTCAGTACCTTAAAACGAAAGTGTATAACCAATGTGTTCTTCCTGTGCTCACATATGGATCCTAGACCTAAACAAAATTAAACATGGATAATGTAACAAAAGCTCAAAGATCATTGGAAAGACAAATGTTAGTTGTAAAGCTAACAGATAAAAAAAGGAATGAATAGATAAGAAATAAAACAAAAGTAAGGGATGTCAGAGGAGAGGTAGCAAAATTAAAATGGAAATTTGCTGGTCATAATATTAGATAGAAAGACGATCGATGGCACAAATATATTGTAAACTGGAGACCTTGGGAAAATAAAAGAAGTGGGGGAAGACCCCAAATCAGATCATCGAACGATTTGAAGAAACATGCGGGGACTAGATGGATGAATACGGCGACAGACAGAGAAGAGTGAAAGATATTGGGGGAGGCCTATGTCCAAAGATGGATCGAAGGAGGCTAAATAGGTAGATAGGTAGATTTGAAAAAAAAGTATCTGAGGAAAAAATGTAGGTAGGTACCTATAAAATTAAAATTATGCCATCGAACATGATCAGTAACTGATATTACTTATATAATATATTATATTTTCGCTGCCTATATCAAGTGGCTGTAAAGTAAACGATTATTTCAAACTTTTGGTGAATGTGCTGGATAACAACGTTTTATAAAGTCAATATTATGATTTTTAAAGTGTTTTTAATTGACTAGATAGTACTCTAATAAGAAGCACTCCAAATCCTTGCACAGTACCGTAATTTAAGCCAAATATACAGTGCGGACCTAAATAGAGCCCCCCTTGTACCTTTTGAACAGAAATAGATATTGATTTCTGGTAAAAAGTCTTTTAAATAGGATCTTTTTTGAAAATATTTGAATAACGTGAAAATAACCTAATGTCAAAAATTTGACATACCAATAAAAATTTTAAATTGGAAGGGGGACATGTTATACCTCTTTCGAAAGGTATTTTGATTGTCTATACAGAACAATTTAACATTTAAAATCGGTTAATTTTTGTAGATTGTTATTTTTGTTCGCGGTCGACTCTCAAAAAGTTAACTTTCTATTACACAAAATTTTTTAAAAAGCTTATTTGTTTTAGAATAAATTTAGTTTTTATGCTTCTTACTTATGGCAAAACCTAAAAATAAGTTTAAAAATTTAAATAGGAAAGCGTGATGTATAATAACTATTCTAGAATAATTTAATTTTTGTACATACCTACTTTATTTTTAAGCGGCATCGTAACTGTCACGTTTTCCTATAAAAATTTCTTAACTTATTTCTAGGTTCTGACATAACTTAGAAGCATAGAAATTTAATTTAGGACAAAATAAATCAATTTAAATTTGGCTTGATAAAAAATTGCCTTTTTTGAGTCGACCGCGAAGAAAAATAGACATATTTCCTAGGAAATTAAACCGATTTTAATATTTTAAATGCGTTTATATAATACCTTTCGAAAGGGATATTACATGCCCCCTCTTCCAATTTAAAAATTTTGACATTATCTCAGCTTTTTGACATTAGTTTGACATAACTGTCACTTCACTCAAATATCCTTAAAAAAAGTCTTATTTAAAAAACTTTTTACCAGAAATCGATATCTCCTTTTGTTCAAAAGTTAGAAGTGGGGTCTATTTGGGTCCGCACTGTATAAAGCATATAAGCTAATTAATTTTTGAAATTTCTTTTTTTTAGAAAGTCTTTTAAGTAACTAACTTTGTTTTAATCGATACCTATATATCAAACTAGGACCGTTTGTAGAGCCATCCTTTATATAATACTCAATACAACTTCAATTTCAGCATTTCACTTATAGATGCTGTTTTAACGTCACCAAGTTATAGTTCAATAAATTATTTTCTGTCTAAACAATCCTTCAGAAGTACTTAGGTACTTTATCGAAGAGTCAATAAAGACCCTTCGTTCGAAGAATGGGGTCTAGGTGGAAGCACTAACTCGATCAATAATAAACCTATTACCTTTGGTAAGATTTTTAACTATTAGTTTAGACCGGTGGAACTAGATGGGGAAGATGGCAAGAACAATTATTTGATATGTAAAAAAAAACACGCACAATAATAATTCTAGAAAAATCATGACTTTGCGATGGTTCGGGATGGCCGCACACAGTGGGGGAGGGATTCGGTTCGCTTCGATGGGGGGACTTGGGCCTGCCACCCCAAGGCTAAGTTTTTTTTTGATATTTTCCACATAATTCATAAATACAAAAATAAAATTGCATAAAATATGGCACACTGTCCCTCTGCACTCTGCCCCCCCCCCCCAAGCGCGGATCTGGGTGAAATTCTAAGGGGGAAAAAAGTAGGTGAAAAAATTATTTGTAATATATTTTTTTTCAAGGGGGGGGGTAATTCGCCTATGTTTCCTTTAGTCAATAACAAAAAGTGCATATTTTTCGTTCTAGGGGGGTTAATTACCACGTTACCCCCCTTAAATCCGCGCTTTCCCCCCCACAAGACATATTCTTGGGGGTACCACTACTTACCTATCAAATTTTACACACTTTATTATAACCTAGGTTACCTAATTAATTAAGGCTTCCATCCATTTTTAGATATTGCTTATCATTGTTTAGATATAATTATTATCTAAAATTTGTTCGAAAAATTTAATCCTTCTGAAACTCAGTTACTGTGGACCCAACAGTAAAAAAATTACTGCTACTTAGGTACATATCTGAGTTTAATCCATAGGATTTTAGCTTTGGTTCGGTCGTTTAATCCTTTGTCTTTTAGTTCTTTCAGTGGCACCTAAGTTTTGCAGAAGGCCGACATTAGGGATTTATTGGAATAAAGCCATGTAATGACATTATTATTGTAGTATTTTGACAGATTTACATTGCAGGCTGACAGTTGATCTTTCAAAATTGACATACCAAAGTTTATTTATCTTTAATTCAGTGGCGTATACAGAAAAATGTTTCGGGGGGGGGGGGGGCGAACAGTTTCGGGGGGAAGGCCGAGACCTCATGAGGCCGTATTTTATGCTATTTTATTTTTGTATCTATGAAATATGTGGAAAATATTTATAAAAACCTTAGCCTCGGGGGGCCCTAGCCCCCCAGGCTCCCCCTTATCTACGCCACTGCTTTAATTAAAGTCGACACTATTTATTTCGGTTTGTATAGTAAACAAAATCCTTATGTTGAAAGATTAGCTTTCATATTCCAATGCAAAACTGTCAAAATACGGCCTTACACTATTATTAAATGACTTTATTCCAATAAGCCTATATTAACGATATTTTTACCTTCCCAGCCCGCGAACCAATGGCTAGAAAAGGTATTAGTAACGACGAAAAATTTTTTTTTGAGATAACGCCGTGTTGTTTTGGTGTATTTTGACCTATCTTTTTGTTTGTGTGTATGTCTGTCCGTAACACGATAGCTCCTAAACCGCTGAACCGATCTTCGATATAGCATGGAGTTTACTTGGAGTGTGCTAATAGGCTAGGAAGGTATCAGATCTGTCATGGATCCATTTATTTCACGTAGAGCTACAGGTAAAATTTTGGATTAAAAAAAAATCACAAATATTTTTTAAATCAGTAAGAATAAAACTTTGCGATATAATCTCCTTTAACACAAAAAATGATTCCTTGAAAAACAAATCAACAGAAAAAATGCTGTAAAAAACTGATTTTAAAAATGTAAACGCTTTTGAACGATTTTTAATGTTTTACATTTTAGAATTTTAGTATAGTAGACTCGCGCTAGTGTGAACATGAAAAAAATATTATTGGTAAGATATAAATCCATACCTATCAAATTTTAAATGTAACTAATCTTATAATTTAGAGCAAATCTATAACTTTCTGCTGAAAATGACAATCTAAAGTATCGACAAATACTACAATTATGAATTTTTATGAAACTTTAAAATTTACATATCATTAAGTAAAATACGACGTTATTTTAGTCCAAACTTATCCAGCTGACCAATGAGTGGGTACTGCTCGGTCTCAATATTTCTTAGGCTCTAACACCTATGTTGTTTGTTTCTGACTATAATGTAACCACTTTAAGTGATTCCAAAACATACTTTACTGCAACTTTTTCAGGTGTCTTCATTTCGTTCTCAGATTCGCCTTCCAGACTTACCTCTGGGAGCAAGAATAAAAACTTCTTGGTTTTTAACATTTTACAAAGCAAACCATGAAATGGTACTAATATTTACCACACAAAATGAATTAAAACTAAGTAATTCCCGGTACAGTAAAACCTCTCCTTGCGGACACCTCTATTAAGCGGACACTCCCTTTAGGTGGACAAATTTGTTGGAACCAAGCTTTTGCCTATGTCTTTACATGTAAAATTCCCTCCTATAACCGGACACTCTAATAACCGGACGCGGACAATTTTTTCTGGTTAAAAAATTCTGAAACCTCCCTTAACCGGACGCGAACCTCCGAAAACGGGATGGAGCGCTGCACGACATGGGCATAAATATTATGTAGTATGTTGGCAACAATGCACTATGCAGCCGGGGAATCACCTCTTTCTGTTTTAATGCGGAGATGAAATACATCTGTCGTATTCACAACATTATATTATTCGACGGGACTGCTGTGTTTATTATTCAGTTGGGTAATAATAGATCTCTTTGAAATGGCGCCTAGTAAAAAAACTTAGTTTATGTGGAAAAATAGAGTTGTTAACGTTTCGAAGAAGGAACATCTATCAGCACGAAAAATGGCCGAAAAATTTAATATCGGAAAATCTCAAGCAGCGGAAATTGTTAACAAATATATATTAAAATTTCGGTTCGGTTCCCTCTCTTAAGCGGACACCTCCAATAAGCGGACAAAATCGACGGAACCGTGAGCGTCCGCTTATGAGAGGTTTCACTGTAATTCTCCTAAATTTTACCATTTAATTAACACCTCTTTTCCGTTTTCATACGATAGAGACTCGTTACTCTTTATACTACTATAATAGGTACATTGATCTTCACTGTTCACACTACTGGGAGGTTCACACAAGCGTGTGTTCACACCAGCGCGCGTCTACTGTAGTAAAATATTTAGGTATACGAAAAACTGCAAACAAAATACCTTGAATTACCACTAAAAAATTTGTCATCTTTGACAAAATTTTGTATATCACATCGCATAGGTAGTTTATATACAGCTTTATAAGTAGGTGGATAAATGAAAAGGGGTGATTCTTGGCTTATTTTTAAAACTATATGAACATAGGTCCGCAAATGCTTAGTTACGCCACGGTGTAACAAAACGGGATTTGAATATAAACGGTATTTTTGCCATTTATAAGTTTTTAAATATTTTAATTAATTGTATATTGTTTTTGACTTCAACAAGCATTAATTACAAGCAAGACTAGGTTAAGAAGAAGTAAACTTTATGTCACCACGCCTTTTTTTTTGGTATATTTTCAGGTTCGCTGTAATTTAATAAAAGTTGTATTCGGCTAATATGTCCTTTGATCCACTAACATCACAATAATTTATATTCTGTAACTGGAAATAAATTTGCTAAATTATTTTCAATTTTTAAAAAACACACTGTATAATTTTAATTTCTAACGATTTTCTCCACGCATCTTTGGATTGCGCTGGTATTTTGTCTGTTTGTTTGGAACGTTCAAAGCTCAGAGTTCAGACCAATCTGCGGCAAGCTAAGAATGCCTAGAGAGCAGGGTGGCTTGGCTGAGACAAGAAAATCGTTAGAGAAAACATTCTTTAGTTGGGTTTCGTTTACACCACTTCTTAAGGGTTTTTTTTTCAACTGGGGAAATTTATCAATTATTTTAACTTTGTATAAAACTGTTAACTTTTTTATTCATAACGATTTTGGTATTTTCTTTTAGTGTTTATTTTTATTTTAAAGCTTTTGATTATTACTGTTTCCAGTGTTTTATAATATTATTGCTATCTATCTATCTATCTGTTTTTTCTGGTTTTTTTAATCAATAATACATCCCAAACCTAAACAGTAGTGTTAAGTAAATTAAACAGTTGATTGAATAGCTTCACCTATTCAATCAACGTTCAAAAAGTTGATAAATAAACATATTTACAACAAAAATACAAAAGGTGTTAAAGCCTAAAAGTTTAAAGAGTTTGAATATTTGAATACGAAAGTTTAATAGTTAATTAACAGCAAAAATCAAGTATATATTAAGAAGCGAAAATGTGAAGTTTCAAGAAAAAATTGAAAAGGTATGTATGATTTTCCTACATTGTTTATATAATTGAGAAAAACGTTTATAGCATATTCTTTCTCCAAGAACCGTAAAATTTTCTTTCGAGATCGTGTAAATTTAATAACATATAGTAACTTTTAATACTTTTATCAATTTTCAAATTGTTGCACAAATGGGTAGCTCGCAACATTTAAGCCTTGGCCACTTGATTCAACAAGACCACTATCAAACGGCCCCTGTTACAACGGCGTTATGCCCGTAGACCCGAAAAAAGTCAAGTACTTAAATTGCGATAAACTTAATCAAAGTAAGTGGATACTGTAATTTTACATGGTGATGATAGGAAAAATGGTACATTTTCAAAGCCAATAAATAAATGATATAGGTATTATAACATTAATTTTTTTTGAAAATCTAATTTATTTGAACAGATCATTTAAGAAAAGAACATTTTTAAAACTCCAATTTGTCTCTTATACCCGGTTTTCACCTATGCGTGCCCACCCTGATTCAAAACACGCATCAGGTTATGCTGCATTTAAAACCGGTGCAAATACTTGTCCCGTCACGTGATGCGTTTTTTTAATCAGGCTGGCACGCATAGGTGGAAACTAGCCTTTAGCACAACCAATAATAGTGGTTTAACGAGCATCATAACACGAATGTAATAGTTCTTTTATGTTAATAGGATAATAATGACACAAAATCCTAAAACTTTTTTTACAGTTAGGAATATTTCCAAAATTTTTAAATATTTACATATAGAGGCACATACAAATGCTTCTCTCGTTATGTAAAACATAGTGGGGGTCAATGCGTGCAAGCCCAATGCGAGAATTCAGTTCGCGCCCTTTACCCTTGAAATAAGCAATCTGTTCGGTTACGTACATACGTGTTTCACAATGACGGGCCAGCATGATGACTTCGGTTTCGGTAAAGGATATTGCAACGTCCGTTACAACTATATAGTTGTGTGATTGTATATTGTGTTTTTTGATTAACAAAAAATTTTTTCCCAAAGTTTTATAAAATAGATAAGTAGCTATTATAAGTAGCTATTATAAATAACGGTACATTGTGGTTATTAATTAATTATGGACTTAAAAAAAACTTTCGATAGCATTGAGCACTGGGCAGTAAAAGCATCTTTAATTAATAGCCGAATAGATCACAGATATAAGACTTAATAGCCAATATATATAGCGAAGCAACAACATCAATCAAAATCCACGAAGGGACCAAGCCAATCCGCATCAGAAGAGGTGTCGGGATGACACAATATTCCCTAAATTATTTAAACAGGCCCTAGAAGATGTTTTTAAAAGTTTAGATTGGGAAGAAATAGGCGTCAAAGTAAACGGACAATTCTTGAACCACCTAAGGTATGCTGATGATATCGACTTAATAACAGACAAGAAAGAAGAACTGAAAAACATGCTGGAAGAACTGGATACAGAAGTTAAAAATATAGGCTTAAGTATGAACTACACTAAAATTAAAATCATAACAAACACAGATGAAGACATTACGGTCAGAATAAACCAAAAGAAAATAGAACTAGTAGAGGAATATATATATATATATATATATATATATATATATCTGGGACCAATTATTAAACTGAAAAAGAAAACCAAACAGCTGAAATCAAGAGACGAGTAAGATTGACCTGGGCAGCATTCAATACCTAAATTAAATTACATATTAAGAATTAAAAAATATCCTCAGTACGAAAGTGTATAACCAATGTATCCGTCCTGTACTTACCTATGGATCCCAGACCTGGACATTTACAAAATCAAACATGGATAAGGTAACAAAAGCCCAAAGATCAATGGAAATACAAATGTTACATGTAAAGCTAACAGATAGAAAAAGGAATGAATGGATAAGAAATAACACAAAAGTAAGGGATGATAGAGTAGCTAAATAAAATGGAAATTTGCCGGTCATAATATAAAACAGAAAGACGATCGATGAAACAAGTGTGTAGTAAACTGGAGACCTTGGGAAAATAAAAGAACTAGGGGAAGATCCCAAAAGAGATGCGCGGACGATTTGAAGAAACACCCGGGAACTAGATGGATGAATACGACGACAGACAGAGAAGAGTGGAAGATATTGGGGGAAGCCTATGTCCAAAGATGGACTATAGAAGGCTAAATAGATAGATAGATAGACATTTTGGATAAAAAAATACAAATAAGCAAGTTTTAAAAAAAATTGCTTCCCTTGTATCAAATTTCACCGCACGTCCCTGACTTTTAGGGGGCCTCTGCTTACTTGCATTGCAAATAATAATAATAACAACTTGTTAGTGTTACCAAGTTAACTTCTCTCACTTCCTATCCTACCTGAGTGCGACGAGACGATTACCGTTAGAAAGTCACTATAATGCGTCTGCAAAGTTCATGCCTAATTGGATTTGACTGGAATTTGCATAAAATTAACCTCCTTTGGAGTTAAGCTAATGTTTCATAATGTTTTCGTGAAGAAATTTGCAACATAATCTACTTACTATAAAAAGAATAAAGTACTTTTGACGCTTGATATTTGTAAAACAAAAAACGAGCATTATTTTCCACTCTTTGTCCATTTGAGAACTTAGGTAGCAAGGTGACGTTCTTATAAACGTCAAAAAATGGTCATTTCATGACCTATGACGTCTCTAACCTGACGTGTAAAAATTAGTTTACTGTGCGTGTAAATGAGTTTTTATGACATTCAAAAGACACATCAAAATGACGTCATTTTTAGACGTCTTTAAGACATCAGTAATTTATAGTATCATCATCATCATTTAGGATAATATTTGGGACTAAACAGAACCTTATACTGTCGCCTTTATGACTTAAAAAAAACGTTAGGTACAAAGTTGCCAACTTACTGGAATTTTACGAAACACTTTTTTTTAGTGTTACACAACTGGATTTGGAAAATCCTGTAATGTTATGGTAGGTGTTTTTTTAATGGCTCTGTAAAATTACAGTAGAAAACGTGGGTTACAAAGTTCCCAACGTTTTTTACTGGAATTTTATAAAACACTTTTTTCAGTGCATAATTATTTTTTTAAAACTACCGAAGGTATTTCCCCCAACAACGCCACTGAAAGTGAGTACCGAATATCGCAAAAATATCTAGAGCAGTATCATACATACAGTGGCGCACCCAGGCATATATCTTGGGGAAGACCGAAATCTCAGGATTTTGTATTTTAAGCAATTTAATTTTTAATGTGGAAAATATCTAAAAAATCTTAGGCTTGGAGGGGCGTTTCTCGTGATCCCCTTTATGGGTGCGGCCATGATAGATAATAAAAAAAGTAGATTTTTAAAATTATTTAAGATGTTTATAAAATGTCATTTTCCTAAAACACTGCTGGTCATAGGGGGCCATGGCCCCCCTAAGCAATTTGCTTATGCACGTGGATAAAGTGACAGCAAAATAAATTTTCACCTTGAATCTCCAGGTGGTCCTACGCCATTCGGTTACCTATGGCCCCTTCCTTGATCCTATTAGTCAACCTAAATCTAAAGTTCCCAACTGCTGTCTGACAGTTACTCTCTAAAACTATTTCGTTTGCGAGTACTTTCAAGAGCAATTTTCAAAAATATTTCTCTCAATTAAATGGACAAAGGGTGCATACCCTTCAAACATATTCCAGAGTACATCGGTCTATTTTTTAATTGATGAGTAACAGACAGAACTTTTGTACATAGCTTTATTTTGTTAAGACGGTACGAACTTTTGCCTCTGCGAAAACTTTTGTAAGTTATTAATAATATCGTGCGCGGGCGCAGTAATCTTTTAAGCTTCGGAACGAATAAGCCAAGCATACAATTTTGGGGACAATGTTGCCATTTACACTTACATAGACAGGGCTAGCCATGGCCAACACAAAAATAGAGGCCACGACCCTGAAAAAATCAGCTGTTCTCCGGGGGCTGATTTTTACATTGGGTCTTATGGGAGGTCTGACGTTTTTTTATGATATTTTCAAAATGGCACTACAGATTTCGGCGAAATTTCAGTGAAATATTCT
The DNA here is from genome assembly GCA_963576565.1 of Aspidapion aeneum. Taxonomy (NCBI): domain Eukaryota; kingdom Metazoa; phylum Arthropoda; class Insecta; order Coleoptera; family Brentidae; genus Aspidapion; species Aspidapion aeneum. The sequence goes on from OY755040.1 coordinate 119,048,086, forward strand.
CAGACACCATCCCCATATTCCACCAAACTTTTGTAAGGATGCAAGATGACTAAAAGGTTAAAATCTTTAAAATTTTGCATTCCTTATTTTGAATTCAAATTACCCGCCATGTACCGCATGCCAACTGTTATATTTGACATGTATTTGACTTTGTCATTTGTATTTGTCACATTCGCTTCTGTTTTAAATTTAATTTTAGTGTGAGCTAATGATGCGGCTCTAAAAAATTAAGGATAACTATACTAATTTAAAAAAAAATTGTTCTTCAAGAATATAGTAAAAAAATCTTAACACCGACTTTATTTTTAAAAAAATCAAATATTCATGAACCGTCATTCCAACTTCAATATTTTAAAGACAATCAGCTGTGTCGTGACGCAACCATCAAAAAAAAATCAGCCCCGGATGTGACGTCAACAAAGTGGAGGATCGTGGCCCGTCCGTTTGATAGCCCTTTATCTATAGTAATCTTTAATTTTTCAGAGCCGCTTCATTAGCTCACACAAATATTAAGTTTAAAGCAGAAGCGAATGTGACAAACACAAATGACAAACTCAAATACATGTCAAATATAACAGTTGGCATGTGGTACATGGCGGGTAATTTGAATTCAAAATAAAGAATGCTAAATCTTGAAGATTTTAACCTTTTAATCATGTTGATTTTTTACAAAACTTTGGTAGAATATCGGGATGGTGTCTGAGAATATTTCACTGAAATTTCGCGGAATCTGTAGTGCCATTTTGAAAATATCATAAAAAAACGTCTGACCTCCCATAAGACCTAATGTAAAATTCAGCCCCCGGAAAACAGCTGATTTTTTCAGGGTCGTGGGCTCTATTTTTGTGTTGGCCTTGACACAGAAAAGAAAATACGGCTTAAAATCTATTAAAACGTTAATTTAGTAGTTTTACATTCATCCACAAATAACAAAAAAAAGCGAGAAGCTGCTAATGCGCAGACTCATTTTTAACAATAACGGTAACAAAGTGTAAAATAAGCGACCCAAAATGTCCCTAAAATAAACAATTAGTAACCGGCAATTCTTTTTCTGTTGGTTAAAAAATTTGTTTGAAAGAAAATGGCAACATTTTCCTCAAAATCGCATGATCACTTTCCACAATTTTCGCAGAGTAAAAACTTGGGCGAGTCGGCAAAATAAACCTACGTACGAAAATTCAGCCCGTAACTTATTACTTAAAAAATAGACCGGTGTACTGTGGACCAATAATACTTTTAACCAGTGGCGTGTATAAGGGGGCCTGGGGGGTAAGCCCCCCCAAGGCTAAGATTTTTTTAGATATTTTTTATTTATTTCAAGAATACAAACATGAAATAGCATAAAATACGACGTCATGGGGTCTCGCCCTCCCCCCCAAAACTGTCTCGGGCCCACCCCGAAACTTTTTTCTGTATACGCTACTGAACTCTGCAACGAAAAGCGCGGTTTTTAAAATCTGTATGACTACGCGATAATTTGCTTCCGCATGATTGCATGTGATATCTAGTAACAAAAGATTTTTTTTAGGGATTCGTTATTCCAATCATTCATTCACATCGTGCAGCTGTCAGGAGATGTGAATGATCTGGGGTCGACACATAATCCCTTTGACGAAGGATCAAGTTCGACACCGCCTTTTTAGTGATGGCCGAGTGTTTCAATTGTGGATTGAATATCCCGTTTATTTTTGTTCCTTTCTATAAGAATTTTCTAATTTTTTATAAATAAACTATTTTTTACAAATAACTTTTATTAAAATCTAAGTATTTTACTTTGTCATATTTTCATATGTTTTAATATTTATCTATCGTACGTTTCCTACTTTATACATATACGTAAAACTTTAAAGAAATGATAACTGAAAGTTTAGCTGTCAACAAATTTTGTACCATATGCAAGGCAATATGGGGCAAATACTTAACTCTATAATAGGCTTATTTCGTTTAGAGTTAAGGTAGCTAATAAAAAAAGTATTTTAAGTTTCAGTTTAAGAAACTCCTTAATATACTTTTTTATTTTGTAGAAAGTTGACTTTGTAGAGCAAAACGGGGTAGGTGCGGTTAAGTAATTTACAAGCAATACCAGTGGCGCACCCAGGAATATGCCTTCGGGGGCCCGAGGCCTCTGGGGGGGGGGGGCGAAGCCTCATGACGTCGTATTTTATGCTATTTTATCTTTCTATTCATGAAATATGTGGAAAATATTTTAAAAAATCTTAGCTTGGGAGGGCCCTGGACTCGGGCACTATAAAAATAAATGAATCAATGACGGATCTGACACCTTCCTAGCTAGCCTATTATCACACTTCAAGTGAAGCCATGATAATATATTAGCTTGAAAACATTTTTTTGTAAATATCTCAGGAACTAAAGCTCCTACGAAGTTTTTAGTTATATCACGAATTATTGAGCTACTTTATTCCGAAAACAGTGTATCGATACGATGCTCCGTTAAAAAGTTAACACTTTTTAAAGTTTTTAATTGTCAAAAAACTGTCATTAGCATTAATGGATTTTGACCAAAATCTAGTCGGCTCCTATAGTATTGAGCACTATTTTACCTGAAAATTTTATGAAAATTCGGTTCAGCGGTTTAGGTGCTATCGTGCTACGGGCAGAAATAATATACACTCAGACACACATACACACACAGACAGACATCACGACGATATTGCTAGGATAGGTCAAAATACATCCAAATAACACATTTTTATTTCATTAAAAAAAAATTCGTCGAAAATAATACCTTCTGTAGCCATTGCTACGCGGGCTAAAAAGGTAAAAATTAAAATATTTATTTGGGGAAAAATAGGGTATAGGTTATTAGGTACACCAGGGTAACCCGTTTTGCAACCTTCACTAAACCCCTTTTTGCCATAAACCACCTGTTAAATTTAAACAGGAAACAATCCACATAAACCCATTAATTGTCCAATTTAAGAAAAACTTCAAAAAATCTTTAAAAAACCTACCTTAAAAAAAGCCGAACGGCACTAGTATACAGAGCAGTGGCGGATCCAGGACTTCCGGGGGGCGGGGCCAAAGTGGCAGCAAACATCAAAATATTTTTTATTAGCGGTTTTTGTTAGATCTGAGGTGTGAAATTTAGTAAAAGGAGATTTATAATAATTAAGTAGAATTTGTGACAAATTTTAAATACGTGATGCTGCTAAATTAAAAAATAAGTTATATATCAAGGAGAGGGCCCCTCTGCCCCCCTGGATCCGCCACTGATACAGAACGGTTAACATGGCTGAAGTTAGGCCATCAGATCTGGGGGGCTAAAGCCCCTCGTCTCCTAATACCCCATAGTGAAATATATGTTTTGTATTATAAGGTATTGGGTCAAGATAGGAATATTTTATAGTGTAAGATAAACGTATCATTAAAATCAAGGCTGAAAGCAAAGTTAAAATAAAAGAAAGCATAATAGTACAATTTTATTGAAAAAGCAGCTTCCTGTTTTAATAAATTTTTCCAGAACATCATCTAGCATCAGGAATTTTGTTATGCCTTTTTCAATATTTGCAAGAGCTAAAAAACTGAATCGCTCTTGACCCATGTACAATCTTTCAAATTATTTTTGGGGGGCTTACTGAGTTTTTGGGGGGGCTTGGCCCCCCAAGCCCCTCGCTAACTTTGCCCATGGCGGTTAACTAGTCATGAGGATAAGATGTTGGATTTAAAAAAGTTTTATTCTTGTGCAGTTTAGCTCAAACTGCCGTACCCAGGGGCGGATCTAGGAACTTTATTTGGATTGGAGGGTGGGAAATGAGTACTCTGTGTGTAAAAACTTAATATAGTTTAAGATTTGGAATTTTCCCCTTTTCCCCTCACGTAAATCCGTGCCTGCGATACCCCGTATTACCCCCGTACCCCCATTTTGCCTCGTTTCCTAAAATTTTTTATACTCTAAATTGTTTTGTTTAACTTGTTAATTTGCAGAATAAGAAAATATTATTATAAAAAATAATAAAAGTAAGTGGTAGTAATTAAGAGAGTAGAAAGCAATAAAATAAATAACTAATTACGTACTTTTTAGTTCTGGTACTTATATTATAAAAACCAGGCAAGGAAAAGTTAATTTATTCAAATAGGTACATATGCATGGCTATCTTTATTTTTTGTGATAATAAGGAATGTAAAAAAATTCCGGGCGAGGCGAATATAACTTTAAAACAAAATAAAACTAACGAAAATAAATTTATGGGTTTGTTATTAGAAATTTATTGTCTCTGAAGAATGATATTTCTAATATTGCATTATGATAACTCTTGCAGTGTTCATATACACGATGCTGATGATTTTGTGACGATGTTTGAACCATTTTAGAAATCTCGATGCAAAATCAACATATTTTAAAGTCAAGTCAAGAAAAATAACTTTAACACTTAATTAAGGATCGTAATTAATCACTCTTTGCACAATTGTACATTTCAACACAATATCAGTTTATCAATAATTTTGATCCTGTCTTGTTTCTTGATGTTTTGTCTTCTGGGTAGCTCATCTCGATAAATTATATTGTGTGGGTTCAAGAGTTTTAAATTTTTTGTGACAAAAAGACATTGCTGTTGTAAAGTTTATAGATATGGCTTTATCCCACAGTATACTATTAAGTTTTCTTTGTGCATTTCTTGCCTGGTTATTTCGATATTTAATTTCTTCATTCAAATTATCGTCATTTGTGATAATTTTTATTTTTTTACCTTCCTAGCATGTGTAGCAATGACTAGAGAAGGTTTTGTTTTCGACGAAAAAACATTTTTTGAGAGGACGCCAAAAATGTGTTATTTGACCTATTTTAGCAATATCGACATGAAGTGTGTCCGTGTGTGTTTGTATGTATGTCCGGCCCACGATAGTTCCGAAACTGCTAAACCGACTTTCATGAAATTTTTGAGGAAAATAGTGTAGAATAGTTTAAAATCTGATTAGAATGCTAATGACCGTTTTTTCACAGTTTAAAAATTCAAAATATGCTAACGTTTTAACGGCGCATTGCATCAATATGCAGTTTTCGAAAAACAGTGAAACCCCCTATAAGCGGCCACTCACGGTTTCGTCGATTTTGTCCGTTTATTGGAGGTGTCCGCTTATGAGAGAGAACTGCAAATTTCTAATATATATTGATTAACAATTTTCGCTGCTTGAGTTTTTCCGATATTAAATTTTTCAGCGATCTTGCTGATAGATGTTCCCTATCCGAAACGTTAACAACTTCCATTTTTTCACGTAAACTAAGAAGTTTTTTACTAGGCGCCATTTCAAAGAGACCTATTACTACCCAACTGAACAATTAAAATAAAACACAGCAGTCCTGACGAGTAAAATATGTATGTTGCCAACATACTATATAATATTTATGCCCATGTCGTCCAGTGCTCCGTCCCGTTGTCAGAGGTCGCGTCCGGTTAGGGGAGGTTTCAGAGTTTTTTAACCAAAAAAAATTTTCCGCGTCCGATTATGAGTGACTTTTACATGTAAATAAATAGGGAAAAGCTTGATTCCAACAATTTTGTCTGCCTAAAGGGAGTGTCCGCTTAATAGAGGTGTCTGCAAGGAGAGGTTTTACTGTATAGTAAAACACGTTTTTCTAAAAACTTCGTAGAAGTTTTCGTTTTTTAGATATTTACAAAAACTGTCTTCAAGGCTGATATAGCGTGGAGTTCACTTAAAGTATGCTAATGGGCTAGAAAGGTCTTAGACAATCATGGATCCAATTATTTACACTGGTTTGTTCACGTTTACTTAAAAAACGCTTAATAAAATAAAATTAAATATAATTTTATAGAATTTTCTGCTTACACCAAACAAGAAGATGATGGTGAACACTTAAAGCCTCTAAACGAGGATTCGAAAGCTCAGGCACACCAGAATTGTAAGAGAAGAGAAGCGAGAGAGCATTTTATGACCCAATATTAACTGTCTCCTCTGGTAATTTATTATAATGCTTTGCCAGGCTAGCTTTGAAAGCACTGACAATTGAAACGAAGTAGAATGCTCCCTAAATCGTATCTTTAAACAAACCATAGCCCAAAAGTGTAAAATTTAATAGATTATTTTGTGTTGTTTATTAATATTCCGAAATAAACGTTATACAGAATTTTTAAAACTTATAGAATAATAAAATGTGTAGAGCTTTTAGACTTTGTCGAATCTTTGATATTTTTATACATTTCAGAACTCTTAGAATTGTCAGAATTTTCAGAAGTTTTAATATTTTAATAATTTTTGAAATTTTAAAATTTTTAGATTTAGGATACTACTGGAAACATTTTGGAAATTTTACCTTTACCATGAAGGGACTACTAGTAACAAGAATATAATATATAATGAATCGTAGATTTCTCCAGGGTGTTGTCCTTGAACCATTGTAAAACAAAACGAAATGAAAAGTCTTGCTTACTTTACAAATAATTTTATTTTTGGAAAGCAGCGATATGAAATCTGGGGTGAGGCAGTGCCCCGCCAAGTTCGCGCAAACTGCTGTACCACCCTTTTTAAAAATATTTCAGCCCATATTTGACTATCTGTAACACTACTTCGGAATGAGCTGCAAAACTCCAGCTTTGCACAGTCGTAGACCTCGATAGCGCTACTTATTCCTCCAAGTTTCGCCGACTTCCTTAAGGCAGTGAAATAATTACGGAACATCGAACTTGCCACTGACGCACTCATTTATGTATAGATCATCAAAACTCTACTATACCTTCGGAAATGCTAGAAGAGTGAAATTTGGCAGACTGATAGAAATTATGACAAATCGTTTGAAAAAAAAACATGTTAAAGTTATGTAAAACCATTGCTGGAATGTAAAACTATCATTGTCCGCTTCTAGAGACCGTAGAGAGCTGAGATTTGGCAGACTAAAAGAAATTTTGCCAAAACTATTTAAAACATTAAAAAAAAAAACTTTAATTCAATTCCCTCCCCTATACATGTAAATTTATGTAACACGTAGCAATGTTAAAACTACTATTTTGCAGTTCGAAAATTGCTAAAGAGCTGGGATTTGGCAGACTGCCAGAAATTGACAGATTCTTAAAAACCACCTATTCTGTTTCTCGGAAAGGCATGTATTTATTAGCAAATTTGATTTTAACGCGATTATGTACATTCAATACATAAAGTTCGTTCCATCATCGCGTGCGACAGTTATAAAATGGTACGAAAAATCCTTTTTGCGTTCCAGGTCGGCGGTGTACTGTTATCGGACAGTCAGTATTCCGTTCCATCAAGCTACTTAAACTGGTTTCGGACTCCTCTGAAGTACAAGGATTGAAGACAAGCGCATTAGAAATGATTTCTCTCTCGCTCTTTTCTTTGTGTTTATCATATCTTGCACGGGAAAAATTGTATGTAAAACACAAATATAGTTGAAATCACCTGAGATAAAAATATACCATAAAATTACAATAAATTTACATTTGTCTGAGAAAACTCAAAAAACAGTGAATAACCCAAAAAATTAAAATTTTTGTCAAAATAAATTGAGTTTCACAACCAATTTTAACACATGACAAAATGCCGGAAAACCACGTAGATATACAAATATTTTTTAAATTTCCAAAAAAAAATTGTGCAACATTTGCAGCATCTGTTGATTTTTTTGCAAGAGCCACTTGATTTTTATTACTACGGGACTGCGGCATGTTGTAGGTATACCACATGGAAAAAACTATACTGACTATAGGGTAGCCTGCTTAGAAAAAGAAAAACTACTTTAGCAGCTGATGGAGGTGTTAATTTTTATTGATACTAAGTAATCATTTTATATATTCGTTAGGTACAATCGTTGCTATGATTACTGTAACTGTATTCTATTCAATCATACAATTAGTGCAAAATTCTCGGACTGTCATTAATTCGAAGATCATTTACTTATAGGTATATTTTTGTTGTTAATATTATGGAAATATTCAATTGAAATTTTCAAAATGTGTGCTAAAATTCAAAAAAAAAGGTAGGAATTACGTAGGAACTGTCGTGTGTACAACTTTGTTTTAAAAATCTAATACCTTACATAAATCTAAAAATAAATAAAAATAGAGACAAGTACTAAAATAATCGAAGGAATCAAAGTAAGTAAGTAAATAACGAAAGTAATCATTTAATTTTCGGATCGGTAATCGTTACTCCGTTATTTGTAACAAATAGTTACTTTTTCAACACCTATAGCAGGTGATTAAGTAGGAATAGAAACATAAGAGGTTACCCTGATCGGAGCAAATCCCGGTGACCTGTGAACTAAAAGTTAAAAGAAGTGGGGTAACCACGGATGTGAAATTTTACACCTGATTTGGCGGAAGAACAAACGGCTTCGCTTTAAGGCATCGACATTAAGGTCATTAACTATATATACCTACCAAAGTACAAGCTACAAAATGTGATTTTCCGTACTTTTTAGAAGCATCACGATTTCTATTTCCTAATTAATTAAATGGATTTAGATGATCAAAGAAAAAAATCCCTTCCTGTCCTGTAACGTAAAAAGCGATCGGGACTAGGTATCGTGAAATCTGTTTTGAGCAGTATTCTACAGATTTTACAACTTTATAACTCAATATTTTCCAAATCCTTTAAAAAATTTGTGAAATCAAAACATTTCATATAAAAAAAAGTCCAAGTACGCAAAAATTGTATTCCGTAAAAAGAATTGAGATCTACATATAGCCAAGTTTTTAAATACACATTTCAAAATGAAATGATCTCACTAATTTAAAATTGTTTATTTAAACTTCGATATTACGACTGCATAATTGAATTGAAGAAGCTTTCGATAGTATTGAGCACTGGGCAGTAAAAGCATCTTTAATTAATAGCCGAATAGATCATCCACACAAATTAATCAAAATCCACGAAGGAATCAAGCCAATCCGAATAAGAAGAGGTATGAGACATGGTGACACAATATCTTCTAAACTATTTAACCAGGCCCTGCCCTAGAAGATGCTTTTAAAAACTTAGATTGGGAAGAAATAGGCCTCAAAGTAAACGGACAATACTTGAATCACCTATGATGTGCTGATGATATTGCCTTAATAACAGATAAGAAAGAAGAACTGATGAAAATGCTGGAGAAACTGGATAAAGCAGCTAAAAATATAGGCTTCTGTATGAACTGCACTAAAACTTAAGTCATAACAAAGACAGATGAGTATATCACGATCAGAATAAACCAAAAGAAAATAGAACAAATACAGGAATATACAGAGTGTCCCAGAACTAATGGTACATCGTCAAACTGTAGATTCCTTGGGTCAAAATATTACGATTAATATATAAACATACTAATTAATATTTTTGCAAAAACTAACCAGCCTGTGAGTTTTTTTAAAATTGGCGAGACGATTCCGTTGCAAAATTTGATGTACAGTGTACAGGGTGTTCTTTGGCCACTGTCATTACATAAAAATCAGTGTGTTTTTCTTGTGCCTCAGTGTATACCAGTTTTTATGTAAAATAATGGTTTTCCCATCCTTTTTATGTAAAAAAGTTGTACTGTTTTAAAGTCGCTCGGAGCAACGGTTTTTGAGATTTTTGGATTTAAAGTTTTTATTGCATGTGAGTGATATGCCTAATTTATGTATGATACTTTCTTCAATTCTTTCTACTAATTAATAATTTTGCACAAAAATTGGGTTTAGTGGTTTTTGGGCATTGACAATTTAATTTGGGATAAAAAAAGAAATATTATACAGGGTGTTCTCTAGGTCGGTACCGTTACATTAAAATAGGTCTAACGTTTTTGTTCCGCGATGTATACAAGATTCTATTAAAAACAAAAAAAAAAATTTAAGTAAAAAAGTTATAGCTTTTAGATGTCGCAACGGTTTTCAAGATATTTAAATTAGAAATTTTTATGGTATGCGTAAAAGATTTTTGATTAAATTCCTACTTACTTCATACATATCAATACTTTTTATAGCATTCTAAGATTTGACACGTTTTCTTAAAAAATATTAAGTAAAAAAATACACAGCGTGGTTCTTAAAACAGCAAACAAACAAATTTATTGACCGTTATTGCAACTGTGTAGGGCTGTTTTTAATGATGAACAAAAACCTCTTCGTATTAGATTTTTTTTTTAAATGGTACGTACGTATACTTTATTAATGCAAGTATTTTTTTATTGTTTTAAAGAAAATTTTAATTATTAAAAAAATAAATATTTTATTATTTATTAAAAAAAATATAAAATTTCTTAAGCAAGGCGCTCTCAGCAACTAAGTTAAAATTTTAAAATTCACAAATAGTAAATCAAACTTAAAACTGTTTATTATAGTAGGCTTGTTATTAATAATTAAAATAATATTCTGTTTAAAAGCCTGCTTAAGTATACACCGAGGCACAAAAAAATACACTAGTGATTTTAATGCAGTGGTAGTGCTCCAAATAACACCCTGTACATTGTACATCAAATTTTTCAACGGAATCGACTTGCAAATTTCAGAAAACCTACATGCTGGTTAGTTTGTGCAAAAATATTAATTAGTAGAAAGAATTGAAGAAAGTATCATACATAAATTAGGCATATCACTTACATGCAATAAAAACTTTAAATGCAAAAATCTCAAAAACCGTCGTTCAGAGCGACTCTAAAGCAGTAAAACTTTTTTACATAAAAATGATGGGAAAACTATTATTTTACATAAAAACTGGTATACACCGAGGCATAAAAAAATACAGTAATTTTAATGCAATGGTAGTGGTCCAAGGAACACCCTATCCATTGTAAATCAAAATTTTCAACGGAATCGTCTTGCCAATTTTAAAAAAACTTACACGCTGGTGATTTCTTGCAAAAATATTAATTAGTAAAAATGTTATTAAAGAAAATCGAATTGAAAAAATAAAGTTTAACATCCTGTATCTCGGTTAGTACGCACTTTTGGACTAAGGTAATTATGGCTAAATCGTAATATTTTGACCCAGGGAATCTACAGTTTAACTATTTACCATTAGTTCTGGGACACCCTGTATATACCTGGGACAACTTAATAAACTAAAAAGGAAAACCAAACGGCTGAAATCAAGAGACGATAAATATTGGCCTGGGCAGCATTCGGTAAAAAGACGATCGACGGAACAAATGTATTGTAAACTGGAGACGTAAGGAAAATAAAAAAAGTAGGGAAAGACCCCAAATGAGATGCGCGGACGATTTGAAGAGACATGCAGGAGCCAGATGGATGAACACGGCGATAGACAGAGAAGAATGTAAGACATTGGGGAAGGCCTATGTCCAGAGATGGATCGAAGAAGGCTAGAAAGATAGATAGATAGAATTGACTCTTAGCACAGTGCTACAAGGACGTAAATAAGTTGGGCTGTAATAGCAAAGTTTCAATAAACATTTCGAAATTAGCGAGAACCTTTCATTTTGAAATGTGTATTTAAAAACTTGGCTATACTTTGATCTTAATTCTTTTTACGGAATCTGAGGGTACAGCAGTGACCGGCCAAGTTCGCTGCGTAAGCTGCTGCACCATCTTTTCTTGAAACATTTCAGCCCATATTTGATCTATCTAAAACTCTACGTCGGCATGAGCTACGAAACTCAAACTTTGCGCAGTCGTAGACCTTCATAGAGTTAACAACTCCTCTAAGTTTTATGGACTTCTATAAAGTAGTAAAGTAATTACGAAATTTTAAAAAACGTCGAAATTGCCACTCACTCATGTGTAGATGATCAAAATTTTACTGCTCTTTCAGACACACTGCAAAGCTGAAATTTGGCAAACTGATAGAAATTATGACCAAACCCTTGGAAGAAATCACAAAGCTTCAAAATTCTAATTTACACCCCCCCTCCCATACATGTAAAGTTTTGTAAATGTAACATTTCCCACTTCCAGACGCGCTAGAGAACTGAGCTTTGGCAGAATGATAGGAAATATTATAAAATTATAGCAAAAATTTAAAAACTCAAAAATTTTTAATTAACTTCCCTCCCCTATAGATTTGATGTTATGTTAAAGTAATATTGTCCACTCCCAGAAACGCTAGAGAGCTCAGCTTTGGAAGACTGAAAAAAACATTATAAAACCATAGAAAAAAATTAAAAAACCTCAAAATTTTTAATATATATTCCGCATATTTTACTACTTTAGAACTTAAACATTATCCAAATCCTTTAAAAAAGGAGTGAAATCATAACAAAACCAATTTATGTAAAAAAGCCAAGTACGCGAAAATGGTATTTCGTAAAAAGAATTGAGTTAAAAGAAAAGCCAAGTTCTCTAATACAAATTTCAAAATGAAAGGTTCTTACTAGTTTAGAAAAGTTTTTCTAAACTTGCTATTACGGCTGCAATTGAACATAAAGAAGTTTGGTTGTAATAGCAAAGTTTAAAAAAACATTTCCAAACTAGTAAGAACCTTTCATTTTGAATTTTGTTTTAGCGAACTTGGCTTTAATTTTATCTCAATTCTTTTTACGGAATACTATTTTCGCGTAAGTACTTGGCTTTTTTTTACATGAAATGTTTTTGTTATGATACCATTTTCGCGTAATACCTGGTCTAGCTGACCATCTAGGTAACAAATTTGATTGCATTCTCTCTGAGCTGAGGCAGCTTGTGGCCCGACACCGGGGGAGTCCATGCCTCGACAGTTGGCAGTGAAACACACAGAAAATAGCGGCGATAAAGTAAAAGCCTGGTTTGTGTGTTCACTTTTTGGACGGTAAAGTTAGCGCCTTTTTTCAACCTGGTGCATATTCTGTGACTGGATGTTTGGGTTCTAGTTTTTTACTTAAAAACTGAAGCGGGTAAGTTTTTAAATTGGATTTATTTTTAATAATGTTTTTTGGTCAATATTTTAGAAAATTGACGTAAATATATTTTTTATTAATATTTAAAATGGACCTCTTGTTTCTATAATTCTAAAGAGGGGAAAAATTGAAAAAGAAAGGCTTACACCTGATTTATAAACGCAGTTCGCGTCGGCAGTTCGCAATGTCAGAGAAAATTTTATTATTGAGTTTGTAAAGTTCGCAATTAATATCTAAAATGCAGGAATTCATCATTAATTATGTCATTTCTTAATGTATTGGCTATACAAGGCCTTGAATTGACCAAAAAAGTGTTTTTAAACCTCGCGAACTTCCAACTGCGGACGCGAACTGCGTTTATGAATCCAGCGTTACTTTTTATGCATTATTTCCCAAAATGCCGGATTTTTTTAATTTCTACTTCTTCAAGCATTAATAGCTTCTCATAACGAATCGAAAATATATAGCCAATACGTAAATGAATGAGAATATACAAAAACAGAAAGATAATATCTAAAAGTCAATCAAAATTAAAGTTTGTTTTATCGAAATTTTGGCCAATTTTATCCCTTGTATATTATCGCTTATAATGTACCTACTATTAAAAAAACTTAAATTTATAAATACAAAAGTCCCTATAACATAGGCATCTAATTATTTAATATTTTAATATTTATTTAATTTAAGCCAAATTGGAAAATCTTCTTTTTACAAAACTAATAAAAATTAGTTGCGCATTTTTAAATAGATGTAATTATATTTGCCTATTAATTAGATGTAATAAATATATATTTTTTTAACAAATAAAAAAAACCGTGGTGTCCATTAAAATTTAATAATTTTTTTTTAAATTAAATATTTTTAATAAACTCATTATAAAACTTAGCAAGCTTAAGGAAAATTAATTCTATTGAATTAATTTGCAAAAAATTTTGTGGGATCAGCTAATTTTAGACATCTGCTAGATCGATTTTTGGCGCGAAACACAGAGTTGGATTTACGATGCTTTAAAAGAAAGATAAAATTTTATTTTTAAATTTTTACCAACGAATTTAATTTCCTTGTCCTATTCTACGCAGAGGACTTCCTCTTTCATTATTCTATCATATTCATTTCTGGAAAAATATCTTTTGAATATAGATAAATTCACAAATTTCTTCATGGATTTATCACACCAATTTTTACCCAGTTTAACGACGAATTTCCACAAAATACTAGAACTTTTTTTCTATCAAAGCAGAAAATTCTCGTGGGTTATTAATTTTTAGTGTAAAACAGGTATTAGAGAGCAGCTTTAAAATGATGCATTTTTACTTTTAATATTGATCCTCTTTTTTCAATTTAAAAATGACCTACAGATTTTGAAATATTTAAAAAAATATAAATAAAATCTGGAAAAAGTCCACCCCTGATTTCGTCCATGATTTTGCAAAATACATGTTGAAAACCCGCTTCGTCGTGCGAATTGAAGCTTATACTCATGCGCAGAAAGGAAAATCAATAAAAGCCGGAAGGCCCTTTCATTTGCATTTTGATTTGGCTTGTGCAAATTAAGGCGCTAAATGGTTCGAGCTAAAGGGTGAAAGAGCTTAATTTTGCAGACGTTGATGGAGAGAAGGTCTCGTCAATTCTGAGCAAAATGAGGCATACATTAAAACGGCCAACAAGGAACAAGAATAAATAAAAAGACAAGACGTTAAAAAATATAAATTAACAAAAATATTGTAAAATTTTACAACCTTATATATTTTACCTAAACTGTGGAAAGTTGCAGAAGATATCGTGATTCCAAAACCGGGAAAGCCACCTTATGATGCGTTATCTTACAAGCTAAAAAAAATTTTGCTTAAAGGAATAAACCCAATCATAGAAAGGCAAGATATTATTTCATTTTAACAACTTGGATTTAAAGACAAGTTTGCCATGATAGATAAAGTACACAGAATTATAAACATAAAAAAGGCACTAGAAAAGGGAAAATAGTGGGCACCTGCCCATGACGGTAGGCGCTAAGGGTGCCAAACTGTGCCCGAAATCGTTGTGGGTGCCAAAATGCCCAGATCCGCTACTGCCCTTACCACTTGTGATGTGAAACAATAGCCTGAATTTCAAACTAAAACTTTTTCATACAACTAACAATCGTGAATTTTTATCCTCTCTCAGCCCCATATAATACCTACCATGTTCTCGTAGCTATCGGAAGCTTGAGAACACACAGAAAAATTAGAGATGACGAAACGGTTTCTGAATAGGCGGATTTTGAATCAGTGCCTCGGTGGCTCAGTGGAAGAGCGTTTGCATAGATAGCGAAAGATCGCTGGTTCGATTCCAGGCCGAGGTAAATCTTTTTATTATCTTATTTTTCGTTGCCCTTTTGCCACTAAATTCTCCTCGTTGTTTAATTTATATCTAGGGCGCTAAAACTAACCTTTGTTAAACTTTTTCTTTCAAAACTATATTTTGATATTTTGGAATCATACATATCTGATGTTAAAACAGGAACTGATCTTAAAACAGGAAGATTCATACACCAATTTAAGAGAACTTCAAGCAGGCATGCCCCAGGGTACCGTACTACCTACCTTTTTTATACTTATTGTTCACTTGCGATATCCCAAAGCTAGAAAGTTTTTACTTAGCATATTTGCCGAAGATACCACTTGGTTTATTCACGGTAGAAAAAGTATTGAAGAATCAATAGAAAAACCCCAGGATGTAGTCACGGAAGTTCAGTGGACCACAAAATGGCGGATAAAATTAAATGAAACCTAATTAATTTATGTTGATTTTACAAACAAAAATGTAAATCATATAGAAATCACAATTAAAAACATTTCCGTACCAGATTCAAATCAGGCAAAATATCTCTATATGAGACTTAATGCCAAATTGCGCTGGAAAGCACATATTAAGAAAAAAAAGGAACTTGAGATAAGAGAAAATTAAACTGACTAATTGGAAGGAAGTCCAATTTAACTATTCATAACAAATTATTGCTGTATAGATAAATACTGAAATCAACTGTGGGGTTGTGCTAGAGAAAATTTCTAGTTTTACAGAGATTTCAAAATAAAATACTATGAAACATTGTAAATGCACCTCAGTACGTAATATAATAGTAACCTTCTTTGGTACCTAAAGCTCAATGTAGTAGAGGCTATAAAAAGTACACAAAAAGCCACCAAGAGAGACTTTTAACGACATATGAATGTGGAAGCGATTTACCTTCTAGACCAGAGTGGGAATCCCTAAAACTTGCTTTTCTTTTCTAAAGAATCCCTAAGTACCTAAATATAAGATATAATGTTTAGTTTTGTTTAAAAAATCGACATTAAAACTACTTTTTAAGATTCCAAATAAAGAGTAAATAATGAAATGTAAGAACTAAGTAGGTTCGTAATATATTAATAACTCGGAAACAGTAAAACGCTAAAATAAGCATTAAAAATATTTTGCTATAACTTAATGCGATGGATGGGCCTGTTTGTTTGAGACAAGTTTCTCATTATCGCGTTCAATGTTTGAACGAAATTTGTGTGCGCATATCTGCCTCAAGATTTAGTTTATTTCTTAAGGTGGTTTTTGTAAGAGCTTACTTTGAAACCCTACTTCACAAGTAAGTTGTAGCAAAAGGCAACAATGTTTTAACAGCAAAACTAGCTAATTCTGGATATTCACTTCTAAGCTGGGCCTAAAACTCAAACATAGTAGCTAAATTAAAACATTAGTTAGCTGTTCAGTTTGTTTTACTGTTAGAGTTTGATGAGCTTTTTCGACTGAGATTGAGAACGGATTGCAAACCCAATCAAGATCGGCAAATATTTGATTAAAACATGGTTGGTTACCTCAGAAGTGGTTTCTGCTGGTAATGGACTCTTTGACTCAGACACAAAATCAGGCAGTCTCACTATTTAGACCAGATTCCCAAAACTGTATTTTATTTAACATAGCCTGGATTTTGTCATGTAGTGAGATAACTGTGACAGAAGTTCACTAACATGATAAGTTTAATTCATTCAAGCTTGGAAAGATATCGGCAAGATATGCCAAACATTGTAACCACTTGACATCAGTTATTCTTGATGACAATTGAAATGAAGAGTCATTAAGGAATACCATCATTAACCATCACCTCATTTCGCAGAGTAAGCAGGTCATTATCCAAATTCCCAAACTTACTTTACTATTTCATTTTTGGGTGATACAAATATTTTATTATTTTACTAACTTCTTGTGAAACACCAACTACCGCTTCGCGGAACCCTGGGGCTCCGCGGAACTCAGATTGAGAATCGCTGTTCTAGACAATACTATGCTAGTTCAAAGACTTAAAAGGGTGAAGATGTTTGATCTAGTGAACTCAGTAAATTACCTATATAAAATTGAAATGAAGCTATAAACACAACAAAACTCTGAGTTATATTTGAAGCAAAGCAGAAAGAGTTGTTCAGAGAACCTTAAGTTTAAACTTAATATTTAAGTAAATTAAGCTAACTTAACTTATTGAATAGATTGTAATAAAAAATACTCTGCCAATATATAGGCCCCTAAGCTCACACTAGGTACTATAGTTATAGTGTACGTGTGAGCTAATATAACTAAAAACTGAAATATATTTTATTCAACTCCAGACTAAATTACCTTTTGTTTGATACTATACAAGCCATGTTTTGACTTAAACTCAAATTTTTGAAATCCACCCCCACCCTTAAAAAAAACAAAAACTAAAATGTATTTTGTTAAACTCCGGACTCAATTACCTTTCGGTTTATATCACACAGGCCATATTTTCACTTAAACTCTAATTTTTAAAATATACCCCCACTCTTTTTTTAAAATAAATTAAAATGTATTTTGTTTAACTCCAGATTCAATTACCTTTCGTTTGATATCACACACGCCATATTTTCACATAAACTCTAATTTTTGAAATCTATCCCCACCCTTTTATTTGGTTTGTGCTTGGTGGATTTTGTTCATTTTGAAATGGGACCATCTCGACCCAAGACCCAGTCTAGGTACCACATTTCATTGAAATCGGTCAAGCGGTTTTTGAGTTATGCGCGTTGGTCGTTACAGACAGACATACAGACAGATAGACAGACAGACAGACAGACAGACAGACATACAGACAGACAGACAGACAGACAGACGGCGCAACAAAAAATTTCAAAATCATCTGAAACGCAAAGATATATAAAAAATTTTGAAATCAAAGCAACTTTTTTTTTCTCGAAAAAATTAGGATCACCATAGCTCACACTACTATAGTATAGTATATGTGTGAGCTAAAACTACAAGTATTAAATATTAAACCTTGTACATTTTAACCCATTCTCTCGTTGTTATATTACATTTCCACTCGTAATAAAGAGTTCTAGAAATTTAATATTCTCTCACACATTTAATACGATACAGACACAACACAAAAAAACAAAATTTGGATAGTTTTATTCCTTGGATATATTCTTTAATAACAGAAAATTCTACACCTATAAATAACATATAAATGGATGATAATAATTTAAAGCAAAATGCAAATTCAAATTAACATACTTAAGTTGCAGGACATTAGACCTTGCCTAGAAAACAAAATACACAACAAGTACGAATGCACAAACGCGAAAAAATACAGTGTGAATCGAGCTTAGAAACAATTAATCCAGTAGTATTTTCTTTCATTAACGCGACGGACGGACGTTGAGAATTTTATAACGACCGAAAAATGCGGTGAATATTCATGAGCCATTGTCTGGTTGTTAATTTTTAATTAATTTGTTTTGGTTCAGTTATTTTCTTGGATTAAATGAATTTGATGATACTTTAACTATTGTTATTACATTTCAGTAAGTCTTCTTTAAGTCAAGCTATATAGGATGCTATATTGAAATTAGTTACAGTGGAGATCACATGAAATACAATTTTTTATTAATATTTGCATAAACCACAATTTAGCCTTATAAAAATATTCTTATAATAATATGGATTGACTATACACTTTTACACATTTAGATGCAATAAAGCCCTCCCACATTTTAAGAGTTTCTTGACCGACATTAGTAACCCACGCCACAATATCCAAACAATTTTATTATTTAGGCTAATAGAGCACAATCTTAAAACATTTTAAACAATAAAATTTTTGGCGAGTCCACCAGACTCCACAATATGTTTTAAACAATTAGTCTTAAGTGTGTTAAATCTAATTCTGGATATGTAATCAATGACAAATGACAACCAATTCAGCTTTCCAATTATTGTTAATAAAACCACTTTTCACTATCTCTTTTTAATTTTTACAAACAAGTCTAAGCTAACTAATGGGATATGCGAAATTTTTCCTTTAGAACTCGCATTTTCTATAAATAAACTTACCGGTTGAATGAATATAACGAATATACGTACGTTTATTATCTATAGCTTAAGATCTCTTTTGCTGTAAGATCGATCGATATTAATCGGAATTAATTAGCTTGTATTATAAAATTTTCATTAAGATATTTAAAAGTAATGTAGGGCAAAGGGAAACCTTATTTTTTTATAATTTATTTAAAGATCTATAATAATTAGCAGACATTCTAAATCAGCCATAGTCCAAATAATAGAAACAGGAACCTATTTAGGATGGTGTGTTAGTGGCTCTTCCTTCTCCTTTTAATGCACCATTTCATCTCTTAGTAAAAAAGTATTAAAAAATCTTTTAAATATCCAAGAATACAACCAAATTTAATTATTCATGGATTTGCGAAGGGAAAAAATGGTTGGCTCTTGCTCTAAATTAATACCCACTTACAACCGAACTGTAATCAGTGGTAAACAGTGTAATTTTATGCACTAGTGAGCTGTAATGTTTGGATTTATCACTTCGCTTAATGACAGATTTATGTAGACGACTTGATTGGTCATTACCAATCGATTACTACCGCTTGCTTAAAGCCTTTTTTACATTTCCTCTTTATTTATTCTTTTTTTAGTATTTAATATTTTGTCTAGATGGTGTTTTTTCTAGTGTTTATCGACTATTTTGGGTTTGTACCTTGGAAGAAACCGTTTTAAAAAATCATTTTCTAACTAAGATAAGTATGTCGTAATATCGTATTATTTTATAGTTAACTTGATTCTTTTTTTGTTTCTATCACATCTGCTCATATATAAATAAGTTAAAACAAGATAGAGCGATTATTTTATCGTGATATACTACTATTAAGTTTAGTACCTAATATCATTTTCAGTTATTGGTTTGGTGTGATTTTGATTTTATAACTAAACATGTTATGTATAGGTTAATGCATTATTTTCATTAAAGATGTGCTACTTGCATGTGAAAGAAATTGCTGTTTCAACTTGTTTTGGTATGTTTTATTATATTTTAAAACCTAATCTTGATATAAAACTAAAGAAATACGTTGATATACCTAAAAAATTCCAAGGCTGAGTTTTACTTTCAACAAAATCCATAATAATATTGCGATCCTCTGGGTTGAAAGTAAGACAAATGATAGTTTCTCGTCGAGACGAGCCAGAGAGCAATACACCTTTTACCGAAATGCATGCAACAGCAACCTACCCCAACCAATGATTAATGATTGTTTCACTTGCACTTTCATTTCCATGAACTAGATGATTTTTGTGTTCTGCTCATTTCTTAAAGAAAATAAGATTATTTTAGACAAGAAATATTTTACAAAAACATAATTTTTTCTGGAATCTGACCTATAAAATGGCACATTTTAAGATATTTCTTTGTTTCATAACGAGTAAAAATATTCAGAACAAAAAAGCTATTAAAAAAAAACAATAAAATACAGGGTGTCCACGTAAAATAGAGATGTATCGCAAAAGAAAGAAATCTGCGTGATTTTCAAAGAGTCTTGTTTTTAGTTTTACCTTTTACGTTAAATATCAAAATATATTAGAAGGGCTATGTGTTTGTAAATAATCACCCTTTACAATTCGATTTCGCACATGTGTTATTTTCGGACATGAGTAATTTTATAATGTGTTTAGCTCACGCAAAATAAAACAAAAAACATTTAAATTCATAAATATTAATGTCTCATGACACTGAAAAACATTTACAAGGATGTAGGTCAGTGGTTGGGCTACTGATCTCAATTTGAAAGGAAGGACAATACTTACCAAAATTATAACGAA
The DNA here is from genome assembly GCA_963576565.1 of Aspidapion aeneum. NCBI lineage: Eukaryota > Metazoa > Arthropoda > Insecta > Coleoptera > Brentidae > Aspidapion > Aspidapion aeneum. Next base: position 119,069,018 of record OY755040.1, read on the forward strand.
ATTTGTGTATAAATCGTATTCCTTCCATTCCTTCCTAAAACTTAGAACAAAATATATTTTTTTAAATAAACTTTTTGAATTTTATTTTTAAATGTGTCAATAAGAAAAATCTAACCATATTTTTTTTACAAATTACTTACTTAAAATTTCAAGCACATAGTTTTTGTCGATAACTTTTTGTAACATAAAATTTATCTAGAATAAATTTGCGCTGTAAAGTTGAATATGTACTTAAATATTTAGCATTAATTAATATATTTTTAAAACCAATTATTCAGAGCTTACAATAACGTATCAGTAAAATATTCAGAAGAATATACACTGATAAATTTGGATTTTGTCCTTCTGTAAAATATAATTCAATGGTCACTAAAACTTCACATGATAAGAGCAATAAATAAAAAATCTCCCACATGCTTTTTCAATTAATGAGTGTTTGTTATAGTATATTTTATGTGTTTTAATTAAGCTGATTATTTTCACAAAAGCAAAACAAAAAACAAAATTTTCTGGTAGTGAGGTACAAATTAACATTGGTAATAAATATTTGTTTCTACAGGTGCCAAAAATAAAGGCATTTGCAATTTTATTTTTAATGGGTTCAGTTTTTTGAGATGTATGTTTTCATTGTAATAAATTTTTCCACTTTTAATAACATTAATTATGTAACAATTGCAGTCAATATTAGTATGAGAAAAAAATTGGATGAATATATACGTATAAATTTCGAATTTGTCCTTCTGTCAAATATAATTCAATGGTCAATGCACCAACACATGATAAGAGCATTAAATAAAAAATCTTCCACCATTTTGTTTCAATTAATGAGAGTTTAGTAAAGTATGTTTTGATGTGTTTTAATTCAGTTGATTACTATTACAAAAGTAAAATAAAAAACAAAATTTTCTGGTAGCGAGGTACAAATTATTGCAAATTTTATGTTTCATGGGATCAATTTTTCCAAGATAATAATATATGTTTTATTACATTATATATTGTGCTAATTTTAATAACATAAATTATGTTATACTTGCAATATAAGTATGAACAAAAAATTTAGATAAATATATACTACTAAATTTCGATTTTGTCCTTCTCTAAAATATAATTCAATGGTCACTCCACCAGTAAAACTGCACATGATAGCAACATTATACAGGGTGTTTCATAATTGAATGTCAATATTTTGGATCCATTTTAAGAAAAAAACCTAATATGAACATATGTCCTAAACATCTTACCTTTTGAGATACAAGGTATAGTTATTTTTACATACTATGAATCAAGAGGCATTTTTTAATGTATCACTTTTTTGTAAATTTCCATCAGGGGCGTTCGTACGTAATTTGACCTGCATATTTTGGCAGACCTTGATGGCACGCCACTAATTATTCCTGAAATAAAAATTATTTTTGAAATCCCCTATCATTTCTAACCAAAGTTGAACACTTGATTTTTTTCAATCCGATGCACGGTTTTCGCTTAAAAAAATAAAAACCGTTTCTCTGCATGATCATAACAATAACGTTAATATGACAATATCATCATGCAGAGACACGTAGGTATTATTATTTTAGATGAAACCCATGCGTCGGCTCAAAAAATTGAAGAGATCAAATTTGCTCATAATTGAATACAGATTTACAAAGTACAATTCACTTGGTATTGTAGATATTAATAATAAATGATTTATTTTTGAAAAGTTTACCACTCTGTATCTCAAAAGGTAAGAGGTTTAGGACATGTGTTCATATGAAGTTTTTTTCCTAAAATGGGCCCAAAAATTACCCCCATAAATATTGACATTCAATTAGGAAACACCCTGCATAAAAAGATTCGCCACATTTTTTCTTTCAATTAATTTGTTTGTTTTATGTGTTTTAATTAAGCTGATTATTTTAACAAAAGCAAAATAAAAGAACAAAATTCCCTGGTGGCGAGGTAAAATTGCATGGCTAATAAATATTTGTTTCCACAGGTATAGGTTTATAGGTTCAGTTCTTTTTAGATATGTGTTTAAATTGAAATAAATTATGCCCCTTTTAATAAAATTAGTTATGTTATACTTGCAATATAAGTGTAAGCAAAAAATTCAGTTAAATATACACTGATAAATTTCGAATTTCTTCTGTAAAATATAATTCAATGGTCACTTAACCATGATAAAAACATTAAATAAAAAAAAATGCTCTACATTTTTTTTTTGACATAATGAGAGTTTGTTAAAGTATGTTTTATGTGTTTTAATTATGCTGATTAGTTTCACAAAAGCAAAATAAAAAAACAAAATTCCCTGGTAGCGAGGTACAAGTTAATGATAACATTGGTCATAAATATTTGTTTTTAAAGGAATTATATAAAGTTATTTGCAATGTTATGTTTCATGGGTTCAGTTTTTTAAGATGTGTGTTTTAATTGTAATGAATTGTGCAACTTTTTATAATATTAGTAATAGATTAAAAGTCTATTGTTTCTTACTTTTGGCACCTGTTTACGGAAAATTGGTAAACTAAACTACCAAACTTAGTGGGGACCCACCCATACCATGGATCACCAAAAAAATGGTGATCCGTGCTCATACGTTTATACTACATAAATAGGCCAGTCATTAAAGCGAAAAAAAGACCCCCAGCCGAATTTAACATATGTTTTTCACAATGTAGTCCTAAAAAAAAATTTGAGTTTTCAACCTTTGGGGGGGGGGGTCAAAGATATGTATATTTTTGAGTGTTCCCCGTTAAGAAAAACTCACTAGATACGTATCGTTTTAAAGATAATTTTATTTTCAACAAAATAGAGTAAAGCCAGATTTTTCAGAAAACGTAGTTTTTAAGAAAATTTATTAAAACGTATAAAAACTAAAAATATTTAAAAAAAAATAACCTCAATATTCGGACGCTCTTGTAGTGTTAATAAAAACCTTAACACGACTTTGTGATACGCCGTTTAAAAGAATATCCTATTTTCTCTAAAAAAGGTATTTTAACATTTTTCTGTAAAATGCGTAGTTTTTTTTGAAAACTGAATAAAACTTAAAAAAACAAGATTTTTTTTCGTGACTAAAAAATAACCCCAATTTATGGATGCCAATTAAGTGCTAACCGTAGACTTGGCCCACTTAGGTGAATCATCGTTTAAAAAATAATTTAATTTTCTACCGTAAAGTTAATTACACACTCTGTAAATTGCTTACCTTTTGAGAAAATGAAATCAAACTGAATAATTTCGGTTTATTTTGCATATACTATGGTGTACTGCTAACACTTCAGGGTTCGTATCTCAGTAAGGGTACTATCGAGAAAACTCAGTAATATTTCATTTTATAGACCACTAGTTCGTATTTTTTTTTAATGTTATTATAGATTATCTCAAAAATAAGCAGTTTCAAAGTTAAAGGCCATTAAAAAAAAATTGTTCAAAATCCAAAATGGCGGCGAAATGTTTAGCGTCATAGCTCAAAAACCGTTCGTCTGACAAAGAAACGAACACAAGCGCTTTTGTAGGAAATTTAATCGTCTTCAACTTTGGTTAAAATCATTTTTTTTTGAAACATACATTAACGAATTAATTTTTAAAATGTACAATAACCAAGTAAATAAATAAAAACCCTGTGCACACTAGATTCAGGATGGTGGGGGGAGCCGCCCCCGCCCAAGGTCAAAAACTCAAATTTGTTTTTAGGACTCCATTGTCAACAACATATGTCAAAATCGTGACTACACCACCTTTTGCAAGCTAAAATTTTATAATGACTGGACTATAAGTGCTATTTGACATATTCTGTCCTTTAGAAAATAACTTACTTACTCCTGGACTATTAAGCTATATTTGACAGTGTTTGAATAATATTATATTTTTTATTGTCCTTTCTTTCTGTGCTTTGCTATTTATTTAATAAATAATTTTCTTCTTATGTTTTTATATTTCTAGATTCTTTGTCATTATATCATTATCATTCGTGATAAAATTCTGAACCTATTAAAAACTTAATTTTTGTATTAAATGAAAAGTTAAAACTTTATTACAAACAACTGTTTAAAATTCGTGATTAGGGCAAGATAATTTTTTTTTAAAACATGCAACCGAAAATTAACTATATTGTTCAACCCTTAACAAGCGAAAAAACGTGTAGATCAAGATAGATAAAATAAGCCTAAATAAGGCAGTTGGTGTAGTTATTTAAAAGGGTAGAAAACACAAACAAAATTGCAAGTCATGACGTTTTTACATAACCCAATTAACACCTTTATAAAAATTAAACCTTTTCTTAGAACGATTAAAAAAAATCAGAATGTGCTTTTACTTATTAAAGGAAGAAGGGCAAAAAAATTTCCTCAAATATTTATTTAAAAAATAAAACTAACAAGAGAACAAAAAAAAATCGTTTTATATATAGTCGAGCCTCTATAACTCGAACTCAAAGGGACAACCAAAACAGTTCGAGTTATGAAGAGTTCGAGTTATAGAAATTCGAATGAAACTGGTTAAAATACATAGAAAAAGAGCAGGGACCACTTAAAAGGTTCGAGTTATAGAGAGGTTCGAGTTAAAGAGGTTCGAGTTAGAGAGGTTCGACTGTACTTGTAAACTGAACTTAAGCAAGCTGAGTAGAAAATAAGTGTAGCATATGTGTAGCTTAGTGTAGCTGAGGAAAACTTGAGTGTAGCTAAATGTAGTGGGGTATAGCTGAGTGCAGCTAAGGTGTAGCTGAGGTGAATTTGAGGGTAGCTGATATGTAGCTGAGATGTATCTGAGTGTAGAAGAGGTGTAACAACAATCATATTGAAACTTCAATAATATATTGTTATTGACCTATAATAGTATAATACTATTATATTTTTTTTATATTTTTTGGTTTAAAAATAGCTAGAAAAAAAAATAGGACTAAAACTTTTGTAACTTATCTTGGGATAAAATATTCACTTTAGTTCCTGGGAATTCAGATAATTAAAGTAATACCACTTGTTAAAATTAGTTACAACAGTACACAGGTGGGGTGTATTACACCCCAGAGTGTTTTAACCTCGTGTGGTTTCAAACAGTTTCAACCGAGTGTTGAGGTGAAACATGGATGAGAGGGAGGAAATATATTTTGGAAACTACAGGGATGGATACGTGGATAGCTTTAGGTTTGGCTTCATTTTCGAAGAGTTTTCGTCAACTGGGATGTATTACACCTCACGTATATAACGCCGGGTTAAGATTATGTATTGTATATTTTAAGAATGTACCCAAGGGGGACCAAGAATAAAAGTAAGAAGAAAAAAAAACACAATACGAAAATCACACCATTTTCGTGGCTAATCGGGTTTTAAGGAGTTTTTGTTTCTCTCATATTTTTCCGTGGGTAGCTTAAAAGCTTAAACTCACGGGGGTCCAAGATCTAATGGACACCTAATAAGTGTTGACAGTTAACTGTTTCGTCCTTATGGGACTCCTTAGAACACTGCTTGGTCAATGTGACACTCTTTCGAAGGTAATTAGACAGTTAATTAGTGAGAAAACTCTCGCAAGAAGTGCCCATCTACACGGAAAATATGAGAGAAACAAAAACTCCTTTTTACCGGATTAGCCACGAAACTTGTTTGATTTTTAAATTCACGGGTACAAAATTTCACGTCTATTAGTATTATTTGGCTTAAAAATTTCGCTGATTGATGCTCACGTGTCTGATGGCGGATAAAAACACAATAAGCGTTGATCTGGCCTGAAATGCAGAAGAGTTGTTGTAGGTCACGGATTAGTTTGTTTTCTTTTATTTGTAATCGATTAATTGATCTTTTCATTGATCTATATGTATAGCAATTTATTTTCGCCTGCTTTTGTTCTGGTTTCTCTCTTATCTCGGTAGATGGGCGCTTCTTGCGAGAGTTTTCTCACCATTTACATAGGATTGAAGATCAGACAGATTAACTTCGAAAGAGTGTCACATTGACCAAGCAGTGTTCTGAGGAGTCCCAACAGTTAGCTGTCAACACTTATTAGGTGTCCATTAGATCTTGGACCCCCGCGAGGTTAAGCTTTCAAGCTAACCACGGAAAAATATGAGAGAAATAAAAAATCTTTTTTACCCGTAGCCACGAAACTTGTCTAATTTTTAAATTTACGGGTACTAAAATTCACGTTTATCAACACGAAAATGTTCCAAATTTTTATTTGAAATTTTTTATCTCACCCCAATTTCGTTTTTAGGTACGGCCCTGGTATACACCCCTGTTGAAAGCCATCTGCTTCTCAACAGTGTCTATCTTTTGGCATCCCACAGCTAAAATGCCCATGGGATCATTTTTATTGCTTCGAAATCAAAAGCAAGGTTTTCCTATTTTATTCTCACAAAATTTGAAATTTTACAGCAATAGTCGTAAAATTTTGTTCACTTTCACTCTCTTGTCTATTTTTAAGTTATTTATTGTGAAACAGTGGCGGGTATAGTAGGCAACTACATCACAAAACTATGCAACCTAATTAATGCGTCCTTTAGGCTCAGGTATGTACCTAAACTTTGGAAAGTTGCAGAAGTTATCAAGATTCCAAAGTCGGGAAAACCACTCCATGACGTGTCATCTTACAGGCCAATTTCTTTGCTGCCAATTATATACGAGCTCTATGAAAAATTATTGCTTAAAAGAATAAAAACCCATCATAGAAAGACAAGAATTATTCCATCTGATCAATTTGGTTTTCGAGACAAGCATTCCACGATAGATCAAGTACACAGAATTACTAATATAATAGAAAAAGCACTGGAAGAGGGAAAAGGTTGTTCTGTCGTTTTTCTAGATGTAGCACAAGCATTAGACAAAGTATGGCATAAAGGCCTTAATTTTAAACTAAAACGGTTTATGCCAAAACAATATTCGGATATTTTGGAATCATACATATCTGATATACATTTTAGAGTGAAACAGGAAGACTCATACTCAAATTTAAGAGAAACTCAAGCAGGCGTGCCCCAGGGTAGCGTACTAGGCCCTTATCTATACTTATTTTTCACTTGCGATATCCCAAAGCCAGAAAATTGTCACTTAGCAACATTTGCCGTTGATACTTGTTTATTGACGGTAGAAAAATCTATTGAAATATGCATAGAAAAACTTCAGGATGCAGTCACCGAAGTTCACAGTTGGACCACAAAGTGGCGAATAAAATTAAATGAAACCAAATCAATTCATGTTGATTTTACAAACAAAAATATAAATCACATACAAATAACAATTAACAACATTCCCGTACCATATTCAAATCAGGCAAAATATCTAGGTATGACACTTGATTCCAAATTGCGCTGGAAAGCACATGTTAAGAAAAAAAAAGAAGAACTTGAGATAAGGTATAGAAAAATGAACTGGCTAATTGGAAGGAAGTCCAATTTAACAATTCATAATAAGTTACTGCTTTACAGACAAATACTAAAACCAGTATGGACATATGGTATTCAACTATGGCGTTGTGCTAAAGAGAGTAACATTCTAGTTTTACAGAGATTTGAAAATAAAGTATTAAGAAACATTGTGAATGCACCTTGGTACATTCGAAATAGTGACCTTCATCGAGATCTAAAAATCGAAACTGTAGCAGAGACTATAAAAAAGTAAGCAAAAAGCCATGAAGATAGACTCCATCGGCATGTGAATGTGAAAGCAATTCAGCTTCTAGACAATATTATGCTAGTTCGAAGACTAAAAAGAGTGAGGCCGTTTGAGCTAGTAAACTAAGTGAATTACATAAATCAAAATAATGCTATAGACACAACACAATTGTGAGTTACAGACCAAACAAAGCGGGGAGTGAACCTGTTTAAATCTGACTTTTCTAGTAAATTAAACAAAATTGCTAATTAGTCTTACTGATTAGATTGTAATACAATAAACACAGTGTGACAAATAAAAAAAAACAAAATTAAAAAAAAAGCAAGTTAAAGATTTTGTTGATAGAATATTAAGTAGCAGCCTTTCGTTAACAATAACTTTAACCTGTAGGTTTTTTATAGATTTTATGTTTTTTAAAACACTAAATTTTATGTAAGTTTTAATATAAATACTCTCGTCTTTTTTTCTGGCGAAATGGTCTAATAACATAACCTGTTACTTTTTTACATGGAACATTCGAATTCTAGAAGCTTAACTTTATTTCATTATGCACCGTTTTACTATGTGCGCTATTTTCCGTGTGCGCTTTTTCGCTGTGCACTTTTATTCACGTGCGCTTTCCTGTGTGCTTTTGTCATATGAGCTTTTTTCCTGTGCCCTAATTTACAGTCACCGGTTGACCATTACCCCCCCAGAATTTGGCTCCAGAAACGTTCCTGTCTGAGATATTTACAAAAAACTATTTTTAAGGCTGATATAGAATGGAGTTTACTTGGAGTGTGCTAATGGGCTATTTATCCTCTATTTTTACGTACAATTTTTTTAATAAAATTTTTGCTTTTTATAGATTTTTAAATAAATTTGATAAAAGTGTCAACCATCAGTTTTTTATATAAAACTAGTTTTTAAGACACCGTCTAAAAATATTTCCGAATTTTTAAGGAGATTTTAAAAATTAAAAATACTGCAAAACGAACATTTACAGTTAATTCAACCAATTTTTATGAAGATGATCCTAAAGTGGACTCGTGTTTATATGCTATAAATTTTTAAAAACTGGTTTAGTCCAAGAGGTTTGCTTTTACTAATTTTGTTGACCCCTCTGCATTAAAGAGTTTTGTCATTTTAGTAAAGATCACTTCTTTAGCTAAATTTAACCATATATTTAATACAGGGTGTCTCAGATAAAAGTAACTACATGGAGATTTTGGAAACGAATAAAAAAAAACTAAAGTTCTACGAAACATTCGTCAACATCATTCGATTGGGCTTAGTCGTTTGTACAAAAATACCAAATTTTATTAAATTTTCTTGGAAAATGGTCACAATATTTCATTGTTTCGGCAAAAAGAACAATTTTTAGTATTTTTTAAATATTTTGAAAACTGCTATGATAGGTATTTCGATACAGGATCTTTTTTTTACATTTACGCAAAATTGTAGGTTTACTTACTGCATTTAGTTTTGTATTAAATTTTTGGTTTAATAATGAATTTTTTTTTCAGTATTGAAGTGACAGTATCAAAGCAATGAAGAATCATATGAGAGCCGCAAGAAATTGAAAACAATTCAAAATGAAAAAAGTTTCCCACAGTCCAAAACATCTAGAAGATCAATAAATTTATTATCAATGGAAAAATGGCTAGATCCAAATGGTAAGAATTTTATTTTAAAATATATTTTTAATTTAATACGACTTTTTTCAAATTAATTTCTTTGCCATGCTTCGTACCTAAGAAAAATACGCGTAAAACGTTTACAATAAATATAACTCTTTATTTGTTAAATTATTTTTTATGAAAAAATAAACTTAAACTAAAAAAAAATATATAAAATATAAACAAATACAAAAAGTTACTATAAAACAGGTACATGAGAAAATATACTTATTATAAGAGTAATTAAGAGATAACTAATCAAAAAATAATTATTATTAGATCAAATTATATTATATCACAGACTTCCAAGTTTTTTTGAAGTCTGTGTATTATATATTTCTATTTTTAATAGTATTTACTTTGTACCATCTTGCCGTTTCCTCTGGAACTGGTGATTATTCCTCGGCTTCTGAAATAGCAGTAACATTGTTTGTCCCTGGGATTGCATTTTCCTGCGAATTGAGGGCCTCTGTTCTCACACCAAGCTGCGCATTTTTGTGGGTAGCAGACAATTTTTGCTGCAATAAAAAAAATCGTAGATAAAATAAAGGATACCAAAATTTTCGTTTTTTATTTAAAATAATATATTTCGTCGTCTCATCTCAAAACCAAAAAACATATTTTTGATTGGCCCATTCAGCACTTTATTATGATTTAATTGATATCTAGTAGAGAGGCTGTATGTATGACATATTTTAAAAAAATAGAGAGACTACAAACCTATCAGTCACTTAAATTCACATTTTGTGGTTATTTTATGTTCTTGACAAAGTGCGTCAGATGAGCTGAATTTGAGATATGTTGAAGGCCAAATCTTCCTAATATTTCTACCAAAGAAAATTGGGGGGGTCATAGGATTCGTTTTCGAGCTATACTTATTTAAATGCGTGCCACTGAAATATGGAAAAATATGACCTTTTGTAGTTTTTTGTAATAACTTATCGCCAAATAAAAATAAAAAACTGATATTAGTTTTATATTATTGACAAAAGAGTCTTTTTAGGAGTTTTTGTCAATTTTTGACATATAGTTTGCGCTACATACCTACAGAGTGGCTTAAAATAATTAAAAAAAAATATAGAAAAAACACCTGAGATTTATTAAACATAAAGAAAGGAAACTAAAAATGCATAGTCAAAATTAACTTCACTTGCTTTTACCTGAGTCGTTTTAACTATTCTAGAGTGATGTTTGCATAATAAGTTATGTGATAAGCTTACAGGGTATTTCAAAAAAAAATTAATTCAACGTATGACATGTTTACTAATTGTCTACGGAATAGTATGTTTACCGGGTTGCGTTGCCCAAGCCGTCCATATACTTGTCTCAAAAAATTTGGGGGTCATCCCCCCAATTTTTTTTAGACAAATATCAGGACGGTTTGGGCTCTAACATATTTGTAGCACAATTTCATTTTATAATTAGAGAAAACTTTTTTACGTTAGTATATTATAAGTCTATTATGTTATGATAACTGTCAACAAGTTATCTCAAAAATTATGAAATTAACTACTACAAATACTATGAAAGGTATTGGTACATATTTTTGCATTTTATTAGCTTAAAATTTAATTTTAGAGGAATCAGTATATATACACAGAAAAAAGAGGTGTAAATTTAGATATATTTATTAAATATGTTACATAAATCCAAAATTTCAAAAAGGAATATAAATTATATTAAGTATTTTGTAATATGCATATTACTTTTTAATATGTTTCTGTATATAAGCAATAAACCAAAAAAACTTGTTATAATTTTTTTTAACTTACCGGCAGAAGAGCTTGTTATTCCAGCTAAAATAACTACCAAAAGCAAACCAATTATTGCAAAAAATTTCATTATAATTCTTTCTTATTTTGACTTTTTGAAACACTTTTTAAAATAATATTTTTTTTTGCAAATTGTTGAAAGTTGCAATAAGTATACCGGAAACTGATTAGTTGAAAATAACATCTATTTACGATTTGCATTTGTTTTTATACTCTTATTTGATATTTGATTTATTTCAAGTTCAAGTTGTAATTTATCAGTGCGCAGAAATGGACTAAATTTTTTTACAAATATATTTAGTAATGAAATAATTTATTTTATAATTTATACAGTGGCGTACGCAGAAATAAATCCTGGGGGAGGTGACAGCCTATCGATACCCAGAGATGGATTCTAGCGCAGATACAATTTAATCTTAATTTTTTTAGAAAATGTTTTAGGGGTCAATATTCAGGGGCTCTGGGGGGGGGCGGCTTCAGTCCCTAAGTCCGCCACTGATTTATACAAAGATAAATATTAAATTTTTTGGAAACTTTTATTTTGTAGAAATTAACTAAAGCGGCCTTTTTTGTCAGTCAAAAAATTTTATATAATTTAATATAAGTTATTGAATATTTCACAATGTCAAGTGTAGAATTCTTTAAAATCAAATTTTTTTCGAACTTTTTAAATCATTTGTTTTTTTGTGAACTCCCTATGAAACCGATTTTAACAAAATAAAAGATTCTATTTTAAACATCATATTAAATAAAAATTACTTAAAAGTGCCTTTAATGTCCAGTCCTACTCTGAAGTAATTCTTTTTATTTACGATAAACATTAAATAACAAATAACAATTTTTAATAAATATTACGCGTAAATTCATGTAATTTGTTTGGGTTAACAATATTTTGCCAAAAAAATTCCTTCAAAATATTTTTCCGTGTAATCTAGAACAAAATAAAAAACATATGAAGTCATACATAGTTTTTGCAAAATTCAAGTAGGTCAAATATATTTGTTTCCGTCAGATTTCAAATATTTTTAAAAGAAAAACAAAAAGTATTGCAAATAGATACACTGCACTGAAAAAGTGTTTTGTAAAATTCCAGTAAAAAACTTTGGCAAATTTGTAACCAACGTTTTTTATGTAATTTTACAGAATTATAAAAAAAACACTTACCATCACACATTACAGGATAAGTAAAATTACATGATATATTAGGTAAAATTTTCATGGAAAATGAAAATTTACAAGAAAATTGCTTTTTTCCAAATTTAGTGTGTAAAAACCCAATGTACTCTATAAAAATGAAAAAATACATCTACAGTACTGAAAAAAACATATTTACATTACATGTTGTCTAAACAATTACATGATATAATATGGAAAACTATCAAAATTTTTTTCAGTGAATTCTAGAATTCTACACTACTGAAAAAAAACACATTTACAGTATACTTACGTTATCATTATATATTGGAAATTTTCCAAAAATTTTTTCAGTGTAGGGGGATTAAAAACATTATTTAATTTCTAGTTTTGTAAAATATTGCTGTAATGTGTGGTATCAAAAATATTATGGTGTTTCAAATAACCTAATGATCGGTCAAAATAAACAAAAATCTTTAAACCAATTTTTGCTTCCTAAATTTTCTGAAACTTACAAAATCGACAATTGTCCCCTATAGCCCCCCCCTCTGCAGTCGCTCATGGCTAAAGGCTAAATTATGGCCTTCCCCGGATTTTATGTTTTTCGAGAAAATATCCAATCTGAAAAATAAGATATTTTTACGAAAATTGCTCTTTCTAAATATGAAAAACATCAGAGGTTAAGGTGACCGAATTTCTAGTAAAAATCCAGGGTCGCGTTATCTTTGTTTTTTATTTCAAACATTGGTATTTTGTTAAATAGTTCAATTGATAAAGAACTTATATAGATTTTACATTTAAATAATTGTACGTACATACGTCTTATTTTTAATTTCGCTTTCGTTGATTGCATAGGTACTACCACTTTCTACACAATAAACATGGTACCTACTACCAGTGGCGGCTTGTGACATTATAAATTGGGGGGACAGAGAGTTAAATTGCATGAAAAATGAGATAAAAAAACTTACCGAAGCAATATTATTTTAGTATTTTCCAAACAAGCAGCTACTTGGTGTAGTTTTTAGTTTATTTGTCTATAGATAAAGTCCATTCGCCTTATTTTTTATGGCTTTGTAGAGCAACCTCAAAAATCCCACAGAAGTTTAAACAGTCTATTAACCTACTAGGAATATGTCTAATTTTTGTCACATTTTCATTATGTTCGATAATGTTTTGCCTATAGGCACTATTCAGTTGGCACCTAATATCAGTATTGCCTAGCATAGAAAATTCTATGTGGTTATTTAAATGAATACCATTTACTTTTTGTCTTTTTAAATTTGCACTAAAGTGCTTGATATCACACATTCCCTTTGCACGCAGGATCACTTCGCATCAAAAGCATTTCTGTTTTCACAACCGCACAACCAGTTTTTAGCATCGTATAATTTTTGTAAAATTTTCTAATATAAGTTTTTTATGGAACACCCCTCGGCATTACTTACACAAAAATTTTATTTAATTGTTAGGTCCGGTCTATGTGGGCCTAAAGATTAAAGATTTTATTTGTAATCGAAGTTCATATGTCAACCTATTTAAATTTGCACTGTTAATTATGTAATCGACGGCATTTATTTCCATTTTTATAAACAAGCGATAACAAAAACTAGCAATAGCACGCGATCAAAACAAAGTCATACTTCTACACTACACGGCTTCACTAAGGATAGAACCGGCTTCGTAGCAAGGGCAACGGACGTTTTCTCACGATGATGATGGCCGACTTCAATGAAAACAAACATCCACATACCACGCTAAAAAACGGGTAAAATTGAAACCTTGCCCCGGGCGGTGCTGCCGGCTTGTAATTATTTACGCTAAAAAAATTTACCCAATTAATCGCTTGCTGTTAACCATAGATAATAATAATGCCCTCCCTGTAGCATGGGCGCACCCAGGGGGAGGCCTCGGGGCCCGGACCCCCCAAGCCTTAGATTTTTTTACATATTTTCTACGTATTTCATAAAAAAACACATAAATAGCTTAAAATTCGATATCATGAGGCTTCGGCCCCCCCCAAGAGGCCTCGGGCCCCCCCAAGACATATTCCTGGGTGCGCCACTGCCTGTAGCAGCCGCCACTGGTACCTACTACTTAAACTTTCTGGCTTTGCTAGCTGGTATTTTCAGCATGGACCATCATATAGGCGTGTATCAAGAAATAATTCCTATAAATTCCGTGAAAGAGTTCCTATATGTTCGAAGCGAAAGAAAGTGTGGACTTACAAACTTGAGTTCTACTAATAAAATAATCCGGCTTGGGCTTCAGCATTTTGTTAGGCTAAAATCTATTGAAATAAAATTAAAATATTACGCCAGGTTTTCCTAGAAAAATAAAAAACAGCTAACTCGTCAGTTGTTTTAAAAAAATAATAATATATACCTAACAAAATTTGAATAACTTTTCTTTTTATAAAAGACAATAGTGCGATTGTTCCTCTAGAGTCGTTCTCAGGCACTTAAATTTTTTATTTTTTAACGGTTTCTCTGCCAAATATAATTTACCCTGTTTTGATGTTTGTTTTTTATTTTTAACAATTTTTTGAAAAGTTACTGTTTTGAACTTTGAACTGAAGACAATATGGATTCATAGTTTTTCTAATGAAAATAAAATGACTCTGGTCACCTTAGAAATAGAGTCCACCCCGCCATTACGAGAGATGGAAAATCAGGGCGTGTAAGAGCAGATCGATCGAGGCGGCTGGCTGCTGAAAGCAGCGACTACACACAGCTACTACCCCTTTCCACCGCGCCTCATCCCTTCGCATAAACCCTGGCACCAGCCACCCCCTTGCCATCGAAGTCACCCCTCATCTTGCCCTTTAAACCGACTCCACGCCACTGTTGCCATTCTGTAAGATTTTTTTTGTGTGAAGAATATTTATCTTCGAATGTTCTCTGTTTTTTTGATATACCTATCGAGACTTTTCATAATAAACTTTTGAGGTACTGAGGATATTTTTAATTTTTTAATATATATAATATAGAATGCTGTTCAGGTCAATCTTACTCGTCTCTTGATTTCAACTATTTGGTTTTCATTAGTTTAATAATTTGACCGAGTTATATATATTCCTCTATTTCTTCTATTTTCCCTTGGTCTACTCTGATCGTAATATCTTCATCTGTGCTTGTTATGCTATTAGTTCCATATATTATATGTATATGTACCCAATATATTTTTAGCTGCTGTATCCAGTTCTTCCAGCATTTTTATCAGTTCTTCATTCTTATCTGTTATTAAGGCGATATCATCAGCATATCTTAGGTGGCGCAAGTATTGTCCGTTTACTTTGATGCCCCTTTCTGCCCAATCAAAGTTTTTAAAAACCTCTTCTAAGGCCTGGTTAAATAGTTTAGGGGATATTGTTTCCCGGTGTGACACCTGTTCTTATGCGGATTGACTTGGTTCCTTCGTGAATTTGGATTGAGGTTGTTGCTTCGCTATATATATATATATATATATATATATATATATATAGGCTATTAAATCTATGTATCTGTGATCTATTAATTAAAGATGCTTTAACTGCCCATACTTACTTTGCTGCAGTAAAAGCAGGCGATAGCTCCTTGTAAAACATAAGCTGCTTTAAACCAAAAGAAACAACTACTCCGAGGAAAAATGGGAAAATACCCCTACCGACGCGACGTGGCATTGAATTTTGCTAATGGTTTGATGCTTTTGTTGGGAACTTATTAAAACTGTGTAGCTTTTACTTACTCCAACGTCGATCTTAAGGATATGAATCGTCCTTATTTGAGACGCGTTCCTGTTAACTACAGGTATAGCAATCGCCACCGGTTTCGGCGTACTGTAGAGCATAAGCTGTGTGAAACAAACAAAAACAGACTACAGGACAGAAATAAAAACTATACGTGCTATACGGTTGGTAACACAGGAACGACCTTTACACACTCCAAACAGAAAAAAGGCTATATCGCTTTCTCAGTCAAGCTTGACTGAAAACAGCTGATCAAACACATCAGCTGATATGTATTTGAAAAATTATACCAAAATTTTAGATGGAATGGAGCAGCAGAGTGGCTGCAACAGCTGCAGGATTGGCACACTCCAAGTTTAAAGCCTAACTTTTCTTGGTCCTTTGGCACTACAAACCTCCATTAGTTTTGACCTCTGTGGCTACCTTGTTTCTCAATATCAATTCCTTAAGCCGTAAATAATATTATTTGACTCCTGACACTCGTAAGCCATTTCTTCCTAGATATTCCTCTAGCTCTATGTTTTAGGTGTTTGCCTTCCGGATTGCTCCTCTCTTATGAACCTTGCAACTAATTAGATTAATTAAATCTTTCTTGAGACGCTTACAGCTTTCTTTAGATCTTCCTGATTCGTTGCAATATATGCCGAAGCTTTATCTGAACTGCAATTTGCATTTGTATCATAGTATTTTCAAGTACACTAAATTTTCTATCTTATAATATGTAGTTGGCTATTGAAAGCCCACCTGATTTTCTCCTCATTTTAATCACAGTCATAGAAATAATTTAATTGATCAATTTTTGTCACCAGTAATCCAATTGTGCCTTGAACCTTTCTAATTGCAGTATTTGTCAGTAGCATCAAACAAATTTTGCTGTCAATAGCAATTATTAATTATTCGCTTATAGTTTTAATTGTGCCTGTAACTTATTAATCATCGATCATCAGTAGCTTGTTTTTTTTATTGTAAATTACGGCTTTGCGTATATTGTTTTGGAATTTTGTAGCCCTAGTGTCTAGTATAGGTTTCTGGAAATGATATCCGACGTCATGCCTAACTCGGTGTACAGCAGGAAGCTATACAACATTATCCTCCTGGAGGGGGAGGATTGTTTAAAAAACAGGACCAATTTTTCAAATAACGATAGCTTCTGGTGTACCGACGAATCCCAAATGCCATCAGGCGTTAGATCTGGAGTTGTTAATATCCCAGAAAAAGTCGAGATTAAACATATTTTTGGCCAATTGGCTACTATGTTTCAGGCCAAACTCGTAGCCATTGAACTGTGTGACACAGGACAATAAAAATCTTCTCCTACAGTCAAGCAGCCTTAAGAGCGCTTGATTCCTATACGGTCTCATCGAGAACCGTGAGGAGCTGCAGGGAGTCGCTGAATGCGCTTGGTAGCACTAACAATGTGTCGTTAGTATGGATACCAGGGCATTCTGTGCACGAGGGAAGTTAGGCCGCAGACCAAGCAACGAGGGAAGCGGCATCTGCCGAATTTTTCGACCCCGAACCAGCCTTGGGGATATCATACAATGCTGCTATATGAACTATATTAAAATTGATGAACAATAGCTTCCAACAATACTGAATAAATATACCAGAACTAGCTCACTTTAAAGAGTTCATTAAGGTCTTGGAGAAACAGAGCCAGGAACATCATTGGACTTAACAGACAGAAGACACGTATAATGACTGATCTTTTTACGGGTCACTGTCGACTGAGAGTACCCATGCACAGAATGGGACTAGCAGAAGAGACCGAATGTAGACTCTGTATGGAGGATGAAACAGTGAGACATGTACTGTGCGAATGTCCGGCTATTGCACGTTTACGTCAGAACACTTTTGGTAAACCTCAGATTGACTCAGAAGATCTGAACAGTGTCTTACCCAAACTGATAGCCGTCTTGCAGGACTAGGTATGCAGTGGTGAGAAACCACTTAAAAGTTAACCACAATAGACCCACTGGTGAACGCAGTCACATATCAATCATCATCGTCATCATCATCTAGTGGGTTGTGAGAGAACAGCAAGGTTTTAAAATTATTTTTCCCTAACTCTTCTTTTTGGAGCTGGAACATTTTTGTGAAGGATAATTTTTTCGTTAAAATCTGGCAACGCAGCTTTTTAAAGGGACTCTGCGACGCAACTTAGTGTGTGTGCGTTTTGTGGCGTGAATTTAGTCCCTTTAAATTAAAATAAGCTACAACTTATATAAGATTTATTTTGGTTTTAAAAAAGCCCAAAATTATTTTAATTATTTTTAAACAAATATGCAATTAATTTTTAAATCTCTTTATAAATGATTTTACCTCTTTATAATATGTCGCACATTAGAAAAAGACAAACCTACAGAGAAGGATGTATTAAAAGCTTTTGTCATCTTTTTCTCGTGTAAAACTGGGGCTCGTCCTTGCTCAAAACGTCATGAAAGTTGCGGAGATGTGTGGTAAAAAGCTTTAAAAATAGGGGTGTCATTTTTCTTGCAGTTTCTCTATGTTTTAATAGTGTTTTGGTGAAATGCGATGTTTATCAAGAGATGGAGGTGAGCAATTTTTAAAAGAGTTTTTGTTTTAATACTTTTTTGAAGCATATGTCTATAATTCTTTTTAAATTTAATTTAATTTTAGCATTTTTTTTTTAATTTTTGTGAATCTCTATGTATATTTAATGGCCTTTTTAATTTATATTGTTTAAATTAGCTAAGCAGATTTTGTAGAAGCGTTTTATGAAACGTTTAGGAAATTAATCTTGCTCTAACTTTGAAAAACTGAGCGATTGATCTGGAATAAATGGAAAGTCCAGAATAAAAAAGAAAACGCTTTTAGTTCCAACTTAAAAAAATTATGTTTTAGTAATTTCGTCTTTTTTTTGAGACAAACAGTTTTCTTTAAAACTTTTGTGAATTCCTCTGTGTATATTTAACGGCTTTTTTAATTTATATTGTTTACAGTAGCTTAGCTGATTTTGTAGTAGCATTTCATAAAACGTTTAGGAAATTAATTTTGCTCTAACTTTGAAAAACTTAGCGATTGATCTCGAATGGCTGGAAAGTCCAAAATAAAAAAATAACTGTTTTAGTACCAATTTAAAAAAATTATAATTTAGCAATCTCGTTTTTTTATGAGACACTTTTTAATAAAACTTTTTTGAATTTCTCTGTCTATATTTAACGGCTTTTTTAATTTATATTGTTTTAAGTAGCTAGGCTGATTTTGTATTAACGTTTTATAAAACGTTTAAGAAGTTAATTTTGCTCTAACTTTGAAAAACTGAGCGACTGATCTGGAATGGATGGAAAGTCCAGAATAAAAAAAAAAACTCTTTTAGTTCCAACTTAAAAAAATTATGTTTTAGCAATTTCGTTTTTTTTTTTTGAGGCAAATAGTTTTATTTAAAACTTTTGTGAATTTCTCTGTGTATATTTAATGGCATTTTTAATTTATATTATTTAAAGTAGCTATGCGGATTTTGTAGAAGCGTTTTATAAAACGTTTAGGAAATTAATTTTGCTCTGGCTTTGAAAAACTGAGCGACTGATCTGGAATGGATGGAAAGTCCAGAATAAAAAAATAACTCTTTTAGTACAAATCTAAAAAAATTATATTTTAGCAATTTCGTTTTTTTTTATGAGGCAAACAGTTTTTTTTTACTTTTGTGAATTTCTCTGTGTATATTTAACGGCTTTTTAAATTTATATTGTTTAAAGTAGCTTAGCTGATTTTGTAGTAGCGTTTTATAAAACGTTTAGGAAATTAATTTTGCTCTAACTTTGAAAAACTGAGCGACTGATCTGGAATGGATGGAAAGTCCAGAATAAAAAAAAACGCTTTTAGTTCCAACTTAAAAAAATTATGTTTTAGTAATTTCGTCTTTTTTTTGAGACAAACAGTTTTCTTTAAAACTTTTGTGAATTCCTCTATGTATATTTAACGGCTTTTTTAATTTATATTGTTTAAAGTAGCTTAGCGGATTTTGTAGTAGCGTTTTATAAAACGTTTAGAAAATTAATTTTGCTCTGACTTTGAAAAACTGAGCAACTGATCTGGAATGGATGGAAAGTACAGAATAAAAAGAAAACTCGTTTGGTACCAACTTAAAAAAAACATATTTTAGCAATTTCGATTTTTTTATACGGCAATATGAGAAAAAAAAGCTTTTAAATTTTATGTAAATTAGTTCAAATTCATGCCAACAATTTTTTCTGTTTGTAGGACAAAACCAACCTGATACAGTCGAACTTCGATAACTCGAACAACTATGTGTCACATAAAAATTTTGACTTATCGAGACTTCGCCTTATCAATAATAAACAAAAATTTTTGCGGCGTTTTCGTATTTTTGGTGAATTAAAATTTACGAGTTTTTTTTTAAGGAAAAATTGGTATACGATAATTCTGATACAACCAAGTCAAAATTAAAAACGTTCGCCTCTAATACAATATGTAAAGACATAATTTTCCTTCGTATACGTATGTATGAATGTACATATGTATTCTACCGAAAAAAAGTAGTTTTTTGTGACATAGTAACGTACACACAACCCCTAAACGTATAGCAAATCGAATACAAGTTACACTGAATTACGTCTTTAAAACATTCCAATGCAAACAAACAAGTTCCAACTCTTTTTAAAATATATATGCAGTAGCTCTAAAAAACTGGAAACGTAAAGTACACAGCATGGGAATACAACTTAACGACCGATTTACCATATACACACTACAGTTTGCTGACGACCAAGTAATTACAGCTAATGATAAAGAAGACATGGAGTATATGATGAGAAAGTTAACGGAAGAATACCAAAAGTGGGGGTTAACAGTGAACGTGGACAAGACACAGTACTTATGTAGTGGAAACGAATCAAGTGAGTCAGACCTAGACAATGGACAAACAATATCTCCATGCAATGAGTATGTATACTTGGATGTCACATTTGATAAGACAGGAACAGACTGTAAAGAACTAGAAAAAAGAATAGTAAAAGCAAAAAAGGTAATTGGTTGTCTTAACAGTATTTTATGGAGCAGAGAGATAAAAAAG
This sequence comes from Aspidapion aeneum, assembly GCA_963576565.1. Taxonomy (NCBI): domain Eukaryota; kingdom Metazoa; phylum Arthropoda; class Insecta; order Coleoptera; family Brentidae; genus Aspidapion; species Aspidapion aeneum. The sequence goes on from OY755040.1 coordinate 119,089,954, forward strand.
ATTGTAAAATTTAACATATATGAAACAATGGTGAAAAGCACGCTGCTGTATGGAATAGAGACTTGTCGAGTAACAGAAAAATACAAAGCAAAAATGGAAAGTGTCGAAATGGATGCAATAAGAAGATCAACGAGAATATCTAGAACAGATCATATACGAAATGAGATCATAAAAGAAAGAATGGGAATCGAGGGAAGCATAACGGATGACATCACTAAAAGACAACTGATATGGTACGGCCATGTACAACGGATGAGCGACGAAAGATTACCAAAACATGTCCTAGAATGGCAACCAATAGGGTGCAGAAAAAGAGGGCGTCCTAAACTGGAATGGCAACAGTCAAACCAAAGATCAATGAGTCAACCTGACGGAAGATGATTGTCAGGATCGAAGAAGGTGGAGAATAGGCGTCGGATAACGTAGAAAAACGTTCTAAACCGACAGAGTAGTGGTACAAACAAGTAAGAACGATTTTTGTGGCGCTGCATACAATATTCGAGTTATCAAGATATTCGACTAATCGAAGTTTGAGTTATCTAGACCAAATTACATATATTTCTTACACTTGACGCCATTGCCAACAGTTTGGTTCGAATTATCAAAGATTTTGAGTTATTGAAGTTCGACTGTATTTAAATAAAAGTATAAAGAAATTTAGGAGACTTTAGCTGCCTATGAACTTTTAAGGAGTAACCAATCATTTATATGTAAAAAAAAAACAAAACAATTTTATAAGTAGGTAGGCATAAAGGAAATGAATGGTATCTTGATATAGAATACAAAGTACTTGATTAGTTCATACATACCTACAAACATTCATTTAAAGGAAAACTTCTAATATGATATATTTACACATTATTTTTGTAACTATATATTTTCTTTATTTTATTTTTTTAAATATTTGTAATTATATACAGGGTGTCTCATTAAGGATAGCAGCCGGATTTTTCTCCGAAACTACTATCTTGGCTTCTAAAAATTTAAATCCGCTATATTCAAACCAATTTTTATCTAAACCATATTCTGATTATTTTAAGGCGCATGCGTAGATAATTGTCGTAGAAAAATATAGACAGATAATTAAAGAGAAGAAAATGTGTAACTTGAAAACTAAATATTAAGACAGTTTTGTACTTTGTACAGGTTGGTTCAAATTGGTATTTTTAAATGCGAAAAGGTACATCTATGTGAGATAGTGGAAAACTAATAACCCTCCTTTGCGAATCTCAAATTTCAAGGCAAGATTTTTGGTAAAAATCGCATTTTGATATATCAACTCGATTTTGCGCTACAGGGGCTTTTTGAAAAGTCTGCATTTTGGATTGGGACCTATAATTATTTTTCTCAAAATTTCTTCTTGGTGTAATTGGCTTAGTTGTAGGATTTTTAAAGCTTAATGCCATTATTAAACTAGGTTTTATTGGACACTATTCGTTTCTAAGATATAACACAAAGTTATATTTTTTGTTATGGAATGACGCTTTTTTTATTTGAGTTATAAAATCAGGCCGAAATTTCTTTTAAAACCATCTATATCGCACTCAATGTTTTTTTTTATATTGTTATTACTTTTTTTATTATTTGTATCTTTTTATAATTTAATTTCTTTTTAGTTTTTTATTTATATTTTTAATTAAAACAGCGTCAAAGAAGTATATGTTAAAAAAATAAAGAAAATATGGATAATATAAAATGATAAAAATATTTTTTTAAAATACAAAATAAAAATAAAGTGTGACACATCATTTTAAAGGAAAAATATTTTAAAAATCAAGTAAAAAAATTGTCATTTTGTAAGATAAAATATAACTGTGTGTTATATCTTGTAAACTAAAAGTAACAGATCTTTTACAGTTGCATAAAACTTTAAAAACCCAACAAGAAAGCCTTTTAAACAAAAAAGAAATTGTAAGAAAAAAAATTCAAATCTGAGAGCCTGGCAGTGCCCGGCAAAGTTTGCGCAACGGCTGTACCATCTTTTCTTGAAACATTTCAACTCATATTTGACCTATCTAAAATGCTGTTTCAGAATGAGCTACGAAACTCAAACTTTGCACAGTCGTAGATGTTCATAGAGTTAACAAACCCTCCAAGTTTCATGGACTTTCATAAGCCCGGGCGCGGAAATATCACGTGACCGTAGGAGGCTCACAAAAAAATGCCTCACGGCCCGCTGTCATTATAAAACATGTGTGTGTTCAGTTTTGGTATGTTTGTTTACGTCGATTTTTTTTTAATTCGGCACGAATTTAATGTGAATTTTATTAAAGTTATTAAAATAACGCAGCCCACGAAAAAGACTGTAGTGGGCTTCGTTAAAATAATTAATGGCTAATGAGTAAATTATAAAGAAAATACCTATAAGATAAACAATGCCGCGAACGTGTAATTAGTATTGTTCCTTGTCGGTCCAACTATAAAACTGAAACCTAATATGTTGCAAACGGGAAAAAAGTGGTAAAAGATAAGATCTTGGATAAGATTGATCAAGTAATAGACATCCTTAGTGACATTTTCGATAGTGAGATTGAAAAATGTGTTCAGTTGTCATTTCTTATTGTACAATTGGGTCTCTTGAAAAGGTAACCTGAGAATCGAAGATATGGTGGATACACTTTAATGTTGGCTTCATCTTTGTTTATCCAGTCATCCAGTGCATACAATTCAATTTACAATTCTAAAGTAATATGTCTTCCGCACCCTCGCAATATTAAAAAACTGATTTGTAAAATATTGTTAACAGATAGTAATCTCTCTGGTAGTGTGAAATATTTAAAAAGTAAGATACAGCTTTTAAAAGAACATGAGTTGGTAGTTAACTTACACTTTAATGAAATATATATTAAACTTTGTGCTGGGTAATTTTTCAAAAAATTATTAACGACGAATACATTCAGTTCATTGAATGTGAAAACCATCTCACTTTTTCACAAAATCACTTGTTTCTTTTTAATAAATTATTGTGAAATGTTTTATATTAAAAATTTTTCTTCAGATAACTCTAGCGAGTGTTTTTGTGGAGAAAAAATATTGTCAAAGCTTGAAAAAATTAGTTTAAGGGCATGTAAAGTTTTTAAAATAATTTTATTAAAAAGCACAATGGTTTAGTGTCTGCTAATAAATCTTTGAATAAAAACTCAGACAAAGATGATGACACTCAAAGAAAAATTAAAAAACTAAAAGCTTAGGTTTGATATGTCCAATTTTGAAAGACTTGTATAGATTTGAAGTTACTAACGATATTATGTACCTAATATATGTACCTAAAGATATTAGAGTTTAAATTTTGTATAATTTTTTATTTTATAGATTCAGTTCTTTTATCCATAATAAACACGTATATCAGCAAAATATTTTTTTCAATTTTTGCCTATAAAAGAACAAACATTTTTTGTTAATTTATTTAAATTGTGTAAAAAATAGAAGAATTCTGGGACTCCTAAGATCACGTGACCGCCAACTTGCTTCTAACGCTCCATGGCCGGTCTTTATCGTTGGCTGCGGGTAGTAAAGTTGTTTCGAAATTTCAAAAAACGTCGAAATTGCTACTCACACTCACTCATCAATATCCAACTGTACTTCCAGACATGCTACAAAGCTGAAATTTGGCAGACTGATAGAAATTATGACCAAACCCTTATAAAAAAAACAAAAAACCCCAAAATTCTAATATACTTCCCTTCCCTATACATGTAAAGTTATATGTCCACTTCCAGAAATGCTAGAGAGCTGAGCTTTGGCAAACTGATACGAACTATGATAAAACCATGGGAAAAAATTTAAAAAACCTCAAAATGTTGGCATTGCAAAAGTTTTGAACAATATTCCGCATATTTTACTACTTCAAAACTTAAATATTATCCAACTCCTTTAAAAAAGGAGTAAAATCATAACAAAAACATTTCATGTAAAAAAAGCCTAGTACGCAAAAATGATGTTCCGTAAAAAGAATTGAGATAAAAGTAAAGCCAAGTTCTCCAATACAAATTTTAAAATGAAAGGTTCTTACTAGTTTGGAAATGTTTTTCTAAACTTGGCTATTACGTTTGCAAATTACTCTTGGGCACAGTCCAAATTGAACATAAAAAAGTTTGGCTGGAATGGCAAAGTTTAAAAAAACATTTCCAAACAAGTAAGAAACTTTCATTTTGAAATTTGTATTGGAGAACTTGGCTTTGCTTTTATCTCAATTCTTTTTACGGAATATAATTTTCGCGTACTTGGCTTTTTTTTACATGAAATGTTTTTGTTATGATTGTATATGTACGCCAATACATAATAAGTATAGCAATTATTACATATAACTATTTCGCATGTTCCTTTAAATATAGGTATTATTTCTAATTATATGTTAAATTGTATTTGATAATAATGAACTATATTTAAAAACAGTTTTCTGTATCTTCAGATCGAAAACCGTGTCGAAATTCAATATATCGTAACTTGTAAAACTCGTCGCCCTCCATTCTGAATTTCTAGTTGGCACCTCTCCAACGAGCCCATTAATATGTCGTTGGCATAGTTTTAAATTTTTTTATTACGCTTTCTTTAAATTATTCCAAAAGAATTTTTAGTTGTTTCAAGAGAATGCTTAAATAACATTCTGTTATTTAGATAGGTAGTTTAGACATGGGCGCACCCAGGGGGGGGTGGGGCTCGGGATCCGCCCCCCCCCAAACCTAAGATTTTTTTAGAGCTTTTCCACATATTTCATAAACACAAAGATTAAAGAGTATAAAATTCGGGGGGTTCGGGGCCCCCCAGAGGCCTCGGCTTACCCCCAAGACGTATTTTTGGATGCGCCACTGGTTTTATTTGTAACTAACAATATTTGAACACATAGATTGGTTGTAATATCTACATTCCCGATACTGTTTGTACCGATAGGTAGGAATATCCTTTTTTTTCAGTAGCTTAGTTACTTTTCTTGGCAAAATATTTATTTTTATAATAAAAAAATTTTAAAAATGGATTCGTGATGGATCTGATACCTTCCTAGCTAGCCTATTAGCATACTTCAAGTGAAGCCATGATATATCAGCCTTAAAAATAATTTTGGGAAATATCTCGAAAACTAAAGCTCCTACAGACTTTTTGGTTATTACACAAATAATTGATAAAAATGTAGTCTACTATATTCAGAAAACCACATATTGATGTGATTCATTAAAAAAATTGCATTTTTTAAATTTTTTAGTTGTCAAAAAACTGTGATTAGCATTAATGAAGTTGACTATATTTTGTTAATCTTTATTTTGCAGAACCATCTTCGCACCAAAGACGCTTCCATTTTACTGAAAATTGAACTGAAGACTATCAAAACATGATAAACATGAAAGTGTTGCCAAGAAAAAAACGCAAGTGGAAAACGCATAGAGTGGATTAGCAAACCAAGAAAAAACAGTGATATTTATAGCGAATAATTATAAACATTATTTTTTTGCTGGTGAGTTTTTTTTGATAACTTGTTAGCGCCAACTAATTAATAAAATTAAGTTATAAAATGACACGTTAAAAAATACTCTGCCAATATATGGTCACCAAAGCTCACACTAGGTAGTATAGTTGTACAGTACGTGTGAGCTAATAAAACTAAAAACTTAAATATATTTTATTTAACTCCAGACTTAATGACCGTTCGTTTGATACCCCACAAGCCACACCCCTACCCTTTTTTTTAAACTAAAATGTATTTTGTTTTACTCCAGACTCAATTACCTTTCGTTTGATATTAAACACGCCATATTTTCACTTAAACAGTATTTTTTTAAATCAACCACAACCTCCACCAGTATTATATACTCTATATAACTTTTTGACAGTTTCCAGCTGATTATCATAAGAATAACATAGGCCAACGGAAAAAGTTGTCTCGAAAACCATTAAATGAAATTTAACTTCTCTTGACACATTATAAGCACCACCAAGGAGGTCAGTTTTTCTTTGTTTTTCGTATCCTCAATACCTCAAGGGGGGAACCCTTTGGATCACGCTGTGGCAGGGCTATCAAAACGGACGGGCCACGAACTACAACTTTGTTGACGTCACAGCGAAGGCTGATTTTCTTTTTGTTGGTCACGTCACGACACAGCTGATTGTCTTTAAAATATTGAAGTTGGAATCACTGTTCATGAATATTTGATTTTGTTTAAATAAAGCCAGTTTTGAGATTGTTTTTAGTATATTCTTGTAAAACAATTTTTTTAAAATGTCTGGTAATCCTTAGTTTGCCAAAGCCGCATCATTAGATCACACAAAATTAAATTTAAAGCAGAAGCGAATGTGTTCGTTTCTGCGTGAAAAGTAATCGGCTCACCTACATCTATTTATTTATATTCTTTTAACACTTAAAACTTAATATAGTTATTTCATTGTGTTTACCAAAAAAACATCAAAAATTAATTTTTTTGTAGTGTAATTTTGTTTTAAAAAGATTAACACTGGTACTTTTGGATTCTAAATTAACTTTATTGTAAAAAACCATTAAAAGTCGAAAAAGTTTTATAATACAAACAAATAAACAAATGCCATGACAAACACAGATGACAAAGTCAAATACATATCAAATATAACAGTTCGCGTGAGGTACGTGGCGGGAAATTTGAATTCAAAATAAGGAATGCTAAATCTTGAGGATTTTAATTTTTTAATCATCTTGCATCCTTACAAGCCTTTGGTGCTAACAGCTGATTTTTTCAGGGTCGTGGTCTGTATTTTTTGTTGACCTTGGCTGTAGATATAAAAAATACAACATTACTTATTTATTTAAATTTTTTAGCATTCCTACGCCTAGGCCTAACCCAAATCAAGAATTCCAGAGCGATAAATAAAAACAAATCGTGTCAAAGAAAAGACTCGAGCAACTTAAATGCTTTTATGTACAACAAGGGGAGAAAAATGGAACAGCTTAAATATCCGACATATCCTGTCAAGCGCTATTCAACGCATTTGCCAATAATGTCCCACGACGTGACGGTGACGAGCTGAAAAGGGCTTGATTTAAAAAAGTGGAGGAAGACGGCTCTATTTGATCAAAAAGGGTCTACGGATTAAAAATGGTTGGAAATAAGTATGCTGTGAATGTTTTCCCTGTACGGTGGTGCAATGGTGAGTAAACAGACTTGATGTATTAAAAAAAATTTAAATAAAAAAAAACACCCAACTGCTAAATCTACTTGTACCTACTAGTCGCAGTTGGGTACAAAATTGATAGGTACCGTAAACTGGGGTAACTTTGGTACAGTTTTTCATGTTTTTCTTAAATAGAACTTGATTTTGCAAATTAACTGGGTTTTGACAACTGAGTGGCAATGTACCAACACTATCAAGTGTGAAATAGTACAAAATCATTATATATTTGTTTTGTAAGTCAATATATTCTGCCTCAAATGTGTCCCAATGTTACCTCACTATTTGGGGTAATTTTGGTACACTAGCGTTTTATAAAAAATATGTTAACGTTATGGACCTGTGACCGAAAGATAGATGTTGCATTTTAAAATCTAAATGAAAAAGCATGAAGAAAACATATTTTTCTCATATTTTATATATAACTGAGGCAAAAAGAACACGATATATAATTTGTTTAAGAAGCTTTTATCGCTAAATAACAAGATAAGTAAACAAAAATTTCTTGAGTTTGGTATTTTAAATACATATAGAAACTTAAGGATATAACACTGCAAGCAAGGCCTAAATATAAAATCTCACAGAATAATTCGTCGTTAACATGACGAAGGGGCGTATCTAAAAAAATCCAGATATTAGTTACGCACTCATAATTGCTAGTTTTAAGTATATTTTGATACGGCGATGAGGCGTATCTTTATTGCAATATTTTATAATATCAGCATTTTATAAGCATGTATTACAGTTAAACAAACTCAGATTGAAGTTAATAAAAATCTTTACATTGGAATTACCCAAAATTTGTTATTTTGAGATACGCCTATTCGTTTTGTTAATGAAGAATTTTTGTAGTTTCGCGCACCAAGTAGACGCTTAAAAGAGTGAAGCCGTTTATATTATATATTTGTTTTGTAAGTCAATATATTCTGCCTCAAATGTGTCCCAATGTTACCTCACTATTTGGGGTAATTTTGGTACACTAGCGTTTTATAAAAAATATGTTAACGTTATGGACCTGTGACCGAACGATAGATGTTGCATTTTAAAATCTAAATGAAAAAGCATGAAGAAAACATATTTTTCTCATATTTTATATATAACTGAGGCAAAAAGAACACGATATATAATTTGTTTAAGAAGCTTTTATCGCTAAATAACAAGATAAGTAAACAAAAATTTCTTGAGTTTGGTATTTTAAATACATATAGAAACTTAAGGATATAACACTGCAAGCAAGGCCTAAATATAAAATCTCACAGAATAATTCGTCGTTAACATGACGAAGGGGCGTATCTAAAAAAATCCAGATATTAGTTACGCACTCATAATTGCTAGTTTTAAGTATATTTTGATACGGCGATGAGGCGTATCTTTATTGCAATATTTTATAATATCAGCATTTTATAAGCATGTATTACAGTTAAACAAACTCAGATTGAAGTTAATAAAAATCTTTACATTGGAATTACTCAAAATTTGTTATTTTGAGATACGCCTATTCGTTTTGTTAATGAAGAATTTTTGTAGTTTCGCGCACCAAGTAGACGCTTAAAAGAGTGAAGCCGTTTGAGCTAGTAAACTAAGTGAATTACACATAAAACAAAATAATGCTATAAACACAACACAATTGTGAGTTACAGACTAAACAAAGCGGGGAGAACTGTTGAGTGAACTCTATGTTTAAATCTGACTTTTCTAGTAAATTAAGTTAAAACAAAATTGCTAATTAGTCTTACTGACTAGATTGTAATAAGAAAAACACAGTGTGTTTGACAAACAAAAAAAAAAAAAAAAGTAGACGCTGTTGCTTGCGGGGCATTCTCGCTTCTAAAAGAGATAAACAGAAGTATTAGAAAATGTTAACCAGTGTAACTTTGGTACACCATGTTTTTTAAATTAGATTAGACGGCGAACGTTTGCAGGCTAACTTTGAGATATGTACCAAAGTTACCTCAGCATGTTACAATTTTTTATGTAAACAAATATATATTTTTTGTAGGTGTGGATAATTTTTTTCATATATTATCAAAACATAGCCAAAATATAACTACATAAGACGTACTTACCTGAATTAAAGTACCTATGATCGGTTTGGCTGCACAATAGAAAGTTTGTAGAGCTTCCAAAAATGCGCGAAATCAGCTGTAGCGTTTAAAAAATTAATTTTTTTATTTTACTGCGTGAATATTTGTTTAAGGCACAATGACGAATAAAATAAAATATATCCCAAAGTGATACCCAAGTCACAAAGTTACCCCGGTTTACGGTATTCCTATAATCTACGATATGCTTCAACTTTTAGTTTTGATGCCCAAAGCGCACTTACGAAAATATACAGTTTTGTAATTTCATGAATCAGATTATTGGGTAATTTTTAATAATTTTTATTCAGCATTATAAAAAAACTATGCATTTACCATTTATTTAATGTTACCCAAAAAGTACGTGTAAATTTTCTACGAACTCAAGCAGTGTTATCTTCCATTGAATAAAGGTGAGCAAGGGGAGAGGCAGGAGGGAACTAGTAAAGTGGTGTTGAAAAAAATCTTAAAGCGTGTGCAGAAGGAATTTTTGTAATCGCTCTATATTTGTGCAAGTTATAGCTACAACTATTACTAATAACGAGGGTAGGGAGAAGAGAGGGAGACGGAGAAGGAAACTAGTAAAATGATGTGTGAAAAAAAGTCTTAAAGTGTGTGCAGAATTTTTTTTGAAACCGCCCTATATTTGATAAAATTATGCGAATCTGGTTTTTAAAAGGGTGGTGGGAAATATCAGGATGGGAGATGGTTGGGAGCAGGGAGGATTACAAAGTAATTATAGCAAATTAGAGGGGCAATGGGTTATCAATGGCATTTCATTAAAATCATCATGTGACAAAATATTTGTAAGTAGGGACTTATCGCAGTAAAGCGATGCAGTATTAGTGCCGGGTAGTATTTAAACAAATTTACATTATAAAATGACAGCTGGTCTATTATAAGAACCGCAATAAATACTGCGTTCCCTTATTAAAGATAATAAACCGTTTATTTTTAAATTGGACTTCTATGTACCAATTTTAAATGGTCAACTCTCAGTCTGCAATATCAAAATGTGAAAATACTGCCTGGCACTATTACCATAGGCGCGCCCAGGGGGGGACCTCGCGGTCTGTGTCTCCCCCAAGCCATCGAAGAAATAATGTTATTTCTTCGATGCCCAAGCCTAAATTTTGTAAAACATTTTATAAATAACATAAAATAGGGCATTATGCGGTCCCGAGCCACATCCAAGAGTGCCTGGCTTTATTGCAATAAGTCTCTACAGACAAATATTTTTTAATGAGAAATAAACTTTTTTAGAAATCATAAATAAAATCTAAAAATTTACATTTTTAAATTAGTTTATTTTTATTAAGTACATTAATTTTTTTATATAAATATATATGTTTTAAATAGCTACATGTTAATTTCAAAGAATTAATTAAAATTTTAAACCATTTTTTTTGCAAAATTTCTCATTAAAGATATTCTACAAACGAGACTTTGTTTAAAAACTATATATATATATATATATATATATATATATATATATATATATATATATATAATATACTTTTATACCGGCATGTTAAGTAAACTTTTTTTTCGGTTTGATTCAGTGGTAGTGGTAATGGATATACTACCCCTACATAGGATTTCTTTATCCTGGAAGCCTGACGTCTCGAGGATGCAGTGACCCTACCCCTATGCTTACCCCGTAACACTTCGCAACCCTTAGATACTTCACAAAATTCAATATAATATTTGTTTTCCAGCACCTGATAGCATGAAGGCAAAAGAATAAGAGGAAGGATACAAAAAGTGGATAGATGACATCAAGAACATGCAAAGAATCTGGCTAAAATCCATCAGGGAAGAAAACTAAGGTCCTCGCTTCGTTTTCTCTTAAGACGTAATTAACACAAGACTGGACTGAACAAAATTTACTTGGGGAAAGCAACGAAATAATAATAAAAATATTATAAAGTAAGTATATTAAATTCGGGTGGTGGAACAAAGATCGAAAGACAAAAGATCGAATACAAAAGATCGAAAAACAAAAGATCCAAAAGACAAAAGATCGAAATACAAAAGGTCGAAAAGACAAAACTTCAAAACCACAAAGATCGAAAAACAAAAGATCCAAAACTACAAAAGATCGAAAAAAAAAATCGAAAAACAAAAGATCGAAATTGCAAAAGATCAAAAATACAAAAGATCGAAAAACAAAAGATCGAAAGACAATAGATCGAAAGTACAAAAATCGAAAATAGCGGGTTTCAAAATATCGCTATCACATAGTTTTAAAAAAAAACTTTCCGGATTTCTTTTCCGGGCTCCTAGAGAGTGTGTAACTAAACCGAACCGAACCGAACCGGTCTCTTTCTAACATATTTAAAAAAAACATATATTAAAAAAAAAAACTTTCCTGAAATGTTTCCAGGGATCCTACAGGGTGTAAAACCAAACCGAACCGGTTCGGTTCGTTTTGGTTCGGTTCGGCACCCTCTAGGATCCCGGGAAAGAAATCAGGAAAGTTTTTTTTTTTTTTAATATGATTCAAAACGACTTTATCGAACTATATGATTTGTGTTAAGTATGACACGCCATTGGTTTATTTAACGGTTATGTGAATAAACCTAAGCAAACATAATACACGTCATTTTGTATATTTCGATCTCATTTACTTGCGATTTTTTTTCGATCTTTTGTCTTCTGATATTTTGTTTTTTGATCTTTTGCCTTTCGATCTCTTGTCTTTCGATCTTTTGTATTTTCGATCTTTTGCCTTTTCGATCTTTTCTTTTTCGATCTTCTGTATTTTCGATCTTTTGTCTTTCGATCTTTTGTCTTTCGATCTTTTGTTTTTCGATCTTTTGTATTTTCGATCTTTTGCCTTTTCAATCTTTTGTTTTTCGATCTTTTATATTCGATCTTTTGTCTTTCGATCTTTGTTCCGCCACCCATTAAATTCAAGCTTAACTTTATTATTAAGTCCACAACACATCGGTCTATTTTATAAGTGATGAGTAACAGGATGAATTTTCGTACATAGGTTTATCTTGCCGAGACGAAAAACTTTTTCCTCTGCGCCAATTCTTGAAAGTGATTCCTAACGGAGTTATTTACTGTTCCTTTATTTATCTCGTAATTTATGAGATAAAACAAAAAGTACAGAAAAACTAGCTATTTTTTTTCTGTGGCTTGAGAAATGTATGAAAAGGCAATGGCAACATAGTCGCCAAAATCGCATGCTTGGTTCGCCCTCTGTAAGGAATCACTTTCAAGAATTTTCGCACAGGAAAAAGTTGTTTGCCACCGCAGGATAAACCTATGTACGATAATTCAGCCTGTTACTCATCAGCTAAAAAATAGACCGATGTACTGTGGACTATTGATTTATTTACCACAAAACTGGACAAAACTAAACCGATTATGAAAAATTTTTAATAAAAATTAATAGGTAGTCAATTAAAATAGGAGATTCATTCTATCGATACGCATTCGATCATATAATATGTTTGTGTACTAAAAATAACAATTATTATTTTCCTACAAAATAACGGTTTTTATTACGTAGTAATAGGGACATTCATTTTAGGTCACGTATTTTACACTTTGTTACCGTTATTGTTATTACTGAGTCTGCGCATTAGCAGCTGCTCACTTCTTTTTTGTTATTTACGCTAACGGCGGCCAGTACTTACGGTGGCCGTCCTTTAATATTGTTTTTTTCAATGTTGTCTACACACGGTAAAAAAAATTGTCATTGCAGCAAATGGCTTTGAAGTAAAATAATTTGTGCGATTTTATTTTTAGTTTGCGCAAAAAATGTCTTGCCTCTTTATTTTAATGCAAAACAGAAATTCTTTTATTATAAATTGGAACTGAATTAATTTAAGGCACCGTTTTCTCTGGAAGCATTTCAAGACTAAATGTTGCGTTGAAATAAAAAGAAATATTTTAATTCAAAACATATTGTTTTAAGGTCAAATAATTTATTTAAAAAAAGAACGTGTTTTCATTGTAGACAAAATTTTTTACCGCGCATGGTATGTGTACTGTTGTATTGGCAACAGTGCAGAGGTTAGGTGAGTAAAGAACGAAACAAGATTTGGGAGGAAACTAAATATATTTTTAAAATTGGCTGGTTTTACATCAATTCATTACAAATGGCTACCACATGCAATGATGCACCATGATGCAACGGATGCGTCTGCGCAACACACGTAGTTTGGCGGGACATTTAAATTAAATATCATATGTATCTTGTATATTTTTTGGATCTTGTTCACTTTCAAGTAAATAAACTGATCTTAAGCACAAGACTTAATCTGACTGGGGTATTGGCCAACTCAGGTGTATATAAGGTCAATTTTTTAATCTTTAATAATAAGTATCTACATTAAAAAAAATACTTAAAAGACTAAACATGCCAGCAACATTAACTTTGTCATTTATTATTTCCAGAACGTTTCCAGACATCGCAGCAAGTAATCCACCCACAAGCTATTAAAGAAATAAAAATATAAAAGCTCTTTCAGAAAAAAGAGCGAAAAAAAAAGGAAATTTATAATAGCGCCGAATGACTATACCCCGAAGATAAGAAAGAAAATAGAAAAAAAAAGACTCGCCACGGAACAAAGTTCAAAAGACTGACGTTATCAAGACCGGAATGCAGATTTTTATGGCTCATGGAAAACCTATAAGAGTTTTATGATACTTGGATCTACAGGGATTTACGTCTGAAATGGGAAAAACCGAAAAAGTTATGGAAAGGTGAATGCCTTTATTTTTAGACAAATAACCAGAACAAAAGTAGATATGTAGCTAGATATAAACAAGAAAAGTTGGTAAAAAAAACTCCAAGAGTTAAATATTTAATATATAAAGGTGAATTCGTTTTGGTTTTAGTAAAAGCAATATTATGCAAATGTCAGTGTCAAAAGCTTGACATTTGAGGTTTACGTAATTCATCATTTTAAGCTGACGTCCCATATAGATCAGCTGATGCGTTAACATTTGGTGGATGACAAATAAAGCATTGTAGTGAATGAAGTTTTAATTTTATTTTTTTGAAACTATGCCGACAATTTAGGTTGCTTAAATAAGGAAGATAAAGACAAAGGTCGATTAAATATGTTGGAGGTTGTCCAAATCACTTTTTAACACAAAAAAAGTAATGCAAATACAGTGAAACCTCTCCTTGCGGACACTCCCTTTAGGCGGACAAATTTATTACCTTTTTCTTTACATGGAAAATTGACTCCTATAACCGGACGCGTACAATTTTTTTTGGTTAAAAATTCTCAAACCTCCCTTAACCGGACGAGAACGGTGACAACGGGACGGAGCGCTACACGTCTGCACGTCATGGGCATAAATAATATGTAGTACGTTGGCAACAACGGACTCTACAGCCGAAGAATTACTTCTTTCCGTTTTAATGCGAAGACTAAATACTTCTGTCGTATTTACAACATATTTTATTCGGCGGAACTGCTGTGTTTTATTTTCGTTGTTCAGTAGGGTAGTAATAGATCTCATTGAAATGGCCCCTAGTAAAAAACTTCTTAGTTTATGTTTCGGAGAAAAAACATCTATCAGCACGAAAGATCGCTGAAAAATTTAATATCGGGAAAACTCAAGCAGCGGGAATTGGTAATAAATATATACACATTAGAATTTCGCAGTTCTCGCTCATAAGCGGACACCTCTAATAAGCGGACAAAATTGACGAAACCCTGAGTGTCTGCTTATTTAATATTTAGTGCTTAATTTTTTTATAACAATAACTTGTGTGTGCTTAAGACCACACGGCAGAAGTGTAAACGGCAGAAGTGTAAACTTCAACAAGGCGAAATTAATAATACTGGCCTTCATCTGCATCATCATATCGCTCGCTGAATGTTCCTCTCACAGTTAGTCGACTCGAGCTGACTTCACCCGAATGAGCGTTACATAGCTGAGCCTGACGGCTCAGTCCACTGCACTACCCACAAAAACTGCTAAACGTGCCTAAAGAAGTTTACACTTCAAAAAATCAAAAATAATCATTGGGCATAGGCACTAAAATCGCAAAACTATGCTTTGTTTGTCATCCACGTCTGAAACCAACCATATGACTTAAAATAATCAATTAGTTAAGTGTTAAATTTGCTGCTTGCTTGTGGGCTTGCTTGTTTATCAAGCGTAAATGCGCCTTAATAATTTGTGATACAACTTTCTGACAATCTGGATTCCTTTCTACTTGTCCAGGCTACGTAGCTAGGTTAGTTTTAGTTGAATGAAGCATCTATAGTTAAATTATTAACAAAAGAAATGTTCTAAATTAATGTGTAGTTAAAACATAAATTAGTGTATATTTGTCAGTTTCTTTATTGTGCATTGTAAATAAGTTAAAAACTGTTGGAATGTCAAAAATAGCGCCCAACTGAATACCGCGAAAACCGCACCTATTTGAAAGAGTGTGCGGCAATTAAAACTGAGCCTACAACCACAAAGTATAGTATAGCCTATGTAGCAAATACTTTGTGCTACAACCTAACAAAATAGCGCATCGTCAAAATTCTGTATTCATAAATTAAAAATGGGTTATGTACACATATCTATGTAAGTTTATTTTTTTATATATATTTTTTTCATTTTTAGGAAGATGCAACAACGAAGAAATTCGCTAACAACCGTAGCTGCCTTCGAAAATTTTTGGATTTTTTAAAAACAAGACATATCTGATAACTACTTACTGAAATGGATTAATTAAGAAAAAATATAAAATGTTAAAAGATAGGAAAAAATTACTAGAAAGTAATATCCATATAGCAAAAGAAGAAAAAAAAACAATACTATGACTATGACAGGTGCATAAAAAAAAACAGGAAGAAAAAACAATATCTGGAAATATAACGCACCCTCAGAACAAAACTGAGTATACATACTTACTAAACCAAATTTTAGGGAAATCATGACGATGCGTATTTCAAGTTTTTAAATATTGAATTTCTTACAACAACAACAACAGACAATATTCTAGATCGGAGTGCCAATTCGAAAATAGAAAATGCCGAAAAGAAAAATAAAAAAAGAAAAAATAGATAAAATAAATGGATCGATGACGTATCTGATACCTTCCTAGCAAGCCTATTAGCACACTTCAAGTGAAGCCATGATATATCAGCCTGAAATCAGTTTTTTGTAAATATCTTTGACCAAAACCTAATCAGCTCGTTAGAGTGTCGAATACTATTTTACCTGAAAAAAGCTTTTTTCGTCGAAAATAATACTGTCTCTAGCCATTGCTGCGCGGCTAGAAAGGTAAAAATATGCTAAATGAAAATCATGGAGAGAAGATCGGAGTGCCAATTCATAAAAAGAAAATGCCGAAAATTATTTTTTTTTAAAAATGGAAAAAATGGAAAGGAAATATGCTAAATGAAAATCATGAAGGGAAGATCGGAGTGCCAATTTGAAAAAAGAAAATGCCGAAAAGAAAAATAAAAAATGGAATGAACGAGATGCATGGCACGTTAATGCTCTACATCTACCCTGTAGATCCGAATTTGTTTGATATTAGGCGACAAATTCGGTTCTAGAGAGGTTTGTGTGGTGCATACTAAGCAACTTGGCAATATCTACTAATTGCCAGTATTCTTATTTGTTTTTTTACTGTTAAAATTGGAAATTTATTTGCAATAATACAAAATGCTATAATTTTTAAAATAGAATTGCAAGCTACTTTAAGAGTACGTATACACCAATACGCGCGCCTACTGCAAACTGCTCGTGCGCTGCTCACACTTCGCGCGCACACACGGATTCGTCCTGTTTTTGTGTTTTCAAGTTCCGCGCGCGCCGCTTGCAAGCCGTTTGCCGAAAACCAGCTTTCTTCGGCTTCTCTTTGTGTGTTTGCAGATCCTTTGGGACGGCATCGGCAGTTTGTTGTCGAGTTTTCATTTGAATGCGAAGCACATACGGCGCACACTCGGCGCATTCGCGGAGCAGTTTGGTGTAACTATACGCACTTTAACGCTGGTCATATTTTATTGTTATAGACCTATTTTTACTGTTTGGATGTACAAAAAGATGTAAATCGTTAAAATTAAATTTACGCCAAGTGGCTATATAACAATTGCCAATTTTCTTATTTGTTTTTTTGAAGCTACTGGTAGACTTTGACATTAATCTGCAATAAGATAAGTAGTTATAATGCAAAAACAAAGAACATATTTTTGAATACCTTTTACAAAAGAAACATTATTACTATGTGGATGTATAAAATTTGTTAAAAATTCACGCCTATTTTTGCATGCCAAAAGAGGTAGATATAATTCGATCCTAGGTAAACTATGTCATGCACATTAAATTTATCTGTTTATCTTTTGTTATTATTTATTTGTATTTAGGTTGGTATTTGCAGCGGCGTAGCGTGCCCGAAAGGGCGGGGGGGGGCGACAGCTAAAAAGGGCGCCTCTCACAGATAAGTCACAAGGGCGCCTCTGACGAAATCTTGCAACTAAAAAAAAAAAGGTCATCATGTATGAGGGGGCAGCCGATACGACACAAGGGCGCCTCTCCCACCTATGGGGCGCCACTACCCTCGGGGCGGGGGGGGCGACGAACCCCCCACGCTACGCCGCTGGGTATTTGACTCCTAATTTTTTAAGATTTTAGAGAGATAACCAGACATTTAGTCAACGGCGGTTCTGCGGCCAAAGTCCGGGGGAAAGGGGTAATGGTCAAGCGGTGATTGTAAATAACGGCCCAAGAAAAAAGCGCACAGGAAAAGAGCGCACACGTAAAACAAGCGCATGAAAAAAACGCACACGGAAAAAGCACACATAGTAAAGCACCGCACAGAGAAATCATACAATGACAAGTTTTTTACTAAATGAAAAATCATGCAATAAAATAAAGTTAAGTTTTTTGAATTTAAATGTTCCATGTAAAAAAGTAACTGGTTAGGTTATTTGACAATTTTAAATGTGGCCACAGAAAGACAAGAGCAAATTTATTAATAATAATTTTTTAAATTTGATTTTTTTTTTTAATTTGAGTTTTAACAAACTTTTTGAAAATCCGTGAAACTTACACCTACACACAAAAGAAAAAAGTCGTCTGTACATTTAATCAGACCTATCTATCTGTAAGTTATTCGATGTACTGAATCCGGAGTTCGTTTTGACCGTACAACACAAAAATTTTTAGTAAATTAAATAAAAAAACGTTGCAATTTTTCGCGCAAATACAAAAAAAATGTGAAAAACGCTGAAAATCTCAGTTATAGAAATGTATAAGTTTTTTTTTTAATGATATCAACGTGGCTTTGTAAAGTAGTTTTGGGCAGTGGTCAAATAGTCTCTGATTTTTTAAAATTAATTAGTTGTATCTAGTTTAATACACATAAATAATAAATTTAGAGGCTTTGAAAACGTACCATTTTTGATGAAGTTTTTCGCATTTTTTTCGAAATTGTAGGGGTGCCCGGACAAAACGGACAACATATTTGGACTGGGCACCGGAAAAGATATAAATAGGTACTATATAGATCTGGTCAAATGTACAAACCACTTCTTGATTTTGTGTGCTGGTGTTATTATTGTAAGTTTTTCCTCTGTGCGCTTTTTTTCCCGTGTGATTTTTTTCCGTATGCGCTTTTGTCCTGTGTGGCTATTTCCTGTGCGCTTATTTTCGGGAATCTGATAAAGCCGACAAAAATATATTTTTTAAGGCTTTAACTGATATATAGCTACCAGTCCAGAACCTTACATTTTTCTTTTGGGCTCTGAGGGAGGGGGGTATCTAATAACCCCCCGTACAACCGCCAATGCATTTACTCATAGATAGGTTTGAAGAAGAGGGTACTGGGTGTGTTTATCGCTCTCGTAGCCTATATATAGTCTTGTAATATTAGATTGTTTACTTAGGATACTGGACACCTTGATTTTGTCATTGTATATTTTACTTACAGTACAGATTTTTAACAACTAAAATTAGGATTAAAAACTTAATGCCAGAGGATGGACAGCTTTTTCTATGGTACTTTGAACGTATATATTTAGGTACCTACTAATAAGTTTTGGTTGGCCAGTAGGTTATATAATTATTAAAAAATTTGGGATTTCGACAAATTCCTTTGAAATCCATTTTGTTTATTTTATCATAGATATTAGTTATATTTATGGGTTTATTTTTTTTTAATTGTATTAAAATGCTCTTATATAAAATACTATAGTCTTTTATTGTAAATATGGTAAATTTCCAGTCTTTTATACATTGGCATCTTACCAGTTGAATAGTTTATAAAAATCTAACTGTAAATGAGTAAACCATGTAGGTAATTAAATAAGTTTTTTTTTTCACTGCGAGTTTTATTTAAGAAAATGTCCTTAATAATAAAAATTGTTAACGCCAAAAATATACTATTACTAAAATTAACTTAAAATATTCAAAAAAAAAGTCTACAAAATATTTCTTACCCTATGACTTTACCTAGTATTTAACGCTATAAAAAATTGTTAAAAAATTATTTCAAAAAAGTAGATTCCTACCTAAGCGCCGGTACACACACGCGTTTTTTTGCAGCGCGACGTCGCCGCGTTGCTGCAATTGCGGTCTGTGATACTATGAAATAAATGGCGCGATTCACACAGTTAAGCGGCAAACGCGCGTTCGTCTTGCCTGCATTCTTCAGAAAAACGCGGTAACGCTGGGTCACCGCGTTGCAAAAAAACGCGTGTGTGTATAGGCTCTAAGTTTTTAAAATAATTGACTTTAAGAAGTTAAGTGACTAAAAAATAGATGGCAGCACTGAACATTTAATTTAAAGGAGTTTAAGTAAGCGAGCATCAGTGCAATGGGACAAAGAGGGAGTTACTATAACAATTAGGGCATCCCTATCTGATAAACAAAATATTTTTGGAAAAGAAATTTCATACCTAAAAATTGGTTTATTATACAATTCAAGTAAAAAAATTAAATTTGAATGCAAGTATTACAAAATAAGTGACAAAAAACTAGATAAACCCTACCGTTTTTAGAATTTTATTTGTCTCTTATGTGTAATATTTACTTTAAATTTCCAATTGCTCATCTCACCAAACCGATCATTTTTCGTCGTTTCTTAAGCCCGATCTAGACATAACATTTTACCTTACGTCTTGCCTGTCACTCAAAAGGGTCAAGTATGACGGTTGAAAGACTAGCGTACACACTTGATAGTTTTAACGTACGTTTTTAGATCAGTTCTTGATACACCATGGAGGAAGCACTGCTTTTGTCAATAATGTTTTTTGTTTTAAATGTCTATGACTTAACCGTTTCAGTAGCTAAACATAGTTTTTTAACCAGTTTTTCAAAATGTGCTGATTTAGTTTGGTGATGTCCCCTAAAGATGTGTGTTTCTGCTTACGAAACATGTCGGGACTCTTTGTTTAAAACAAATTAAAAATTATTGGAGGAAGACAATAACCTGTTGGATTTCCTAAAAAATTATCTTATCTAAAGGGGCCTACAGACACGCGAACATTTCTAGAGATTAGTACGCGCGTACAAGTTTGCGCATACTAATCTCCTCGTGTGTAGACAATATCCGCCTAAAATATCTCTCGAAGATTAGTTCGCGCGCACGATGTAGGTACGCGAGCAAATCTCTCGGTGTCTAGGCAAAACGCATTGATAATATCGTGTATATGTTTAGAACGTTTAATTTTGTCTTCGTGTGTAGGCAATTCCACCAAACGTACATGTATGCAGAGATTAGTTCGCGCGTACTAATCTCAAGAACTGCTCGCGTGTCTGTAGGCCCCTTAATGTCGAACGTTTCGTATACCAACTTCTAAGTTGGACTCGAAAGGAATTAAAATTGTATGCACAAAACTGACGTTTTAGCGGAACAAAGCCTCTACCGATCAGTTCAACAGGTCCGACTTCAGGCAAAACGTTATGTGTAGACCCCGCTTTAAAGTAAAGTCTTATTTCGTGATTTGATAACAATTAAATGAATCACACCAGTAAAAACTTCCAAAATGTACTAATTGTTTATTACAAATTTGGCACTGAATGAAAAGCAGTAATTTTTAACTTCTTTATAGCTTCTTGAGATCCAGTTGGTTAATATTTTTGTTAAAAAGATTTTAAATAAGTAAATATCTAAATATTGCACATTTTTAATTTTTGGCTAATTATATACACATCCACATACCCCCAAAAAATTTATTTTAAAAATTAAACAAATAGAAATAAATACCTAAGCCTAATTGGAACGTAACCTAGCCCCACCTACTTTTGATAGACGATTAGAAAAAAAAACTTTTCTAAAATGGTAAGAAGGTAAGTAATGAATAAGGTATTATCATTTGAAATAAATTAAAAATACAAAACAATGTTTGATAAATAAATTATTTTTAGATACTTGTTATTGTTTAGATACCTATCAATCAATCAATTTTTTATGTACCTAGTTATGTAAAACAAGTATCAGCAGCCAAACAATTTTTTTTAATATTCTTTGTTTTTCTACGGTTGGTTAAAAATGTGTTTTAGGTAGTTGTAGGTAACCGATCTTTGTTGGGCACCTTTTACAATAAACTCTTTTCATTTCAACCCTGCGCGCCGCTAATGATTTGTATAATCTTGTACAAACATGGACCTAAGGTATGAGCCTTAAGGACTTTTTAGTCGGTTTTACTTATTTTTTTTTTAATGAAGGTATTTAAAAAAGTTGCTAGATAATATATAGAACCCACATACCATAGAGAATCAAAGATGATCTTTTTTTTTAAATTTTTTCTATTGCATCTTCTTTAAAATGCGCAGTGAAAATATGAAATTTGATAAAGTCCGATACAGTCGTCGCAAAAAACAGATCATAACAAAAACATTTCATATAAAAAAAGTACGAAAAAATGGTATTGTGAAAAAGAATTGAGAAAAAAGTAAAGCCAAGTTCTCCAATACAAATTTCAAAATGAAAGGTTCATACTAGTTTGGAAATGTTTTTTGTAAACTTTGCTATGTGCAGCCGTAATAGCCAATTTTAGAAAAACATTTCCAAACTTGTAAGAACCTTTTATTTTATAATTTTTATTGGAGAACTTGGCTTTACTTTTATCTCAATTCTTTTTACGGAATACCATTTTCGCATACTTGGCTTTTTTAAAATATAAAAAAAATATGCAATTTGTTTTTATTAAAATATTTTTGTTTCGTGTAACGCAAATCTAAACCCCCCTCCACGCCTTGATCGGTTAATAATAACTTTAAAAAGTTTGAAAAGAGGGGGGTCTGGACAAACTCCCATTTTATCTATAGTATTTTTTATTATTTAGGCATCCTCTATCATTGATTTAAATATTGGCACCCATTGGCAAGCTTTTTCTTTGGAAATAAGATATAGTAAATTAGCCATTTTTAAAATCAGACCGTAAAAAAAACAAAACCTGTTTGACACTAGTGCTGCCGCCGACACGAGAGGGAGATATGTTCTTAAATTTGAAGGAAGTTCACGAGGTAAAATGTCCATTTTATGGTTATGCTCGGGCTGAATGAAGCCTAATGAGGCCGAAACGCGTCCCCGAGCTACCTTGACCTCTGAGGACTTGCCCGTGAAACTTTTTTGTTGAGATATGTTCTCTCGAATGAAAGCTCGAGACGAGGCGACAGACTCTCTCGTCGAGAGATTCTCGTTTCTCTTGTTCTCTTAAGCAAAAAATTTTGGTTTTATACATTTTTATGTTTTACCATCTCATCGTATTGACCTATTATAGAGTTAAGCTAATATTTATGTAGTTTTCTTTCTAAATAAAAGATATGCAAACATTTTCATATATTCCTTCCTTGACAACATGTACTGTGGCTTACCTTTCGTTTACTTGAAATCAGATGGAGAAAATTGTAAAGTGTAATTAAATTGTACTGTTACTGTTGATGCTCATTAATGTATTGAACATTTTTTTTTCGTATTAGTATTCATAACCGGGAAATTCTAATTTTCTTTTCAAGCTTTCGGCGTAAATTTTTGTTATTTAGAAATCTGTTGATTTAAAAAAAAAGTTTTTGGACGACTATTTGGAGTTTTTTATTTTGAAGAATATGGAAAATTTAGTTGACAAATCTGCTTGTTAAAAAAAGAAGTATTAAATACACTGTATTGTGCGTTTATTTCAAAAATACATATAAATTTATTGCAAAAACATGTTCTTCACTGAAAAATTACGAAAAATTAAGTTTAAAAAAAGTTATTCTAAAAAAACGTTTTGGTTAGTTTTAAGAAAAACACATTCCCGCAAGAAAATTCTTTGGTTTCCAGAATCTGGAAATTCCAGAGAGATCTACATGACCCATGTAGTTTAAATAATAGATTTATTACTTTACTTTTAAGAATTTATATTATTGCCAAAATACAAAATAATCTTTTGTTAACGAACACCTGGGATTTTAGGTACAGTTTTAAATAAAGAAAGCGATGCAAATCTTTTCCACAGCTTTTATTTCATCGGAATCAACGAGGTATTTTAGTACATGTATTGTATTTATTTCTTTACTTATTTTATGTATACATATACAGAGCATTTATTTTGGAATGGAATGGAAAAAAAGTAAATACTATAAATAATAAGATTCACCTTGAAAAAACACTTTTACACAGGGTGTCATAAAAACTTTTTATAGCTGATATAAATCACGAGACGCAAGACCCGAGACGACGCAACACTATTTGCCACAGGTTAATATTTTTGTCCACATCAGTATATAAGCTAGGTATATTTTACATCGGCTAAGATTAATGATGTTTCAACCAAAAGATTCAAAAGTGACAAGGAAATCACGGTTGGGTTTACTCTTCTCTATATTTAAGAATCCCTCATCCTCTTCGCATCAAAAAAAGAAATTTTTTCAAACTGGGGTAGACCTTCTAGGTAAAAAAAATATTTACCTACATATTGATCATTTTGAGTTGATTTCCCAAATAGATCAACTGATTCGTTGACATATCGTGTATGATAAACAAAGTATTGTTTATATTAAAATGCATGCAGTTAATAAACTTTTAGTTTTGTTTATTTCTGCCATTGTGGGTTGCTGAAATAAAGGAAAAAGAGACAAAGTCCCGCTGTTTTACTAGACTAAGGGGATGAATTAGGGTTACGTGGTATAAACGTGAGACACCCAAAATCCCGTTGAATATACACTTAAATAAAATATACTACTAATTGAATTCCGATAGATTTCTGTTATAAACTGATAGCAGCAGTTGTAAGGACCTCATACCTACAATTGATTTTATTTTTTTATAAAAAATAGGCTCATAATTAAAATTACAACATCCATAGCTTTATTTGTGGTATAAAACATTAGACACAGAGTGACAAAGTTAAGAATTTTTTTTGCATTTTCTGTTTTAACTCAAAAAACAGACAATAGAAATATTGTGAAATTATGTATTACAATAAAAGTAAATACCTAACTTAAAATTATTTAAATTTTTTAAAAAAATCATCATTCTTACCAAAAATCTGTTTTTTTTTAACAAATTCAGTTTTTGATGATTATTAAGAGGCATTTAGGTATGTATAAAAATCTATATATTTTTTTTAAATAAATTTAAAACACATGTATTGCACAGGGTTTATGGTCACATTGTGTCTCCTTAGCTGAGCCTATAATTTAAAAAAAAAGTAATCTAAGTGCCTGGCCAAGTTCGCGCAACTGCTGTAACATCTTTAGTTGAAACATTTCAGCCCATATTTGACCTATTTATAAATCTACTTCGGAATAAGCTACGAAACTCAAACCTTGCACAGTTGTAGATCTTCATAGAGTTAACAACCAGTCCAAGTTTCATAGTAAAGTAGTTACGAAATTTCAAAAAAATCGAAATTGCCACTTACTCGCACTCATGTATAGATCATCAAAATTCTATTGCACTTCCAGACATGCTACAAAGCTAAAATTTGGCAAACTGATAGAAATTATGACCAAACCCTTGGAAATGAACAACAAACAAAAAACCCCAAATTCTAATTTACTTTCCTCCCCTATACATGTAAAGTTATGTAAAAGTAACATTGCCCAGTTCCAGAAACGCTAGGAGATGAGCTTTGGCAGACTGATGAGAACTATGATAAAACTATAGGAAAACATTTCAAACCCACAAAATTTTCATTTAGTTTCCTCTCCTATAAATGTAAATTTATGTAAAAGTGACATTGCCCACTTCCAGGAACGCTAGAGAGCTGTGCTTTAGAAGGCTGATGGGAACTATGATAAAATCCTAGGAAAAAATTAAAAACCTTAAAATTTTTAATAAGGCATTGCAAAAGTTTCCGCATATTTTAGTATTTCAAAACTTAAATATTATCGAAACCCATTAAAAAAGGAGTGAAATCATAACAAATACATTTTATGTAAAAATGAGTACGCGAAAATGATATTCCGTAAAAAGAATTGACATAAAGGTAAAGCCAAGTTCTCCAATACAAATTTTAAAATGAAAGGTTCTTACCAGTTTGGAAATGTTTTTCTAAACTTGGCTATTACGGCTGCAAATGAATCTTAGGCACCGTACTAAATTGAACAGAAATAGTCAGAGCATATTATTTTAAAAGGCTTTCCGTTTTTGGTTTAGAAGAAAATCATATTACTTTTTGGCAACAGACCATTTCCCCCTAATTTGACCCCGCTGAATCCGAATATCTCTGTTGCCAACTCGAAAAATCGACAGGGACAGAGAAAATCCCCCCCAAACCCTGTTCTTTTTTCAGTTTTATGCAATTTTCTCGAAAACTAACCTTTTTATCAAAAATTGCAAAGAACAGTTTTTTGTGAAGGATAAAATTCCCTTTCCAACGCTGTATTGGTCAATAACGTTAGGAAAAGCAAGTAGCTCTTCAGTGGCGTACGTAAATTGGGATTATTTAGAAAAAACATGCTTATTATAGGTTTTTCAAAATTTTCTCAAAAACTGCACTTTTTAGGAAAAAATATGTAGTATACTTTATTGTAGAACATAACATTTTCTTTTAAAAACTTTATTAAAATGTCGGGTTGTTGCCATATTTAAGGCTTCAGGAGCGTACTAATATAAACTTATTTTCAAAAATAACTGAAATAATCAGTTTCTCTTGCATATTTAAACATATTTTCTAAGATTTTCAGAACAAAATGTGCCTTTATTCTTTATTGAGGATAAGACAATTTCTTTTTAAATGATATATTACAAAGTGAGGTTAATGTCAGGATAAATACCTCAAAAAGGGTCGTAATTTATACCTACTAAAATAAAATATTTCCAAATTAAAATAAACTGTTTTTTGATTAGATTAGATATTTTGATTTATCTAAATAAGTTCTTTAAAGCAAAAAAACACCGGTGGTTATAAGGGGAGGGGGCATAGGGACCATGCCCACCCTTAAGCAATATTTTTGTGCAGTAACAGTAGTAACTTTTGAAAAAACAAAAAAAAAATCGACAAAACAAAATATTAAAAATACAAATTTACCGGATCAAGTCGAATTGACCTGTCCAGTCGATGTGGACCCGTGGCCGTACTTTCGATCTTTTGTACTTTCGATGTTTTATACTTTCGACCTTTTGTACTTTCGACCTTTTGTTTTTTGATCTTTTGTACTTTCGACCTTTTGTACTTTCGACCTTTTGTATTTTCGACCTTTTGTACTTTCGACCTTATTTTTTCGACCTTTTGTACTTTCGACCTTTTATCCGCCGCTCTTTATTATCCACCGAAAAGCTAATAAGACACAAAATTGATTAGTTTGGATTGATCTTAAATAATTTCTTAAATATAAAATAACTTCCATTTTGTTATACTTATAACTTCCATTTTGTTATACATCGTTTGAAAGGAAATTTTATTGGCTATGACGAAGTATAGAACACATTTTTTGATAAAGAGCTTGGTTTTTAAGAAAATTGAATAAAGCGTATGAAAAACATGTTTATTTTAATGATTTGTTGAAATCACCCCCCATTGACGGACGTCGCTGGAGAGTTTGCTATAAGTCACACCCCACCGAGTTTTACATTTTTCAAAAGGGAATTTTCCTATCTACAAAAAAGTGCAGAACAAGTTTTTTCATGTTAAGCTTAGTTTTTGAGAAAATTAGATGAAACCTGTAACAAAAATGGTTTATTTTCTGTTTTTTCAAAATTCATTTAATTTACGGATGCCCCTGAAGTTTTATTTATAAAACCGATTTAATCATATTATACGTCATTTTGTAGGAAATTTTATTGAGTATACCAAAATGTAATACATAGTTTTCTGTAGATATTAGATTGTAAAAAAAATTAATAAATTTTGGAAAAAACATAGGTATTTTTTCAACTTTTTTTAATTGCTTCAATTAACGGACGCCGCTGGAGAGCTTGTTATTAGTCAAACTTTATTATGTTATACCGTGTTAAAAAGGGAATTTTATTGTCTATATTATACATTTTTCTCTTAGAAGCTTAGTCTTTAAGAAAATTTGAAAAAACCTCAAACTTTCAGATTTTGGGGGGTCTAGGGGGGTTTTTGGAGGTTTTTGCAGCCATTAAAAAAAATAATAATATGTTATTTTTTAATTAGACAAATATATATGCTAAATGTACATCTGTGACAATTTGGGCTTTCCAGCGGCAATTTAAAATTCCGCCGCCATTTTGGCCGCCATCTTGAATATCTCAGCCCCTGTCAATATTTCGAGTTGGCAACAGGGATATTCCGATTCAGCGGGGTCAATATAGGGGAAATTGCCCATTTGCCAAAAAGTAATATAAAATGCTTCTAGAAAGTGGATTTTCCCGAATCTTGCCTGAACTATAAAGTAGTTTGTCTTTTTTTTGAGAATTTCATTAATATAGTCGTGTGGGCACGCCACAGACAAGCGCGGATTTAAGGAGGCGTAACGGGGTAATTACCCCCCCCTTAGAAAAAAAATTGCACATTCTTCTAATAATTATAAGGAAAACAGGAGAATAACCCCCCTCTAGAAGAAAAATTGTATTACAAATAATTTTTTCGTTGACTAATACCCCCCTCTAGACTTTTAATAGATGTCACGACGAGATTGCTGATTTAGCTAAAAAACATCCCTTTTTCTAGGTTTTTTTAACACAAGAAGAGAGAATTATCTATGTTTTTAGTATTAAATATTAAACAGCTGGCTTTTTTAAAGTAGAAAAAAGTTGAGACCACCTTAGAGAGTCTCATCAATAATTGTAATGTTTATCTCGAATCGAGGCAGTCAACATTAAAACCCGCGTCAAGCGTTATCAAATACGTGAAATGGGTATTTCGGTAGGCCGTGACAATCCTGCCTTTCTTGTATGTAGCAGACTAAATTAGGGCTAGAAACTATGGTAAATAAGCTAGGAAAGACTGCGTATTTTTCGCATTCAAAACATATTTATTGCTTATTTTTTATTACTAAAATTTGCATGAATATACCGGGTGATCCAGGAGGTTGGCTCATTCTTTTCACCTTCCTAGCCCGCGCATAAATAACTAGAGAAGGTATTATTTCCACGAATTTTTTTTTTTAGATAACGCCAAAAATGTGTTATTTGGGTGTTTTTTGACCTAACTTACCAATATCGTCGTGATATCTGTGTGTATGTATGTGTATTTCTGTCCGTAACACGATAGCTCCTAAACCGCTATACCGATTTACAAAAAATTTGTAGGTAAAATAGTGTTCGACACTCTAACAAGCTGATTAGATTTTGGTGAAAATCCACTTATGCTAATGACAGTTTTCTGACAATTATAAAATTTAAAAAGTGCTTACTTATTAAAGGAGCATCGCATCATTATGCAAAACTTCGTAGGAGCTTTAGTTTCTTAGATATTTACAAAAGCTGTTTTCAAGGCTGAAATATCATGGCTTCACTTGCTTATATGCTAGCTAGGAAGGTATCAGATACGTCATGGATCCCTTTACTTTTGCTCATTTTTCAAGATAAACAATAAAATTTTGGGATATAATATAATGTCAAGTTTTTTAGCAAGTTACGTGACTTCAGGTTTTACGGAAACCATTTCAACTTTCCATTACTGTATATTTTTTAGGGTAATTCTGGGAGAAATATTACGCGTTTTTTTAAATTTAATTATTTATTAAATTTGCCGAGAAATTTTTCATTGAACGCTTTGAGAGACGAAGAAAGGCCCAAGCCGAAAATTTTTATTTATAACTATTTTCTAAGCTTTAAGTTTAACTTTATTTCCCTTTATTTTAAATATTTAGCATAATTTGTATAACAAAATTACATTTTGGAAAGATGGAGTAACTGAACCATCTATCCTCCAAAATACTGTTCTAACTCTCCTTACACACTACGGATAGATGGAACAGTAAATAAAAATTACAAAAATGTTCAACGATGCTTGATTTGAGGTTACATTAGTAAAACATGCATTTTCTAGTCAGTCTACATATTACGTAATATTCCAATACTCCCTGGTACCTATTTACACAATGATTGGCTTTTGATGCAAACATTCAGAAATAAAGATACAAAAGATGCACAGATACCAAATTTACATAGATAGAGTTTTTGTCAACTGTACGCCGATGATTTGACGTAACGAATACAAAAATAAAATATTATTCATGCGTAAAAGTATAACCAATCAGGACATTTTATCTTACGGACCGCAAAAAGATACTATATGGAAATAATATGCAGTTGTCTTTGAAAGCAACCAATCAGGTCCTTTTTGCTTAAAGACCAAGGCCCTCATGTTTGCATCATGAATGGGCAGTTACCGTGGGTATTGGAATATTATGTATATGTCAGTCTACTGCAAAAATTTTTAAAATATTTGAGTGGTATTTAGTTTGTTGCCCAGTTTTGAAAAATGTTTAAAAAATCAAGTCTTTAATCGTTAACTTGAAATAATCTTCTATAAAATAGGGATTATGTTCGAACATTTAAACTTTGATAGACGTACCTACAGACCCTCCTTCCGTACGGTCTCTCCTGAAATTGCCTACATTTCTAAATTCCAGTGAACTTTCTGGGCCAAATTGTACAGCCTATGCGTCAGTGGGCAATACCCTATGTCAAATTTTGACCACTTGAAAAAACAAAAACAAAAAAATTATTTTTAGCTCACACATATACTATACTATAGTAGTGTGAGCTATGGTGATCCTAATTTTTTCGAGAAAAAAAAAGTTGCTCCGATTTCAAAAATTTTTATATATCTTTGCGTTTCAGATGATTTTGAAACTTTTTTGTTGCGCCGTCTGTCTGTCTGTCTGTCTGTCTGTCTGTATGTCTGTCTGTCTGTCTGTATGTCTGTCTGTAACGACCAACGCGCATAACTCAAAAACCGCTTGGCCGATTTTAATGAAATTTGGTACCTAGGCTGGGTTTTGGGCCGAGATGGTCCCATTTAAAAATGAACAAAATCCACCGAACACAAACCAAATAAAAGGGTGGGGGTAGATTTCAAAAATTAGAGTTTAAGTGAAAATATGGCGTGTGTGATATCAAACGAAAGGTAATTGAGTCTGGAGTTAAAGAAAATACATTTTAATTTATTTAAAAAAAAGGGTGGGGGTATATTTCAAAAATTAGAGTTTAAGTGAAAATATGGCGTGTGTGATATCAAACGAAAGGTAATTGAGTCCGGAGTTTAATAAAATACATTTTAGTTTTTGTTTTTTTAAGGGTGGACCCCCAAAAAATTTGAGTTTAAGTCAAAACATGGCTTGTGTGGTATCAAACAAAAGGTAATTTAGTCTGGAGTTGAATAAAATATATTTTAGTTTTTAGTTATATTAGCTCACACGTACACTATAACTATAGTACCTAGTGTGAGCTTAGGGGCCCATATATTGGCAGAGTATTTTTATTATTCTAGGTGCCCATCCTCCTGGGATCACCCAGTATTCAAAACACTAATGACAAAGCCAAGATCTCCAGGGTTAAGGAGGCATTTTATATTTTTTAAAGAATAATATAATTTTTGGCAAAAAACGGCGCTTAGCAAACTTAATTCAACTAAGATTTAAGTTTATCGCCAGCTGGTGGGTTAAGCTGGAAACTCGTCGTCCGTAGTGTAGTGGTAGCAACTTTTGCTTCACCCACCGACGGTCCGGGTTCGATTCCTGGCTAGGTACTTGGTTGTTTGTGATTGTTTAAAATGCTTGCTCTGACTTTGCTGAACTAGGCGATTGATCCTGAATTGATGAAAAGTCCCAGTATAAACAAACAAAAAAAAATGGCAACTAAAGTTCAATTTTTTAGCATTGCTGCAATCCTAGATAATCTTACAGGCAGATAAATATTTTTTTATCAAGCTTCAGAAGTTGTGTCGGTTACTTACGAATCCCACTAGGATGCGTTTTAGGGCGAGCACTTAACAGGTCCCTGATTAATAATCTTTTTGATGGATAATTGTGTCACGAGGTATGGGAGTCATGAAGCAAACAGAAGTATAACCACCCCATAGTTCCTAAATCTCATCATATCAAGACAATAGTTTTCTCTAGGTAAGAAAAAAATCAACACAAAGTTTTAATTAATCCCGAGATTATTCCATTGGAACGAGTTCCATTTTAGTTCTAAATTATCTTATAGGAACGGATTTTGAGTTATTTTGTCGGACATGTCAATTATGTCACAGCCC
Organism: Aspidapion aeneum; assembly: GCA_963576565.1. Taxonomy (NCBI): domain Eukaryota; kingdom Metazoa; phylum Arthropoda; class Insecta; order Coleoptera; family Brentidae; genus Aspidapion; species Aspidapion aeneum. Next base: position 119,121,749 of record OY755040.1, read on the forward strand.
AACTGTGTCTCCCGCCGCCACTGACTACGTTTCAAATAACGATCTCTATATACAGGGTGTCTCTAAAAGGTCTCTACAAAATCTTAGCACATATTCCTAAGGTCAAAATAAGTCAATTTAATGCAAATTACCTTAGTCCAAAATTGCTTCGTTTCAGAGATACAGGGTGGTGAATTTAAAAATTAAAAATCGGTTTTATTATACAATTAATAATTGAATTATTTTATTGAAATTCATAATTGAATAAAGCTTTGAGAACAATAGTCAGTAGAAAACTGGCCCTTGCTATGACATTTTGCCAGTGTAAAACATTCTAGTGAAATAGTCATTCAAAATAATTTCAGTATTCCGTTGCAGCATCGAACACTAAAAACAGAAATATCTCGAAAACGACTTACTTTAGCGCATGTTAACAAGAGTACTTTTTGACTTAAAAAGATTTAGGAAAATATCTTCTTAACAAAAAAAGTTAAAAGTTACACTGAGCAAAAAGTTATAGTCATTTTAATCTATAAAAAGAGCATTGTAAAGCGCCCTCTAACGGCCACAGTGAAAAGGTATCCATATTGAGATTTCGGATCTCAAAAAACCCACGAGTACCAATTTTTAAAGTAATGCGTTGAGAAATATTCATAAATTTTAAGACAATCGATTTTTAATTTTTAAATGTACCACCCTGTATCTCTGAAATGAAGCAATTTCGGACTAAGGTAAGTTGCTTTAATTCGACTTATTTTGACCTCAGGAATATGTGCCAAGATTTTGTACAGATCTTTAAGAGACACCATTTATATAACTGGATAGGCCTTTACATATATGCAAAGTGAGGCAAAAAAATTGGATGTTTTTTGTCGAGAGACGCTACCTTTCCTTTTTTACTTTTACACGGTAAAAAATTTTGTCCGCAATAAAAACACGTTATTTTCTTGAATAAATTGTTTTACCTTAAAACAATTTAATTTGAATTAAAATATTTCTTTTTAGTTCAACCCAGCGTTTAATCTTGAAATGAGACTTTATTTTTCTTCTTTAATTGTTTTGTTTCAGTATACTCCATTTTGTAACAAAGCAAATTGTCTTCATATAAGTAATATTTTGCTTCCAGAGAAAACGGTGCCTTAGATTAATTCAGTTCCAATTTATAATAAAACAATGTTTCACATAAATAAAAAATAAAGAGGCAATACATTTTTTGTGCTAAATCAAGAAAGTATTCTCTTGGTGAATAGGAAAGCACAAATTATTTTACTTCAAAGCAATTTGCCTTGATCTAAGACAATTTTTTTACCGTGTGTCTCAAAAGTATTAAGTCAAATATATCATGTATTTTACCTATATTTAATTGACCGCAATGTCAATAATGTTCGCAGATTTTATATAAATACGTCATATTATGGTCACAAATAAATATTTGAATGAAATGAAAGTATTTAAATAAAATAATTTATGATCTATTTGACTTAAAGGCGTAAGTATAAAATTATCTGAATTATACCACAGCAGAGAGTGAAGTGTATACACCTATCTAATTGAGGAAATTATTTTGTATAGTAGATTTAATTTTACAAATGATTTGTCATAAACACTTGGTTCAAGTATATATTGATTAGATCCAATCATATTTTTTCTTTGTACTAGGTATATAAAGATACATAGGAAAAAAAACCGTAACCAGTAGTCGGATGTACTTTCAAAGTCGTAAGCGTGGGGTCTTGCCACTCGCTTGTCTCTATCTTTAATTAATTGGGTGCATTTAAATTTTGAGGTAGTCAGTTTAACCAGAAGATCGATAAGTAAAGTTAAAATTAGGCAATGTCATTACTCCTAAAGTTAAGACTGTTTAGGAAATTGTGGAAATATTTTCACAGAAGAAAAAATATTCTATTTGCGTTACAAATTATTACTCAAAATGGTGTTAAAAACTAGGTTAAAAGTCGTGCAAAATTTTAATATTGTAATAAAGCATTTTTAAGAAACGTACTACTAGCAGTTTTTCGCTAATTCATCTTATTAAAAAAATAAAAAAAAGTTATGGCTAAAACACAAAAATATTTCAAATTAGTTGAGTTACAGAAAACTGTAGCGAAATTGTTTCGTTTTTTGTATTTTTTGGAAATATACAATTTTAAAAAAATCTTTTAAATAAACCGAAAAAAATATTTTAATTAGTTTTTATAGACGAGATTTAATATGATTTATAAAAGCGTGGTCCATTTTATATTTGCTGCAGGACACCAAATCAGACAAGGGCCATCAACCTCATGACTGAAGCGCCACTGCCCTATACCGGGGGCGAATCAATTCGATTGAGAACATTTAATTAAGATTACGTGGCCCAGATTTTCAGACTATTTTTAGTTATTTTGAACAAATAAAATGTTGTTTAATATAAATAAGCTAAGAAGCTTATAAGCAGGTATTTAAAGACATAAAAAAAATCTATTTTCAGTAAGCCACTGGCTATGACCTATCTAACAAAATCACGGGATTACCAACCGATATATTAGATAGTTTGTAAAAATAGTATTTATTTACCTAACAGTTGCAGAAGAGGCACTATACACACGCGTTAGGTGTATAGGTGCTCCATCCTTTATTGTGGATAAAACTTCTTCGGTATTTTCAGTATTTTCTATCACATTTTTTCTATTTTTATTTACAATAAGACGAAACGTCACTCCCTGGTTTTTGAAGAAAATAAAGGGATACATGATGGATCTAATACCTTCCCAGCTAGCCTATTAGCACACTTCAAGTAAAGCCATGATATATCAGTCTTGAAACCAGATTTTTTTATATATCTCGGAAACTAAAGCTCCCATGAAGTTTTTGGTTATAACACAAATTATTGGGCAAAATGTAGTCTACTATACTCCGAAAATCACATATTGATGCGATATTAAAATTTTTTAATTGTTAAAAAATGTCATTGGCATTGGTGTCGAACACTATTTTACCTGAAAATTTTATGAAAATGGATTTAGCGGTTTAGGGGCTATCGTGTTACGGACAGAAATCCAGATACACACACACACACACAGACAGACATTACGACGATATTGCTAAGATAGGTCAAAATGCACCTAAATAACACATTTTCGGCGTTATCTCTATTCTTTTATTTTTCCTGTTGCTATTGGAAAACTAGCCCACTTCTGTTTTTTGGGAAAAATTAACTTCAGTGTCAAACTCAAAATCTGTTGTTTGTACGAGATTGTCAAAATCAGTGGCGTATATAAGGGGGGGGGGCGTTCCCAACCGAAACTAAGATTTTTTAGATATTTTCCACATATTTCATGAATACAAACATAAAATAACATAAAATATGGCCTTATGGGGTCTCGCCCCCTCCTCCCTCCAAAAGTGTTTTAAGCCCACCCCGAAACTTTTTTCTATATACGCCGCTGGTCAAAATATTTCATTAATTATGACATCTAAATAATTTGTAATTATGACTGTCATCCATTGTCAAATCCATTGTCGATTTTACCGTTTTATATGTCATCCTTAAAATTTTAGTACGGCCCACAATTTTAGAACCGAATCGGTTTCCCTATGACTCTAGGGTCACTGCATCCTGGAAGCCTGGCCTGGGAGACGCCAGGCTTCCAGGATGCAGTGACTCTATATGACTCTAATATGTAGTGCCACCTTTTGACTGATATTTAAATATTTTGCCTTGTGGTCTTTTACTTAAAAAATGCCCAAATCGAATTTGTCGCCTATTTAATTGGACAAATTATGTGGCAAGTAAATGATTTACTTGGATGTCGGAGGCAATGAATTATATATAGGAAAGTAACTGAAACTGCTTGCCTTTACGATAAGTGTCCTTAACTGGATCGGTCACGGCTATACATTACGTATATATGAGACAAAAATTTAAAGAGTTTTTTCTCTCTCTAGTTCTATCCAACTGCTATTCTGTGAACTTAATACTTCAAAGAAATTGTCATTTGTGATTTGTTATTAAAGTGTTTGTCAGTGATTGTCAGTACTTTTTTTTAAATTGTTTTTGATCAACAAAAATAAAAAATGAGAACACGATGCGTGTGTTTAAAAATAAATTTTATATGAGTAAAAAGCCGGTTTTCTTTTTGAACTAAGCAGCTTTAATTATTTAAAAAACTTTATTAGTTCCTAATCGCAGTAAAAATCCAATTAGATTACAAATCAAACGTCTGCGAACTTTCAAAACAACAGAATATCATCGGAGAATAGAAGTAAAAAAGGAAAGGCTCCTGCTACTACTAGTACTCTCTCTACAAAAAATATCCAATATTTTTCCTCACTTTGCATATATGTAGAGGCCTATCCAGTTTTATATATATATATATATATATATATATATATATATATATATATATATATATATATATATATATAATATAGAGATCATTGGTCGGAGGTCGATTTTTTCTGTGTCCTAATAATAAAGCTATTTTACATTTGACTTTTGGAAGGTAAAGCATAATACAGAAAGCTATATAACTATTGAAAATAATAGATCTTTATCAAGATATTCCTCAGCCAGAAACCCCGATCCCTCTGTTCGTCCCATCATCCCCCTAATCTCTTTCGTTCCGTTTGAAGGGTAGATACAGCAAAAGAGTCTTTCCGTTTCTTGCTCGACTATTTTTTTTTAACTCTGGGAAAACTTTGCGTTGTTTGAGCCGTGGTGTTGTAAGATATTCGCGATTCGACCCCAAAACAGATTGTTCCCGTTTCGATAAAGACTGGAAAATATAATTATGATTTAAATGCTTAATTTTTGAATTTACACGTCGATTTTTGATTTTATATGGGGACATAATTTATAGAAAAGCGAAATATGGAAACAAAATTTGCAAAAAAAGATTTTGTGGAAATGATAAAGCAAAAAAAAAATGTAATCGAACGAAAAATAAATTGTAGAAAACTGAAATTTATCAAAATTTAATATGTCTTCTATGTCTGTCGCCGTGTTCATTCATCTAGCTTCTGCATGTCTCTTCAAATCGTCCGCTCATCTCATTTGGGGTCTTCCTACTTCTTTTATTTTCCCAAGGTCTCCAGTTTACAATACACTTGTTCCATCGATCGTCTTTCTGTCTGATATTATGAACGGCAAATTTCCATTTTAATTTTGCTGCTTCTCCTCTGATCTCTTACTTTTGTTTTATTTCTTATCCATTCATTCCTTTTTCTATCTGTTTATCTTTCCATTGACCTTTGGGCTTTTGTTATCTTATCCATGTTTGATTTTGTAAGTGTCCAGGTCTGGGAACCATAGGTAAGTACAGGAAGGATACATTGGTTATAATCTTTTTTTTGAGGTACTGAGGATATTTTTTATTTTTTAATGTGTAGCTTAATTTACCGAATGCTACCCAGGCCAATCTTATTCGTCTCTTGATTCCCACCGTTTGGTTTTCTTTTTTTAGTTTACTAATTTGTCCCAGATATATATATTCCTCTACTTGTTATATTTTCTCTTGGTTTATTCTGATCGTGATATTTTCATATGTGTTTGTTATGACTTTTTTTATTAATCGTGTGAGCTTAAGTGCTTATAAATTAGCAGAGCATTTTTTACCAGACCAAACCCTTCGAACATGCCAGGGTAGCTATTCCAGGGTAGTCTTGAACGATGTGACCATCCACATCACACGTTTTGACCAATAGCAAATTCTAAAAGGTCGCGTGCTGTGCGAAATTACTTGTCTCGACCAATGGCATAGTCGCCCGCGCTTCAGAGTTACTGAATTTTACGCGTCGGATCGTAGGAGAAGCTTGCGCAATGGAGGTCTTTTCGCATAGCACGTGACGGCTCGGAGCTAATTTAACGCTTGCCATTGGCTAAAGCATATGATGGAAACTATCACATCGTTCAATACCCAGAATAGCTACCCAGGAGTCTCAAAATCTCTGATTTTGGGCTGCCGAGTGTAAATGCTTGTTATGTGCAAGTAAAAACGAGACTTTATTATAGCCCGGAGGATAACGGAAACTATGTGGCTATTAGGTATACAAGCATGAAATTTGGTACACTAGTTCTTAGGATAATTTTTTCCGCCCTTTTTTCAAAATGGCCGACATCATTTTTTAAATATCCTAAAATGACTTATTTTTTACAAAAAAGACATAGGAATATTCTCTGACTTTAAATAAAACTTACTAAAATTTTACACCGATAGAAAATGGCGTCCGACGACTACAGTAGCTCTTTTTCAAGATGGCGGCCAACTTGCATAAAAATCTAAACCAGGCACCCAACCATAACTTGTGATACCTCGATTTTGACTAATTTTGGGTCGAGATATCCATTTCTTGTGATGAAAATATCACACATGTTGCCATTTTGCTTTTGGGCGCCATTTTTTTAATATGGCGATCCTAAATTTGACACATTCTTGAACTTATAGCTTATGGTATATCGTTTTATAGTTATTTCGCCTTCCCAAATCCAATTTTGACAACAAAACAAACATAGGAGCTTCCATTTTTATTTTGGAGGCCATTTCAAATATGGCAGCTTTCAATGTAGAATATACTAAAAACTATACTATATAATATAACAATTTAAACCAATTTTGGCAACAAATAATTAAAAGTTACTTTCTTTTGTATGTTAAAGTTATTTTTAGCTTTAAATTGCTTTATTCTTACAACTGAGTAGGGTCTGATCTAAAAATAACCGTTTAATGTTAATAAAAATATGATTATAAACCAATCTTATTTACATTGTACCTTTGATTTTTACAAGCTCCACGACAATTCCCACAAGCTGTGGGAGGTGGTTTCGGCGGCAACTGCAACGCAAATTGTTGCATCCCAATTTACAGAAGCACTTTCCCAGATCTTTAAAAGACTTTGGGAAGATCTGTCCAATTGTGAGTTCGTGCCTCTGACACTGATGTTTAGTTTTAGCCATATCTTTCCGTTGGCCTTTAAACAGTTGTGGACTTCATGAGCTGTGGGTTCTTTTTCTATCTGGCATTCTTTCCCATGCCAGATATATTTCAGCGCATACCATTGCCAGGAGTCTTGAAAGTGACAAATCTGTTGCCTTACGTGGTTTCCATAGTTTTACCGGGTGCGACACAACGTCCTTTTTTTTGTCAAAAGGAAAACGGAAGCAAAATGGCAACATGTGTAATATTTTTATCACAAGAAATGGATATCTCGACCCAAAATTAGTCAAAATCGAGGTATCACAAGTTATGGTTGGGTGCCTGGTTTAGATTTTTATGTACGTTGGCCGCCATCTTAAAAAAGAGCTACTGTAGTCGTCGGACGCCATTTTCTATCGGTGTAAAATTTTAGTAGGTTTTATTTAAAGTCAAAGAATATTTTTGTAAAAAATAAGTCATTTTAGGATATTTTAAAAAATGAAGTCGGCCATTTTGAAAAAATGGCGGAAATTCCCCACTCTATGGAGGAATTTTTTGGGGACTCGACTCAAATTGCTTAAAATTGTCCTAAGAACTAGTGTACCAAATTTTATGCTTGTATACCTGATAGCCACATTTTTGCTTTATTAAGCCGTTATCCTCTGCACTATTAGAGCTTTTGAGAGTTGGAATTCATACAAATAAATGATCATACAAAAGGACAAATATCGAAAGGGACGAATCGGGAATATTTGAATAGTGCCGATGCCGCTGCCGTTGGCCGCCATCATTAATCACAGGCGAGTTTTCGGACGGGTGAGTGACGGCCCTAGAGCGACCGACGACGGTGCGGCCCCTCTCTAACAGGACCGTACTTACAAGATTCAAACTATTTGATTTTAAGAAAAAAAAAACGTTTCTTTTTTAATTAGAAATAAATAAAGCTTACCTTTATAAGCACTTCTTATTTAAATATATTTTTGCGTTAAAAAAATCTGGAAAACGAACAAGTTCCTAATCTCGATCGTGAAGAAGAGGATTGCAATAAGGGAACTTAGCCATATTAAAATGCTACCATACAAACCAGGGTCCATCACGATAAATATACAGTGTGTCCCCGAATGAAGTTGACAAGAGAAAAAGGAATCCTTTACGATTACGAAAAAAACTACATCTTTTTAAAAAATTCCGCATGTTGAAAAATTAAGATTACCATAATAAAATCTTTGATCAGATATACAGGGTGTTATCAAATTAAGAAACATTTAATTAAGAAGAATAGGAAAATCTTTATTTTTAAAAATTAAAACCGGGATAGTTTTTGTTTTCCTATTTTATATTGTGATACAAACAATTTTGTTTACATAACATTTTGCTTTACTGAATAAATACAGTCCTCTTCCTCTTGGATTATTTTATGTTTTTTAATTCGATAACACCCTGTACTTCTAATCAAAGATATTAATTATCTCAGTTTTTTGACAAGAATAATTTTTTATAAAGATTGATGTTTTCGTGAAATTAAAAATAAAGATTTTTCTCCTCTTACTAATTACAGGTTTCTTAATTTGTATATCTAATCAAAGATTTTATTATGGTAATCTTAATTTTTCAGCAAGCATAATTTTTTATAAATAGGACGTTTTTTTCGTAAAATCAAAAATAAAGGATTTTTTCTCTTACTTCCTCTAAATCACGATCTGTATGTGTGCCGTAAGGTTAGTTAATAAAATACCAGAACATTTGACATACTACAAGAACTAATCGCAACTTTCAGAAACTCGACATCAGCAAAATTTGTCGCGCCACCCATTTTCCTAGAAAGGGGTGGTAATGCAAGTAAATATAGTACGAAATTGTGTTAGTTTGTCATAATCATTTACGTCCAGCATTTACTTTTCAATATAACCCTAGGTAGTACCAAGTTGAGTCTTAATACTCATTAAATACCACCACTATTTTTTTTTACTTGTAAAATCATTATTGAATAAAAAAAAATTCGTGTCACCTGTTTTTCCAGAAAAGTGCGGTAATCCTAACTTAGCATTACCACCCCTCCCTAATAAAGCGGGTGACCAAACAATTTGTTTTCAAGACAAATTTACTACATTTAATGCAAGGGCGCACCCAACGGGAGGGGCCCAAGAGTTTTTTAGACATTTTCCACATATTTCAATAATAAAAGCAAACAATAGCATAAAATACGACATGTGGTCTCGAGCCCCCCCCCCCCCTCCACAAGAAAAATTCTAGCGTACGCTATTGATTAATGCATATATTGCGAATATCGAACGCATATGTGGTAATGCTAGGTATAAGGAGGTGGATTGGCCGACTTGATCTATAATTATTTTAGATTTGAATTCTGGATAATACAAACGAATGGTTTATTTAAGTTAACAATATCCTATAATTTACTATAGCTTGATAAATATTGTTAAATTTACAAATGGTTTTATAATCCTGCCAGGTTGATTCTACTAACCTAGTTATGGATAGTGTTAAAACTACTAGGCTGTATTTTTAAAATTTATAATTTTTAATCTTTTTCGTCGTCGTTAATTTTTTCCGAGGCAAATTTCCATTGAAAAAATCCTGCGAAACTACTATTTGGAAAATGCAGGAACTGCTTTCATTGCTATTTGAAAATACCAATTTGCCCATTAGCAAACCATTCCCTATATGTGGAACTGGTAAAGTGACATAAGTGTCAAATGTATTAGTGTAGCGCCATCTATGCATATACAGTCATAATGGATAAAACATATCAATTTAAGCCATTTTTCATGGCATGGTATTGTTATTTTAAAAATATGAATTTTAAATCCATACGTATTAAAGAATGGCATTGTTCATTGAAAAACATGAAGATTAACAAAACCAAGTCTTTATTATTATTAATTAACAATATCAACTTTTTTACGATAATTCAAATTTATTTAATTTAAATGTGTAAAACTTGACAATATCAAAAATGTAAATTTAACAATTTTGTTTTTTCTGTGTAAATGTAGGTTTTTTGGACTAGCAAATAAAAAAAAACAATAAGTCCTTAATGGACCTGAGAAAAAAGCTACACTCTCCGTACAGAATATTTCCAAAATTAAATAATGTAAGAAACTAAGGAGATCTAGTTATACAGGGTTTCCCATAACTTATGGGCCATAGTGCCGCAGGTGATAGAGGAGGTAATTTCCGATAAAAAAGTTTATATAACATGGAGGTCGACATACATCTGTTTTTAAGATATAGGATGTTTAAAGTTAGAGAAGTGGGGGGGGGAAGTTACAAAAACAAAAAAACGAAAATCTGTTACAGCCAGCTGAATACTCAGCTAATTGTGATTCAAAAATGTAGTATTCCTTTTTTTGATAAAATTACAAGTTAAGGAAATACAAGCTGTCAAAATAACCTCCAAAAACGCCTAAAAAATAAGAATTTAAAAAAAAAAAATTTTGCTTACTTAACTTAACATTGCATTTAATATGGTATTAATAAATGTTTATAACAAATAAATAGTTTTTTCTAAAAGAAATTGATCGACTAATTATTTTCAAAATGATTTGTATTTTAATTTATTGCTCTTATTCTAATACACGACTCTACCCAATTTCGTATTTTTCCTTAGTCTTTCTAAAAAATTATTAAGAAAAAAGTGTAAAAAATTGCCATTTTTGATGCTCTGTATCTCGACAAAGAAAGAGTTTTGACTCATGTATCGTAGGAACTATTTTATCAGACATGACCTCATCTATCACCTGTTGGCCTATGGCCTCTTAGTTATGGGACACTCTGTATATATAAATAAATGACCAGGCAATACAATTCAGTACACATATGAACATCTAATCAGATAGCCCAGGTTGCACTACCAGTACTGTGTATGGTTGGACCTCGATCAACGTTAAATTAGAAATGCACTTGAACTCCTTTATAAATTTAAGTGCTAGTGAGTTGTGCTGGAAGACATCAAGCCCTTGCGGGGCTGCATGGAGAACTTTAAGCCGGCCTGGGAAAAAATAGGCGAACGGCCCATAAGGCACCGGCCCACAAGGCACCGGCCCACAAGGTACCGGCCCGTAAGATACCGGCTCATAAGGCACCAGCCCATATGGCTCCGAGCCACCGGGATTTTTTTCATTTTCCAATATGGCCCATCCACCCCTGAGCCTTCGTATCAATTTTAGGATTAAGACAATACAGCGATTATTGGTTATGAAAGTGCTGTTTACTAGACAAGATATTTCTAAGAAATAAGTTCTGCGATTTATTTTGTTGGCTGACTCATAAACATTTTTATAGGAATGAACAGTAATACGGTCCTGTAATTTCTTCTGCTTATCGAAAAGAACTCTAGGGAGCTTTCAGAAAATTGCAACATCTCGAGAAAGAGAAGAGCAACGAGCAAGAGCGTGGGCAAAACTAAGGGATAAAAAAAAGCAAAAAGAGCAGGGGAGTTTCGAAGGATGGTTAGGGGTGGCTTTCACGTTTCGGGCCTGTTTGATGCATTCTATTTCGACCGTCAACTTTTCTGTTAGGATTACTAAACAGAAAAATTACCTGTCTCGTGTGTAATTTTACAATAAACAATTGAGGAGTAAACGGTTTTTTGCCAAAAAACGAGATAGAAAAAACTTTATATAAAAAATAAAATTTTGAATTTTATTATTTAAAATAAAGTATGTAGGCTATTGGTTGAGTTTTGAATATATCTAATTTCTTATTAAATATTTGTACTGGACCTGTCAATACTGCTTAGTTTCACGTGATTTATTATTTTAGCTCACACATATACTATACTATAGTAGTGTGAGCTATGCTGATCCTAATTTTTTTTATTCCTTCGGCCTATTTTATGCTGGCGCACAAAACAGGACGCACGAAAATGGACAATGCCGGTTTCGACTAACTAAAATACCCATAACGAGTGTGTTGAACGAAAGATTTTCGAGAACATTTATAAAAAGGACGCAATAATGAAAAATCACTTTTGCCAATTAGGAATTAAAAAAACTCAGTTGTTTTCTTGCATCGCAGTATTATTATTATAGTTGTCTAGATGTAAAGCTATCGACAGCGATTTATGCTAAGAATTATATCTTTGATAATTTAGGTTAGGTTATGAACTATGGTTAAACGCACGGAAAAGAAATGAGTTGGTGAAAATAGTCCAACGATAACACAAATGGTGCTTTTGTATATAAATTTTATAGTTAGTTTGTAATTTTGAATGTTATATACTATAGAATTTTGTAAAATTTATTTTTATATATATAGGACTTATATTTGTTGCCCTGAAAAGCAAGGCCTTTTTGGCTTAGCAATCTTATAAACTTTTCTTTTAAACTTTTTCCTATATCTTCTAAAACAAAGGTACTTGAGGGAGACCGGAGCTAGTTGCCATACTATACTAATACAGCAATGATATTTATATATTATTGCTCATTTATTTATTGTAGATAATAAAAAAAAATAGTTTTTCTTTAACACTATCAAATAAGAAACTACTACAAATTTTGTCGAAAAAAAAACAAGTGTGACTTTTAACCCCGTACCAGGTTTGTTGTCATGATAACCTGGGGTAGGTTGTCACATATTAATTGAAATGGGAATATACAAAAAACTGATTGGAATCAATTGAATACTTTTTAAAGACAATCTACGTAACATTCTATTATAGCAAAAATCATTTAATTTACTTAATTAATAAGTACTTCATAATAAGAAATAAAGTGGAAAGCGATTATAAAGACATGGAGGCAGAAGAACAAGCCGGTTTCAGGGCGGGTAGATCGACTTCTGATCATCTTTTGGAAAGCGTTGGAAAACACAAACATAAGCGTACAACTAATTAAGGTCATCAAAGAGTTATACCGCATTAGTAAGGCAAAAGTTAAAATAAAAGCAAAACTAACCAAGGCTTTCAAGTAAATAGAGATCTTAAACAAGGTTGCTGTATCTCGTCTACGCTCTTCAAGATATACTTGGAACAAGTCTTTAAAGTATGGAAGAGAAAATGCCAAAACATGGGAATTCCGTTGGACGAACCACCTTGTATACTTTATGTTTCGCCGATGATCAGATAGTAGTGGCTCAGGATTATGACGACCTCGAATATATGACACGAAAACTAATAGAAAAGTACAATAAGTGGGGACTAGAGGTTAATCTCAATAAGACAGAGTATATATGTATATCGGTGGACTGAAACAGGATCTAATCTTAAATACCGGGCAGCGAATTCAGTCCTGTGATGAGTATAAATAATTAGGTCTAAAAATTACAGCTGACGGAACACTAGACAAAGCTATAAAAGATCGAAACGTACAAAGAAGAAAAGCAATAACTTTATTAAATTGAATAATTTGGGACCAAAGTATATCAAAACATAACAAAAAGCTTATTTATAACACCATTGTAAAAAGTATTATTACATACGGCTCAGAAGTATGGCCAATCAAGGATAGAACAGAAAAAATGCTTTCCGCTACGGAGATGGACTATTGGAGAAGAACAGCAGAGAAATCAAAAAGAGAATTAGTGGATGATATAAGAACAAAACAACTGGTGTGGTACGAACATGTAGAAAGAATGAATGATGAAAGACTACCTAAACAAATACTACAATGGAAACCAACTGGCCGAAGAAAATGAGGACGGCCAAGGAGAAGCTGGAGAGAAGGAATAGACAGTGAAATAAAAATAAGAGGCTGATGATGAATTATGGGCAAACAGAAACGAGTGGAGATTGGGTATCGGAAGACGTAGAACGTTGTGAAACCGAGATATATATATATATATATATATATATATATATATATATATATATATATATAAATATATATAATTAATTAAGTTTTTTGCCTCTTTAAAATTTGCAATAAAGCCAGGCAGTCATAGCGCCAGGCAGTCATAGCGCCAGGCAGTCATAGCGCCAGGCAATATTCCGACAATTTCACATTAAAAACTGACAGTTGATCTTTTAAAATTGATATACCAAGAGCGAATTTAAAACTTAGTCGTCTATTTTCCATTAATAAGGGAAGGCAGTAGTTATTCCGGATCATATAGTAAACAAAGGCTGTATATTACAATATGAAATTGTCATAATACTGCCTGGCACTATTACAGCCTGGCTTTATTGCAATAAGTCCCCAACAGTGGCGACTGCTACAGGGAGGGCAACTCCCAAAACTAGACAACAAACAGTATTTTTAATTGATTTATTTATAAAATGTTAAATCTTCCCTCACGATATGATTGTCTAATTCTTTTTATTATCTATGGTTAACAACAAGCGATTAATTGGGTGAACTTTTTTAGCGTAAATAATTACAAGCCGGCAGCGCCGCGCGGGGCAAGGTATCAATTTCACCCGTTTTTTAGCGGTGCATGGGTGGATGTTCTCGAGCGAGGGCGGGAGGAAACGTTTATTTTTGTTGAAGTCGGCCATCATTATCGTGCGAAAACGTCCGTTGCCCTTCCTAGCGTTGCCGGTTCTATCCTTAGTGAAGACGTATGAGTTTGCTTTGATTTGGGGTATATCAGTAGTAAAAAGCCTTTTTGTTATCGTTTGTTTATGGAAATAAATCGATTACATAATTAACTGTGCAAATTTAAGTACGTTGACATATGAACCTCGATTACTAATTAAATCTTCAGGGTCACATAGACCGGACCTAAAAATCCTAAAAATTAACTAGAATTTTAGTGCAAGTAATAAAAAATTATGCGATGCTGAAAACTGGTTGTGCGGTTGTTAAAAACAAAATGCTGTTTGTTGGTTTTTTTTTGTTTTATTATTAACAATCCACGAAGTAATCCTGCGTGGATGGCAAAGGGAATGTGTGAAAAGTTAAAGTCAAAAAGTAAGTGCTACTTATTTAAATAACCACATAGAATTTTCTATGCTAGGCAAGACTGATATTAGGTTCCAATTGAATAGTGCTTATGGGCAAAACATTACCGAACATAATGAAAATGTGACAAAAAATAGACATATACTTAGTAGGTTAATAGACTGTTTAAAATTTTGTGGGATTTTTGAGGTTGCTCTACGGGGCCATAAAAAAGAAAGCCGATTGGACTTTATCTATAAAAAAAATAAATTAAAAACTACACCAAGTAGCTGCTTCTTTGAAAAATACTAAAATAAAATTGTTTCGGTAAGTTTTTTTATCTCATTTTTCAAGAAATTTAAATTTCTGCCCTCCAATTTATGACGTTACCAGCAGCCACTGTACCTAAGTAAAAATAAAATTTTTGGGTATTTTGAACGGAGTTTGCTATAAGCGAGTGTTCATTACATTATAAACGGATTCGCTATATATGCGAACTTCACTGTATCACGGTATCAATAAAACCCAGATTTGACATGATAAACACACAGAAACTTATATTTTTCTGCAAAATTTAAGTGTGGTATATGTAAAAACCCGCGAAAATTCAAATTACGACAATTGATGCTAGCAGCTATGGTGGATCCATCTCTTCCCTTTTAGCGGCGTTCATATCGTGTAAGTAGTTAACGGCATTTTATGGATTAACGCGAATATTCGCCCTAAAGATATCCCTAACTAAGGGATATTAAAGTATAGTATACGCATGCGCACTGTTTCCAACACATCAAGTTTAAACAATATTATTTTGCAGATATATTTAGACTAGTTCATTTGGTGCTTTTTTCGTTTATTTCTTTCTCCCATTATTAATGATGGCGTCAAATGCCGAAATTCTAATTTTGCTTCAAAATTGCATCGCCACATGTTTCTAGAGATTTTGTAATGGCCCCTTTGGAGCTATTTTCGTCGGGTGACCCACCCCTAAAAAACTACCCTCCTTTTGGGTCCGTATTTTTGTAAAAGTTTACCCTCGTTCCTTATTGGACGTTTTTGCGTGATTTTAACGCTTGACTTGAAATTCTTTTCGGACCTTTTTGAAGTGGAAAAATCGCAAATTATAGACCATTCTTTTCGGATGCGTTCAGTTTTATTCTAAATAATTATAATTTGAAAGAGAGGGACTAAGATTAATGATGGTTGTTTTGGGAAAACGTTAAAAAAGCAAATAAAAATGTGGACTAGTCATGCAAGAATTCGTTCGTCTTTTGTTGTGCACTTTTTTAAGCAAATTTGATCTTTGCATTATATTTGGTAGCATTGTCCAGCATTACCTAAACATCTGCATTATAAAAAATGCCCCATTCGTTATTATTTTCATAATGGTTTATGAATTTATATTTACCAAAAATTTCAATTGGATACTCGTATCCCAACAACAAAAATGCGATCCCTAAACAAAAGTACTACTTAATATGAGTAGAGCAGAGCATCCTGCAACATGAAAGTAGTTGTAGTCCTTCCTGCTCTCACCCATCTCTCCTCCTGTCATTCCCCCCACCATATTCACATAATTCTTTCTGCACACGCGTTAAGACCTTTTTTCCAACATCATTTTACTAGTTTCCTCCTTCCTGTCCCTCTCTTCTCCCTACCCTCCTTATTAGAAATAGTTGTAGCTATGCCATTCACCAATTTAGAGCGATTTCAAAATTTCTTTCGACACACGCTTTAAGATTTTTTTCGCCACCGTTTTACTAGTTCCTTCCTCCCTCTCTCCTCCCCCACCTTCACTCAATGGAAGGTAACACTGTTTGTGTCCGTAGAAAATCTACACATACTTTTGGGTAAAGCTAAATGGATTGTAAATGCAAAGTGCTTTTTATAAGGCTGAATATGAAATAAACCTAAAAGTTGCAAATAAATAAATAAAAGAAACACCCAACTGCTAAATTTACTTATAACTACTAGTCGCAGTTGAGTACAAAATTACCCAATAATCTGATTCATGAAAATACAAAACTGTATAATTTCGTAAGTTCGCTTTGGGCATTAAAACTAAAAGTTGATGCATGTCGTACATTATAATAGGTATACCTATCATTTTTGTACTCAAGTGCGACTAGTAGTTACAAGTAAATTTAGCAGTTGGGTGTTTTTTTTATTAATTTTTTTTATTGTTGGTTTTGACGTTTCAGTTTTTTCAAACCATCATCAGACATTTACTTCTCTGTACCTTGCACTTCTCCGTCGAACCATCCATGCCGTGAATCCCTAAGTACCAACATACTTTATTTTGAAAGTTAGGAACCTATTGAATGTTATTCTACAAGAATATCCAACAGTTTACATATATTTTGCAAAATAGGCAAATAAGATAAACTTAAATGTTTCAGGTACAATAGAGTATTAAAATTCTAAGTAGTGAATAAATCCCAGTAATACCTTGTAAGCCAGTAATTCAAACAAAGCACTTCAGTAGAGTCAACTGTCAAGAAAAGCCTCTCAAGGGATCATCTTCTACCAAATTACTTATAATTCCATAAAGAGTTTTCGAGAGAGGCGGTAGATTGTAAAACATATTCAATGCAAAAACATACCGCTTTGAAAGGATTAAGGTTTTGGCACAACTTTTGGATGGATTTACAATGACACACGTAAATACGGTAGCTTTTACATTTTACCGCCAAATGTTTACAAGAATATATGTGTCCCAGTGGAATTAAGCGAAAAATTACCGAAACCTAAAAGAAATGTCACTTTTGTCAGCGATCAAAAGTTATTTGATTTGGTAATCAGAGAAGGACATAAAATGATTTTTTAGCAAACAACGAAAATTCTATATGTTTTCACAAATAGAACGTTTAGTTTACGTAAAGCTGAACGTGTAATTATACTGATAGCACATAGCAAATTGAAGAGTAACAACGTATTAAGGACTTACGAAACTGCGACTGGTAGTCGGTAGGACTTGGGGGATATCGCCCAGGGCCCTCCAGGGCAATCCTGAGGATCCAATAAGGATCTATCATCTGGTAGCCGACAGTGAAGAAAAGAACCACATCCTTAAAACTGATGTATAAAGGTATAATTGATGCAATGAGAACGACACCGATCCTAACCCTTGAGACAATCCTAAGACTGCTAACGCTATGAACTTGAACCAAGAAGAGAACGAACCTATATACCTACAGATAGGAAAGCGTGGCAAAACCAAGAAACTATGTTTGAAGAGAGCGCCTTAGTTTGCTACACTGACAGATCCAAATATCAGTGAGGCAAACCACAGGAGAAGGAGTATACATTGAAAAACTAGTTCAGAAGACTTATCTGCCCGAAAAGCGGGCTACTGTTTTTGAAGCAGAAGTGTTTTCTATAATAATCTTGGAAGAGGTCAGGAATTTTGAGATAGAGTAAATATATATATGCTCCAAAAGCCAGGTCACCGTGTTGTCGCTCAGCGGAACTAAGATTACTGACATGTTGGTGAGACAATGCGCATAGGCGCTGGACACCCCAAGTGATGGCAAACGGGTGATTCTAGTTTGGGTTCCGGGGTATACAAGGGTACCAGGCAACAAGAAGGTTGATGAACTAGCAGGGATCGGAGCAGGAACCGACTATATAGGCCCGGAGCCACTTCTGGGCGTAATTCAAAGACAGTGCACAACGGACTAAATAGCTAGGCCCAGGATACACAAGTGCCTGCGGAAAACTGTTTGAGTTAAATAGTGGTTTAGACGAACAAGAAAGAAACCGGCTGAGGGAGGACATAACATGAATATAGGATTGGAGAACGACCCTACGAGATATTAAGACACCTTGTGGAAGAATGTGAGGTCTACGCAAGGATGAGACAACAGATACTCAGGGCACCAACCCTGAACGAGGAAGAGCTGAACTGGACTTTTTAAGGAGAACAGGAAAGGGAGAACACAAAGGGGTAACTCTGGCCAACTTTCCGTACCTACCGGTCACCCCCCTCCCTCAACTACTAAGATTGTAAGATGAAAAAAGAATTTCAAAAACAAACTTGAAGACCAACAAGCACGAAAATTTACAGAACATAAGCTAATATAAAGCAAAGAAAAAACTTAATCTATATTTAAGAAAAACTTATAGGTAATAGGTAGTTTTATTTATTCTATATGTTTGTACGTAAGCCTGAAATTTGATAGGTAGCTTAGGTTACATTACGGCAGTCTGCGCATTACAAGAATCTCACAACAATATATTTTTTACCAGTAGTCAATTTTTCACCGTTTAATAAGCTGAATCTTGATCATGCTTATGCTACAGCTTTAGGTGTCAAAGATAACAAGAAGCCAAAAATCCTTAATGGCCTTAAGCGTCCTTAACCCATTTAGCATAATAGCATTAAATCTAGACCGGAACTGCTTATTGTTATAATTTAAAAAGAGGCAGTAGCCAATGCGACAGATGATAATCATTAAACTTCGCTCTATTTTAAATATTATAGGAGGGAAATTGTCCGAAGTCTCAAAAGTTTTATTAATGATGCATTTTTAAAAGAAGGAGAAGTCTGTTACTGTCGTTTAGAGAAACTTACTACTGTGAATAATTATTTAGTTTGACATTTAAGCGTCTCGTCTTTGGAAAAGATTTTGTGTCTTTTATTTCAAAAGAAAATTCTAAATGGGGCTCGATTTCTTTGTCAAATAATAATCGATTAGCCTACTTCGATCCATCTATTGATATAGGCCTTCTACAATATCTTCCACTCTTCTCTGTCTGTCGCTGTGTTCAACCATCTAGTCCCCGCATGTTCTTCAAATCGACCGCTTATCTCATTTTATCCCCTACTTCTTTTATTTTCCCAAGTTCTCCAGTCTACATTACATTTATTTCATCGATCGTTTTTCTGTCTGATATTATGACCGGCAAATTTCTATTTTACTTTTGCTACCTCTCCTTTGACATCCCTTTTTTTATTTCTTATACATTCATTCCTTTCCTAATGTTACTTTATCCAAGTTTGATTTTGTAAGTGTCTAGGTCTGGGATACATTGGTTATACACTTCCGTTTTGAGGTACTGAGGATATTTTTTATTTTTTAATATGTAGCTTATTTTACCGAATGCTGCCCAGGCCAAACTTTTAGCCTTTTAGGATTTTAATTTTTTTTTTTTAGAAATGCAAAATACTTTTGCTTTTTTGAACGATAAAATTTAAACAAATATAATTATGAGGTTAATGGAATAATTTTTGTTGCTGACAGTAATTTTTTAATCATTTATTCATTCAGCGGCGTGCAATTTACTAAGATGAATGTTCGATCATATTGTTAATCTTTTTTATTTTTTTTTAATGTCGCAAGAAAATCAATGTCAAAAGAAGTTTGGATTTAGAACATTTATCTTAATAAATTGCACGCCACAACAAAAATCATTCCAGTAACCTCATAATTATATTTGTTTAAATATTATCGTTAAAAAAAGCAAAAGTATTTTGCATTTCTAAAAAACACATTAAAATCCTAAAAATCTTAGAGTTTTACAGCGGATTTTACCATATTCTGGTTTCTTTGGGAGATTCCTAAAAGATAGGAGAAAACAAGAAAAAATTCCACCGTTTGTTTATAGTTAATTATGTAAAACATCGTTTTTTGAATAAATATTATTTAATAATTTTTATGTTCGGAACGCCACTGAATATAGCGAACTGTTATTAGGTCCAATTTCTTTGTTTGGATATTAAGCTATACTTTTGACCAACGTTTGATACATAACAAACAATAATATCATTGTTGAGAATAGGTAAATGACTTAAAATAGTTTTTTGTGAAAAAGCACAACAGCTAAAAACTGAAACATTTGAACGCCTGTATATTAGAAACCATAGGTCGGCCGACGATGGGGTAAGGATGACTTTTCATCAGGGCATCAAGATCTACAACATACTAAAATTTAAAAGATATTCAACCGAAAGACACGGCCCATGAGCTCCGGGCGGGATCCTTTTGCACGATCAAAAACTATCTAATGCCAATATTTCATTACCCTTCCTTGATTACCACTGCACACCAATGCCTGGTTATCCCTATTACAGCACGCAATTCAATTAATTTCAAAGTTAAAAATCCATGTATCTTTCAAAATGTACTTCTCCAGAATCTCCAACTTGCTTATTAAAGATTGACATACAGACCGAGATAATATCTGGCTTATTCTCAATCGATTAAAACTTTTGTTGGAAGTTTCTTTTTTGATAAATGTGTTTTAATTTAGAGCTCTGTTTAGGGTTGCCAATCATTCGCACCCCATCAGCTGCTTGTCCCGTCCCGTTCCAATTTCCAACTTTTAAGCACTGGCTCCAGGCTAAATTGACTGTCGGCTTGATAATTTTATTTCGACCCTTTTATTTTTGCTTCCCTTAGAGCTGAAGTTTTTCCAACTTTATGAGTTGTATTTCCAATTTAAGAAAGTTTCAAAATTGTCTTTTGTTTATTTTGACGGGGTTGTCAGAGTTAAGTATATTTAAGCAAAGATGGACTAGCATTTGAAAGGAATAATCAACGGCCTCTATTTCCTCTCTTGAAAGCTAGACGGACCTAGAGACCCTGTATATATGATATATTTTAAAGAAATAGAAACGCGAGAGACTCTTCAAAGAAATTTATTTAGGTCATATATTTTCAATATTTTTTTTTTATTTCAGTCAAAAACAAAGTATGAAAATATAGGTCCCATAAGAAGAGGTGTCAGACAGAGTGACACAATATCCCTTAAGATAATTAAACAGGCCCTAGAAGATGTTTATAACAACTTAGATTGGGAAGAAATAGACATCAAAGTAAGCGGACAATACTTCAGCCACCTAAGATATGCTGATGATATCGCCTTAATTACAGATAAGAAAGAGAACTGATAAAAGTGCTAATGCTAAGAAGTGGATACAGCAGCTAAAAATATAGGGTTGAGTATGAACTACACTAAAACTAAAATCATAACAAACACAGATGAAGATATCACGATCAGAATAAACCAAGAGAAAACAGAACAAGTAGAGGAATATATATATATATATATATATATATATATATATATATATATATATATATATATATATATCTTAATAGTCTCCTGATTTCAGCTGTTTGGTTTTCTTTCTTTAGTTTAATAATTTGTCCCAGGTATATATATATATATATGTACCTGGGACAAATTATTAAACTAAAGAAAGAAAACCAAACAGCTGAAATCAGGAGACTATTAAGATTGGCATTCGGTAAATTAAGCTACAATTAAAAATTACAAAATATCCTCAGTACCTCAAAACGAAAGCGTATAACCAATGTATCCTTTCTATACTTACCTATGGATCGCAGACCAGGGCACTTCAAACATATATAAGGGATTAAAGGCCAAAGATCAATGGAAAGACAAATGATACATCTGAAGCAAACAGATGAATGGACAAAAATAAAACTGTGATGTGTTAGCAAGGGATGCCAGAGGAGGGGTAGCAAAATTAAAATGGGAACTTGCCGGTCATAATATCAGACATCCATGGAACAAATGTATTGCAAACTGGAGACCTTGGGAAAGTAGAAGAAGTAGAGGAAGACACAAAATGAGATGGGCGGATGATTTGAAGAAACATGCGGGAACTAGATGGATGAACACGGCGACAGACAGGGAAGAGTGGAAGATATTGGGGGAGGCCACTGTCTAAAGATGGCTCGAAGAAGGCTAAATAGAGATAGATAGACCCTTTTGTTGATGGTTCATTTATATACGTACGACTATCAAGAATATGACCCATGCATTTCTAGTTACACTTATGAAGTCATTAATAAATAAGACCATTGACTTCGATGTTCCAAAAACATTCTTTGCGTCACACGGTGTTTAAGCATCCATTGTTCTCATGCGCGAATAAAAAAATTCCAAAATGAAAATTTCTTATTGATGAATGATGGTCGATAGATCAGTGTCACTCGGTACAATGGCGATTTCAACAAAAATACAATTTGCATTTACAATTGAAAATATTTTTCTCTAGTTATTAGGCGATACAGAAACGACAGGTTTAAAAGTATTTGCGTCATAGCTTTAGAAATATTTTACGTTATGATTCATTGTTTTTCCCATATCACTTATCATATCTACATTTAAATCTTGTAAAATTTTGTTTAAAATTTCCTCTTTTGAAAGTATTTTGTATTATTTTTTTTCTTTCATAGAAATTCAAGATATTCTATCAAGATTATTACTTTTGCCATCCAGAGACGGAACTACCTTTGCCTTTCTTGGAACTAGTTCATCCATTGCTGTCTATAGTAACAAATTTACTTAAAACGTACGTAATACGTACTCCTCTAAAATAGAATTATCTTTTGTTCCAGGGCTAGCAAAAGGGTTATTAATTTCATGGATGCGGTACTCAATGCAGTTAAATGCGTTATTGTAAAGTTCTTCTAAATTTTCGATGCAAACCATTGTTGCGAAAAATTGCCATCTGGTTGTGGAATCGATGCCTGTTGATGGATAGATTTATATTATATCCTCAAATAATGTTGTTTTTGAAATTTTTAGTTAAAAATCCTAAGCTTTTGAAAAATTTTATTATCAATATAATAATCATAATCATGACCTTGCGCTGAAAAAGTGGCGAAAAGTGCTTTAATTTATGTGGTAAAACGCTTTTTTTAACAAAAAAATTTTTTTGTTTTTATTCGGTCGTGACCCATAAAAATTCGATTTTCAACTTTAAATATCGGTGCGGTGGTGTAGGTCAGTCAGCCGAATGATAGAATAGTCGATGCAGATGATAGAACACAAAAGGGAGATATTAAGATTATCAGCAGTCCACTATAAATGTTGCACTTTTTAATTTTCCGGGGCATAAATATATTAATACTCTAAGAACTTTTTTTTAGTAATATGGCTAAGAAATACATAAATCTGTAAAACTAATACAGAAAACAAAAAAGGAAAAAAAACATCAACAGTAAAAAATTTCCTCTGAATCGGTCTCGTCTGGGATTGTTCCAAAAATTGAAGCATGGTTGTCGCGATGAATTGCAAGACCTATTTGTTGCTTATTGAATTATTTTTATTGGTTTTTAATTTTGATAATTTGTTAACAAAAGATTTAGCTTCTTCCCGTCAGCGTCCCAAGATTTCGAAGCTGAAGCGTATGAGAATGTACCCTTTGGCTTCCAGCTCTTCGCATTTTTTTAGCTTTTGTTTTTCTTTGCTATGGGCAGCTTCTCCTGATTTTTTAAAATGAGTTGTCAAGATAAGAACTTGCCCAAACACGGCAGATAGCTTTCACGTATCCAAAACTTACTTATTTATACTTGCTTTTTAGACATACATAATTATATACCCCCAGGCTCTGCTAGCTCTCTCAGTTTCATTCTGCGATTTTATAGCTGTTTCAGTTTTATTCTGCAATCCTTTAAAACAAGTTTATGAATAGCGTGCACAATTTCTTTAAAAGTTTTTCACTTGTCAGAGCGCGTAGGTAATATACGATGATTGTGAGGAATTTTGTAACTAAATAAACAATACTCTGAAAATGAATTGTTATACTTCGACTGAGTATTGGATGTTGAACGGGGTCGTGACAATGCCAAAGGTGCAGAGGATCATGTCTATTACATATTCAGCTTTTCGTAAGACATTATTGAAGCTCAAATGCCAGGCAAAATGTAGGTTGTCGATATAAATAAAATTTCAATTAAGTATCTTAGCTGAGTACACTGTAGCAGTAGCTTTATATAAATATCTTTATTTCAACTATAGATAGGTACCTAAATTCAGAATACTAAGTTGCACAAGATAGACCTTTTGTTGCCATGCCCTAGGTCTCGCCCGTAACCCACTTTCTGCACTTATCTTTTGATGTCCAGGTGGTTCATTGGGCCCTCACGGTTTAAACAAGTGCAGGTTTGGTATCTTGAGTGTCTCCCTGTCCAGGTTGTCAGTATGTCAGATTAATTGAGCAACTGCAGCTCTTCTTCATTCAGGGTTGGTGCACGAGTGCTTATAGTCTCATCCTTACATTCTTCCACCATCTTACATAAGCATGTTTTTGGTGTCCATACGCTGCATAGGTTTTATGTTTAATGAAATCTTATTTCCAATAAGACTCTTCTATAACTTTAGATACTACAAAAAGCTACTCACCCCGATTACTTATAGTTACCTATATGTTGTTGATTGATATGCAAGAAAAGCTAAAAAGGGAGACATCCATTCGCGATCTCATGGTAATAGCGCCATCGCGACGTTTTTTTGCTAAAAATGTGTCACTTTCTTAAAAAGCTTTCTTTGGCAAGGCTGCCGGAAATCAGGATTTCAGTCTAGTAAGCAAAACTTTTAAAATGCTTTTAACGGCAGTTTTTATGGCACAGAAATTGGAACTCTTTTGTTAGATAAACATATTCGTTAAAAATTTCAAACTTTGCAGTCGAAAAAGAAGGGGTCTAAAATATTCTATGGAAATATTCGACGAGAAAACAAAGAAAAAATATCTTAAAATAAACAAAATTAATACGAAATATAAATAAAGTTAAGACACTCCAGAACCATTAACGGCAACCAGGAGGGCCGTGCGGTAAAATTTATTTTTAAACTTGCTTTTTGTATTTTTCTACCCTTTTTACTTTTCGGTAAACTTTATATTCTTGGTAAGAAAACTTTTTGTTAATGGCCGTTGGAATATCGTTTACCGAAACCGAAGCATCTTGCTGGCAGGCCTTTGTAAAACGCGTATGTAGGTAATCGAACAGACTGATTATTTCATGGCCAAAGGGCGCGAACTGAATTCTCGGGCTTGCATGCATTGACATCCCACTATATTTTAAAGAACGACAGAAGGAATTGTATCTGTCGTGTAGAGCCGGCGGTTGTCGCTTCTACGGCTAGTACAGAGTTGCGCTCAAAATATATTGATTCTGAAACAGTCTTACCACTACTAGGGAGCATTGGACCATGTATAAAAAGGCAGATCTTGTAGTGATAATGTTTTCTGTCTTAAACAAGTAATTGAGAAAGAGAGCGCCAGAAATATAGAGACTCATGTTACCTTTGTGGACCTACAAAAAGCATATGATACCGTTCCGGTAGAAAAATTATGGACAGTGTTAGAGCAGACTAATATCAATCATACATACATAAAATCGATAAAAGAACTATACAAAGGGTCAAAATCTAAAATTAAAATTGGAAATCGACTTTCAAAAGAATTCCTGGTAACGAAAGGCTTAAGACAGGGATGTTGTATCTCTCCAACTCTTTTTAAAATATATATCGTAGTAGCTCTAAAAAAACTGGAAACGCAAAGTACACGGCGTGGGAATACAACTTAACGACCAATTTACCATATACACACTGCAGTTTGCTGACGACCAAATAATTGTAGCTATTGATAAAGAAGACATGAAGTATATGATGAGAAAGTTAACGGAAGAATACCAAAAGTGGGGGTTAACAGTGAACGTGGACAAGACACAGTACTTATGTATTGGAAACGAATCAAGTGAATTAGAACTAGAAAATGGACAAACAATATCTCCATGCAATGAGTATGTATACTTGGGTGTCACATTTGATAAGACAGGAACAGACTGTAAAGAGCTGGAGAAAATAATAGTAAAAGCAAAAAAGGTTATTGGTTTTCTTAACAGTATTTTATGGAGCAGAGAGATAAAAAAGAATGTAAAATTTAACAAATATGAAACAATGGTGAAAAGCACGCTGTTGTATGGAATAGAAACTTGTAGCGTAACAGAAAAATACAAAGCAAAAATGGAAAGTGTCGAAATGGATGCAATAAGAAGATCAATGAGAATATCTAGAACAGATCATATAAAAATGAGATCATAAAAGGAAGAATGGGAATCGAGGGAATCATAACGGATGACATCACTAAAAGGCAACTGATATGGTACGGCCATGTACAATGGATGAGCGACGAAAGATTACCAAAGCAGGTCCTAGGATGACAACCAATAGGACGCAGAAAAAGAGGGCGTCCTAAACTGGAATGGCAACAATCAAGCCAAAGATCAATGAGTAAAAAAACCTGATGGAAAATGACGTCGGACAACGTAGAAAAACGTTCTAAACCGACATAGTAGTAGTATAAAAAGGATGTTTAAAGGAATAAAAAATAAAAGTTATCAAAAAATGCTTTATTTTAGGAAATATAGCGAAAGGAAAGCACAATGCAGTGAAAAAATAAACAAATAATCCTTAAAATACCTTCTTACGGTAAAGTACAAGTGATAAAGTAGTTTAATCGTATTGCGCTACAAAAAAACCAAAATACTAGTATCTTGACAAAAAATAAAAACAAAACTAAGCCTACAAATAACATTACCTACTTACCTAGATGAAATAAGTTTACAAGCAAGATGCTAAAATTGTAACAAAGCTTAAATTATTGTTCCAGTTTTTGTTAAAGTTTTCAATTTGCTATTTAGGTCTTCATTGTCCACTTCGTTTATATCTTCAGTTTGTGAAAAGTAAAATGTAGTTGATTCTTCTCAAAAAATTAATTTTTGTTGCCTCTCCCAAAATTTTTAAAATTTGCCCCACAAAATGATAGATTTGCCCCACAAAATGATTCAGTTTCTCAATATCTTCAAACTCATCACTCAAATCTTCATTTGAATCGCCATGAGGAGATAACTCATCATTTTCGGTCGATGATAAATCAGAACATACAGTCGAATGCTTTAATACTCCCCATTTTTTGGTAGTCAACAGCTTCCGAGAGTACAGAAAAAGATTAATTAGCTCCAGAAAAACATATTTATGTTTAGGTTAAAATAATATTTATTAATCAAAAGTACAATATCTAGAGATTCCTTGCACAAACTACTGAAATTAAAAAACCAGCTTTTTAAGAAAATTTTACTTAAAGTTCGAAGCAAAAAATATCTTACCAAAAGGTGTGTTTTTCAACTTTTTTCGATAAAAAATCAGGAACGTTGGGTATACGTGTGTAATTATACTTAGCCGATGCGCAACTAACAACATAAACTAAAAAATTGCTTGATTTTCACTGCAAATTTAATCCACTTGGTAAATAAACGCGTTGGTCGAATGCTCTCCTTTTTCCCCTACGCCACTGAGGGACGTATCAGGTTGTAGACTTTAGTAAATACCCTTTAGTAAATATTGTTGAGTCTGTTCCTAAGTAATCTCTGCTTACAAATTCACTGTAAAACTTGGGAAAAGGCAGCAAAAATATCTTAAGAATATTCGGATCATTTATCAAGTGTGGATGTCGTGTGGTCCGGTGGACTCCCACCATATTGAATATCGGGCAACTGCTCGGTGACGTTAACAAATGAATAATAATTGTGCCTTTTTTATTTGCGACAAAGGGCCGAAGCGAACTCATTGTAATACACGTGGTTGGAACGAACGAACGGTCAGATTTGGAATTCTTTGGAATTGGATTTGCATTTATCACTAAATCGGAATTAGGTTTTCGTGTTGCTGGTTTAGTTGTTGGATTTGATTGAGACATACATTTTATTTTAGATAATAAATTATATGCATTCATAAAACAAATAACAAGATTTTATGAAATATGATGGTCGGCGTCACGGTTGAACAACATAAAAATAATTTGGCCACTGGCTGTTGGTGCAATTATTAGGTGAGATTTTTTTTTTCGTTTACATTTGTTTATATTTTTTGTGCAAGATATTGATTAGCTACATTTAGTTTAAAGAATGAATTAAAATATTTTTATTATTGAACTGTAAACAACAAATAAAATTAAAGACAGAAAAATCACAAATAAGTTCTTGTATTGAGACACCAGACATAGGTGGAAGTTTTCCGAAAATTTGTGTATGTTCCTTGGTGGCTCAATGAGAGAGCGTTTGCGTACAGAGGAAGAGATTCCGGGCTTAAGTCCCGGCCGAGGACAACTTTTTTTGTTATTTTTCTTTCTTTAATTTCACTTGCTGTTTTTTAGGTCCTGTATTATTTGCAGTTTGGTATTAAAAAATTATATTTGCAATCGCCCATTGCGATCAGAGATTTTAACATGCGAAAAAGGTGATCTCATGTTTTCAGACGTTGAAACTTTACGTCTAATTTGAGTTTCCATACCTTTGACGGTGGAAAGAAGAATCATAAAAAATCAGTTGAATTGGCTTGGTCAAGTTAATACCCTGACAATTTCTCGTTCTTGTATTGAGACACCACACATACATACATAGGTGGAAGTTTTCCGAAAATTTGTGTGTGTTCCTTGGTGGCTCAATTAGAGAGCGTTCGCGTACAGAGCAAGAGATTCGGGGTTCGAGTCCCGGCCGAGGACAACTTTTTTCTGATTTTTCCTTCTTTAATTTCACTTGTTGTTTATGGTTTTAGGTCCTTGCATTATTTGCAGTTTGGTATTTGAAAATAGTTGAACTGTGCTTAAAACATTGGCGGTTCTATGGGGGGGGGGCAGGGGGTGTTAAGGGGGCAATTATCCCCCAGAACCCAATAAAATATTTAAAGTGTATGGTCGGCTAGCTACTACAGGTAAGTTAAAGGCTGAAAAAAACTTGCCTGTGAAAAAAAAATCAAACGGAAAAAAGCGCACAGGGGACATTCCCAAATTGCGAATAAATGAAAAAAAAATTGATCAAAGTATTGGTGAAGTTGCAAAAAAGGTACATTTTCAAAGCCATCAATTAAATTTTCGGAGCTTTTTGAAAAAGCAACGTTGTACATCATTCAAAAAATTTTCTATATTTTTTTCAGCTGTTTCCGCATTTTTTTGTGCCTGCGCGAAAAATTGCAATGTTTTTATATAATAAGGATTTCGAATAAGTGTGTTTGATCAAATATACAGCTCACTTTTTTATTTTATGGGCTGGTGTATATATTACTATCTTAGGGTAAGAAAATATACTCCAGGCCTATGACCTACCAATAATACTAGTCTAATGGCCCATTTATGCTCTTAGGATAATTAGAAACCTAGACGACAAAATTTATTTATTAAAATAGTTCACAAATATTAAAAGTTCTTAAATTTTAAATATTTTGAAAATGTTTAAATTTTTTATGAATTTTTAATAAAAAAATCAAATCTTTTCTAAATTTTAAGAAAATTTCAAATATTTTGAAAATTTAATTTTTTTTTTAAATGTACATATATACAGGGTCTCCCATAACTTAGAAGCCAAAGTCCAGCAGGTGATAGAGGAGGTTATTTCTGATAAAATAAAATTTTATATCACATCCCGATTTAAAATTGACCGCATAATTTAAAAAAAACATATTTTTATCTCCACTTATTACTCTTGTCCTAATACACGACTTTTAAGAAAGTTATTATTAAAAATGTGTAAAAATCACCAACTTGGTTGTTCTGTATCTCGAGAAAGTTACCCTATGGCCCCTAAAGTATACAACCCTATTTTTACCCAACTGCAGCACGGCAAAACGAATGTTTTTCGCTTGGGATATGAAGTATGTATGTAAATATGTATGTTTGTGTCGCGCTAAAGGCTAAACGGCCGAACCGATTTTGACATAAAAGGTGTTGTTGAATTGCTACTGGTCCCGAAGATGCTATATTTTTTTTTACAGGAATCAACATGGCGGTCTTCAGACGCCATTTTGTCACATGAAGTAGGCTTTAAGGCATACAAGTTACCTAAATTTCAGACGATTTATTATTTACTGTACTTTCTTTGTAGTCCTCCCTGCTTCCACCCATCTCCCCTCCTGTCATTCCCCCCCCCCTCTTCCAATATAGTGCGATTTTTAAAAAAATTCTGCACATGCTTTAATTATTTTTTCCAACACCATTTTACTAGCTTCCCCCTACCTTTCCCTCTCTCCGCCCCAGCCTTCTTATTAGTAATAGTTGTAGCTATAACTTTCACAAATATAGAGCGATTTCAAAAATTCTTTCTGCACACGCTTTAAGATTTTTCATCATTTAACTCCTTCCTCTCCCCACCACCACCTTCACTCAATGTTTGTAGAAATGCACCTATCTACCCTTTGGGAATATTCCAATGTTTGACACAAATGCATGGTTTAGTTAATAATTAGGTACCTTGATTTAATTAAATAAATGGCTGATTAAGAATTAAAACCTAAAAGTTGTAAATAAAGAATTTTTTTAATTAAAAAAAACACCCAACTAGTCGCAGTTGGGTACAAAATTACCCAATAAACTGATTTATGAAAATACAAAACTCTATAATTTCGTAAGTGCGGTTTAGGAATCAAAACTAAAAGTTGAAGCATGTAGTACATTAAAGGTATACCTATCAATTTTGTACCCAACTGCGACCAGTAACAAGTAGATATAGCATTTGGGTGTTTTTTTTATTTAAAAAATTTTTGGTGGCGTTTTTTGAGGCTGTCTACATATTTTTCAATTTATTTCTAAGATACATACATTTTTTTTTTGGGTTTAGTACAACTTATCATAACAAAATTAATTAAATCATAATTAAAATTATTTTGTATAGTTACACAAGCAAGTCCAATATGATAAATCACACTAATTTTATATATTATTTTTTTTTAACACTTAATACAAAATTTTTGTTTAGTTTAATACCGATATTTTAATTTTTTTACTAATTATAAGCCAGTTAATAGTTTACTTTATTGACACATGCACAAAATCTTTTTGTAAAGATTAATATTTATAACTATTTATTATATCAAAGATTTATTATTTTATTGATTTCTTCACTAGAAAGCATAAAGAGTCTTTTTTTAACTATACTAATACTAATGTTTTAAACGATTTTAAATTAACTATATTTTGTAGTACAGATTTTTTTAACTCTGTTGGAAAGTGATTAAAGACTTTTGGAAATAAATACATGTGATATCTCTCACTTATATTTTTGGAAGCTTTTTGCTCTTCTATGTTGTACTGAGTGGTAGATCTCGTATTTTTTTCATGCGACTGTAATAAATTTGTCTCATATCCAATACTTTTGATTCTTTGAATAATTGATTTGTAGAATATAGAAAATGTCTAAAATATATGGTTTTTAAAATAGCTTTTTGTGTAATATTTAGTTTTTTTAGATGTGAATCATATACGCCCCCCCATGCCAAGATGCCGTACTGTAGTCTACTTTCGACTAAGCCATAGTAGAGTGTTTGAAAATGGTTTATGTTTAAAATTTGCCTAAGATATTTAAACCTAAATAGCATGATTCTTATGGTGTTAGTGACTTTTTTTACGTGGATATTCCATTTTAAATGTTTGTACTGGCAGATAAGAATAGGAAAATATTAATATTCTTACACATATATACGTCACTGAAAATTTGATTAGTATAATTTCCAGTCAAATTATATCAAAATCTTGAAAAAGAAAATCGGAGCAACGGAAAAATAAATCATTTTAAATGGTGTAAATGATATGACGAAAACTTGTGAGCCGATCGATCAAAAATTAGTTCCTATTTATACCACAGATCAAAACGGCGTAACTAACGAACCTGCAATTCAGAAGTTTGCAAAAATATTATGACAAGTATCACTTTCCACAAGCCTTTTTGTATCGAGTGATCGATCAGTTTCTTATATATAAACACGCTCACAACAACAAACAAATCGATTGTTTGGCTTACTGGGCGTAAAAAGTCGATGCGGTTTACGATAAAAAGACCGATGGACATTTCCTTCTATAGTCGGTTCATTTCCATGAATAAATATTTCGACCGTGGTCAAAAAACAGTATAAAAATAAATCGTGGGTAATGAGGTATAATTTTATCTTTTTTATTAAGAAATATGCCCAAAAAAACCTTAGGTTTGGTGGGTCAATTATGGTAAAATATGAAAGCCGTTGTTAAAAAAATTTGGTCTGACCATAATTTTTTTCTTTCATATTTTACCAGTATTTTTTCAGTATCAGTTCGATCGCAGTTCAGTACGGTTATATTGCATCGTACCTGCATGATAGTGCTAACGAGGTCAAAGTCGAAGTTTGTTTTGTTTACAATAAACCTCGCGCGCGATAAACCTGTGTTAAAAATCTATATACAATGTGTATTATAAATAATATATCATGTTTAAAAGCAAAAAAAGTGTACCATCACCTGTGAAACTTGTTTTAAAAATTAGCGAAGAGCCCAAACAAAATCAAGAAAAAATGGATAATGCCGAATTATTTCAGGATAGCCATGCTAGAACACAAAATGAAGAAGTTTTATATAGCGAATGGAAAAAATCCCAAAACGAAAAAAATTCACTTAGTGTACAAGTGGATTATCTCCGAAGTCAACTGGAAAGTATGCAAAGAAAATTTGCAGATTTAGAGACAAAAGTCACTAAAAAAGAAGAGTCTAACATGGACTACATTACTGATGAGGACGATCTGGCAAGAGAAACTGAGTGGATCAGACAAAAAGGAAAAGGTTGGAAAAAACGTCGAATGGATACTTCACTCTCACCACCACAACAAAGCTCGGGCACTGGAGAGCCCTCCAATAAAACACAAAATGAAGAACCCCCAACTAAGGTTAAAAAAGCTCCATTACCTCCACCGATTATGGTAAATGGCGTAAATAATTTTAATGATATTTATGAAAAGTTAAATATTATACAAGGAGTTAAAATAAAAGTTTTAAATAACGAAAATATTAAAATAAATGTACAAGACGCAGACAGCTATCGGCTGGTTACTAAAATGCTTAATGAAATAAAGCATCAATGGCACTCATACGAAAACAAACAAATAAGGCCAATTAGAGTAATAGCGAATAGGCTACACTTCTCATGTGACCCACAAAAAATTGTAGCTGATCTACAAAAAAAAGGTTTTAAGGCACTGGAGGCCAGCAACAAACTTAAATGGAGAACAAGACAACCTCTTAACATGTTTATGCTCACATTTAGCCACGAGGAAGATATCAACAAAATTTTTGAAATTTCCAGTATCCTTGGGATTGAAGTGGAAATAAAAGCACTAAAAACTTCAAAGTTAGTCCCTCAATGCAAAAGATGCCAATCTTATGGACACACGCAAAAATATTGCGCTAAAGAACCACGTTGCGTGAAATGCACGGGGAAACATCTTACTGTAGAATGCCCCAAACCAAAAGAATCTGAGCCAAAATGCATCCACTGTGGAGGCAAGCATCCTGCTAACTACAGAGGATGCCTTGTTGCTAAGGAAATACAAAAATTGAAAAATAAACCTAAGAAACCGAATCTCATACCAAACCTGAGTACAAATAGACAAAACCAACAGACAAGAAACACAGTCACACAAAACTCTGTGACAAGGACATACAGCCAAGTAGCAGCAACAGCTACTATACCTGATATTAATATCAGTAGTCAAAATACTATGGAACAAACACTACAATTAATTTTGGAGAAATTGAACAAACTTGATGAGCGATTAACTAAACTAGAAAGTAGCAATAACGGAGCTACCAATATGCCTCAAAATGGTCAGTAATCTTAGAATCCTAGCTTGGAATGCCAATGGTCTCTTGCAACATCAGCAAGACTTGCAAGTTATTCTAGACATAGAAAAAATTGACGTCTGTTTGTGTCAGAAACGCATTTCACTAACCAGTCTCACATTAAATTTAAACGTTATAAAGTGTATCATACAACTCACATGGGGGAAGTGCTGTAATAATTAAAGAAAATATATCACACTATGAGGAGATGGGATATAAAACCATAGAGATTCAAGCTACATTAGTAAGTGTAAAAACCAAAACATATACATTAGTCATAAGTGCTGTCTATATACCACCAAGGCACTTACTAAAGAAAAATCAATTTCTTAATTTTCTCAGAAAACTAGGAAACCGTTTTATAATTGGAGGTGACTTTAATGCAAAAAATACCTACTGGGGATCTATACTGACGAATTCTAAAGGAAAAGAACTTTTGCAAGCTATTAGTGAATATCAATGTGAGCCGATATCAACTGGTAAGCCCACATACTATCCAACAGATCCAGGAAAAATTCCAGATCTAATTGATTTTTTTATAGTAAAAAATATATCTTTAAGTTTTGTAGATATAGAAGAAAGTTTTGATTTACACTTAGATCATTCACCTATTATTCTAACTCTTAGTAAAAACATAATAAAGAAAGAAGCAAATATCTCACTAGTTAATAAACTGACTGACTGGATTAATTTTAAACAAAGTCTGTCAGAAAAAATAAACCTATCAGTACCATTGCAAACACCAGAACAAATCGATAAAGAAGTTGAATATTTTGTTACAAATATTCAACAAGCAGCTTGGGAAAACAGTCCAAAACCAAAGATAATTTTTAAGGGAAAAAACTATCCAATGGAAATTAGAGACCTTATATTGGAAAAAAGGAAACTAAGAAGAAAGTGGCAGCAAAGCCGTGATCCTCGGGACAAAACAAATCTCAACAACATGACGCAGCGCATTAGGCGGGAAATTCTAGTAATAAAAAATGAATCTATTAACCATTTTCTTAATGACCTTACAGATGATAAAAATACCGACTATTCCCTTTGGAAAGCAACCAAAGATTTTAAAAGACCAATTATCCAAATTCCACCCATACGAAAATCTAACAACCAGTGGGCAAGGAGTAACGAAGAAAAAGCAGATATTTTTGCAAGTCATTTAGAAAAAACATTTCAGCCCCACGAAGCACCAGATGAACACTTTCATTTAAATGAACCCCATCAAATCAAGGACCATATTAAGCTTACATCACCAAAAGAAATATTAACAGAAATCAAAAATATTAATTCGAAAAAAGCCCCAGGGTATGATCTTATTAACGGGGTAGTCATAAAACAACTCCCCAGAAAAGCTATCGTAAAACTATGCAACCTAATTAATGCGTCTTTTAGGCTTAGGTATGTACCTAAACTGTGGAAAGTTGCAGAAGTTATCATGATTCCAAAACCGGGAAAACCACTCCATGACGTGTCATCTTACAGGCCAATATCTTTGCTGCCAATTATATCCAAGCTCTATGAAAAATTATTGCTTAAAAGAATAAAACCCATCATAGAAAGACAAGAAATTATTCCATCTCATCAATTTGGTTTTCGAGACAAGCATTCCACGATAGATCAAGTACACAGAATTACTAATATAATAGAAAAAGCACTAGAAGAGTCAAAAGTTTGTTCTGCAGTTTTTCTAGATGTAGCACAAGCATTTGACAAAGTGTGGCATGAAGGCCTTAAATTTAAACTAAAACGGTTTCTGCCAAAACAATATTCGGATATTTTGGAATCATACATATCTGATAGACATTTTAGAGTAAAACAGGAAGACTCATACTCAAATTTAAGAGAAAATCAAGCAGGCGTGCCCCAGGGTAGCGTACTAAGCCCTTATCTATACTTATTATTCACTTGTGATATCCCAAAGCCAGAAAATTGTCACTTAGCAACATTTGCCGATGATACTGGTTTATTGACGGTAGAAAAATCTATTGAAAAATGCATAGAAAAACTACAGGATGCAGTCACCCAAGTTCACAGTTGGACCACAAAGTGGCGAATAAAATTAAATGAAACCAAATCAATTCATGTTGATTTTACAAACAAAAATATAAATCACATACAAATAACAATTAACAACATTCCAGTACCATATTCGAATCAGGCAAAATATCTAGGTATGACACTTGATGCCAAATTGCGCTGGAAAGCACATGTTAAGAAAAAAAAGGAAGAACTTGAGATAAGGTATAGAAAAATGAACTGGCTAATTGGAAGGAAGTCCAATTTAACAATTCATAATAAGTTACTGCTTTATAGACAAATACTGAAACCAGTATGGACATATGGTATTCAACTATGGGGTTGTGCTAAAGAGAGTAACATTCTAGTTGTACAGAGATGTAAAAATAAAGTATTAAGAAACATTGTGAATGCACCTTGGTACGTTCGAAATAGTGACCTTCATCGAGATCTAAAAATCGAAACTGTAGCAGAGACTATAAAAAAGTACGCAAAAAGCCATGAAGATAGACTCCATCGGCATGTGAATGTGGAAGCAATTCAGCTTCTAGACAATACTATGCTAGTTCGAAGACTAAAAAGAGTGAAGCCGTTTGAGCTAGTAAACTAAGTGAATTACACATAAAACAAAATAATGCTATAAACACAACACAATTGTGAGTTACAGACTAAACAAAGCGGGGAGAACTGTTGAGTGAACCCTAAGTTTAAATCTGACTTTTCTAGTAAATTAAGTTAAATCAAAATTGCTAATTAGTCTTACTGACTAGATTGTAATAAAAAAAAAACACAGTGTGTTTGACAAATAAAAAAAAATATATATATATATATATTTTACCAAAAGTGGTTTAACATAAATAAGTGTATTTTAATTGATGCACCAAACTTTAAGGTTGGGTGCATGGGCACCCCAAGCCCCCCTTTGCCCCCCGGTGGGGAAATAAAGGTTTTGTTTCTTTGTATAAAAAATAATGGTCGGACCAAATTTTTTTGACTACGGCTTTCATATTTTACCAAAAGTGGTGTAACATGAATGGGTGTTTTTTTTAAATTGATCCACAAAATTTTATGGGTGGGTTCATAGGCTCACCGAGAGGGGGGGCCTCGAAGCTTGGTCCCCCAAACCTAAGATTTTTTAGGTACATTTCATAAATAAAAAGATAAAATTGCAAAAAACACGACATCATGAAAATGAAAGTTATCGTCCCGCCATGGACTTAGTTTCCTTGATTCGCTGTCGTTTCAGTCATTGAATGAATGAATAGGTTTCATCAGTGGCGTATATAGAAAAATGTTTGGGGGGGGGGGCTAACAGTTTCGGGGGGGGGGGGGGGGGCTGAGACGCCATGAGTCCATATTTTATGCTATTTTATGTTTGTATTCATGAAATATGTGGAAAATATCCAAAAAAACCTTAGCTTCGGGGGGAGCCCGGGCCCTCCAGCCCCCCTTATATACGCCACTGGGTTTCACCTATTTTTTCATTCTTTTTGATTTACCCTATATCTTGTAGTCAGTTTGATTTACTGTAGTCAGGTAAGCCACGCTGAGAATGGAAATGCTTTTTTTCCGAAACACCGGTGTCCGTGTTTGACTTTACCCGTTTCATCACTGCTCTTGATGAAATGACACTAATTGATAAACTTAAGAATCTATAATAAGTCGCCTACTCACTAACCAGCGAACCTCGTGAGCTAGCCGTTACAGTAACTGATACTGTATCAATATTCACTCATCGGCGATGTATAAATCAAGTTATTTTACAAGAAATTTGTGAACTTACAAATTATTTGTGCATCAATAAACATGGTCACCTTAGTCCGATTACCTAAATGCTATGTATATTTAAAAATTAATATAGGGACTCATGTAACCTTTGTGGACCTACAAAAAGCATATGATACCGTTCCAGTGGAAAAATTATGGACAGTGTTAAAACTAATTAATATCAATCATACATACATAAATGCGATAAAAGAACTATAGAAAGGGTCAAAAATTTTAAATGGTAACGAAAAGCCTAAGACAGGGATGTCGTGTCTCTAAAACTTAAAAAAATATATATATCGCAGTAGCTCTAAAAAACTGGAAACGTAAAGTACACTGCATGGAAATACAACTTAACGACTGATTTACCATATACACACTACAGTTTGCTGATGACCAAGTGATTGTAGCTAATTTTAAAATAGACATTAAGTATATGGTGAGAAAGTTAACGGAAGAATACCAAAAGTTGGGGTTAACAGTGAACGTGGACAAGACACAGTAGATACTTATTTATTGGAAACGAATCAAATAATTTAAAACTAGATGATGGCCAAACAATATTTCCATGAAATGAGTATGTATACTTGGGTGTCACATTTGAGCTGTAAAGAACTGGAAAAAAGAATAGTAAAAGCAAAAAAGATAAAAAATAATGTAAAATTTAACATATATGAAACAATAATGTAAAGCACGCTGTTGTATGGAATAGAAACTTTTCGCGTAACTGAAAAATACAAAACATAAATGGAAAGTGTCGAAATGGATGCAATAAAAAAATCAATAGGAACATCTGGAACAGATCATATAAGAAATGAGATCATAAAAGAAAGAATGGGAATCCAGGGAAGCATAACAGATGACATCACTAAAAGACAACTGATATGGTACGGCCATGTACAACGGATGAACGACAAAAGATTACCAAAGGAGGTCCCAGAAGGGCAATCAATAGGGCGCAAGAAAAGAGTGTCCTAAACTAAAATGGCAACAGTCATTTTAAATATCAATGAGTCAAAAAAACCTGACAGAAGATAATTGTCAGGATTGAAGGAGATGGAGAATAGGCATCGGACAACATAGAAAAATGTTCTAAACCGACTCAGTAGTAGTAAATTTAAACATATTTGTTTTAGTGTACGCGACGTTAGGTAGTTGATTAAATATAAACCGACTATAGCCGGGTCCCTCAAGAGTTTCATAAGCATAACGCAAGTCACTGCCAGTGCAACCGCATGTCAAGCCAATTATGAAGAATCATCCGGTCGGTCAATTCAATTTCCATAGGGGATTTTCAAATAATAGCATATAGGGTTTTGGCAAAGCTATTATAAAATAAAATTCAAGGGTTAACTGCAAGAAAATAAGTCAAGAACTGCTCTATAGAAGAAAGGTTCAAGAAAGAACATTAACAAAATCTAGAAAAATAATGTGTGAAAGTAGCAAGGGTTAAGTTGTTATTTCCTTGCTTAAGCAGCAGAATCAGAACCAGGGTTGCCAGATTTTTCAAATTAAAAAGCGGGACAAATTAAGTAAATGCGTAAACACAAATATTTAAAATAAATAATAAAAATTTATATCGATTTTAACATAAAGTTAGTGTAGGAGTCTTTTAGGAACCAAATGGTGTGTTTATTTATTTACGTTTCCAAAATATATTCAATAATTTAATTTTAAAATTTAAATATTATACTATTTAAATTTAGTGAGCTTTTTTTAATTGAAGAGGTGAAAAACTTTTAAATTAAGATGTGTTTCAAACTTCCATTGTCTTCAATATATTTCAAAATTCCATGCATAATAAAATATATGATCTGTAATTTCTTTTAGTGATTTGTGAATTTTATTTAAAATAAACAAATATGAACGAACACATAAGATAAGTATGTATAGATAAGAAATATCCGCCCTAAAATGAGAAAGTAACTTAAACGAAAAAGTTAAACATACCTCTTCGATTGTTTGATGAAGTGTAAACTTCCTTAGGCGCGTTTAGCACTTTTTGTGGGTACTGAATTAAACTGAGCTGTCACGCTCGGCTATGTAACGCTCATTCGGGTGAAGTCGGCTCTAGTCGACTAACTGTGAGAAGAACAGTCAGCAGAGCGATATGATGATGCAGATGAAGGCCACTCAGAGCAAAATTTACCAGAGTAATTTATACCCAATTATAATTATGTAAATTTATGTTATTACTTTGTATATTACTTTGTCAAAATACAACGCAAAGAATCTTGTATTTCGTATTATTAATTTCGCCTTGTTGAAGTTTACACTTCTGCCGTTTGGTCTACAAAAAGCGGGACCGTCCCCCCTACGGCGGGACGTCTGGCAACCCTGATCAGAACTAGTTTTAATTGCCCAACAATTAGTTAGGTACCAAACCAGGGGGTGAAATTAAATAAAGAAAAATTATTTTAATAAAATTGATTGAATGGCTTTGTCGAGTGAATACTCTGTGAACTAGCATTTCTATACTGTGACTCTGACCGTAATATCACGGATTTTGTTAGGTGATCCGTGGTAATATTGTGTTTTAAAAATTTATAATCATGGTTTCGGTGGCCCAGTGGGTAGAGCCTTGGCGTAGAAAACCATAGGTTCCGGGTTCGAGTTTTTTTATAATTTTTATTTCTTTAATTTCACCCCTAAATAAAACTTAATTTTAACAAAAATAACAAGGAAATCCAGGTCAATATATTGTGGTCGTAGAAAAAATAATATACTTAACTCATTAAAAACTGACTTTTTTACAGTCGTATGAAATATGTTTCTTTACTCCTTATATAATATACCTACTACTTTATTTTGAATCCAATCAATCTTAAAATTATGATTTACAAAGCTTACTTCAAAAACCAGCTGTGTTATTTTCATAGATGTTTTTATGTCTTTGTGCATGCCGTATATCACCTTTAAATTAATGGTAATTTGGCATAGTTGACATTTCCAGACGTCAGATGCTGACGAGTAGGTACGTCTTGTTTTTCTTGAGACATTTTTCATCCTATTAATTAAGCAGTCATACTGCTGTCGCGTCGCAGAAGACTTTGTCTATATCTTCGTTCGTTACTGATAAAAATAAATATGTATTAAAATAAAAATAAAAATAAAAGTTGACTCTATGGGAAACTTTCTATATGTGTTTATACAGAACCAGATATAAATATAAAATGAAAAATAAAAAGTTGCCAGACTTTTAATTTTATTTAATTTTTACCTGGAAATGGATGTGCGAATGTGCGACATCGCGTCATGTGAATTTTGTTGTTGCTTTGATGGAGATTTTATGTTTTTTTTTTTTAGTTTTTGTTTTGATTTTTTGTACCATTTCAGGTAATCCAACTTTAGAAAGCCAGTGGTTTAATTCAAAAATACTTTTAAAAATTAAAATTATTTTTAATTTTTATTGTTACTTAGCTGTATAAACAGCAAAATATTTTTATTTTTATTTTATCCATCAGTTTCGTGGCTAATCGGGTAAAAATGAGTTTTTGATTCTCTCATATTTTTCCGTGGGTAGCTTGAAAGCTTAACCTCACGGGGGTCCAAGATCTAATGGACACCTAATAATTGGTGACAGTGAAGTGTTTCGTCCTTATGGTACTTCTCAGAACACTGCGTGGTCAATGTGACACTCTTGCGAAGTTAATTAGACGGTTTTGTCTCTAATCCTATATAAATAGTGAGAAAACTCTCGCAAGAAGCGCCATCTACCGAGATACAAGAGAAACGAGAACAAGGGCAGGCGAAAATAAACTGCTATACATGAATGAAAAGATTGATTACAAATAAAAAGAATCAAACTAATCCGTGATCTACGACAGCTCTTCTGCCTTTCAGGCCAGATCAACGCTTATTGCGTTTTTATCCACCATCAGATACGTGAGCGTCTATCAGCGGAATTTTTAAGCCAAATAATACTAACAAACGTTTAGTTTATTTTAAGGTTAACCTGTTAAGCTTCCCATGGAAAAATATGAAAGAAACAAAAACTTCTTTTTGCCCAATTAGCCATGAAACTTGTTTGATTTTTAAATTCACGGGTACTAAACTTCACGTTTGTTTATTTTTATATTTATCTGTATAACCTCAGCATAAAAAACACTGTAAAAAACTTTTTAAAATCTACTTATATTAATCAGAAACCAAGGAGCCGCAACAAAACAAAAGAAAAATTTGTTTGCTGTTTATAATAAGTCTGAGCTTTTAAATTTAGAAACACAGGCAAACAAAATACTTACAAAATTTAATAGAAAAAAAAAAGTAGGTTTTGCGAAAAAATTTAAAAAATTCGGTGGTAAATTTTGTGAGAAATATTTTAAAATATACGTTTTATGTCCGGTTAAAATGATTATTATTATAATATATTAAAATCAGATGTTTAAAATAATTAGTCGTATTTAATAGAATTTTTTATCGATGAGAATCTATGAGGTTAGAAAAATTAGCACCTACTTACAAAATATTAATTTCCTTTTTAGGTAGGTATAACAAATTTCTATGTAGTCATTTTGCAATTTTTTTCTACGAAGCTCAACCATAGCAATTCTTCACGCAAAATTGCAGTAATATATTAAATTTTGTTTAAGAATAATAATTTTTTGAAATCCTTGACCAACATTATTCCCTCCCGGAACTAACGCTAAGCAATAAATCATACTATAACAGCCGAGAGTGCAATATAACCCTTTTGACTCTAGTCGAGAAAACGCAAGAAGCCTTAGGGATTTGCAATTTCTTTACCATAGATAACACTACATTGTGTAGATCTATCAGCTGAACTGCAGAAAAAAATGCAAAATTTGGTTATAATAACAGCTTTGTGACTCTTGTCAAAACATATAAAGCTTTGTGACTTTCCTCAAAACATATAAAGCTGACTTTACTATTTAGGGCTATAACTCTTTGTATTCATGATTTTAAATCAGTCAAAATAAATAAACTAAATCAAATCCCGAAGTATTTTCAAATCATGGTCTCTAAATAAACCGGTTGTCTGGTAACTCCGTGTCATGACGGCCGTGACGTCAGAGCTACGTCACTTTCCTAGGAATCAGCAGTCCAACGCTGTTTATTAGTGTTTATAACGTAAATTCGTCTTTTGTCAGGAAATTCTGTACATTTTGGGTCTTGAAAGTAGTATTTATACCTGTTCCGTGCTTGCTATAAATATACTAAAAACTAAC
This sequence comes from Aspidapion aeneum, assembly GCA_963576565.1. Taxonomy (NCBI): domain Eukaryota; kingdom Metazoa; phylum Arthropoda; class Insecta; order Coleoptera; family Brentidae; genus Aspidapion; species Aspidapion aeneum. The sequence goes on from OY755040.1 coordinate 119,164,878, forward strand.
TAAAAGAAATTTTAGCCGCCTGTTATTATTTTGTGCTAAATTCAGGTCAAAAATCAAACGTAAACAATTGCCTACACTACTTCATCTTCTGTATCAACATCTACAAAAAATATGTGTGAAAAAGATGGTTTAGTCTATATTGCAGGATTTTTAGCACGTATAAAAATGAACCAAAAAACATGCATTCATATGCCATGCCATCTTGGGTGCAAAGCCTTTCTTTTGGAGGCTTAACTGAGCCTTCACCATCATGGAAAGAAAATGTTAACAAAATGGACAAATGGTTCATAAAATTGCATGGAAGCAATTTTAAATTTAAAACAAATATTTTGAAGCGATCCACTAAATTTATATTTAAAATAGTTTCTATTTCATATAAATTGGTAAATTCATTTGTAAAACAAAGATTAATGATAAGAATCACATTTATAAATGCCAAAAAGCAAAATGAATCTACAATGAAACGAAAGCTTGATGATACAGGGAGTGATAAGAGTCGAAAAACAATAAAAAATTTAAAGAAAATTATTTTGTAACTATTCTATATTTAGATAGGTATAGTTTTTGTTACTTAGAATATATTATTTAAAAATATACTGGGTGTTCCAAGGTAAATGTCCACCATTGCTAACTTAATTATTTGTTATTAAAAGTATAAAAAAGTTTAAATTGGCAAGCTGGTAAAATTTTTGGAAATTATAAATTGCAGGGGTGCTTAAATTAAAATTAGTTTTATGTTTTTTGAAAAAACTCAAAAACTCGATTTTCGATTTTTTTTGATTTAAGCATCTTAAAGATCATCCAACTTTCTACTAGTTTGCCAATTTAAACTTTATTCTATCTTTAATAATAAAAAAGTTAGCAATGGTGGACACTTAACTTGGAACACCCTGTATAATACTCGAGGGAAGGAATATTAGCCTTGCGATACAGTCAATGTATTTTTATTATATTTTTTCTTGAAAATGCGTTAAGAAGGGGGGACCAAAAATCCTAAATCTGAGTTATGTTTTTCCTTCTTTCCTTTAATTTCTTTGATAAAATTTCTCAAAAAAAAACTCATTTTAATTACTTCCTATCCACCAAAAAAATTAATAATATGTGGCTAGTTTGCTTTAGTGTTTGGCGAAAAAAGTTAAATTAATATGAACAGAGAGTCGAATTAACTTAGGAAAACTATTTATAATCGTGTCCTGAATCTGATATTTATAAAACTGTTGAAATTTTTATCATAAATTTTTAAATTATTTAATTTTTTAATAAATTTTGGTGTTTTTACGGCTTCTATCTTTATTTCTCTCATAATATAATGTATAGGTCTCTCTTTATTGATCGTGGAGTAGGAAAATTACCGCATCATAGGCTGCCGAGTTCTTATTGGCTGGGAGTTGCCAGACAACCGGTTTATTTACAGACCGTGTTTTCAAGTGACGTTCGAAGTAAGGCAAGCTGACCCATTATATTCATTGCTTTTTAATTTGCTTTAAATACTTCCGTTAATAAATTGACACAAGCTGAAAATATAGAATGAACATTAGATTCTAGACTTATGGCTTCAATTGCAGAAAAAAAAATGCAAAATTTAGTTACATTAACAGCTTTGTGACTCCTGTCAAAACATATAAAGCTTACGTTACTATTCAGTGTTTTAAATCTTAGTATTCAGGGTTTTAAGACCGTCAAAATAAATAGACTCAATCAAAATTCGAAGTATTTTCAAGTGACGTTCCAAGTAATGGAAGCTGATCCATTATCTTCGTTGCTTTTTAATTTGCTTTGAAAACTTCCGTTATTAAAATTGATACAAGCGGAAAATATAGATATAAATATCCGCCGATAGCTGACTACACGAATGAGCATTAGATTTTGTAGATCTTATGGCTTGAATTGCAGAAAAAAAATGCAAGATAATACTAAATAATAACAGCTTTGTATGACTTTCCTCAAAACATATAAAGCTATACGATATATACGATACTATTCAGGGTTTTAAATCTTAGCATTCAGGGTTTTAAATCAGTCAAAATATGCAGACTCAATCAAATCCCGAACTATTTTCAAGTGACGTTCGGAGTAAGGCAAGCTGACTCATTCTCGTCGTTGCTTTTTAATTTGCTTTAAATACTCCATTAATAAAATTGACACAACCGAAAAAATTAGGTATAAATATCTGCAGATAGGTGACTACACAAATGGTACTGGTACCTGTGCTAAAAATAAACGATCTGTTAGTAGTATCTACCTAGTAGTAGGGAATAATGAAGGTGAGCCATATAACAAGTTTCTTAAGTCTATCTCTTAACCCACACTCTGCACTTTGACTGAAAGTCCAGGTTGCTCTTTACAACTCCGTAGTATGTCGGCCATATGATCATGTTCAGCCGTTCCTCGTTTAGGTTATGTGCCTCGACTGCCCGTTGTTTCATCCTTGATTACTAGATCTCATATTCTGCCTCAAGATGTCTTGATAATTCCTCGTTTTCAACTTCTTTACGTGTCATGTGCTTCCTCAGCCGATTATGTCCTGTTAGAATCTGTATCAATAGTCCAGTCTGTTTGGTCGTAGTTCCCAGGAGTTGGAAAGTGCATTTGTAGCCCAGTCCGTAAATTACCAAAAGAAATATAGCCTTAAGTCATTTGAAGTCAAAATTACAATCATGTAGGAGCTCTAGCCTCTTATTCGTAAAAAAATGAGCTATTCCACTGTAAAAATGTTTTCGTTACTCAATCTTTTTATTTATAAGGATCAACTTATATTTCTGTTTGTCTATTTATTCCTAATAACCCTAATTCTTTATACTCACTGCTAAGAGTCCAAGTACTCCTTAATCTCTAGAAAATCCCTTGTTCTTCCAATAATATATATCGTCTTTTACATATTTGTCGGCTTGTGGTAGACAGGGTCTACAATAGACCATGGTTGTTACAGTACACCCTACCGTTGATGGGAAAAATTTTATTTCATCGTTATGATAATAATCACTTTAGTTTTTTCAAGTTTATCTAGTGCATGCTTGCCAGCTTTGTAGAGTTTTCCATGATTTTTTATTAAAATTGGTATTACCTTTCCTTTCTATTACTAAGTAAGTTGAATCAACAGCTTTCTTAAAATATCTAAGCTTTTCAGAACGTGCAATAAATGATCCGCCGTTTGCAAAACCGTGAATTTTCGATTATCGTGCAACTCCTTCATAAACAATAATATTTCTTAGAGGTATGGTCAAGTCGATCTTTTGGCCGATATGACTATTGTTACACAAACGTTGTGGTTGACTTTTAGATAGAAGACGTGTGTCTATTTAAATGGGTTAAGATTTATGCTGGGGTCATAAAGTTTTAGAAGAACATTCTTTGTGTTGAAAAAGCCTCTATTAAAAAAAATATAACTAAGTTGGTGAACAGTATTTTTTTTAAATATAAAGAAATTAACCTTTGTTTACAATAAGGTCTGATACCAAAATATTGTGTAGCTAAGTTTTAAATAAATATATCCTCACGTTATTCGAAACCAGCAAAATAAGAGTAGCAGTAATAATAAAACAACTTTAATTAGTGCTCAGCCCTAACGCGGTAAAGAATAATTACTTATTGGAACATGCTTTCTATATGGCCATTTCTTATTTTTAACGCCAATTTTAAATGTCTAATCATCTTTATAATTTTATAGATTTTGTGTGTCATATTTAAAAAAAAATAAAACAAAAGAAGATTTGTGGCGTGCCATGTGGGCTAAGGTTGTCGGTGATAATACTGCATGACTTTGTTCGTGCACTCATAAACACAATTCCTATTCAAGTATATATCCTATTCAATATAACAAAGTTACAAAAAAAGTAAGAAAGATTAGACAGAAGATCAAGGATCAGTCCTAGGTGAATTGCATACCTAATCATTAGCTATCAATATGCATCTTCATTTAATATAGAATCCTATATCTGAGGATGTATATAAGTGGCACCGCGTCATAGCTATGGTAAACCAAATTTTGCGGCAAAATCTAAGTAAAGAGGCCTTAAAAAAATTAGTGTTTCCCTTTGTACATGCAGTGTGCCGCTTTAGATGTCTATGATAAAACGCAGAGATCTTTTAAATGATAGATGAATTAGGTATTTAATTAATAAATAAAGATCCGAAACATAAAAGAGAATCTAAAGTTATATTAAAATGCAAAATTGTAATTTGTTTTGTAAAAAGCTCAGTCGTAATTTGTTTGAAATAAAACAGTCAAAATAACAACGAACAGAAAACGTCAAAGCCCGGCTAAATCAATACGTTCGTAACAACCAGCTAAGAGTATATATAAATTCCTTTCAGTGAAATCGTTTAGAAGAAGACACAAATAAAAAGCAGGTAAAATAGTAAGCTAATGACTAATTAGTGCAGTGCATCGTGTTGGGAATCAATATCAATAAAAAAATTAAAAGAAGTCCGTGCCACTGAAGGTGCCTCTCTACTCCCTTCCCGCCCACCCAGGTTTTGATGACGCTGTGCCACATTAATACAATATTAACTATAGTGCAAATTGTGAGAATTTTTTTGAGATTTATTTACATGTTACCTATGAAGAAATAATGTATCAATATATTACATATACTGAAGAATGATGGATCAATCTTTCCTCCTGTGACAAGTAAGATGTCAGCAAGTCCATTCGATTTAAAGACAAATGCCTAGCCAGGACGAGATTTAACTCTTTGGGTCTTCCTTACTTCCAAAATCTAGAAGAACTGAGGGACATAGAGCTAGGTGCGCTTGCCAGATTTATAAACAGCTGTGGCTGGTTTAGTTGAGCTCTGCCATATACCCACACAAAAGCAGTTAAGGTTACTTTCGTGAAATTATTTTCATAAACATGTGGTATCACAATGGACCGGTAGGTCTACGTAAGAGCAGCTGACGTTGCTAGTTAGTGACCTGCCACCTTACTTAACCTAACCGAGTCTAAGGATCACTCCTAGGGGGACTACCATTGGCGTAGCTATGGGGGGCCTGGCCCCCCTGAAGTCCCTCAGGCCCCCCCTAAGATATTTTAGGCCTCCCCTACCGACTACTAGTAAAAGAACATGACGCTGAAAATACATACTTTTCTATTATTATTCGGGAAATATTCAAATAAAATAGGTGCATTAAAATTTAAAATCATTCAGATAATGTTTACATTTCAGGAAAAAGCTCTTGTCTTGCGGTATTAGGCTTTTTCTCTTTAAATTATCGGTAACTTTTCTGCACTTATGCAATTTCCCGAAAATATTTTTTAAATTTAAACATAATTATGCATATTGAATATTTCATACATATTGGCGACATCTTTTAAAATATTATAGAAGTGTAAGTTAAATTTCGCATTTAATAAAGACAGCGACCTTTGCCCCTCTGTTTCCGAAATCGGGTTGTAGATGTCGTAAAGTTATAAAAGACCTTTTTAAACTGTTTTTCTAAAATAAATATAATAATCTTTTTAGTTTTTTTGAGGTTAGCGTTTAGTGTCATGGAAATTTTCCGATTTTGGTGACAATTTCATAACTATTTTCATATTAAGTTTTCCCACGTCGTTAAATGGAATAAATTCGTCGAGCAATACCGGGAAATTTTTAATATTAATACTTCTGCTCTAAGAGCAGAAATGACCGTTTTAAAGAATTTTATTTTTCGGTTAAATCAAACTGTTGGTTATGATTCTATCAAACAACATATAGCAGAAAACACCTATCCAAACCTCTACCAACTTTTTAAAGTTGCGAGTATTCTTCCAATTTCAAGTGCAACTTGCGAGAGGTCTTTCTCTGCCATGAGGAGAGTTTTTAATTGGCTTAGAACAACTATGACTCAAGAGAGACACTCAGGTTTGTCATTGTTATTCATAGAAAAAGATGTTGAGGTCGACTTAGACAGTGTGGTAGACGCTTTCAGTCAGCGACGTAGAAAACTTTCTTTGTAGAATTGCTGAATTACATACTTCCTGTATATACAGATAAATAATTTAGTAAATGTATTATTAAATTTGTTATATTAAAATATTAGAACATTTAATGCGCGTATTTTTTTTTTATTCATTGCACACTTTGCACGACTCTTTAAAACCTATGTTTGCTTTTTGTTCAAGATAGACCGGGGCCACGGCCCCCCCCTGATAAGCAAGGCTAGCTACGCCAATGGGGACTACGTATCTAATTATTATCTATCAATACCCATCTTCATTTAATATTGGATCCTAGTGCAAATTGTGAGAATCAAAATTTTTTTGGGATTTATTTACATGTTAGCTATGAAGAAATAATGCATCAATATATTACATATACTGAAGAATGATGGATCAATCTTTCCTCCTGTGACAAGTAAGATGTCAGCACGCCCATTCGATTTACAGACAAACGACATTATACAGACAAACGATATTACAAATGTTATTTCAGGCGGATTTCTTAATGGTGTTTTCGATTGTGCGTTACTAGAGCCGAATGTCCAATCAGTGGCGTACAAAGATAATCAAAGCCGGGTAGCAAAAAATTGGCATTGTTTTTACATGCTTTCTGTACACCACACATGCGTTTGACGTTGTGGATCCTATTTTGGTGGCGACCCTGATTGAAGTGTTACCAGACTCAGCCACGCCAGTCCCAAGCCTGGTATCCCATTGCACTGAGACAAAAGAGGAGAGATCGAGGAGAAACACCTCGCTCAAAAACAAGGGTTCACCTGGTCCGGGTGATAACACCCTGTAAGGGTCCCTACATAGGGTACATGCAAAGCTGTTGCCTTACAGTATGGCGTTGGCTCGTCAAAGGCTAGAGGAGAAAAACCTTGATAAAACTTTTGGCTTTCCAAGTAGTTGAGGCATTAGACTGATTCTCTAATACATGTAAAACAAAGGAATTACCAAAATGCCTAAACAAAGCCGCGGAGTAATGGATAGAAATTCTCGAAGACGAATAAGGCAATATATCAACATGAAACGTACAGGAAGTGAAGCAAAAGTTGGACATTATTGCAACCGAAGTGCAGATAGATATTATTGCACTCACAGAGGTACAGGTACAAGCAGTGTCGGTAATTTTGTCCACATTTACCACACCACCACACATTTACACACAGTGAAACATTGTTGAACTTTCGTATATGGCTGGTACAATTTGGCACTCATGCTAGGGTTGATGATTGATGATTCATATGTGAGTGGGCCTTGCAGCCCTTCCACTGCGACCACCAGAAGGACTATTGTGGCTCCTTGCATGTCTTTTAAATTTTGCATATACAGCTGGAATAAAACAGTAAATAAATTTTAAAGGCTTTATTGTTTCTCGAAGTATTCTCCTGGCCTTGGATCGTCATTAAGGCTAATCCGTCCACGCTTGAATATTTAGTTACAACAAGAAACTGTCCACTGATGTGGTGCTTCCTTACCGCAAGCAGAAACCAATTCCGCAAGGCATTTTTGTTTAGATTTTCTTCGAAAGTTGTAAAAAATTATAGCCCAAAAATGTTCTTGGTTTAATTCCATTTTTCCACTGATTTGTTAACTTAAAAAATGTAATGTATCTATAAAATTTTATGTATCGCACTGACGTTTTGAATTTAGGTTAAGTTAAGATTATGGGTAAGTTTTAACATGCAAAATATAAAAATACGAAGGCTGTATGAAAAACAAAAGACTTCTGCATTTTATCTAGTGTAGGCAACGGGTTTTCGCCTACATTGTGTGTACGCTACTGTGTCCAATGTAATAACATTTTGAGCCAGCTAATGGCCCTTTTCTATATCTGTGATGATGCTATTTCAACATCTGAATCAGCAAAACAATCATTACGAAAAATCTATATTATGTCAACAACATGCACTTATTAGAAATTCAGAGGAAATTGAATATTATTAGACTAGCAAAATAAGTATATTTTAATAAATTATATGAATAATTTATTGTATGAATAACCCCTCTATCTATCCATTTTCCATGAATTAACAATGACGAATTTAAAAATATATTAAGTACATTTTTTTAACAATGGATCTATGACGGATCTGATCCCTTTCCAGCCTATTAGTCCACTTCAATTAAACTACAGGTTATATCAGCCTTGAAATAAGTTTTTGTAAATATCTCAGAAAACATGGCTCTTACAAATTGTTTGGTTATAACACAAATTATTAAGAAAATCGTGTTCACCACAATGCTTTCGTTAAAAAGTAAGCATTTTTAAAATTTTCTAACTGCCAAAAAACTGTCATGAGCATTAATGGATCTCGTTACAGTGTCAAACACTATTTTTCATAAAAATCTCATGAAAATTGGTCAAGCGGTTTCGGGGCTATGCTGGGCCGGACAGACATACAGACACACACATACACATGGACATACTTCACGATAAGATTGCTAAGATAGTTCCAATCAGTGGCGGCTGCTACAGGGCGGGCAACGGAGCAGTGCCCTCGCAAAACTACATAAGAAAAAGTATTTTTAATTTATTTATTTTAAAAAAGTTAAATCTTCCCGTACGACATGTCTAGTTCTTTTTTTAGTATGTGGGTAACAAAAGGCGATTAATTAGATAAAATTTTTTTGCGTAAATAATTACAAACCGGCAACACCGCGCAGGACTTGATTTCAATTTCACCCGTTTTTCAGCGGTGTATGGGTGGCTTGTTCTCGCGCCGGGGTGGAAGAAATGTTGGTTTTAGTTGATGTCGGCCATATTCACCGAGCGAAAACGTTCGTTGCCCTTCCTAAGTGTTGCCAGTTCTATCTTTAGTGACGACGTATGAGCTTGTTTTGATTTGGGGTATGTCAGTAGTTAAAAGCCTTGCCGGTCGCGTGTACATTATTTGTTTTCAAAATGGAAATAAATACCGTCGATTATATAATTAGCTGTGCAAATTTAAATACGTTGAACTATGAACTTCGATTACAAATAAAATCTTTAAGGTCACATAGACCGGACCTAAAAATCCTAAAAATTAACCAAAATTTTAGTGCAAGTAATAAAAAATTACACAATGCTGAAAACTGGTTGTACGGTTGTAAAAAATGAAATGCTTTTTTTTGCTTTATTTGTCTTATTAGAACAATCCACCAACTGATTTTGTGTGGGTGGCAAAGGGAATGTGTGACATCAAGCACTTTTGTGAAAAGTAAAGAAAAGACACAGAGTAAGTACTACTTATTTAAATAACCACATTGAATTTTCTATGCTAGGCAAGACTGATATTAAGTGCCAATTGAATAGTGCCTATAGGCAAAACATTACCGAACATAATTAAAATGTGGCAAAAAATAGACATATACTTAATAGGTTAATAGACTGTTTAAAACTTCGATGCTATTTCGAGCACTTTGCGCATGTAAAAGAAGGGCAAATAGATTTTATCTATAAACAAATAAACTAAAAACTACACCAAGTAGCTGCTTGCTTGTAAAGTTTTTTTATTTCCTTTTCCATGCAATATAAAATTCTGCCCCCCCACCCTCATTTATAACGTCACTAGCCGCCACTGGTTCCAATTACATCCAACCAACACATTTTTGGCGTTATCTTATTTTTTTTCACACATTCTTTAGTCAGTGCTGCGCGGGCTAGTAAGGTAAAAAAAATATGAAAGCAATGAGCTAGGTACTCATGTTCCAGGCAACTCTGACTGCCTCAAATTCCAAAATTGCAAAAGCCAAAATCCTGACACGCCAAATCTTGACACAAAAAATTTCAATAGCTCAAAATCACATACTAACTCCTAACTAATAAAATCCCAGACCGAAAATTTCGACAAACAAAAATCCCGACCATTTAAAGCTCTAATCCTCAAAATCCTGGTAACCAATATTTGGACTTGCTTTTTCCTATTATTTCTTTTTATTTAATTAATTTTTTTGTATATTTTTTATTGTCGGGATTTTCAAGTGTTGTAATTCGATATTGTCACAAAGTATTACAATTCACTATCGCATGGTCATTTTTTTGCTTTTTTTAAAGAACTTAAAACAATGCCCTAAAAAATCCTGCTTCATCGAAAATCCAGCAGGATAAAAACTCTTGAACCCCTAAGCAGCAAAAAAAACAGAGAAATTCTCAAGAGTCCAAAACGCACATTCACACAGTTCTTTGTATACCCCTCTAGCTGACAGCTCTAACAGAGCAAAACAGCCCCCGTATCCCCGACTATCTCATTTCAACACAATCTTTTTGATATATTCTGTCCCTTTTTAATGAAACTACCTACACTTGGAAAACTCTCAAGAGGCAGTGGTAAACAAAAAGCCATCCGTCCTTGTCAATCGTTAAGAAAAATAAAGGAGCTCAGACAAAGAGAGGAATGGTAAAACGATAAGTGGCAAACAGCCAAAAGTAGGAGGAGTTATAATCCTCTGGCCGCAGCTTTTTACCTACTACTCCAAGCTCGCGAGTCAGTTTTACCGCGAAAGTCTCACAGCATGTAGCTTCGTTTAAAAAACGTTATTTGTTAGCTACTATCGTATTGCTTTCAAGAAGACTTTTGTAATTAGCTATTGTTTTCTTGTGTTAGTTAATGATTAATTGTGTTTAATTTAATCAAAAGCTATCTAGGACAAGTGCAGCTTAGAAACAATAACAGTGCAAAACAACAGAAACTTTGTTTGGTTTGTGTATTAGTTTAGTGACAATCTCTGGATCAGGATCAAGACTAAGATATTGGTTTCTATAATTTTAGATACATTTAACTAATTTTTTTGACCATCAAAAACATTTATTTTACCTAAATTGCATTCATCTTTGACAAAGTGAGACGTTAATCCGTTATTAATACTTTTTTCCTTATAATAGAAACTTTTTTTAAACAATTCGCAACATCGAAATTGCATACAAATTTACTTTGGAGTTTCTCCTGCATGTATATGTGGACGACATTGTTGTTTTGTTATTAAGTCGAATTCCCCTTCCTTTCTCTTTTACGATCGCCATCCATCATGGTGCGTGACGTCACGACCTGCTATTGGCGGCCGACGAGTCACGTGGTTTCTTGATAGCCAGTCAGAGGCGTGGTTTACGATTTTATTGGGTAGGGGAGCTGGAATAGACAAGGAGGAGAGACAAACCTAGAGCGCGTCGAGTAAGTGGACTGAGTGTTCGCGTTTTCCTTTTTAGACAGTATTTTCGGAAAAATTATTAATGACTATGAGTTCGTTTCTGATGAACCCCGTTTCGGGTTATCAGCAGCCGCAACACATTCCATCCGGAGTTGTTGTAGACCCGAAGTTTCCACCGAGTGAAGAGTACAGTCAGAACAGTTACATTCCGCCTAGTGACAATTTTTATCTGAACCAACAACAACACCATTTACAGTATGGATATCATCACAATCATCAAGCAAGCGGGTATGGATCAGGCGGTGTGCCTTTGGCGAATAACTATGGCGGTTACGGTAACTATTATCATCATCAGTTACATCACGCGACGGCTCCAATACACCAAATACGTCCTCCGGTCCAACCATTGCACGAACCTCAAAATCAACTCCTTAATTGCGGGTCTTTGCCAACGAATCATCCGCACGCTCAACCACCGACTTCGTCACCAAATCTTTTACAAAACCTCGCGGATTTATCGCCAAATAATGTGAACCCTCCGGTTAGTGATATAAACTCAACGAATGTGTGTTCGCCAGCGTCAGTTAACAATCACAATCAAGAGTCGCGATCACCTCCAAACCCTGGACATTCCCTACAAGAATTGGGCTTAAGACTGGAAGATGGCGGTTCAGATGATCATGATGATCTTGATGATCAAGGTAGCTGTTCGAACAATGACGAAGACGACGATGATGATGAAAATGGCGAGAGACAGATTTATCCTTGGATGCGGAAAGTACATGTTGCTGGAGCTTGTAAGTAGAAAATGATAATTTAGTTTTAAAAATATGATGCATAATTATGTTGCGTTTTCCGCTATTGGTTTGTTTGTTTTTGAAATTCTGCGAAATTCATAAGAAAAACGAAAATCTCATTTTGTTCAAATTTGTTTGGTTTTAGTGATATTTCCTTCGATAATGATTTTTTTGGTTTCTTTTTACTTGGTTATATTATTTATTTTTAAATTTCTTTCATTCCTGCCGAGCGCGGATTTGAGGGGGGGATAACGTTGTTTAATTACCCCCTAGAAAAAAGAAATGCACTTTTTGTTATTAATTAAAGGGAAAATAGAAGAATTACTCCCCCTAGAAATAACATTTATTAACAAATAATTTTTTTGTGGACTATACCCCCCCCCCTTAGATGTTGATTCCTGCCTGGTCTAATACTGTTGAAATGTTTCTTGGAATGAGCTTGTTTTCTACAATGGAGTCCAATCTAACGTCGCGTCAGCTTGGACCTGTTGGGTGCTTACCGGGTGGGCCAAAAAAGCCAGACAAAATGTTTTTCATTATAACTTTCGAACTAAACCAGCGATTTCAATGGAACAAACTGCGCTTTGTAGAGAATTGATCAGGAACTTGAGGCTCGTATATTCTTATTTTTTAAATTTTGTAACAATAAATTTTGTTACACCAAGAGAATAGTTTCTTGATATTGCACAAAAAATGTCTTGCCTCTTTATTTTAATGTGAAACAGAAATTGTTTTATTATAAATTGCAAAATATAGTTGAAACAAAACAATCAAAGAAGAAAAATAAAGTCTCGTTTCAAGATTAAACGCTGCGTTGAACTAAAAAGAAATATTTTACTTCAGATTCAAGAAAAGAACGTGTTTTCGTTGTAGACAAAATTTTTTACCGTGTATGAATCTTTAAAATCGGTTTAGCGGTTCCCGAAAAATAATTTTTTCGACCATTTTTTACAGATTATAGCAACGAATACTTTCTTATTTTTGTCTGCGTTAAATTCCTTATAAATTAATTTTTACTGAACCGATTTTAATAAAATAACAAGCATCATTCGATCGATTACTTTTTAAAAACACAAGATGCCGGACAAAATCGAATTTGACCCTCCATAAGGGATAGAAGCAATCTATCAGTGCCATGACGCTTTTTCATTAAAATCGGTTGAGGTAAAATTAAATTATGAGGAAATTAATGTAGACAGAAGGCTATCATAAAATCTGTAAAACAATTAAAGAAAAAAAGTATTTTTTTGAATATAGCACTAAATCGACTTCAATGATTTATACCTTGTTGTGCGTGGCGAAGACAGAACTTATCTACAATCTTGAAATAAAATTTAACGAATTTTCATAATATAATAAGAATAAACGAACCCCTTTGAAGAGTCAAGTTTAAATCTGTACACCATCTTGGATTTTAAGAAAGCTGTCAAAAAATATATGTGCTCAAAAGACTGATCAATTTCCTGCAACGTGCAATTGGTTTTATTAAAATCGGTAGTACAGTTGAAAATGTATATATACCAAAAAACATTTTGTCCGGTTTTTTTTTGGCTCACCCGGTATATGCAAATTCAATATTCTTGGTGGAGTTTAAATACCTATTCTTAAGGGAGAAAAAAACTGACCCCTCACTTACCAACTTTCAAGAGATGTTTAAAGATAAAAGCATCTTGATTTTATCTTGAGCCGTTTTTAAACTACGGGGTGTTTATAAAAAGTCTGCATTTTGGAAGAGCATCTAATTTTTTTATTTTGATATAAAATGTTTTTGTATATATTTTTTATACAGAAGAATCAAACTGTAAAATTAAATGGTACCGGTCACTTTTACTGGCTATTTACTTTAGTTTTCTTTATAAAGCAGGGCCGTTTTAAAATTTCGTGTTTTTAGGTATCACTTTACACTAAAATTTTACCTTGTCTGTTTTACTCCTTGGCCCCTCCCGCCCTCCTGCAAACTCTGGATTTGCCACTGAGGCAAGGGGAAAAACAGCGCCCCCCCCATTCACAAACAAACATCTCGTGCAATAGTTTTTTTTTCTGCACTTGTTTGTGCAACATTATCATTGGTTCAAACTAACTAATCTTTCTGACATTCAACAAAGATTTTCTACAGAGTTTCGATTGTTTTGGTAATCTTATAGGAAGTCTATTGATGAGTTCGGTGAATGCCCTATTAGACTTTCTAACAATTACTAGAAAAAAAACCAGAGAAAAGTCGTGGTTCTTCTCTGATAAAATCAAAGGTTTGTCAGTTGAGTTCAAACACAAAGTCACAAAACAAAACAACGAACAACGCAACCTTGATATTAGCTGAGGTGGTGCAACAAGCTTTAATCAAGATTAAGAAGAAGGAACAAACTGCTCCTAAAAATCTGCTTAATCACGTCGCAGGTAAACATACAAACATTAATATTACACGTTTATTTCAAAATGACTAAACAAAAAGCTAGAAGCAAGCCTGCATGCATCAGGCTTATTAGACTGCAGACTACAAGTTTTTTGTAGGTCTGCGTTAGCCGAGGTCGGCGGTTTTTTCAGCATTGTCAGCTGATTCGATTTCTTTCTGCTTGACTGACATGGTAAATTAAAAATTGTAATCCTTCTGGGAGGTATGTGGGTTTTTGGAAAAAAGCAAAACGCCATGTCATCCTTAGTTTTATTTAGTTAAAGACAGTAAGATATTAGGTAGAAATTGCAGAAAAGTTAGAAATAATGAATTTGATCAACGAGGTGGAGGACACTTTGAGGAATTACTGTAGGTAAGCTGCTCCAAGAAACGAATCTTTTTTTTTTGCTGGAGCCCAAACGGCATATTTCCGAGGGGGTTTATAAGGCAAAATTGTTCATTTTGATGCCCTCTACAACCCCTATCATTTTGTCGCAATAATTATGGAACACCCTGTGTAATAGAATAATGACTCTTAGGAGCATAAAAAAGAACATTAATTACACGGTAAAAAAAATTGTCTCAGATCAAATCAAATTGCTTTGAAGTAAAATAATTTGTTTTTTCCTATTCACCAAAAGAATATTTTCTTGATATTGCACAAAAATGTCTTGCTTCTTTATTTTAATGTCAAACAGAAATTATTTTAATATAAATTGGAACTGACTTATTCTAAGGCACCGTTTTCTCTGGAAGCAAAATATTACTTTTATGAAGACAATTTGCTTTGTTGCAAAATGTAGTATACTGAAACAAAACAATCAAAGAAGAAAAATAAAGTCGCTTTTCAAGACAAATTCTTTTAAGGTAAAACAATTTATTCAAAAAAAAGTGTTTTCATTGTAGAAAAAATTTTTTACCGTGTAGATTGGGATACTTGATAAGCATATGATACCAACCATTCTTTTTTTTTATTTATACTGGGACTTACCATCCAATTAGGATCAGTCGCCCAGTTTCGCAAAGTTTGAGCAAGGATAAAGCAGTATTTAAAGAAACACGAACCATTCCAGTAGAAAAATTATGGACTGTGTTAGAGCAAACTAATATCAATCATAGATACATAAAAGCGATAAAAGAACTATACAAAAGGTCAAAATCTAAAATTAAAATTGGAAATCGACTTTTAAATAATGAAAGGCTTACGACAGGGATGTTGTATGCCTCCAACTTTTTTTAAAATATATATCGCAGTAGCTCTACAAAACTGGAAACGAATCAAGTGAGTTAGAACTAGACATTGGATAAACAATATCTCCATGCAATGAGTATGTATACTTGGGTGTCACATTTGATAAAACAGGAACAGACTGTAGATACCTGGAAAAAAGAAGAGTAAAAGCAAAAAAGGTTATTGGATGTCTGAACACTATTTTATTGAGCAGAAAAATAAAAAATAATGTAACATTTAACATATGTGAAACAATGGTGAAAAGCGCTCTGTTGTATGGAATAGAGACTTGTCGCGTAACAGAAAAATACAAAACAAAAATAGAAAAAACAACAAAAGTCAGTCCAAAGAACAATGAGTCAAAAAAACCGGACAGAAGATAATTGTCAGGATCGAAGAAGGTGGAGAATAGGCGTCGGACAACGACAGTATAGTAATCTGTGCGGACAATGTAGAAAAACGTTCTAAATCGACAGAGTAGTAGTAGTATCCCATTATAATAATGAAGTGGTATATAATTACCTAAAACTCTAAATATTTGAAAGCAAACTGCAGCGCATCCTTATATTTAGAGTTCTAACCAACCTAGTGTTAAATATTCCTCTTACTTCTGGATACTGATTACTAACGATATGCCTCACTTCATTCTGTTGGTCTTTTCGAGAATGACTTGACTTTGCAATCTTCAATATAAAACAAAAAGGGGCCTGGTTAACCAATGATTAAAGAATCCAAGACCTTAATTAAAATGGCGCCTTCGTTTTTGTTTTCTGAAGCGTCTGGATTATAATGAAGAAATTCTTGATGAAATTAAATTTAAACTATAAGGATAAGGTTCTTTAGAGATTTTCTAACTAAAAACTCAATAATAATATTTTTTATCTTTCTCATTTTCTTTTCTTAGTTCGATTAGGATAGGTTTGTATTTGGATATCATTTTGAATTATTTTTATTTAGAAACTTATTTCAGATTACCTATTTTAATTACAGCTACACCCGATAAACTGTCAACACGGTTGAAATGCAAAAAGGGTTGACGTTTTTCGAATAACTTCAACGGAGATTTCTGATTTCTTGAATCTGACCCTTCTCAAATTCGGACATCGGAAAATTTCGACACGTTTTCAGAAAGCCTTTAATATTTTCCTTTAGAATTATGTTTAAAGGGGTCAGATTTTCAAATAAATAGCTAGATATTTCGCAGCGATGATGTTCTCAGTTTTCCCAGATATTTAGACCCTATAGGTACAATACTCTGAAAAAAATTTAACAGCCGCAAAATGTTATCCACGTATAACATCACATTAATATTGTGACAGGCGCCCAATTTTTAATCCTTTGTCATCCTAATGTTAACCAATTTATATTTCTTCAATACTTTTGTCATGTATAAGAACATGCTTAAATTTACCGCAAATATTTGTGGTATAAGATACAAATATTCTTAAGCGTGCATCATTTTCTAAATAGGGATGATCTTTTGTTGCGGTAAATATTATTAATTACATACCATTAATTGTGAAAAAAGCTGAAACCTTTGACTTTTTTCTATTTTTATCTATTTTGACATACATAAGTTCTTCTCAACCACATCTAATTTTTTATCCTTTGTTAAACATGGTTGAAAAGTCCTGCAGATAGACACATTTTTGCTAGCTATTTATGGCTTTAGTAGATAAGACTAATCATCTTTTTGTTGATGTGATTGGTGCAAATTTGTTGCACTTGATTTGGTGTTTAGGTTGTATTATCTAGGTGTCCATAGCAGTGATCTAGAAATAGTTCTAATAAGTACTTTTAAAATATTTTAGAAATCAATGGTATCATGCACATATAGCACAGCATTACTTTGTATTAAGCAACACATTTTTAATCCATCTTCATTGTAATATTTACCAATTTATATTTCTTTATTGCTATTGTCATGTTAAAAAACATTCTTAAATTCACGGCAAATATTCTTAAGGGTATATCATTTTCTAAATAAGAATGATTCTTTATTACCGCAAATATTATTAATACCGATATTATTGATGAAACCGTACGTATATTTTTAATATTTTTTTCCACAGATCTAAAAGAACCTACCAGGGACTGTCAGATTTTCAAAAAAAAAATAAATAAATAACAGCCGGCAAATATTTTATTTACAACACCACATAAAGATTGTGTGAGACACCCAATTTTTAAACCATTGTCATCCTAATTTTAAGCAATTTATATTTATTTAATACTATTGTCATGTTTGAAAACATGCTTAAATTTAACGCAAATGTTTTCGGTATTAGCTACAAATATTCTTAAGTGTGCATCATTTTCTAAATAGAGATGATCTTTTGTTGCCAAACATTATTAATTGCATACCATTAATTTTGAAATAAGCTGATACCTTTGACTTTTATCTACTTTTATTTTGGCATACCTAGCCGCTATTTCCAAGTCCTCAGTTACATCTAATTTTTTATTCTTTGTTAAGGGCGGTTAAAAAGTCCTTCAGAGAATTATATTTATTGCTTGGATTATTGGTTTTAGGGAGACCAACCATCTTTTTGTCGATGTGATTAGTACAAATTTATTGCACTCAATTTCATACGTGTTAGGTGTTATTATCTAGATTTCCACACCACTTATTAATTCCCAGAGTGAGCTTGAATTAGTACCTTTTAAGACATTTTACAAATCAAAAGTATCATCCACATCTAACACCGCAGTACTCTCTTTAAGCAAAAAATAATTACCAATTTATATTTCTTTATTATTATTGTCATGCTTAAATTCACCGCTTAAGTTTGTGATAGTAGATATAGATATTCTTAAAGGTGCATAATTTTCTAAATGAGGATAATTTTTTGTTGCTGTAAACAATATTAATAATGATATTATTGATGAAACCATCAATAATTTTTTCCAAATATTTAAAAACCTACCTGGGACTGTTATATTCTCAACAAAATTTAGCAACAGGGAAATATTTTATACATATAACACCAAATTAACATTGTGTCAGACACCCAATTTTTAATCTATTGTCATCCTAATGTTAACCAATTTATATTTCTTTAATACTATTGTCATGTTTAAAAACATGCCTAAATTTACCACACATATTTGCAGTATTAGCTACAAATATTCTTGAGTGTGCATCATTTTCTAAATAGGGATGATCTTTTGTTGCGGTAAACATTATTAATTGCATACCATTAATTTTGGAAGAAGCTGAAACCTTTGACTTTTATCTATTTTGACTTACCTGGCTGGGATCTATACGTCTTTCTTAATTACATCCAATTTTTTATCCTTTGTTAAGGCTGGTTCAAAAGTCCTTCATATAGACACCTTCTTAGATAGTGTTTAGGGTATTGGAGAGGATATCCTTTTGTTGATTTGATTTGTACAAATTTATTGCCATTAGCTTGGTACTTAGGTGGGATTGAATAGCTTTTTATAGTGTACCTATTGAATTTTCAGTGATTTTAATTTAGAATTGTAAGACGTAATTAATAAAAGCCTAATTTTGAATAATTATAAAGTTAGAATAGAATAGATATCTAATTTCAGCGACTAAAAGTGGAGTGATGATCTCAAAGTAAATACGGACTACAAAAAACCAAATCATAACATTTGATTTACAAATATAGAAATATATGGGATTAAATAGACACCGAAAGAAAAATTTTGTATACCATTAAAGCAGATACTAGTAAGTCAGATTCAGCTACCAACTATTAAAAAGCAAATACAAATATATCACGATTGTACCTGACAGACTACAGAAATATTATAAATAAGCTGATATTAGTATGATATCAAAGCATTTAGATCTTGAATCAAAATAAGAAAAGAATAAATGCTAAAGATTTAAAAGGATATTCAAAAGCCCAAAAGGCCAATGCTAAATTATAGTTTTTTAAACTACGTCTTACCAGACTCCAGGAAGCAGAGCCTTTTTCTTAAAAAAAACCTTTAATAAATTTTAACAAAGTTAAATGATTTATGTCCATCATAATTATTTGTAGATTATTCAAATAAACCCACTAACTTCTTGTCTGTCTTTATCAACAAATAAAAACACAATAAGAGGAGTTTCATACACAGAAAAAATTCGCGATGCTTGAAGTCAGAACCCTCTTAATTTCTTAAGTAGGTACCTTTTTCGGGTAGACATGATTTCGGTAACTGCGCATGCGTCAGCTTTTGTAATTTTGGTCAGAAGTAAGTCAAGTTCAGGAAGATCAGGCGCTACTTCGAGTACTCTAAAATGACCCTTTCGAGAGAGTAAAGAATGCAAGACTTTTTTCCCAGTTTCCAGGCAGCTTTGCCGTAATTCATCATCAAGACAAAGACCAAACTTACTTTTTAAATGTATTATGTAGCAAAGCAAATAAAGATATTTAATTCATAATTTAATTTAATTTAACAAAAAATAGCACGGTATTTCTAAAAACGACCAAAACTATGTTGCTTGGTTTTTATCAAGTTTTTATTTTATTTATTTTATAAACATGGAAAAGGAAATAAACAGTCCTCTTATTGGACGTACTGTAAAATGTAAATGTCAACCCGATGTAATATAATATTTATACTGCTTCAAATAAGAAATTAATTTTTCCAGTCGTAGCAGATTTTTAGATCAGCTGTACATTATTGTGTATACATGTGCGGTTACATGTTTTACTTGAATTATTTCCGATTTTTTATAGAAAAAGACACAATTTTACACGACAAACGCAAAACACTGCAAAATGAAAATAAAGAACAACAAATATATTATAGTATAGACTGAATGATTTTACATATTTTTCTTTTTTGATTTTTTTTTGAAAAAGTTATTAGTATTTGAGAAAATCGCAAAAAACTGATTTTTAGATCATTTGGGGATTTTTGCGGAGAATATGTGGGGATGTGTCCTAGATGCTAAGGAACAATTATACAGAAATCTAGCTTGCACCTATTTTTTTCCAGGTGAATTCCTAATATGGCTAAATAATAATATATTTTGTTTAAACAATATTTATTTTATGTAAAATTTAGTACCCGTAAATTAAAATTCAGACAAGTTTTCGTGGCTAATCGGGTAAAAAGAAAAATTAAGGGTTTTTTGTTTCTCCAGTATTTTTCCGTGGGTAGCTCGAAAGCTTAACCTCACGGGGGTCTAAGATCTAATGGACCTAATAAGTGTTGACAGTTAACTGTTTCGTCCTTATGGGACTCCTCAAAACACTGCTGGTCGATGTGACACTCGTCATAAATTAAGTATACGGTTTTATCTCTCACCTTACATTGCTAGTGCGAAAACAAAGTCATGTACCCAACAAGAAGCGCCATCTACCGAAATACGAGAGAAACTAAAACAGCAGCAGTACATTGCCTTTCTAGATCACGTCAACGCTAATTGCATTTGTTCCGCTATCAAGACGTCGGCATTGCGTCAGTCAAGGGAGTTTAAAGCCAAATATTAAAAAATGTAAAATTTAGTACCCGTAAATTAAAATTAGAGCGTGATTTTAATTTACGGGTACTAAATTTACATTTTTAAATATTTGGCTTTAAACTCCGTTAACTGACGCGATGCCGACGTCTTGATAGCGGAACAAACGCAATTAGCGTTGACCTGATCTAGAAAGGCAATGTGTGTCGTAGGTCACGGTATGGATTCTTTCTTTCAATCCATACTTTCATCGATCGATGATATAGCAGTTTTACTCGCCTGCTGCTGTTTTAGTTTCTCTGGTATTTCGGTAGATGGCGCTTCTTGTTGGGTACATGACTTTGTTTTCCCACTAGGAATGTAAGGTGAGAGATAAAGCCGTATACTTAATTTATGAAGGGTGTCACATCGACCAGCAGTGTTCTGAGGAGTCCCATAAGGACGAAACAGTTAACTGTCAACCAGCGTTGCCACCTCTACCGATTTTTCGGTAGATCTACCGATTTAGCCTTTTACTTTACGATATACCGAATTACCATAGTTTTCTACCGAATTTTTTCTTCGATATAAACTTGTTTTTCTTTTGATACGCCTCGTAATGGCGATTAAAAAAAAACACCATAAATAAAATGTTCTTTTTATGTAAGATCCTTTGTAGAATAAAAATTTTATTTCAAGCCATTGTTTTTAAAAGTGTATTTATGGCGCTCTTTGATTTTGCAATATACTCAGCCGCAAGCGGCATTAAGGATCACGCTATTATAAACCCTGAGGTTTTTTTTTATAATATAATCTACCTAATATGTACCTAATTTTTTAATTTAATTTTTA
Organism: Aspidapion aeneum; assembly: GCA_963576565.1. Classification (NCBI taxonomy): domain Eukaryota; kingdom Metazoa; phylum Arthropoda; class Insecta; order Coleoptera; family Brentidae; genus Aspidapion; species Aspidapion aeneum. The sequence continues at coordinate 119,186,604 of OY755040.1, forward strand.
ATTTTGGTATTTTGTCTGTAAAAACAAATCGTAGAAATACAATTTACCTACTAAATCAATCCAAACTATCGATAGTTCTCCAGCACTGCTTGCTAAGATGATTAAAAAATCTACCGAAATCTACCGAAATCTACCGATTTTTCTCGAAGCATTCTACCGAAGACCTCAGGGTCGAGGGTGGCAACACTGCTGTCAACACTTATTAGGTGTCCATTAGATCTTGCACCCCCGTGAGGTTAAGCTTTCGAGCTACCCACGGAAAAGTACAGAAGATACAAAAAACCCTTAATTTTTCTTTTAACCCGATTAGCCACGAAAACTTGTTTGAATATTTATTTTGTTCTGTATACTAAGAAAGATTTTAAAAATGTAAAAGATTATATTCTTGAGGCAAAACAAAATCTAAAAACCATTTCAAACCCTAATTTTTCGTATTCTTAACGTACCCGTCACGTCTGTCGGTCTGTCTCGAAAAGTCGAGGACCACACAACAGAAATCGTGATGAAAATAAATAGCAGCTCATTTGTTTATCTTTATCCCGACAAAGAAGTTCTTTTTGAAGAGATGTTGATTCTGTCATTTAATACCCAAAATATAACCCGAGGAGTTCTTTGTCAACTGTGTCTTGTGGCTGTTTAAAGGTGAGGTCACAAAACTTAAGAGTTACAAATTGCAAGACATTAAGGAGATGAGAGATATAAATTAGGGGTCCTTTAGGGATGGTGTTATTGCTGCTAAAGAACGGGGTACAGGGTGTTTTAATAATATTCTAGTAGATATTATCAAGAATGAAGATTCTAATCTAAGAAATTTAATACGGAAAAATAGAAATGTACGAGCGCAAATGCCACGATAGAAATACACACATAGGAGGGAAGCAGAGTTCTGAAGTATGGAAATTCATTTCTACGGTAAAAAAACCAACAAACGAAAAGGCAAACATTCAGATAATCAAACAGAACAATGGACAGAACACTACAAGGGACTGCTGCAGGAAACGAGACCCGAACATCTGTCAGCCTCTCCGAGGAGAGACACGGAGAAATTATTATAAAATCTCACAAATATGATCAATCAATGCATAAAAGGACATTCAGTTCCTGATGATTGGAAAATTGCATTCATATCCTCAATACAAAAATTGGAAACAAGCTGGATTGCAACAATTACAGAGGAATTTCAGCAACCAGTACTCTAAGTAGATTATACGGTAGGATTCTTAGAGATCTAATAGAGAATAATTTTCACGAACAAGAAGAAGAAGGGCAAAGTGGGTTTCGTGCAGGCAGATCTTGTAGTAATAATGTGTTTTGTCTTAGACAAGTAATTGAGGAAAGGAGTGCCAGAAATATAGAAACTTATGTTACCTTTACGGACCTACAAAAAGCATATGATACCGTTCCAGTAGAAAAATTATGGATAGTGTTAGAGCAAACTAACATCAATCATACATACATAAAAGCGATAACAGAACTATACAAAAGGTCAAAATCTAAATCGAAAGAATTCCTGGTAACGAAAGGCTTAAACAGGGATGTTGTATCTCTCCAACTCTTTTTAAAACACATTTCGCAGTAGCTCTAAAAAACTGAAAAGTACACGGCATGAAAATACAACTTAACAACCAATGTAAATGTAATTGTAAATAATGATAAAGAATATATGTAGTATATGATGAGAAAGTTGAAGAAAGAATACCAAAAGTGGGGGTTAAAAGTGAACATGGACAAGACATAGTACTTATGTATTGGAAACGAATCATAAAAGAAAGAATGGGAAATGAGGGAATCATAACGGATGACATCACTAAAAGACAACTGACATAGTACTGCCATGAGCAGATGAACGTCGAAACATTACCAAAGCAGGTCCTAGAATGGCAACCAATAGGGCGCAGAAAAAAAGGGCATCCTAAACTAGAATGGCAACAATCAATCCAAAGATCAATGAGTGAAAAAAACCTGGCAGAAGATTATTGTCAGGATCGAAGGAGGTGGGAGGGTTGTCCGACAACGTAGAAAAACGTTCTAAATCGACATAGTAATAGTAAGAATCTAATGGAAATGAAAGATACAATGCATTTTTTTTTAAATCAATGGCAAATAACAATATTTAAATTTCTAGCCCGCGCAGCAATGGCTAAAGAAGGTACTCTTTTTAAAAAGTTTTGTGTCTGTATTTGGACCTTTCTTAGCAATATTAGCATGACATCTGTCTGTGTATGTGTGTGTATGTCTGTCCGTAAGACAATTGCTTCTAAACCATAACAAATTTTCATTCAATTTACATAGAAAATAGTGTTCGATAGTGTAACGAGCTGATTAGGGTAAAAATCCAATAATGCTAATAACAGCTAAAAAATTGAAAATATACTTATAAGTTTTTAACGGAGCATACTTGATATATAAATTAGAATATTTTTTTATTTTAATAATTTGTGTTATAATCAAAAACTTTATAGGTGAGCTTTACATGCAGTGTCCTAGTGTGCTAGGAAGGATTCAGGTGTATCATGGATCCATTTAATAATTTGGTTTATATTAAGTAAATTATTTTTATAATTTATATTTTCTGTTTTTTTAGTTAGCAAATAGCTTGACAGCCAAACTACCAAACTTTACAACATTTTTGATGGCCCTCAACTTTTGCTTTTAATTTACTGCTACTTAATTTGTTTGGACCAGACAAACGCCCACCTTGTGGGCTTCAAAAAATTGTGTCGAAATTATCTATAAACCTACAGTTGCCTAATAGTTTTAAGTTTTAACAAATTGCCCACGCATATATACCGTGATTGTGTAACAAATTGAAAAATCATGAGCGTAGCGTACATGCCTGTCGTTGTCAAATTAAACTTGCTATGAGTGCAAATAATATTTGTAAGAAAAATATGAGTGTATAATAATTTGGTAATGCATCTGTAGAATTCATTTCGTAATAAAAAAAAATTATTTTTTGCTCAAATTAATAAAAATAGAAAAGGCAATCCGGCAAACCTGTATAATCCATCTAAAGTAGGATATCGCGTGTGGAAAGCAAGTGTGACTTTTATTGATTGCCAAGTTTGGGGCTTTTGGCCAGCAATAGACAAATTAGTGCTTTGAAGTGAAAGCAGAATTAATGCTGGTGATTATTTGTATGACATGTGCATGAGCCGTTTCTTTTTTTAGATTGGCATAATTGCAAAGAACAAGAGTTTTTAAGCGGTTTTATAAAAATACAAATTATAAAGCCTTATAAAGCAAAAAGAAAACATTTAATTATAACGCCATTAATGTAAATTGTTGGGAAACTGACGTTTTAAGCACTTTCCGTAACAAGAATACATATTTCAAAAGATAAATTCTCGTCTGGATAAGAACAAACTTAAAGTTGCTAAAAGATTATAAAACAGAAATATATTTTAAAATGCAACAGATAAGTTTATTGAAATAGTAAAAACTATTAAACAAAAATGATTTAAAATCAATAAATTATAAAGAAAACATATTTTTCGTCTGTTTCTTTTATTTTGCAAAGTGCCAACTTTTCTCCCGTTAAAGAATTTTATCCTTTCTTTGCATATTAAATGTTGTTAGCTCTAACTTAATAGGTATATCAACAATTTTGCTACACAGTGAATGTTTTTCTAACATAGATTTATATGTTAAATTGTGTTCTGCAATGAATTGGGGGGCTTAGGGGCTTTTAACTTGGTTTGCAGGAATATTCAACAACTATATACAGTGAAACCTCTCTTTGCGGACACCTCTATTAATCGGACACCCTATTAAGCTAGTTAAAATAGGGACAAATTTGTTGGAACTAAGCTTTTCCCTATTTCTTTACATGTAAAATTCACTCCTATAACCGGACACTCTAATAACCGGACGCGGACAATTTCTTTGGTTAAAAAATTCTAACACGAACCTCTGACAACGAGACAGAGCACTGCACGACATGGGCATAAATATTAAGTAGTACGTTGGCAACAACGCACTCTGCAGCCGAGGAATTACCTCTTTCCGTTTTAATGCGGAGACTAAATACTGTCGTATTTATTTTTTTTAACATATTTTATTCGGCGGGTGTTTTATTTTTATTGTTCAGTTGGGTAGTAACAGATCTCTTTGAAGTGGCGCCTAGTAAAAAACTTCTTACTTTGCGTGAAAAAATGGAAGTTCTTAACGTTTCAGGGAAGGAACATCTATCAGCACGAAACATGGCAGAAAAATTTAATATCGAAAAAACTCAAAAAGCGGAAATTGTTAATAAATATATATTAAAATTTCGCAGTTCCCTCTCATAAGCGGACATCTCCAATATGAGGACAAAATCGACGAAACCGTGAGTGTCCGCTTAAAGGAGGTTTCAATTTTAATTAAGAACTTTTAAAATTTTGCTTTACAGGTTTATTTAAAGCACTTGCTTTTTTATTAGATTCTAGGAAATTTATACTACACATGTACAAAATTTCAACATTAAATTAAATGCAGAACTGAGGTTAAAATAGGATCGAAATTTTAACATGTAAAACCCTATGATTCATGAAAAAAAAAAAAAGATAAAAATACCTACTTTTTTCCTGACAACACTAGGTACAAAAAAAAACAATTTGCAAATTACACCTTGCGTTTTCCTATTTTCAACTTGCATAAAATATCATTATTTAAATTTATGTAAATGACTATATGTTATGTAATTAATCAAACTTTTTGTTATGTACGACTTCTCATCGCATATTAAAATTGAAAATTATAGCGCTATTTTTTTATGCTGTAGGAACAACATCGTCGTATTTTTTCATGCATGCAATTTTCTCTTTTATAGCAGCAATGCACTTTGCACGGATAAATAAATTCTAATTATATGGTTCGGTTCGGTTCGGTTAAAAAAAAATGGTCGTTTTGTTTAGAGGTAGTCCTTTTTAAGCGGTTATTACCAGTGGCAAATCCCGGGGAGGAAGCAAAAAAATATATTTTTTCCCTGCTGTTTTTATTCAGTTTTAGATCTTAAATAAAAGTTTTTATCAAAAAACTTAAAAAAAGTTATGTTGCGGGTAAATTTTGTTAAAAATAGCAGTTAATGCAGTGAAATTTTTGGCCCTCGAACTAAAAAAAGTTTAATGTCAGAAAGAAGCCCACTAAACACAAAAACATTTTAATAACGTCAAAATAATGTATAAGTTAAAAACATAACGTTAGGTTGGATGTTAGTTCTAGCGTCATATTCATAGTGAAAAAGAAGCTTAATTGAGAAAAAGAGCGCCAGAAATATAGAGACTCATGTTACCTTTGTGGACCTACAAAAAGCATATGATACCGTTCCAGTAGAAAAACTATGGACAGTGCTAGAGCAGACTAATATCAATCATACATACATAAAAGCGATAAAAGAACTATACAAAGGGTCAAAATCTAAAATTTAAATTGGAAATCGACTTTCAAAAGAATTCCTGGTAACAAAAGGCTTAAGACAGGGATGTTGTATTTCTCCAACTCTTTTTAAAATATATATCGCAGTAGCTCTAAAAAACTGGAAACGGAAAGTGCACGGCATGGGAATACAACTTAACGACCGATTTACCATATACACACTACAGTTTGCTGACGACCAAGTAATTGTAGTTAATGATAAAGAGGATATGGAGTATATGATGAGAAAGTTAATGGAAGAATACCAAAAGTGGGGATTAACAGTGAACGTGGACAAGACACAGTACTTATGTATTGGAAACGAATCCAGTGAGTTAGAACTAGACAATGGACAAGTAATATCTCCATGCAATGAGTATGTATACTTGGGTGTCACATTTGATAAGACAGGAACAGACTGTAAAGAACTGGAAAAAAGAACAGTAAAAGCAAAAAAAGGTTATTGGATGTCTTAACAGTATTTTATGGAGCAGAGAGATAAAAAAGAATGTAAAATTTAACATATATGAAACAATGGTGAAAAGCACGCTGTTGTATGGAATAGAGACTTGTCGCGTAACAGAAAAATACAAAACAAAAATGGAAAGTGTCGAAATGGATGCAATAAGAAGATCAATGAGAATATCTAGAACAGATCACAAGAAATGAGATCATAAAAGAAAGAATGGGAATCGAAGGAAGCATAACGGATGACATCACTAAAAGACAACTGATATGGTACGGCCATGTACAACGGATGAACGACGAAAGATTACCAAAGCAGGTCCTAGAATGGCAACCAATAGGGCGCAGAAAAAGAGGGCATCCTAAACTAGAATGGCAACAGTCAATCCAAAGATCAATGAGTCAAAAAAATCTGACAGAAGATGATTGTCAGGATCGAAGGAGGTGGAGAATAGGCGTCGGACAACGTAAAAAAACGTTCTAAACCGACTAAAAAAAAAAAAAGAAACTTAATAACCCGTTTTCTGACGTTAGAAAAATAACGTTATGTTTTTATATCGTTTTTTTAAAGTGTTTTTCGAACGTTAAAAAAATACTGATTTTTAACAGTAAAAAAGAAATGTTTTTCTAACATTGAAAAATAAATGTTTTTTAAAAATGAAAAAATATATTTTTTTCAAATATATCTAAAGATAAGGTAACATAAATAATGTAAATAAAATTCTTCTATTTTAGAATCGCAGGGCAGCAACAGTCCGTTGAGGTTTTCGTGCACTCGACACTCAGTAAACGCAATTCGGCTCGTAGCTTCTGAAAATAAAATTTTAAATTCTCTGTGAGCAATAATTTTGTAGTAAGTGCCTCGCTACGAGGCCAAACAATTCATGCTCAAGTTAATACAAGGCAAACAATTTCAAGGCGCGTATTCACTTTAGCATGAATGCAAGCGAAGCATTCGTTTGGTCCCGCTGCGAGGCTTGCGAAGTAGCAGTTTGCTAAACCTCGCCTATGTATACTATGTAATATTTATTTATCAATAAAGACGATTTATTATTATTATATAATTCTGCCTCAAATGAATACGCGGCCTAAGGTCCGGCGGCTAATCGTCCGCGGTGAATTGTCGCATTTCCTGTCTGATTACCTATAGGCATGCGATATTTCATACAAAACCATTTTTTTTCTTTTGTTTACTTTTTCTTCCTGATTTTGTGGTGCTTCATTTAGATCAGTGGACACACATTTGTTGTTCTTTAACTATACCATCTTTCCCACATGACTGGAGTAATATTGCGATCCAAATATGTATTCACTATCAATATTAATAATTGTGCTATAAATTTGCCATGTTTGTTTCTGCAAAATGCAAATATTTTAACCAAAATTACAAAAAGCGTCTTTGCTACCGACTCGTATCAACTCGCAACGAAACGCAACTAATGGCAATGTTCAGGTAGTGGGACTGCTATACTATAGAGGGCGCTGCCATCGCGCCCTCTATAGTATATATTTTTTTAATGTTTAAAAAACAAAACATTTATTAGCTTCATATTATTTCTTAAATTCAACGTTAGAAGTGAGATCTAGGAAATTGCTGCTCTTATACTTTTACAATTATCCGAAACTTTTGCATTTTTGGTACGATTTTTCCCAATTTTTTATCTTTAAATAATTTTATTTATTCGAAAAATTTTCTTTTTTGCCGCAATTTTCTTCAAGAAGTATTAAATATTCCTCAAATTTTCAACAGCGACACGTTTTTTTTGCTTTTAATGTAATTTTTTCTAATATTTTGTCTTTAAATTTTATTTTCTCAAAATTTTCGCTTGTTGTTTTTTTCGAGGTATCCGATTCTTTTTTCATTAGTGCCATTTTTAAAAAAACTTTTCGTAAATTTTTGCCTCCGCAATTTTTTTTTAATTTTGTATTTTCCCCATATTTCTTTTTTAATTTTTATTTATATAAAATTTTGGCTTGCCATTTTTTTCGGTTTATTTTTTACTTCATTTTTCTGAACACCATTTTTTGTAAGAATTTTTAGAAATTTAAAAATTTTACCTTTAGTGTATGTAATAATTAAACATTTTTAAAAAAGTCGTGACGGATCTGATACCTTCCTGGCTAGCCTATTAGCACACTTCAAGTGAAGCCATGATATATCAGCCTCGAAAACAGTTTTTTATAAATATCTCACAAACTTCCGAAGTTTTTGGTTATAACACAAATTATTGAGCAAGACGTAGCCTACAACGTTCCGAAAACAGCATATTGATATGACGCTCTATTAAAAAGTTAGCATTTTAAAAAAATTTTCATTGTCAAAAAACTGTCCGTATCATTAATGAATTTTGCCTAAATTCTAATCAGCTCGTAAGAGTATCAAGCACTATTTTACCTGGAAATTTTATGAAAATCGGTTTAACGGTTTAGGAGCTATTGTGTTACGGACAGAAATAATATACACACACACACACACACACACACCTAGACAGATATCACGACGATATTGCTAAGATAGGTCAATATACACCCAAATAACACATTTTCGGTGTTATCTTAAAAAAGAAATTCCGTCGAAACTAATACCTTCTCTAGCCATTGCTACGCGGGCAAGGAAGGTAAAAATAATGAAACATACATAGTTTCATTATTTTAGTCCTAAATCAATTTTGTTTTTTTTGCCAGAGGTTTTTGTATTGAGTTTTAGTAACGGAAAAACAGCTGCCCTTATTTGGGGGTATTGATTGAAAAAAGCTGCCACGTCATGACGTTCGTCGCTGTACAGAGAAAAGCTTTTTATATTTAAAAGCCACTGGGATGTTTGCAGCATTTCCCACATATATTGATATTTTAACGATAGTCATGTAGTTAAATGCAAAAGCAATAAATCCAATCAAAATTAAATTTTAAAGGAAGTGTCGAATTAGCGATATAAACAAATTAGTTATTATCACAGGAGTGTTTAGAAAACAGTTTTAAAGTGGGGGGTGATACAGTTTTGGGGGTGCGAGATCTCATGATGCCGTATTTTATGCTATTTTATATTTGCAATGAGCCACCTAAGACACCTTAATAACAGATAAGAAAGAAGAACTGATAAAACTGCTGGAAGAGCTGGATACAGCAGGTAAAAATATAAGCTTGAGTATGAATTATACTAAAACTAAAACAGATGAAGATATCACGAGCAGAATAAACCAAGAAAAAATAGTAGTAGTAGAGGAATATATATCTGGGACAAATTATTAAACTAAACAAAGAAAATCAAACAGCTGAAATCAAGAGACGAGTAAGATTGGCCTGAGCATACATATTAGAAAATAAAAATACTCTGCCAATATATGGGCCCCTAAGCTCACACTAGGTACTATAGTTATAGAGTACGTGTGAGCTAATATAACTAAAGACTAAAATATATTTTATTCAACTCCAGACTAAATTACCTTTCCTGTGATATCACACAAGCCATGTTTTGACTTAAACTGAAATTTTTAAAATCTACCCCCACCTTAAAAAAAAACAAAAACTAAAATGTATTTTGTGTAATTCCGGACTCAATTACAATTCGTTTGATATCACACACGCCATATTTTCACTTAAACTCTAATTTTTGAATTATACCCCCACCCTTTTTTTTTAAATAAATTAAAATGTATTTTGTTTAACTCCAGACTCAATTACCTTTCGTTTGATATCACACACGCCATATTTTCACATAAACTCTAATTTTTTAAATCTATCCCCACCTTTTATTTGGTTTGTGTTCGGTGGATTTTATTGATTTTTAAATGGGACCATCTCGACCGAAGACCCAGCCTAGGTACCAAATTTCATTAAAATCGGCCAAGCGGTTTTTGAGTTATGCGCGTTGGTCGTTACAGACAGACATACAGACAGACAGACAGACAGACAGACAGACAGACAGATAGAGATATATAAAAATTTTTGAAATCGGAGCAACTTTTTTTTTCTCGAAAAAATTAGGATCACCATAGCTCACACTACTATAGTATAGTATATGTGTGAGCTAATATCCTCAGTACCTTACTACTACCTGTACTCACATAATAATATGGATCCCAGATCTCGACACTTACAAAATCAAACATTGATAAGGTAACAAAAGCTCGAAGATCAATGGAAGGACAAATGTTACATGTAATGCTAACAGATAGAAAAAGTAATGAATGGATAAAGAATAAAACAGAAGTAAAGGATGTCAGAGGAGAGGAAGCAAAATTAAAATGGAAATTTGCCGGTCATAATATCAGAAAAAAAGACGATTGGTGGACCAAATCTATTGTAAATTGGAGACCTTGGAAAAATAATAGAAGTAGGGGAAGACCCCAAATGAGATGAGCTGATCATTTAAAGAGACATGCGGGGACTAGATGGATGAAAACGGCGACAGACAGAGAAGAGTGAAATACATTGAGGAAGGTCTATGTCCAAAGATGGATCGAAGAAGGCTAAATAGATATATAGATAGATAGATTCAGGAAATATGTGGACTATATCTAAAAAAATATTAGCAAGGGATGAATAAAAAGCAAAATTAAATAAAAACTTATTCCGCATAAATGACAAAACTAAAAGAAATTAATATTAAATTCGAACCAAATTAAAGCCTTCTAGTATTAAAAATTAGATGTAAATCAAATAATTCATCTCCATTTGATTGTTGTAACAACAACTAACTAGAGCTATAAGGAAATGAACATGGGAATACTCATAATAAATACTATATTTTATTGGAGGTACGTAAGTAATAAATTATTTAATATTTACTATTATTTTCGTACCTAATCGGAATAAAAACTAGGAGGAAAAACTCTTGCGTTGGACACACAAGTAGGCTTACAATATTAAATTGACCTTAATTCTATTAAAAGTTTACACAAGGATGGTTACAAATAAAATTTAATAACCGCGATGACCTTGTGGTATTCCAAAAATGGTTTCAATGCATCCTACAACAGCCTTTGGGTCTTTTTTCTAAATCATGCACATCAGAATTATGCAACGTCATTGCTGTTCTTTGCTGCTGCCAACAGTCATCAGGAGGCTGCTTTTGTCAAGAGAGTTTTACCGCCCATGAAAGAAGCACAATTACGTTAGAATAAGAAGCCACATACAGATCTACATCATTAGCAACAACTTTGAAGGAAGCGCGATATAGCATCAAAAGAATTAAATTCAATAATTTTTTGATAATCTTTAACAGTATCTTGTGAATTAACGTATAGTCACCACAGCGTCCTGGGCTACGTAGATGATCTGGTGGTACTAATCAGAGGTAAGCATGAGGGCGTAATATCAAGCCTAATGGAAATATCCTTTTATATAATAAAAGACTGGAGTGTGAGTAAAGCTTTTCACTCAATCCCAACGAAACAATATTAATTCTAATCATAACAGGAAAAATGTCAAATGCAGAAGCACTCACTTTGAACAGAATACAACTTATCTTTTCCAAGGAGATGAAGTACCTAGGGGTAACCTTAGACTGCAAACTAACTTTAAACAACCAAAAAAATATTTCTCGAACATATTGACATGCCACAGACTCGTGAGCAAAACGTATGTGCTAAAACCAATAATGATAGAGGTATATTAATAGCCCATCGCACCGACTTTTTTTTTCGTTACTTAGCCTTAAGGGTTGCTTATTACGTCATATTATGATTATATTAAGAAACGCTTTAAGCTAAGTAACGAAAAAAAAGTCGGTGAGATGGACCCTAAATGTACCAAATGGTAATTAGACCCATGATCACGTAAGCGCCACTAGTAGGTTGGCCAAAACTCAAACAGAAATCGGCTCAGACCAAACTGAGAAAAATTAACAGGCTAATCTGTAATCTGAGGATAACAAGAACAATCTCAGCTTGCCTGACTACAGCCTTAAAGACCATATTTAACCATTTAACTGCTTCCCGTACACGAATGTGTTAAAGCAGAGCCAATAACATAGGCATATATGCTTCTAGACACAGATAAAGTAAAGCATGGCAAACTATGTAGACACCTCAGAATACTAGAGATAGTAAAGCTAGACAGCATTAAAAAACCAACGGGCTATACGACAGTCTTGTTGGACATAGAAATGCCATTTGAAGTGGTCATAAAAGACTGCGAATCATGAACCTAAAAAAGTACCACAAGCAATGAACGCTTTGGTGTGGCATACAGATGGATCCAAGCCAGTGGTGGGAGCCGGCTTGGGTAAAGCAGGTCCAAATTTTAAACTCTGCTTGTCAGTGGGTAACACATCCAACATATTTCAAACAAAAGTGCTAGCGATTAATATATGCGGATAAGAAAGCATAAACTGGACCTCAATGGGAAACATATTTTTGAACTTTCGGACAGCCAAGCGGCCGTGAAGTCTGAAAAGGATGTTAACTCTGACACACAACAACGCTATACTGGAAGCACGGATAACCAAAGTATAAAAACACATTAAAACCATTAGCTTACTCAAATCAACAAAATGATTCTGATGTAGGTAGGACCAGGACATCAGAGCATTGAGGAAAATTAGGAAGCAGACAGTAACGCAAAGAAAGAGAAAAGCAATTAAAACGGTTTATATAACCATATTAGCACAGACGTGTAAATATCTTCTAGAGATGAACAGGAACGACATAGACTGGTGCAGTTTGTGCAGAAAGGCATCAGAAACATTTGCTCTAACGCCTTAAGAAGTAAGCCAAATAACTTCCAAGAACATAGCTTACTTCAGCAGAAACTTGCAAATCTTTGAAGAAAAATGAGACGCAGATTAATGCACACAATATCTTGGAGATATATATGTTGAGCGGCTTAATAGCCAATAAAAGAACTCGTGTAATATAGAATCTATAAATCTCTAACGTATCGTAGAGTATCAATAACCTCATTTGTAGGGCTAATTTGATTATGGCTTTGGTTACATATTTCAACTAGTCGGTAATCTGAAAAGGCAGCGTTATTCCTTGCTTGCGTTTATTCTTCAGTACACCATGACAGTCTGTTGGTTTATCGATGCTATTTGGCTCAGCCTAGTAGTAAGCTAAAGTGTCGACATAAATTGTTTGGCTTTAATTTTTTTGTTTTGAAAAGCCTGATTTTTTGGTGTGATATTAAGTCAATATACATAGCGAAGCAACAACATAAATCAAAATCCACGAAGGAATGAAATCCTGTTAAGAAGAGGTGTCAGTTAGGGTGACACAATAATTCTTAAACTATTTAACCAGGCCCGAGAAGATGTTTTTAAAAACTTAGATTGGGAAGAAATAGGCATCAAAGTAAACGAACAATACCTGAACCACACAAGAAAGAACTGATAAAAATGTTGGAAGAACTGGATACAGCAGCTAAAAATATAGGCTTAAGTATGAACTGCACTAAAACAAGAATCATAAGAAACACAGATGAAGGTATCACGATCAAAATAAACCAAGAGAAAATAAAACAAGTAGGTCTACCTAGGACAAATTATTAAACTAAAAAAAGAAAACGAAACGGCTGAAATCAAGAGACGAGTAATATTGGCCGGGGCAGCATTCAGTAAATTAAGCTACATATTAAATAATAAAAAATATCCTCAGTACCTCAAAACGAAAGTGAATAAACAATGTATCCTTCCTGTACTTACCTATGAATCCCAGACCTGGACACTTCAACAGAATCAAACATGGATAAGGTAACAAAAGCCCAAAGATCAATGTTACATGCAAAGCTAACAGATAAGAAAAGGAATAAATGGATAAGAAATAAAACAAATGTAAGGGATGTCAGAAGAGAAGTAGCAGAATTAAAATGGGAATTTGCCAGTGAAAATATCGGACTGAAAGACGATTGATGGAATAAATGTATTGCAAACTGGAGACCTTGGGAAAATAAAAGAAGTAGGGGAAGACTCCAAATGAGATGAGCGGACTATTTGAAGAAACATACGGATACTAGATGGATTAATACGGCGACAGACAGAGAGAAGTGACAGATATTGGGGGAGGCCTAAATGTCGACATAAATTGTTTGGCTTTAATTTTTTTGTCTGGAAAAGCCTGATAATTAATTTTACCACTATTTACATTTCACTCAATTTAGCCGAAACCGAATTCTGTTTGGTTTTTAACCACCATACAAGTCAAACATTTTTTTAATTTGGATTTTAGTAGCCATGTCTTGCGGCAACTAAAGCATACTGGCCAGGCTATTTTTTTTTAACAGGGGGTGTGTTATGTACCTAGTTGACAGCCAACTTTATAGAAAAATTGTAGCAATTTAGGTTGTACCTCTCAAACTGGAAGATCGTTTAGTACGGGAATAAGATTAGTACCTAATTAGACTTTATTATCTGTTTAGTGGGGTAGCAGCATCGAAGATAAACTGATATAAACTGTGGTAACAGTAAATTCATGTACTCAGATCTACTAAAGGTATTTTTTATTAGGACGACATTCGAATGGATGATAGGTTGCACCTAAATGGTAAATAGTGTTTATTCTATGACATTTTAAAGTCATCACGTGGTCCAAAATAACAAGCAGCCACAGACACAGAAAATTTGCTTATCATGGCGGCGCGGCGGCGGCACATTTTATACAAGAAACGTGATGACGGTTTTCTGCCGCTGCATCAGTCAGACTACACACGCTCCGTCAACAATGAGAATCATTTTTATTGTTAATTTAGTCTAATTAAATGTTATTCAAATAAGGTCGGTGTGCTGGGCAATAAACCACCAGAAGAAGGCGTCAAAATTTTATTTATTAATATTTTTAATTATATTAACTACTGTCTTGTAAACAATAGCGACTTACTAGAGACTTATTGCAATAAAGTCAGGCAGTAATTGTGCCGGGCACTATTCTGACAGTTTCACATTATAAGAACAGCTGTTATCTTTCAAAATTAGGCCTTTGTGTATTGTAAGAGCCGGAATCAATAGGGCCGCCATTATTAATGGAAAATAAATTACTTGATTTATAAATTCGAATTTGGTATGTCAATTTTGAAAGATCAACTGTCAGTTTCCAATGGAAAACTGTCACAATAGTGCCCGGCACAATTACTGCCTGACTTTATTGCAATAAGTTCCTATTGGGGTAACATTAGACAGTAATAGTGTCAGGCAGTATTTTGACACATTTACATTGCAGCCTTACAGTTGATTTTTCAATATTTACATAAAGTCGAATTTAAATGTAAGTCGTTCATTTATATTAAATTAAAGACAGCAATAGTTGTACCGATTTCAGCAGTATAAAAAGGCGTTATATTACAAGATCAGCTATCATCATCCAATCCAAAACTAAAAAAATATTGCCTGACACTATTACATCCTAGTCTTATTTAGTCAAAACAAACTTATAATCTATTCTGTACAGCTTTTTAAGTTTTAAGTATACCAAATTTTAACTGTGACGCCATTATATAATTATGATATATTTTTTCAAATATTTAGACATCGATATCTGGTCTGAAGTACTGGAAAATCCGTTTTTAAAATATTTATGATTAAAATTCATCATTTTATATTTTCCAAACGCAATTAACCAAGTGCATGAATTTTTAACAAAGATATCTCACTTAGAGGGCAGTTAAAGTAGTACCAGGGGCGGATCTAGGAACCTAATTTGAGAGGGGAAATATCATAATAAATATTGCATTTTTTTCATTTATACTGGGACTTTCCATCCAATCAAGATCAATCTCCCAGTTTCGCAAAGTTTTTAGCAAGGTTAAAGCATTTTTAAACAAACACAAACAACCAAGTACCCAGCCAGGAATCGAACCCGGACTGCCATTGTAGGAAACAAACATTGCTACCACTACAGCACGAGGGCGACACATAAATATTGCACAAAGCTATCTTGCATAGTGACCAGTAGGTGCATTCTGTGTGTCAAAACTAAATATAGTTTGAGATTTTGGGGGGGATTTCCCTTTTTTCCCCCCGTAGATCCATGCCTGGTAGTTTTACTGTGGCAACGCGGCGGACCTATGGGTGAGGGGGTAATGGTAATGTAAAAAAGCGATCGCGAAAATAACGCACAACGAAAAAACCACAGTTAAACAAGTTAACTTATCAGAGCTTCTGGAATCAATCATGTCGGAAAGGCTGAAATTCGCCTTTTTTACGATTGTCTTTGTTGTAAAATAAATATTTGTATATTATTGTAACCCTCCAAAAGTGGGGGTTAACAGTGAATGTATTACACAGTATTTATGTATTGAAAACGAATCAAGTGAGTTAGAAATAGACAATGGACAAATAATATCTCCATGCAATAAGTATGTATACTAGGGTGTCAAATTTGATAAGAAAGGAACAGACTGTGAAGAACTGAAAAAAAAATAGTAAAAGCAAAAAGGGTTATTGGATGTCTTAACAGTATTTTATGGACCAGAGAGATAAAAAGGAATGTAAAATTTAACATATATGAAGGAATGCTGAAAAGCACGCTGTTGAATGGAATAGAAACTCGTCGCGTAACAGAAAAATACGAAACAAAAATACAAGATTTCGAAATTAATGCAATAAGATGATCAATGAGAATATCTAGAATAGGTCATAAAAGAAAGAATGGATATCGAGGGAAGCATAACGGATAACATCACTAAAAGATAACTGATATGGTACGGCCATGTACAACGGATAAACGACGAAAGATTACCCAACAACGTCCCAGATTGGCAACCCATAGGGCGCAGAAAAAGAGGGCGTACTGGAATGGCAACAGTCAATCCGAAGATCAGTGAGTAAAAAAACCTGACAGAAGATGATTGTCAGGATCAAAGGAGGTGAAGAATAGGCGTCGGACAATGTATAAAAACGTTCTAAACCGACATGGTAGTAATATATTGGGTTTAATTTTTAAACAGTGCACGTGAAAATCATACAACTACAAATTTAAACTAATAGAGAAATCGTGCAATAAAGTAAAGTTTACATTTTAGAATTAGAATGTTTCATTTAAAAAAGAAAAAGTTATTTGTGTTGTCAACATTCAAGTTTTGAAAATAAAAACTTTGAGATATCTTTAGAGTTTTGGAAATCCTTGAAACCGGAACACAAAATAAAAAAGTGGTCTTTACATTTGAAGATATCTACCTATCTATAAGTTTTACGGTGTACTGAATCCGAATCCGGGATTCGTTTGGACTGTACACCCCAAAATTTCTAGTAAATTTTAAAAACGTTGCAATAAATCACAGTCAGTTACATGTAAATAATTTCGTTTCTGGCTTTGAAAATGTACCATTTTTTTCTGTATCATTTTTATTATCTTCACAATATGTTGATCAAGTTCTCCGCATTTTACTATACTTGTTGAGAACTACAGGCAAAACGGACCCCATATTTGGATTCGGCGCACCAAATGACATACATAGATATTATTTATATTACATGGGTACGTCTGGTAAATCTACCGACCATTTCTTTTTGTGTGTGGGTGTTATTAATGTTTTTTGTGTGAGATTTTTACTGTGTGCGCTTTTTTACCATAACGCGCTTCTGATACAGCAACCAAAATATAATTTTTTTTTCAGCCCTTAAGAGGGAGCTCTCTGTACGACATATAATAAACGTGTAAGGATCAAACACCAAATTGCAAAGAATGCAAGGACCTAAAACTATAAACAACAAGTGAAATTAAAGAAAGAAGAATAAGAAAAAAGTTTTTTTTTCAGTGGTAGAATGTTTGCCTAGATAGCAAGAGATCCCGGGTTCGATCCCCGGCCGAAGCAGAAAACTTTTTTTCTTATTCTTCTTTCTTTAATTTCACTTGTTGTTTATAAACGTGTAAGGGTTTTGAAATAACACTTTTATAGGAAAAGCATTTAATACTTTTTTGATAAAACTTTTGACAAAGCAAATTAGTAAAGAAAATAATTGCTTAGCGCGCATTTAAATCCTTAATAAAAAAATAAACTTCAACCCTCAAAAAACTTGCCTATAGATTACCGAATTTTGAGTGATTTTTTGGTACATTATTTTGTCTAGAATAGTTTCACTTATCGCAGTGGGGTTTTAAACGCGCGTTGCATTTAAGTCTCTTCCTAAAACAACAAAATTTTTTTTTTTTAATTTGCAAAACTCTGCCCAAAAAAGTGTTATTTCAAAACCTTCACAATTAGATTTCTTCCTACAATATTTATTATTTTTATTCCGATATAACTTCCGAAATTCCGATTGTTTCTTTTAATTAAATGTCTAAAACCACATTTCTTCCATTTAACTAAGGACAAAATCTTTATTGTAGTTTACTTTTTAAAACTAGAATGTTCCATATAAAAAATCATCAGATTAGGTTACTTTACCATCAATTTTTTAAAATTTATTAGAATTTGAAAAATTCTTAAATTTAACTTTAATTTTGTTTTCAGCTTATGATTTAGCGTTATTCTTATACTATACGACCATCACATTCGTATTTATACACTTGTTAAACTAGTATTTTTGGTTGGTCTTAGGTAAAAATAGAAGTTATAAAAATGTGGAATTTTTTCTTGAATAATGTTAACGTTAGCTTTATCTAATCTAATAATCTAATCTAAATAATTTATTCCTGGGCTTTGAAAATTTACCTTTTTTCGATATCGCAAATCCTCTTCGAAACCGACGTAACTCAAAAAATGTCCTTTTTGTTATTATTACACAATCGGTTAGATTTTTATTTATCTTACCTACCAACAAAACCAGGTCTTCAAATCAAAATTAAAAAAATATATTTTACAACTGTAAGAACTACGGAGTACAGACCAAAACGAAACCACGGAGTACAGACAAAAACGAATAACAAAGTTTTATTTTGCTTCTCCTGTAAAATTATAACATATTGACTGGTTTCGAGGAAGATGTGCCATATGCACTTTGATCAAGTTTTTCACAATTTTGGGGGTCTATGGGCAAAGCATTCAACGCACTAAAACACATGTAATTAGGTGGTTTGGCAAATGTATAGACCAGTTTTTCCCTGTGCGATTATTTCAGGGATTCAAATTCCCCTTGGTTCAAAATTGAGAAATTAAGCGGATTTTTGGTAAACGGTCTAAAAAAGCCCCAAGCAGTGGCGGATCTAGAATTTTCGGGAGTAGGAGGGCCAAGTAGGCAGCAAAAATCAAAATATTTTTTTCTTTACAACTTTTGATACAGGTTTGCTCGCTGAAATTTAGTATCGAAAGGAGATAAATTGCGCCGTAGACAGAAATGTCTTAAAGTTGAAGTAGTAAAAATAAGTAACTAAAAGACGCTGCAGAAGTAAGGAAAGAGGTTTATATCTTGAAAAGGGGGACAACCCCTCTGGCACTCCTGAATCCACCACAAGTCCCAGATATAGCCAGTCCACTCCTTTTGAACCGAACCGAGCCGACCTGGCCATTCCAGGCCTGGATTTATTTAACGACTAACATACAGTGAAAGTCGGATATAACGACGGCATAGGGACCAACAAAGAAGGGTCGCTATAACCGGTCGCCGTTATAATAGGACTTACTTTTTTTAAATAAAAAGTCGTCTATGTTATAAGTTTTTTATTATTTACCCTAAAAGTACATAAAAAGTCGGATAAAATCATCATATTCAATATAATAAAAGTAAACCTACTGGAACAAGTAAGACGTACCCAAATATTATGCACATATGTATTAATATCTGCAGTAACTATACATACATACATTAAATAATCTGTCATTTTTGCTTGTTTTTTAAAACGTGAGTTGAAGTAAATCGATTTGATTTTTTTCTCTATGGTACTGACTCCGTCTAGAAGCATTTTGTCACTGGCATGACTGTAAAGTACAAAGCTATTCAGGATTATCATAGCTCGTCGTTATACCCGCGTCGCTATAACCAGACTTTATTTGCAATACATTAAACGTAAATTCAACCAAACTACGCAGTCTCCTTCGTAATATGCGACGTCGTTATTCGCGACTTTCACTTCATTATAAGGTGATCGACCAATCGTCCAGTTTTGCCGTCTTATGTCGCGTAGTCCCCAGCACTGTGTAAACCAACTAAAAATTTTTATTAATAATAATAAAGTAAATTAGGGTAGATAGTAAAATTTTCGTTGAAATACCTGTATCGCCAAAAGTGGTGCTTTACAATAAAGGTCTAAATGTCTTTGTTCTCTTTGTTACAGCCCAAGGCGCGTTTCCCCCAGGCGTGGAACCCAAACGGCAGAGGACGGCCTACACCCGACATCAGATCCTCGAATTGGAGAAAGAATTTCACTACAACCGTTACTTGACGAGGCGCAGGCGCATCGAGATCGCTCACACGCTGGTTTTGAGCGAGAGGCAGATTAAAATTTGGTTTCAAAATAGGTACGTAAAAAAATGGGGTTTTCGAAAAAGCATGGCAGCTGGTTTTTTGAATAGGTTTCTATTAATTATACCTGCTTTTTGACGTTTTTGATCTTGTAGGTATGAGTAGGGTCGATTTGTTTGGTGATCCGTGGTCGAAACCGAACCACGAAATTTATTAAAATGGTAGTGAAGTAGTCAACACCGAAAAAAAAGATTAATACTTATACAGGGTGAAATTTAAATCATACCCTAAACTTTAAGGGGTAGTAGGTGCTGGAAAGATCAAAAAAGAAAGACAAAATAAATGGATCCATGACGGATCTGATACCTTCCTAGCCTATTAGCACACTTCAAGTAAACTCCATACTATATTAGCCTTAAAAACAGTTTTTTGAAAATATCTCAGAAACTTTATTCCGAAACCGGTATACTGATGCGATGCTGTCAAAAAACTGTCGTCAGGATTAATGTATTTTCAGCTCTTTGCAGTATTGTACACTATTTTTGAAAAGTTCATGAAAATCGGTTTAGCGGTCTAGTATCGTGGGCCGGACAGAATTATGTTTTATATATATATATATATATATATATATATATATGTATAATATTATTTATATTTGTTTTAAAATGTTGGATTCCTGTATCATATTAATAAATATATACAGGGTGGCGACTTTAAATGGAATGCTGCCTCTAAAGTGGGATTATATTTGTTTTTTTTGGTAAAACACAAACAACGTCAACTGAGTGTTTTTACGGGGTTTCTTCGTAAAGCCCCGGAGAGGAGTCTACTAATATTGAACTTTTGATTTTAGAGGAGATAACCCCACTTGTGGTACCTCATCCGTTGGCTTACGAAAAAAAAGACAACGATATATTTTTTTGACACACGTCAATTGAATTGTCAAAAAATATTGATATTTTTCAATTTTTTGATTTTCGGTTGATTTAATTGTTATTCTTTTTTCATAAGCTTTTAAATCAGGTTCTCTTGGTTAAAAATTAAAAAAAAAACATTTTTTTGACATTTTAATTGACGTAAGGTAGGTAAGCCAATTATTGCCATGTTCCTAATATTGCCAACCGACCCAAATTCTTGAGCTCAATACTTTGGTGACCGGTATTTGTCCTAAATCATTCCACGTGTTGAGATTAACTAATCCAACGCAACAGAAAAGTTATCAGTCAGCCCAAAACACCCGAATAAGAATGGTGGATGGTTTTTAAATCTCGCTATTAAAAATTTCACGTATTTTCGACTTCTTATTAGCTTTTTAACCGAGATAAAATAGTGAAAAAAATACACAAGATAAGTCCTAAGGCACAAGGGTTTTTTTGTTGGAGTGTCTTTAATATGAAGACGTTTCTTGAAATCGTTAGGTTTCCAATAGATTCACGGGTGCCTATTATTGCCATCCATAGACAGATCTGCTTCCTATGCAATACGGATAGGCAAATCGATATGAGGATGTGTTCTCTATGCCTCCGATATGTTGATGAAGAATGTATCGGTCTTACCAAGTCCGACAAAGAAATATTTATTTATCCATACTAGATCGTACTGTTTTTTTTAAAGAATCTACCTTTTTTTGTATTATTTTCTTAAAGAATATTTCTTGTTATTTTGTAAAATTTGATAAAAAATAAAAATGCAATTAAAGTTTGGTTCTTTTTTTATTTTAGTGTTTATAACCATGTTTCTAATATAGCCACTACCTGGCAATATTTGGGACAGTTGTTCCAAATATTGTCATTTTACAATGCTTTTTAAACCCCCTCTAAAAAAATAATATTAAAATTAAAAATAAGTGGTATACCTTCCTGTTGAGAAATCATACAGTAGAATGATTTCTCCAAATTATCTAGCTAAAAGTGTTGCAAAGAAAAAATTGAATTCCTTAAGGTGGTAATATTTGGCTCAGGTACCTTCTATCAAAAAACGATATTCCGTTGCTTTATTTTTTTATAGGCTCTCGAGTAAGGTGCCACATATAAAGTCCTTCCCTTCTGAAAAAAAGTTTATATGATTAAAGTCTTTTCCGGTACTTGGCCCGACCAAACTTTTGGCAATTTGTTAATCTATATACTAACCAGTGTGTATTCTTTGCAGGAGAATGAAATGGAAAAAAGACAACAAACTGCCAAACACGAAAAATGTTCGTCGGAAAACCAACCCCGCCGGCGTCACCACGACGACGACGCCACCTGGTGGCGTCGCTTCCCAACAAAGCACAGGAGGAGGAGCAGGGGGCAAGGGACAGCAGAGCAAAGGGAGGGGGAGCGGCAAAAGTGCGTCAGTAACGAGCAACAACAATGAGAAGAGGAAGAATAACAATACAAGGTGATTATATACTAACACTAATTACTTACGCCTCGCAATAATTTAGTTGCAAATTTGTTGAAATTAAAAATTATGTTATTTTTTTAACCAAAGCCCAAGAAAATGTTTTGACTAAAATTAAAATGCGTTCTAGCATTTACTTTGTTTATACTGACCTATTAAAGAGCTTTTATATAAAGACGGTTTGAAAATATTGGTGTATTTAAACGCTATTAAAACCGTTTTAAGCAATTAAACCAATTTTATTTTAAACCGCTTTTAGGCTCGTATAAACGTAGTAATTGAGAGCTGTCATAGTCGGACATCGACGGTTACAAATTTTTTGTCTGCTTCTGAGAAAGGAAAATACGTTTTAGCACAAATACATGTTCAAAGAATCGAAAAGTGAAGCCCTCATAGCTGGCTTTAGAAACAATGGCAAATTTAAATTCGCGGACGCGAATTTTCAAGTGCGCAGGCATGTCTCTTGTCATGTTGACACACAGCTGCCGTGTGGATGGAGGCCATCTTTCTTGCTTATTTATATTTTGCGGTGTTTTGCGTTTGTCGTGTAAGATTATATTTTTTTTTTCTGGGAAAATTGGGAAATAATTCACGGAAAACATGCGGTTTGTGGAAAAATGTCCGGGAGAAGTAAGGGAGCGCCATTTCATAGGTAACAACTTCTATTTTTCTTCATAATTTGTTAATAAAGTTAAGAGTGGTTTATAACTGCCATTAAACACTCTTCATGGTGTCCACAATAAATCTGCACAATTATTTTCAGAAAAACTACAATTTTAACCACAATTTGATAAATTTTTACCCAATCAACTAGTTATTAGAAAAAATAATAGACATAACCCAAAACTTTTCACAGTTGTCGAATAATCTAGTGACGTATGTTCCAAAACCACCAAAACTAACTCATGGGCAGTAACCGAAATCCTGTCTACCTGAAAAAGGAACATTAAGAATTAAATAGGGGTCCTGACCTCAAGTATCGCATGTGAGAATGAATGGGTATGCCCCATATTTATGCTCTAACGTATTTGGAGAAAGGTTACATAATGACGCCTAAAACTTTTGTTCTAGCAATATTGTCCAGATATGAGAATTTTCCGCTTATCAGAGCTCTTCGTAAATAGAATTTCCACTGTATCCAGTTTGTTTTTTCTAACCGCATTTTGGGTATGACCACTGACTTGATGATAATTGATATGTGAGTGTGCCTTGCAGCCCTTCCACTGTGACCATCAGTGGGTCTATTGTGGCTCAACCACTGACTTACTGATGATTAAACAGCCTTTATACTCAATTCGGTTAGGGACCTTTATGCACTTTTCGTGTTAATGCAAAGTTGACACCAGGATTTGAAGCCCTTACCTTTTGGAACACCAATTCACTTATTGGACATTTGTCAAACTCATGCCAAATACAACATGGCGACTCAAAAATGAAAAACAGAAGAATTTTGAAAAATTGACAACTTTTTTATTTCTTAACCGATTTTTTTAAAGTTTACTTTATTTTAATTGGATGATAGTGCAATTTTACAAAAACTATTGATCACTTGCATTTTTTATGTTTATGTGTCTCAAAAAAACTATATTTCTTAACATCATGTTTTATTTCTCGTGTTTTTTGCGTTTTATAGAGAAACTGCTGATTTTAGAAAAAAATCACAAGATACAAAAAAGATGTGTATTGACAAGTTGTATCCATACTCTCTTTTATTTTTACTGTAAGTTAAAAACTGTTCGAGTTGACACTATAAAAACAATAAAAACAATAAAAACTAAAAAAACTATAAAAACTATAAGAACTATAAAAACTATAAAAACAATAAAAACTATAAAAACTATAAATACTATAAAAACTATTTATTACTTGCATTTTTAAGCTCTTTGTGTCTTAAAAAAATATATATTCCCAATCATGTGTTTTTTCGTGTTTTTAGCGTTTTAGAGAGAAACTGCTGATTTTACAACACAACAAAGAAAGAAGTTTTTTTTTATTTTTAAATATGTTAGAAAGAGATCCCTTAGTCGAACTATGTAATAGCGATATTTTGAGACGCGCTATTTTGATATTTTGATATTTTGTCTTTCGGTCTTTTGTACTTTCGATCTTCGGTATATTCGATCTTTTATCTTTCGATCTTTTGTTTTTCCATATTTTGTATTTTCGATATTTTGCATTTTCGATCTTTTGTTTTTCGATCTATTGTTTTTCGATCTTTTGCTTTTCGATCTTTAGTGGTTTCGATCTTTTGTCTTTTAGAACTTTTGAGCATGAGTTTGACAGATGTTCAATAAGTGGAATTACGTTCTTAAAGATAAGGGCTTTTAACAACTTTGCATCAACACGAAAAGTGCATGAAGTCCTTAAAGCGAATGGAGTATTAATCAACAACACACTAAAAAAATGTAATTATTTTCTTTCTTTCTTTTTAAAAAATTTGTTTGTATTCCCTTGTTTCAGAGACCTAGAGGACATTGACAACAATATGTTAGACATGTCCCTGACGTCAGCACATCAACTGTCAACGACCATGACCGGTCATTCGCACGCTCATCCCATGGCTCCCTTAAGTCTGCACCACCAAACAAGCCAAATGATTCACAGTGACCCTGGGATGGGACACATAGGTGGGACAAATTTAAATGGCGCCATGAATGGAACTATGAGCCCCATGGGACATATGAGCCCCATGGGCCACATGACTCCATCCCCACCACAGCAACCTGTTATAAAGACTGATTTGGATTATGGTCTTACGCCGTTGTAATTTGTGTAGGAAAAGGTGGTGGGGGTAGTGTGATCTTAGTGCATTGGGATGAGGGATGCTAATTTTAAACACACTTGCCAGACCAGAAAAATGGTTTAAAAAGTATTTTAAAACAAGGGCAATCTGGTTTTAAAAAAAGAAAATGAAACGTGTTAATGTGGTAAAAAAAGTGTTCAATAATTTTTTTCTTTTGTTTAAATGAATGTAAATAAAATCGTGTTGTAATGTACAATAAATAAATTTAGTCCACGTTAATGTAAAAATCAAAAAGACACTTGACAATACCAATTTTAGCTAAATATAGCTGATTTTTAAACCTAAAACCACTAGACCCGTCAATAGAGCGAAAAAAGACCCCCAGTTTACAAAAGGTAATTGCGATTTTGACATATATTGTTCACATTGGAGTCCTAAAAAAAGATTTAAGTTGTCGACCTTGGGGGCGGCCGGCTTCCGCCCGCTATCTGGAACTTAGTGTGCACAAAAAGATTTTTTTAAAAATCACTTGGTACCTGTACCTACCCTGTACATTTTAGAAGAAAAAGTTTTAGATAAAAGTTGACGACAATTTTCTACAAAAACGCTATTGTACGTTTTTTTTTGTCAGAAGAAGGGTTTTTGAGTTATGACGCTAAATATTTCACCGCCATTTTGGAATTTGATCAATTTTTTTATTTATGGACTTATTTTTGAGAAAATCTGTAATAACATAAAATAAAGACCAACTAATAGCCTATCCAATGAGACATTACTGTGTTCTCTGGGTAGTGCCCTTTCTGAGACACGAACCCTGAAGTGTTAGCCAGTACACCCGTTTTCTATGTATTTCCTAGTATATGCAAAATAAATCGAAATGATTCAGTTTTATATCATTTTCTCAAAAGGTAAGTATTTACAGAAAGTGTGTCAATTTTATTATAAAATACTAAATTATTTTTTAAACGATGTATAACCGAAGTAGGCCCAGTCCACGGTTAGCACTTAATTGGCATTCATAAATTGGGGCTATTTTTTTTTAAGATCGCAACAAAAAAATTATGTTTTTAGGTTTTATTCAGTTTTCAAAAAAACTAAGCAATTTAGGGAAAAATATTAGAACACCTTTTTGAGAGGAAATCAACGACGTATCACAAAGTTGTGTAAAAGCTATTATTGACACCCCAGGGGCGTCCGCATATTGAGGTTAATTTTTTTAAGTAATTTTTTAAAAATTTTATTTGTTTTATTCAATTTTCTTAAAAACTAAGCTTGATACATCGTTAAATAGATAATTTAATTTTCAACAATAAAGTTAATTACACAGATACTGAATAATTTCGGTTTATTTTGCATATAATATGGAAATATATAGGAAACGAGTGTACTGCTAACACTTCAGGGTTCGTATCTCAGCAAGATTACTACCGACAGAACTCAGTGATATCTCATATTATAGGCTATTAGTTGGTCTTTATTTTATAGTTCTACAGATTTTTTTTAAATAAGCAGTTTTAAAGTTAAAGGCCACAAAAAAAAATTCTCAAAATTCAAAATGGCGCCGAAATCTTTAGCGTCAAAACTTGAAAACCATTTATCTGACAAGAAAAGGTACTATCGCGTTTTCGTAGGCAATTTTATTGTCTTTAACTTTTGTATAAAACTTTTTTTTCTAAAACGTACAAGAACCAAGTAATTAAGACAAAAACCTTTTTGTGCACTCTAAATCCAAGATGGCTGGGGAAGCCGCCCCCCTCAAGGTCGAAAACTCAAATTAGTTTTTAGAACTTTAATGTCAACAACATATGTCAAAATCACGACTACACCACCTTGTGCAAGCTAAAATTCTATAATGACTGGACTAAACAATTAATGACAAAATTTTGTTTAAGTCTGATCAGATTACTATTCAAGATGGTGGCTCTTTTTACAGTTCCTTTTTAAATATTGTAGCTCCAAAATCAATAAGCAACGTTAAACAATATTATCTAAAATCCTAACCTACTGCATTTTTTTTTATTCGAGAAATTAAGAAAATTGCCTAGTAAAGTGTCTATATAGAACAATACTTTCAGAAGAACTCAAATTGTTCTTAATCGGTAATATTTGAAAACTTGCCAGTCTACATTTTTGTATAAAATTAAAAATTGTGCCATTTTTTATTCTAAAATGTTACTTTTGGTCAAAAAAAGTTGATTTGTACATTGTTAATAATTATAAGAACAGCAAAAAACCAGTGTGATTTTTAAATGTTTATACTTTGCCTATATATAGGTTTAGTTTTTAATCTACCAGTAATAAATTGAAATAATGTAAATATTGTTATATATATAGAAATAAATAAAAATTATGTATACTTCTATATCAATATCGTTTTTTTTATTGGCTTCTTTTCCTAAGAAGAAAATTTTTCTTCGGTTCTAGACGCTGGCGCTGGAAAAAGGAAATTCACATGATTTTAAATAATCATCAGGATTCAAATTACAAATAAGCATTTGTAAAAGTCCTTTTTCCTATAAACTTCTGCAAACATTATTTTACTTCATTTGTACTTTATTAATTTTTTTCCTAGCTTTTAAGCAAAAATATAGTTTCAGACCCTTGTTTCAAATCACCCCACCATTAATTAAAGGAACAAAACAACTCAATAGGGACTTATTGCAATAAAGCCAGGCAGTAATAGTGCCAGTTTTCCATTGAAAAATGACAGTTGATCTTTCAAAATTGCCATACCATAGTCGAATTTATTAATCCAGCCGTTTATTTTTCATTAATAAAGGCGGCACTACTAATTCCGGCTCTTATAATACACACAGGTCTAAGTTTGAAAGGAGACAGCTGTTCTTACAATGCGAAACTGTCAGAATAGCGCCCGGCAAAATTACTGAATGGCTTTATTGCAATAAGTTCCTAATATGGTTTAAAAATAAAATGGGTGGAGAAAGTTATAACCATCAGTGTCATAACAGAGCCGTTAATAAAGGTTAATTTATAATACCAAGAATTTTAATAAAACAAAAACTAAAAATCGATTAAGTTTACGGACCTACAGGCAAGCGAGCGGCCGCTTATAATTTTTTACTAACTTTTTTCTTTGATATTTTCCCTTTACATTTTTATTCACGCTGATATGCACACGAAAAGCATTTTTTCCTGCAGGCAGAGGCTAGAAACCGGCCGACTCCTTAGCTTTTTCAACTGAAACCATAGAAAACTACTAAGAACAAGAATAGAAAAAACTCAATCTTAAAAATAAAAAACATAAAGAAAAAGATCAAAGAATATTAAAAGCCAAATACAATTTTTTCGCAACTGGTAAATATAGGATAATGATAAAGTTATTTAAAAAACGGTATTCCTTAAAATGTTGTATCAGATAATGGTCCTCAATTCGTCGCCAAAACCACGAAGTGGCGTAACCCACAAAAATGCAATTTTTAAAGTAGCCATACATAAAAAAGTCACTAGAAATCCACGGAGGGGCGTAACCAAATTCCAAGTACTTCCTTTAAAAAAAAAAATTACGCTCTCCTGTAAAATAGTAGATAGTTCGTGGTATTGATGACGAATTATCTTTTATTTTACTATGATCTGATGCAATCTCAATTTAGTCCAAGAAACTTGAAGAATAAACGATATCAAACTATAGATTCTCAAATCAAACAGTTGAATTTCTTGTTTGTGGTCAAAATTTGTAATATAATTGAAACCAAAAACAAAAATTGGTTACCAGATCACATAATAGAGGTTCATGATCACGAAGCTTATCTTTGTCTTTGTTTAATAACTTGTGTTATAACATTGATCTTGCCACAAAGTATTTTGTGCTCTTGCAAAATGTCTGTTAATTTGTAAAAATTTACAGCTTTTTTTTTGGAATAAACCCTAATTTTGGCTCTGGCTCTTACAGACTAAAAAAAATATTTATTAAAGACTTACCTCAGCATTTAAAATTTAATTTTGAAGAATACGAATCACTTTAGGTCTGAAACCACTTAAAGTCGTCAATTAGTACAAAGCGACAAAAAATTTTTGAAACATGAAAATGTCCCGTCGGTAACGTGTCACTAGACGTTTGTCAAAGTTTTAAATAAAAATATTGCCTTTTAGAAAAATTTAAATTTTGTAGATCTGTAAACATATCTTTTGATATATTTTATCCATAGCAAATTAAATATAAATTAAAATTACTTGTCACAAGAAATCTGTCCCCCGCGGTTACTGTCAATTTTTCCGCAAAGAAAAGTCATTCCACGTGGCAACTTAGATTTTTGGTATGATGAACAGTATAATAAATCGTTTTGTTTAAAAAATAAAAATGTATTGATTTGAAAAAATTGGGAAATAAATTTGACTTGGCCGGAAAATGCTAACATGTAAACAAATGGTCGCTTCTATAAAACGAATTATCCCGTTCGGTAACACTATTTTTCGGTGTGACAGATAATGTTCCTGTGTTACAAAATAGGCCATTGAATTCTTTCTGTGGTATTTAGCTGGAAAATAGTTATATTTATAATCTGATTTTATATTCTTGACTACCATCTATTTTGATGAACCCCCTAAGTTGGAATCCGAGTTGGAATCATATGGAAAACTTTTTTAATAATATTTTTAAGAAAAAAAGTTATTCTTCATAAAAAGTTCTGCATTATCTAAAACCTAGAATACAGTCATCAAACATCAAATTTTTTCAGTGGTATACGAGGTTTGTCAAAAAATATGAGTTTGGCTCAAGAGTAAAATGCCTTTAAATTTGACAATATCGAAAAATTTTACTAAAAAAATTGATCAGAATTAAAAATTACGTTTAAATATGCAAGTACATCCATTTAAATTAAAACTTCAGATTATTTTATTTTTTAATAATATTTCTATTTTGAATGAACATGTATCTTTTGTGATTACGAAACACATGATAACTTTTTAGTTTTTCGGTGTTTTCTAATAATTGCAATTAAAACGCGTAATAAGTGCATATTCATTTATTTTGCAAATTTGGAAATTAATTTGGGTCAAACTCATATTTTTTGACAAACCTCGTATACAACCCCCAAACATGGCTAATCGGGCAAAAAGGAGTTTTTTGTTTCCCTTATATTTTTCCGTGGGTAGCTTGAAAGCTTAACCTCACGGGGGTCCAAGATCTAATGGACACCTAATAAGTGTTGACAGTTAACCGTTTCGTCCTTATGGAACTCCTCAGAACACTGCTGGTCAAGTGACAAATCTTGCGAAGTTAATCAGACGGTTTTGTCTCTAATTAAACGTAATTAGTGAGCGAACTATAGCAAGAGGCGCCATCTACCGAGATACGAGAGAAACAAAAAACCAAAAGCAGCGAAACACTGCTATACAATGTCGATCAATGAAAAGATCGAATGCAAATAAATAAAAGAAAATAACTATAGTCCGTGACCTACGACAGCTCTTTGTCTTTTTAGGCCGGATCAACGCATTTTGCATTTTTACCCGTCATCAAGACAGTGAACGTCAATCAACGGAATTTTTAAGCCAAACAATACTAACAAACGTGAAATTTCATACCCGTGAATTTAAAAATCAAACAAGTTTCATGGCTAATCGGGCAAAAAGGAGTTTTTTGTTTCCCTTATATTTTTCCGTGGGTAGCTTGAAAGCTTAACCTCACGGGTGAGGTTAAGCTTTCAAGCTACCCACGGAAAAATATAAGGGAAACAAAAAACTCCTTTTTGCCCGATTAGCCATGAAACTTGTTTGATTTTTAAATTCACGGGTATGAAATTTCACGTTTGTTAGTATTGTTTGGCTTAAAAATTCCGTTGATTGACGTTCACTGTCTTGATGACGGGTAAAAATGCACGGGTGAGGTTAAGCTTTCAAGCTACCCACGGAAAAATATAAGGGAAACAAAAAACTCCTTTTGCCCGATTAGCCATGAAACTTGTTTGATTTTTAAATTCACGGGTATGAAATTTCACGTTTGCTCGTATACAACTGAAAAAATTTGATATTTGATGACTGTATTCTAGGTTTTAGATAATGCAGAACTTTTTATGAAGAATAACTTTTTTTCCTAAAATTAATAATAAAAAAGTTTTCCATATGATTCCAACCTAGAGGGAGATACTGTATACCACTTTAAAGCATTTTATACATTAAAAAATATAAAAAATCGAAATTAGACCTTTGATTGTAAAAATGTTATATTTTCAAACTTTCTGTGCTTCTTTTAGTTAAATAAAATTACTTTAATATAATTACTTTTAAATTTAAAAGACTAGTAATATATTATACAGGGTGTTTCAGACCACCCGCACAGGCCCATTATTTTAAAAGGGATAATTATTTTGAAACATTTTTAAATCACTATCAAGGTAGTGAGATGTGCTCTTTCTGATGATGTCGGTTTTAAGGTCCTAGCCTTACAGGAAGGGTCAAAATTCCGCTCGACGATGATTTTTTTAAATGGAACATGCTATTTCTGATTGCGGATTTCAATTCTACGCGGAAAAATTGAAACGGTCTATTTGTAAACTTTTTCCCAAAAATGCTTTTTTAAACTTCAAAACTGATATTAAATTATTTCGCAGTTATAACCAAGACAAAAACGGAAAGTAACCAAAGTCTAAATTAAATGACACAAGACAGGCAAAAACAATCTTTTCAATGGAAATGTGTCATTGAGTGTCAACAAGTAAATATTTTGGTTACTTTCCGTTTTTTTCTTGCTTATAACTGCGAAATAATTTATTATCAGTTTTGAGGTTTAAAAAAGCATTTTTGGGAAAAAGACACGGCAGAAGTGTAAACTTCAACAAGGCGAAATTAATAATATTGGCCCATAACATATTCTGCAAAGCGGACCGAACCGAAGTCTTATGTGTACTGGCCTTCATCTGCATCATCATATCGCTCGCTGAATGTTTCTCACAGTTAGTCGACTCAAGCCGATTTCACCCGAATGAGCGTTACATAGCCGAGCCTGACGGCTCAGTTCAATTCACTACCCATAAAAACTGCTAAACGCACTTAAAGAAGTTTACACTTCAAAAATTTGGTTTTGTTTAAAAAAAGGTACTTACCTACAATTACATATATATAAATTATTACCATCGTCCTTTTTTGAAAACCTCTCTAGACATTTTTCTGAGCGGTCGAAACTCAGGCCGGTTTCATGCTAGGGTCGAATACATTATCCTGTCAGTCTCTTTTGATATGTGCATGAAAGCCGACCAATTATAAAGCGAGATGGCGAACGCATTGGCACAGTGGGTAGGTTTCTTCTGTATAATGTTTTTTTCTACAACGTCCGCCATCATGCTGCTTTTCACTAGGGTTAATATTAAATTAACAGTCGGTAAGTATAGACAGAGAGTGGAAACGCAATCTGAATAGGCTTTTTACAAAAATGGGTTTTAAGTTTTATTCTTTTTTATTGTTTTATAATTTTAAAATAAAAAGATAAATAAATAAAACCGCATCACATATTTTAAAACTAGACTTAAGACCATAGACGAATGAATTGGTATACTGTGCTTAAGACATTAGGGACAAAATTGACACACCAAAGTCCAATTTAAAACCAAGTCGTTTATTTATCTATAATTAAAGTCGAGAGTATTTCTTTTGGTTCGTATAGTAAACAAAATCCTTTTGTTGAAAGATTAGCTGCCATATTCGTATGCAAAACTGAGAAAATACAACCTGACACTATTAGTGCATGGCTTTATACCAATAAGTTCCGAATAAAAAGGCATAAAACTTTAAACCCGTTTTCCCCAAAACTTAAAATATCTACAGCGACGGCAGCATAAGCTAGTAAGGAATACCGTGGATCGGACGATTTACCATAGCCAATTCAAAGCCGACAAGGTTTAAAATTGCAATTTGATTTAATTTGTAGATATACTAAACATATTTTTGAAAAAATATAAAAAACATTTTTTTTATAAATTAGGTTTTGGAGAACCACTTTTTTAAAAAGTTATATTTTCAGTTCTTTCGAAAAACATTTTGCTGAAAAGCTCACACGGAAAAAATCGCACGTGGTTCTCCGAAAAAAGCGCACAGAAACTTACAATTGTAACACCTACTCAAGATAAAATAATAATAAATAAAACTATGTGTCTTTCTAAAAACTGGCGAAAAACTTCTTAACGTTTGGTATGGTACATTTTCAAAGCGGATAATATAATAACATTATTTACACAAGGTTAGATAAAACCAATCTTAATTTAAACCGCGCAGAATTAATTGATAAAGCAAAGTTGGCATTCTACAAAAATTTCATACTTATTTATATCTCCACAATAATATTAGTAGTTTAACGAGTGTCGCACATAAATTTAATGGTCCATTTATGCTCCTAGGAGAACACTATAAGATGTCCTTATTAAAATTTAATTATAGTTATAAACATTTCCAAAATTTTATAATTTTAAACTTTTTAAAAATTTTTAAAAATGTAAAAAATTATGATGATTATTATGTAACCGAATATGACATTTTTTACATGGAAGATACTAATTCTAATAAATTAACATATTTCCGTGCATGATTTTTTTGTCAAGTCAAATATTTTCATTTTATTGTTTCCCTAAAGGGTTTTTTACTGTGTGCACGTTTTTTCAACGTGCGCCTACTTCTTGTGCAGATATTCTACTACTACTACTACTACTATGTTAGTTTAGAACGTTTTTCTACGTTATCCGACGCCTATTCTCCACCTCCTTCGATCCTGACAATCATCTTGGATTGATTGTTGCCACTCCAGTTTAGGATGCCGTCTTTTTCTGCACCCGATTGGTTGCCATTCTAGGACATGCTTTGGTAATCTTTCGGCGTTCCTCCGTTGGACATGGCCCTACCATATCAGTTGTCTTTTAGTGATGTCATCCGTTATGCTTCTCGCTATTCCCATTCTTTCTTTTATGATCTGTTCTAGATATTCTCTTATTGATCTTCTCTCCATTCCATACAACAGCATGCTTTTCACCATTGTATCATATACGTTTAATCTTACATACTTTTTGTCTCTCTGCCCCATATAATACTGTTAAAACATCCAATAACGTTTTTTGCTTTTACTGTTTTTTTTCCTGTTCTTTACAGTCTGTTCATTTCCTATCAATTGTGACACCCAAGTATACATACTCATTGCATGGAGATATTGTTTGTTCATTGTCTAGTTCCAACTCACTTTATTCGTTTCCAATACATAAGTACTGTGTCTTGTCCACGTTCACTGTTAACCCCCACTTTTGGTATTTTTCCGTTAACTTTCTCATGATATATTCCATGTCTTCTTTATCATTAGCTACAATTACTTGGTCGTCAACGAACTGTAGTGTATATAGGGTAAATTGGTCGTTAAGTTGTATTGGTATGTCGTGTACTTTATGTTTCCAGTTTTTTAGAGCCACTGCGATATATATTTTAACACAAGTTGGAGAGATACAACATCCTGTCTTAAGCCTTTCGTTACCAGGACTTTTTTTGGAACTCGATTTATAATTTTAGTTTTATATTTTGACCCTTTGTACAGTTCTTTTATCGTTTTTATGTATGTATGATTGATATTAGTTTGTTCCAGTGGCCATAATTTTTTTACTGGAACGGTATCATATACTTTTTGTAGGCAGAATTTTGTTCCAAAATCGCGCTGGTGCCATATTTAATTATCACACTTCGTATATCGCTGATTTCCGGTGGGGATTTAATCTTTTCCATTTCGTCTAGGGAAGAAGATTGGCTGATGGGTCAGTTTAATTAGAAATAGAGCTTTTAGCAGGCTGCTGTGGAATCCCGAATCTCTGCTGCGCGAAACACAAAGCCTGCAAAGTTTCTTAGCCATCCTGTCAGTGGGGTTTCGCCAAATTGAATACACGATTTAATCTTTGGCCGAATGGCCGATGCTGCGGGTCCTGCTGATGTGTTTTATCGACCAACCGCAGAGTCGACTTGCATGATACTTTCTTTGCTGCGATTTATTTGCGTGAAACGATTGCTCAACTTGTAGGTAATAAAAAAAGAAAAAGTTTATTTTAATTCATTACTTCGGTTCAGTTTAAACCAGTATTTACTAAGATTTTAAGACTTAGCATTTAGACGAAAGTCTAAGTCATAGGTCTAAGGGCTATAAACACAACACAATTGTGAGTTACAGACTAAACAAAGCGGGGAGAATTGTTGAGTGAACCCTAAGTTTAAATCTGACTTTTCTAATAAATTAAGTTAAAACAAAATTGCTAATTAGTCTTACTGACTAGATTGTAATAAAAAAAACATAGTGTGTTTGACAAATAAAAAAAAATAAAAAAGAATAGGTCTAAGTATTACTACTATTTCGGTTTAGAACGTTTTTCTACGTTGTCCGATGCCTATTCTCCACCTGCTTTGATCCTGACAATCATCTTCTGTCAGTCTACCTGCACGAAACCCACTTTGCTCTTCTTGGTCTGTCTAAAAACTTGATCCTGATCGGTTTAAGTGTATTTGTTAATATTTACAGGACAAATAACTGCAGAGATTTAGTTCACGTTACCGTGCAAAAGCAATTTCTCAGTGAGTTTTTTCTCACAAAAATTCAAATGAACTAAAAATAAAAGTTTTGTAAAAATATATCATTTTTGGAAAATCCGGTCCGTACAGTCATAGGATTCCGGTTAAAAAATGTCTCAAATTGCAGTACGACCTCTGAGATATGATTTAACTATATAAATATTCCATGATCGATAAAAAAAATTACACAAAAATTTTCAAATACATTAATAACTTAAAACTGTCTTTGTAAATGCATTACGGTATTAAATATATATCAATATTTAAATATTGTAAAAAGATCAATATATATTGGAATCATTTTTCAGTTATACTCTACGGAAACAACTGAAAATCGGTTTTAATGCCCAAATATTTAACATGTAAAATATAGCGGACAGCTGACACTGACTTAATCCGTTTTTAATTGACATCTCCTGGTGACGTTTGAACGGGTAAATACGGCTGCCATTTTAAATATCTCTGAAACGGAAGATTCTACTTAATTTTCGGCAATAACACAAATTATTAAGAAAAAATGGGTTCTACTATATTCCAAAATATGTGTATTGAGGCGATGATCCGTTAAAAAGTTAGCATATTTTCAATTTTTATACTGTCAAAAAACTGTCATTAGCATTAATGGATTTTAACCAAAATCTAATCGACTCGTGACAGTATTAAACACTTTTTTTCATGAATATCTCATGAAAATTGTTTGAGCAGTGTAGAAGCGTGTTAAGGCGCGTTCTCACAAATCAATTTTATTTGTTCAACTTTCGTTGAACAACGAAAATCGAATAAAAAGATCTGTGAGAACATATGTTTCAACTTTAATCGGTCAACTTTTGTCGATTCCACAAAAGTTTGGTCCATTCAAACTTTATTGTTCAAGTTATGAGTCATCAATATTTTTCGCCGAGTCGAATCTTGTTTGAAGCGTGTGAACGTTTGTTGGTCGACTTGAATCACTGTATTTTGTTGCATTTTACCTCGGCAACTCTCCGCTTTCAGTAGTTTCGTTGTTTTGTAGAGTAATGTTATAATAAAAAATAATTATTGTTCCATTAAATACAAAACAAAATGAGTTTAAAGTGGTTAAGAGGTGTCATGTTTAAATTTATAGAACTATACCATAGTAATGACTATCTTTGGAATCATTGACTAGATAGTTACAAGAATAAAGATGCCATAGAAAATCCTTTAAATGTTTAAAATAAAACAAAAACAATAAGAACCATGTACAACACTTACACGTATTACTGCCCTTGGCGCCATTTTTATTCAAATAATTCGATCGATTTTTTGGTTTTGG
Organism: Aspidapion aeneum; assembly: GCA_963576565.1. NCBI lineage: Eukaryota > Metazoa > Arthropoda > Insecta > Coleoptera > Brentidae > Aspidapion > Aspidapion aeneum. The sequence goes on from OY755040.1 coordinate 119,223,696, forward strand.
TCTAAAGAAAAATCGATTCGTGAGAACGCGCCTTTACTGACAAACATACACACACACAAACCAAAAAAATACACCTTCATAACATATTTTCGACGTTATCCCAAAAAAAAATATTTTTTTCGAAAATAATATCTTTTCAAGCCATTGATGCGCGGAAAAATATGGCCTATGTTTTAAGGTATTTATAAATTACATAGGTAAATATTAAAAACTATTGCATCTAAGTGAAAAAATTAATTTTAGAACCTAGGACTTACTACCACCAAATATTGGTGTAAAATTTTGGTATTTGCAATGATAAATTTCCTCCTTTAAAAAAACTTTTTCAATCTCCAGTATTTTGTTGGTGTTGAGTGAACCCTAAGTTTAAATCTGACTTTTCTAGTAAATTAAGTTAAAACAAAATTGCTAATTAGTCTTACTGACTAGATTGTAATAAAAAAAACACAGTGTGTTTGACAAATAAAAAAAAAAATTCTCCAGTATTCCGTCATGAAAAGCAGATTTTCTGGACGCGCCAAAATTAAAGTTAACAAACTGTCTTTTCATGTTAACCTAAACTTTCGAAAAAATGTATCTTTTTTTAAATTAATTATTCTCAAAACAAAACTAAAAAAAAATAGTCATAAAAGTTATTGTGAATTTTTTAATTATAACAATAAAAATTTAGAATATTGTAAGTATTTCAGTTTAAGTTGCAAATGTTATTTGTAAGTAATCATAACAGCTCACAAAAGTTAACGATAATATATAAGCATATACACTATGAATATTAGAAACTTATTATAAATTTAAAAATAAAGCTTGTAGTAATTAAGTGACAGCTTAGCGGACAAATTTTAAAATACCATTAAGAACAGGTCAAATTACACAAATCTTGCATGGTTTTATTTGTGTATAGGAACAAAGTCTAGCAAAATTCTTATTCAAACTTGCCTTATTATACGACGTAACTGCGCAAGCCCAGATCAGTGGCGGCTGCTACAGGGAGGGCAACGAGACAGTGTCCTCCCAAAACTAGACAACAAACAGTATTTTTAATTGATTAATTTAAAAAATGTTAAATCTTATTATCTGTGGTTAACAACGAGCGATTAATTGGGTGAACTTTTTTAACGTAAATAATTTCAAGCGCCAGTAACGCGCGGGGCAAGGTTTTAATTTCATCCGTTTTTAAGCGTTGTTTTAGTTGACTTCGGCCATCATTATCGTGCGGAAATGTACGTTGCCCTTTTTAGTGCCGGTTCTATCCTTAGTGAAGAAGTATGAATTTGTTTTGATTTGGGGTTGGTCAGTTGTAAAAAGCCTTGCCGGTCGCGTGTCATTGTTTGTTTTCATTATCGTTTGTTTATAAAATGGAAATAAATACCGTCGACCACATAATTAACTGTGCACATTTAAATATGTTGACGTATGAACTTCGATTACAAAAAAAATCTTTAGGGCCACATAGACCGGACATAAAAATTAACCAAAATTTTAGTGTAAGTAAACTGAAAACTGGTTGTGCGGTTGTAAAAAAAGAAATGCTTTTTTTTTATTTATTTGTGTTGTTATGTACAATCCACGAAGTGATCCTTCGTGCAAAGGGAATGTGTGATATCAAGCACTTTTGTGAAAAGTTAAAAAGAAACAAAGTAAGTGGTATTCATTTAAATAACCACATAGAATTTTCTATGCTAGGCAAGACTGATATTAGGTGCCAATTAAATAGTACAAAGCATTACCGAACATAATGAAAATGTGACAAAAATTAGACATATACTGAGTAGGTTAATAGACTTTTTAAAATTCTGTGGGATTTCTGAAGTTGCTCTACGGGGCCATTAAAAAGAAAGGCGAATGGACTTTATCTAAAAACAAATAAACTAAAAACTATACTATAAACTATAAGTATAGCTTGTTAGAAAAATACTAAAATTGTTTCGGTTAGTTTTTTTTCTCATTTTTCAAGCAATTTAAATTTCTGCCTCCCCCCAATTTATAACGTCATCAGCCGCCACTGACCCAGATGTCAAAATCCTGCTAAAATAAGTCTCTATAAGAGATAATGGCGTAAAAACTTACGACTATGTCGACTCAGAATAACAATTACACCACATTTCAGTGAAAATATAGTGCATAAGAAAATCAAAACGCCTGAACTACAAACTACCTTTTTTAAGTCTTTGGGCTGTATCGTCGTGAAGCGTTTCATAATTATTAAATTTTAATAAATCACAGTTGCTAATTAAAGGGTTTTGCCCGTGAATCGATACAATTGAAACATTTAAACAGGAGCAATTTTTAGTTCGATTAAAACCGTATCAATCACCCGCGCTTTTTTTTTCAAAGTGTTGATTCGCCTTTTATATAATAAAACAATTATTCAATGTTATAGTAATCAAAAGTGATTCTATTAGTGGCGACAAAATCTGCCGAATCATCGTGAAAAAATTAAAAGATTGATTGTTGTTCTTCTGTTTGTTTCCCACATTGGCGTACAAACATGCCTAGATATACAAACAATTAAAAATAAATTAAAATAAAATATTTAGGGAATAATTAATGGAACCCATCTATTCTGTATATATATCTATTTAGCCTTCTTCGTTCCATCTTTAGACATAGGCTTCCCCTAATATCTTCCACTTCTCTGTCTGTCGCCGTGTTCATCCATCTAGTCCCGGCATGTTTCTTCAAATCGTCCGCTCATCTTATTCGGGGTCTTCCCCTCCTTTTTTATTTTCCCAAGGTGTCCAGTTTACAATACATTTGTTCCATCGGTCGTTTCTCTATCTGATATTATGACCGGCAAATTTCCATTTTAATTTTGCTACCCCTCCTCTGATATCCCTTACTTTTATTTTTATTCTTATCCATTCATTTCTTTTTTTATCTGTTAGCTTTATCCATATTTAATTTTGTGTCCTGGTCCGGGATCGATATGTGAGTACAGGAAGGATACATTGGTTATACACTTTCGTTTTTTGGTACTGAGGATATTTTTTATTTTTTAAATGTAGCTTAATTTAATGAATGCTGCCCAGGCCAATTTTACTCGCCTCTTGATTTCAGCCGTTTGGTTTTCTTATATATGTATATTCCTCTACGTGTTCTATTTCTTCTGGGTTTATTCTGATCGTGATATCTTCACCTGTGTTTGTTATAATTTTAGTTTTAGTGTAGTTTATACTCAGGCCTATATTTTTAGCTGCTGTATCTAGTTCTTCCAGCATTTTTGTCAGTTCTTAGGTGGTTTAAGTATTGTCCGCTTACTTTGATGCCTACTTCCTCCCAATCTATAAGTTTTTAAAAACATTTTCTAGGGCCTGGTGAAATGGTTTATCGCTTCTTCTTATGCGGATTGGCATGGTTTCTTTGTGGATTTTGATTAATGTTTTTACTTCGCTATACAGGGTTTTAATAAAGTGTGTCTCCAAACTTCAGAGGATTATTCTTTGGGTGATTCTGAGAAAAAAAAAACTTTGTATAACCATGGGTCTACAAATGATTAGTTTTCGAGATATGGATACGGACTCGTGCAGCTTTTGAGATATTTAGCTTAAATCTGTAATGTGTATTTAGCTACATGTCAAATATTTTAACTTAGTTTTAAAAATAACGTGAAAAAGCGACCTATTAAATTTAAAAGTGTGTGTTTTTCACGTTCTTTTGCTTTGTGCTATCGCAGTACTATACACGTGACTAATTTATCAGTCTTTATTTTATATTTGAACATATTTTTTTAAACATAAGTACTTTCTATGTAAAACAACATCAAAAAAAAAATTAAATAATTAAGCAAAATCCAAAATGGCGATGGAATATTTGGCCTCATTAATATAAAAAATATTGACATTCAACCCTTGTTTAACTTAACTTGTTTTGCGGAACCTACAGAAACCATTTTAAAAATAAACTGATAGACTTGTGGTGCTGATGCTGGTCGCTCAAGTTTGTAAACTTTAAAAAAATTAAATAATTAAGCAAAATCCAAAATGGCGATGAAATATTTGGCCTCATTAATATAAAAAATATTGACATTCAACCTTTGTTTAACATAACTTGTTTTGCGGAACCTACAGAAACCATTTTAAAAATAAACTAATAGACTTGTGGTGCTGATGCTGGTCGCTCAAGTTTGTAAACTTAAAAATATTATAGTATTATGGACCACAAACTCTTCAACTGTACCAAGTTTTAAACCTTTACAGACTCTTTTTTACCTTCCTAGCCTTAAATAACGGCGAAAATGTGTTATTTAGGTGTATTTTGACCTATCTTAGCAATATCGTCATGATCTCTGTCTGTGTGTGTGTGTGTGTGTGTGTGTGTGTATGTCTGTCCGTAACACGATAGCTCTTAAACCGCAATTTTCATAAAATTTTCAGGTAAAATAGTGTTCAACAATGTAACGAGCTGATTAGATTTTGGTCAAAATCTCCATTAATGCTAATGATAGATTTTTAACAATTAATAAATTTTTAAAATGCTAACATTTTAAAGCAGCCTAGCATCAATATGCCGTTTTCGGAAAGTAGCAAATATTTTTTTCAAAAATTTGTGTTATAACCATAAACTTCGTAGGAGCTTTCGGTTCTGAGATATTTACAAAAAACTGTTTTCAAAGCTGATATATCATGGAGTTCACTTGAAGTGTGCTAATCGGCTAGCTAGGAAGGTATCAGATCCGCCACGGAACCATTTATTAAAAATAAAATAGATTAAAATTTTTATAAAATTATGAAATATTATTGTCGGATACGCCTATGCTAGACATAATGATTTCTTTCAGAAATTACAAGTGAAAAATTGATAAAAAAGCGCGACCAAGTAGCCAGTAAAGTTGTCGTAGATTATGGCTCGCAGTCGGAAGTTGAATGAATGAGTGATGATTCTAAATTTTTTAGTTTTCACTTTAGAGAATGACTGTTTGGTTTTTTTTTAACATCGCCATCAGGTGCATTTAACATTTAGGATTAGAAATGATATATGAATTATCATAGTGTTGCAAAATATCGCAGATCGAAAAAAGTTTTATTGCTTTCATGGTTTTATTAACCACACGAATTTTATTCATGTATTATTAATAACTTTTTATATCAGATTTTTAAGCTCGCTAAAATACCGGGACAAGGTCTCGCCTCATAGTTTCGAATATTCAAAAATTCATACTTTAAAAACTATACAGCTTATCAACAAAAGCACCGAGTTGCAATATGGTAGGATTGGTAGGGCCATAGACATGCGAAAAAACCACAGCATGTGTTAAGATTCGGAAAAACGTTATTTAGCGATTTTTAGGGTAGGGAATCCCGTAAGACCAAAATGACCAAACTTTGAAAATTCATATTCCAAACACTATACACTTTATCAACACCTAGTTGCAATATGGTGGGCCCATAGAGATGCGGAAAAACCACAGCCTAGGTTAACATTCGGAAAAACGTCATTTAGCAAATTTGAGGGTAGGGAACCCCATAAGAGATGGCCAAACTTTGACAATTCATATTTCAATAACTATACAATTTATCAACAAAGCACCGAGTTAAAGTATGGTGGGGCCATAGAGATAAGAAAAAACCACACCCTCATTTAAGGTTCGGAAAAACGTCATTTAACGAGTTTTAGGGTAGGGAATCCCATAAGACCAAAGGCAAACTTTCAAAATTCATATTTTAAAAACTGTACAGTTTATCAACAAAAGCACTGGGTTACAGTATGGTAAAGCCATAGAGATGCGAAAAAACCACCCCCTCATTTAAGGTTCGGAAAAACGTCATTTAACGAATTTTAGGGTAGGAAATCCTATAAGACTAAAATGGCGAAAGTTTGAAAATTCATATTTCAAAAATTATACCGTTGACCAACAAAAGCACCGAGTTGCAGTATGATGGGGCCGTAGAGATGCGAAAAAACGACACTCCGAGTAAAAATTCTGAACAACATCATTTAGCGGATTTTATAGTTAAGACCAAAATGGCCAAGTTTTGGAAATTCAAATTTTAGAAACTATGTACAGTTTATCAATAAAAGCAAGGAGTTGCAGTATGGTAGGGCAATAGAGTTGCGAAAAAACCACACCCTGAGTTAAGATTCGGATAAACGTCATTTAGCAAATTTTAGTGTCCTACAAAACCAAAATGGCCAATTTTGAAAATTCATTATTTAAAAACTTTATTTTACTTTATCAACAAAAGCACCGAGTTGCAGTATAGTGGGGACATAGGGATGCGAAAAACGTCATTTAGCCAATTTTAGGGTACTAAAATGGCCAACTTTGAAAATTCATATTTCAAAAATTATATAGTTTATCAACAAAAGCACCAAGTTGCAGTATAGTAAGGCCACAGAGATGCGAAATCCCATAAGACCAAGCCAAAGTTTGAAAAATTAAAACAACAGGTTTTCGTGGCTAAACGGGTGTTAGAAAAATTTAGTTTCTCTTGTATTTTTCCGATGGAAGCACGAAAGCTACACCCACGGGGGTCCAAGATCTAATAGACACCTTATTAAGTGTTGACAGTTAACTGTTTCGTCCTTAAGGGACACTTTAGAATACTGCATGGTCAATTTGTCCCTTTTCTAAGGCTAGAGGGACGGTATATTATTCTCATCTTACAATATTGGTAAGGTAAATAAAAAATAATGCCTGCGGTACCATATGCTTTATTCACAAGTGGCGACATCTACCAAACACAAAATAAACAACCAGAGTAAAAACAAATGGCAAGCCGATTGTAATGAAATTACGCTTTCCCGCCAAAACAGTATTTTAGTTGTTGTGACTGCCGGGATGTCATAATTATTTTTTAACGACAGGAGTATTAGCCTATAACAAGATTTTATGTCATGTTCAACTATTTTAAAAGTAAAAGACTTTGACGAACGGAAAAATTCAGTGTCAATCAGGCTTTTAATTTTCTCAAACGAACCATTCTAAAGCAAAAAATTCAAATTTCCCGTTTTCAAAAAGTTTTAAATATCCCACCGGGTGAGGAAATAAAAGAAAAAAAGTTAAACTTGTCTTTTTTAACAACCTCATATACAAGTTTTTGGGGGCACCCACGAGGTAGTGCGGGTGTTTGCGTGAAACTAAAATGTGAAATCGGTATGATTTGTTTCGGATCTGAAAACCCCTGGGTTTCTCGGTAATCTGTGTCTTCGGCGAAAACTTCTCGGTTATCAAAAAGGAAAAGAGGACTTTTATTTGTATGGAATTTGCCATTAAACAGGATAAAACGTGTTTCTTGGGCTGACAAATAATAATTCCCCCGCTAACATTCGCCTTTCACAACAACAACCACCCTTGTTTGTGTCAGCTAGCAACCCCCATCCCCCATATATACATGCATCCCCATAAGCAAGAGTTGTTTTCTTTTTTTAAAGCAAGGTTGCCATATAGGAAACTGTTGAAAGTTAAAACAGTGACATTTTGGGTCGCGTTTTTTACACTTTGTTACCGTTATTGTATGAGTCTGCACATTAGCAGCTTCTCGCTTCTTTTTTGTTATTTACGGTAACGGCGCTCGGTACTTACGGTGGCCGTCCTTTAATGTTATCGTTATTTTTTAAGGTAAGTTTTGTATTAATTTTTTTAATGCATTCGAATTTTTTACTAAAATTCGGTAGTTTGGTTTGTAAAAAGCCATAAATCTTAAAAAAATAAATAAACAAATATTAATAAACAAAAATTTGAAGGAGTGTGAAACTACTAAATTGTGATTTACACGAGATCAACGAGACGAGATTTTCATAAAATCTCGTCTCGTCTCGCCGATGAAATATGAAGTCTTATCTCGAGTCTCGTCTCGCAGCCTTGAGTCTCGTCTCGTCTCGCGTCTCGTACGAGAGTCTTGCAAATGTTCCAGTCTAGTACGGGATATTTATTTTACCTACATTTTAGGTATAATGTAGAACTAGGAAGAGAAAATTACAACAAAAATAACATTATTTATTGCAAAGTAAGTACCTAATAGGTACATACTTACATCATACATCTAAACAAGAAAAAAAACATTACGTCGTTTTACAACAATCATGGCTTGTGTTTTTGAAGTATTTATGAATGAAATCTTTTGTCTATATGTGCTAATAGTCTAAATTCTTTCTAAATATGTTGTATTATGAATGAAATTCTCAAGTCTGCAATCGGCACGCAGAAATATTTACCTGCGCGACTCTCGCACGAGACACGAGAAGTCTTGCACTAGACTCGAGACGAGACCATGCGAGACTCTCGAAAACGAGACTCTCGCGGGCATTACTATAGTGTTCCAAAATCTATCTTTTTTGCTCTGAATGTTACCGTTATTCTTAATAACAATAAGGGTAACAGTTGTCAAATGTTTTGTTATTTTAACTGACTCAAAATGTCCCTTATATCTTCTTTTTATAACATTATAAAGAGTTGTTTTGACATATCAGAAAAAAAATCGACCTCCGACAGTCAAGCAAGCCATTTACCTGTTACATTTTTTAATCAATATAAGATTCTGTTTGATTTAAATCTTAATCTACTTGGATTAAATTTTGTTGAGCTGAGAACACTTATTAGTTAGCTAAAGAGAGGCCAAATAAGGGGTTTCTGCTAGATGGCGCATCCGTCAACATCACATCAGCACCTTAAGAGACGTGAGCGCTTATTACAATCATTGAAACTACCGAAGCTATACATAAATTTTCGAAACACTTTCATCTATGCAGGCTGCAGTGTCTCAATACAAGAACGAAAAACTCTCAGGGTATTAACTCGACCAAGTCATCCAACTGATCTCTTTAATTCTTCTTTCCCACTGTCAAAGGTATGATAACTCAAATTAGACGTAAAGAATCAACGTCTGAAAGCATGAGATCACCTTTCCGTGTGTTAAAATTTCTGATCGCAAAGGGCGATTGCCAATATAATTATCAAATACCAAATTGCAAACAATGCAAGGACCTAAAACTATAAACAACAAGTGAAATTAAAGAAAAAAAATAAGAAAAAAGTTCCTGTTTCGGCCGGGACTCGAACTCGGGATCTCTTGCTCTGTACGCAAACATTCTAAACATTTTAACTTAATTTACTAGTAAATTAATTACTTTGTGTTATATAATTCATTTAGTTTACTAGCATAGTAGGTATTGTCAAGAAACTGAATTGCTGCCTCATTCTCATGTCGATGGAGACATCTTCATGACTTTTTGCGTACTTTTTAGAGTCTCTGCTACAGTTTCGATTTTTAGGTATGTCCAGTTGAAGCTCACTATTTCGAACGTACCAAAGTGCATTTACAATGTTTCTTAATACTTTATTTTAAAATCTCTGTAAAACTGGAAAAACTTTCTTTAGTACAACCCCATAGTTGAATAACCGTATGTCGATACTGTTTTCAGTATTTTTCTATAAAACAGTAACTGAATATGAACTGTTAAATTGGACTTCTTTCCAATTAGCGAGTTCATTTTTCTATACCTCATCTTAAGTTCTTCTTAACATGTGCTTTCCATTTCTATTTTTAAAATCAACATGAATTGATTTGGTTGCATTTAATTTTATTCGCCACTTTGTATTCCAACTGTGAACTACGGTGACTGCATTCTGAAGTTATTCTATGCATTCTTCAATAGATTAGATTAAAGGTTTAGATAGAACCCAAATTGATAGGACGGAATAATTTCTATCTTTCTATGATTGGTTTTATTCTTTGAAGCAATAATTTTGGATGTAATTGGCAGCAAAGATATTGGCCTGTAAGATAACACGTCATGGAGTGGCTTTCCCGGTTTTGGAATCATGATAACTTCTGCAACTTTCCACAGTTTAGGTACCGAGAAAGAGCGAAACTTTAATAAAAACTTTATACAACTGTCAATTTTCAATTTGAAAAAATTAATGCGAAAATATCAAAAACTATTATTTATTGTTTTAAATAACTTTGGCAACAACGAAAATATTTAGAAACTCACATGATTCAGCGAAAAACGATGGCGAGGAGGGTCGTGTGGCGATGTGAGTGAGTGAAAATCGGGGTGGTGTGTGCTTTACCTCCTTATTTTGAGAGAGTGGTGTCAGCTCGCGCTTGTCGCGTCTCGTCAGTTGTTAATAAACATTTTTTTTAGAAATAATACTACTTGATTGTAAATATTTTTGAAGCAGAAAGTAATTGAAATACCGTAAAATGGGGTTAATATCAACAGGAGAGTTAATAGAAACAAAAAAGGGTTTTTTGCTTAAAGTGACTTCAATATATGTTTACCCCATAATATAATAGTCTTTAAAAATTACCTGTCGTTTCTGTTGTCTTAGTTATTGTCCATTAAGTATGTAAAATTATGAGGTAAATCAAAAAGAATGAAAAAATATGTGAAACCCATTTTTTATTTAACGAGCGAAACGACAGCGAACCAAAGAAACTAAGACAATGGCGGGACGAAAACGTCCACCGGTCTATAAGGAAGAAAGACATTTCGTCACAGTTCAACCAGACCATGCTATAACCGTCTCCATGGTGTCGGTTCGGAACCGAAAACAACGAGTTAACAACGTATAAAAGGCAACTTCAAAGATGTAAAGTCAACCACGGATTGCGGTTGATTTACCTTGTATGTTGTAGTCAGTTTGATTACTGTAGTCGGGCAAGCCCCGCCTTTTTCCGAAACACCGGTGTTCGTGGTTGACTTTACCCCTTTGAAGTTGCTTTTTATACTTTGTTAACTCATGGTTTTCGGTTCCGAACCGACACCGTGATAGCATGGTCTGGTTGAACTGTGACGAAATGTCTTTCTTCCTTATAGACCGGTGGACGTTTTCGCCCACCATGGACTAAGTTTCCTTGGTTCGCTCTCGTTTCACTCGTTAAATGAAAAATAGGTTTCACCTATTTTTTCATTCTTTTTGATTTACCTTGTGTTAGGTAAACCACGCTGAGGATAGAAATGCGTTTTTTCGAAACACCAGTGTCCGCGGTTGACTTTGCCCCTTTGAAGTCGCCTTTTATACGTTGTCAATTCAATGTCTTCGGTTCCGAACCGAGAGCATGGTCTGGTTCAACTGTGATGAAATGTCTTTCTTCCTTATAGACCGGCGGACGTTTTCGTCCCGCCATGGACTTAGTTTCCTTGGTTCGCTGGCATTTGACTTGTTGAATGAAAAATAGGTTTCACCTATTGTTTCATTCTTTTTGATTTACCTTGTATCTTATAGTCAATTTGATTATTGTAGTCAGGCAAGCCACGCTGAGGACGGAAATGCCATTTTCCGAAACACAGGTATCCGTGGTGGACCTAACCCCTTTAAAGTTGCCTTTTATACTTTGTAAAATTATGTCAAAAAAAAGTTTCATGGATGGTGTTTCTATTCAACTCTTGTTTCTATTCACCCTAAAATTGGGAAAACTTTCTAGTTCTTTATATACATCCCACAATTGCAGCACCATACTTGTAAAAAAAAAGTTAGTAAGGAATAAAAACGCTTGAATAAAATTTTGAAAAAATACGTATTGTAAAATGTTCTTCTCTTCTTTATGTTGTTAAATAATATATTTACCAAGTATTATCCGAGTAGATTGATCCTTCTTGATCCCCCCCTTAGGTACGGCTTTGCAAAATGTGTTGCATGACAAATTTTGATCTAAATAAATATGCTTTTCTATTCATCCCATTTAAAAGTGAATAGAAAATTGGCACTTAAAAAAAACCTCTCTTAAAAAACATTGGCTAATCTCTAGTAAGTTTGTTGGGAAAAGGACACACATTTTTTTAACTGTTTAAAACAAACGGAAATGTTTGAAAAAAATTTCTATTCACATTATTTTACAGTTTAATACCTTTATACAAGACCATAGAAATTTTTTGAAAAATTCGGATATTGTACATTTTTTAGCTCACACGTATACTACAACTATTGTAGTTTTTGTCGCGTCGTCTGTATGTCTGTCTGTAACGACCAACGCGGATAACTCAAAACCTATTTGCCCGATTTGAATGAATTTTTTTACCTTGGTTGGGTTTTGGCTTTAGATCGCCCCATTTAAAAATGAATAAAATCCACCGGACATAAGCCGAAAAAAAGGGTGGGGGTAGATTTCAAAAATTAGAGTTCTAGTAAAAATATTACTTGTGTGGTACTATGTTAAAGGCATATCTATATAAAAATACATTATACTTGGCTTTGTTTAGTTGTGTTACACTGTGGGGGGGGGTTCTCCAATCGATGGCGAATGGGGGGTTATTTTCGCGGACCAAAATGGGTAAAACTTACATTATACATTAATCGTGTGAGCTTAGGTGACCATAAAATGTCAGAGTACTTTTGCTATTTTTGCTGCTAGGAAATCTTTTTAAAAACACTTTATCATTTTACCCCTCTTGATCGTTTCGTAGTTACGGCCATGGTTTTTAGCTACTTTTGACATTTTCGGAGCGATGGCTAAAATAAACATACAGACAAATATCACGGATCACCTAATAGGTGATCCGTGCAAATATGTTTACAGACCTTTCATCCGTCATTAAAACGGTATTGTCAATTTGCGAATATCTAGCTTTGTTATCAAGTTTCTAAAGATGGAAAGTTGTGAAATTTCTATGGCATATTTAAATTAAATTGGTTGGTAAAAAAAATTAAAAATGTAGAATTTAGAAATCGAATGCATACAATAAACATGCATGCATTATTACTAAATTGAATGCACGACATACAATGCATAATATCACAAAATAACATTCGACGTTTTAAGTATATCTATAAAAAAAGAGAGTTTAAGCAAATATTACAAAACGTTAACGTTAACGCTTTCATAAATTTTGCTGTATCTGTATGTATATGGATCTCTATACGAGGGTCAACTGAATTAGGATGAGTCAGTTATTTTATATATCGCTGCTTTCCAGAAAGACTGTCACGAGTCAAAATATGCAAATTTATAGGAGAGATTTAACCTAAAGTTGACCTAACCTATATTCTAGAAACGAAAAAATATATTTTTTCGTATGAATTACAACTGTACATAATACAGCCCAAAAAAAAAACACAGTCAGTTAACTAGTTCACTGGCAATTTAAAACATAAAAATATTTTTTTGTGTTGTGCCGGTATTTCTGGAAAGCAGCGATATAGCCCATGGAAATTAGCTCAAAAATGGTTCCAATTGCGAAATTTGAGGTAAAAAGCTGAATTTATGCAGACACCTTTTGATTGATGTTCTAAGGACGTACCAAAAAAGTTTAGCCAAGTTTAGAAAAACACTTCGAAACTAGTTCAAACCTTTCATTTTGAAATTTGTATTGGAGGACTTGGCTTGACTTTCATCTTAATTCTTTTTACGAAATATCACTTTCTCGTACTTGGCGTTTTTCTACATGAAATGTTTTTGTTATGATTTCACTCCTTTTTCTAAGGATTTGGATATTTAAGTTTTAAAGTAGTAAAATATGCGGAATATTGTTCAAAACTTTTGCAATGCCTTATTAAAAATGTTAAGATTTTTCAATTTTTTCCTATGGTTTTATCATAGTTTCTATCATCCTTCTAAAGCTCAGCTCTCTAGCGTTGCTCAAAGTGGGCAATGTTACTTTTACACAACACTACGTTTATAGGAGAGGAAAGTAAATTAAATTTTGGTGTATTTAAATTTTTTCCTGTAGTTTTTTTATAGTTCCTATTAGTCTTCCAATGCTCAGCTCTCTAGCGTTTCTGGAGTTGGATAATGTTACTTTTACATAACTTTACATTTAGAGGGGAGGGAAGGTAATTAAAATTTTCTGGTTCATTCATCGGCCTTCCAAAGCTCAGCTCTGTAGCGCTTCTGGAAGTGGGCTGGACTTATACATAAATTTACATGTATAGGCGAGGAAAGTAAATTATAATTTTGAGGTTTTTTGATTTTTTCCAAGGGTTTGGTCACAATTTCTATCAGTGTGCCAAATTTCAGCTTTGTAGCATGTCTGAAAGTACAGTAGAATTTTGATGATCTATACATGAGTGAATAAGTGAGTGAGTGGCAATTTCGACGTTATTTGAAATTTCGTAACTACTTTACTACTTTATGGAAGTCCATGAAACTTGGATGGGTTGTTAACTCTATAAAGATCCACGACTGTGCAGAGTTTGAGTTTCGTAGCTCATTCTGAAGTAGAGTTTTAGAGTAGTAGCATTTGTAACATTCTTTCTGGAAAGCAGTGATATGAGATCTTTTGGTACTTTGTTAGAACATCAAAACAAAGGTCTCAGCTTGTTACCTTAAATTCCGCAGAGATACTCTAATTTCCCTCTAATATTCAAGGTGGTTCTGGTAACCAAAATTGGTTTGCACTTCTAAGGCGGTCGGCTAGAATGTGTTTCGTATACTTTCCTCTTCTCCTAGAAGATTTATTATTAAGTAACTTATTAAAATTAAAATAGTAGGATGCTTAAATTTCCTAATATTTTAACATTGGACAATAACAGGCTAATAACAAAATGCATTTTCATTTTCTCCACATCACGCACCGACCGACCCGTACCGACAAAAAGTAAAAGTAGGTAGCTTCCTTATTCAAAACACGGAAATTTCTGCTACTCATGCCAAGAAATTACAAAGGCATCATTGAATTATAGCTTGTTGTATTCCAGCATAAAACATGGAACATGCAGCTGAATGTTTATATTAAAAAATTCAAAGTTGGTAACAAGCCTAGTTAACAAGGTACAACCTACCTTCATTTATTAAACGCGTTTTTACATTTATATTATATTTACTTGAGAAAATAAATTTCAGTTATTAATAATTTTTAGTTTTAATAGTTTTAGAATTTGAAAAATTTTAAGAATTAACAATTTTCAAATTTTGAGTACCGATTTTAAGAATTTTAAGAATTTTAAGAATTTTAAGAATTTTAAGAATTTTAAGAATTTTAAGAATTTTAAGAATTTTAAGAATTTTAAGAATTTTAAGAATTTTAAGAATTTTAAGAATTTTAAGAATTTTAAGAATTTTAAGAATTTTAAGAATTTTAAGAATTTTAAGAATTTTAAGAATTTTAAGAATTTTAAGAATTTTAAGAATTTTAAGAATTTTAAGAATTTTAAGAATTTTAAGAATTTTAAGAATTTTAAGAATTTTAAGAATTTTAAGAATTTTAAGAATTTTAAGAATTTTAAGAATTTTAAGAATTTTAAGAATTTTAAGAATTTTAAGAATTTTAAGAATTTTAAGAATTTTAAGAATTTTAAGAATTTTAAGAATTTTAAGAATTTTAAGAATTTTAAGAATTTTAAGAATTTTAAGAATTTTAAGAATTTTAAGAATTTTAATAATTTTAATAATTTTAAGAATTTTAAGAATTTTAAGAATTTTAAGAATTTTAAGAATTTTAAGAATTTTAAGAATTTTAAGAATTATAAGAACTTTAAAAAATTTTAGGAATTTTAAGAAGATGACTCGCTGTTTAGAAAAAAATCGGAAAAAGCAAATTTTAATCTTTGTTTGATGGAGATTACTATCAAGCAACGTTATAATGGATCAAGTTACCTATCAGTGGCGGCTCGTGAGGTAGTGCCACGGTGCCATGGCACTACCGTATTTTTCTGCAAAAACACGTTTATTTATTTTTAATCTTTATTGGTTCTTTATGCATTTCTTTTTAATTTATATGTTGTATGAAAATCGATGACCCTGTGCAATGCAGTGGATCACACTCCGACTCGATGCGACGGCAACGCGATGAATGGGCCACTCAAACCCAAAGCAGCGTTGAACACGCTGATACTTTTGTCTCAGCTCCTTAGATAGAGTCAATGTTGGGCATTTTAGCGTTGTTCAAATAGGAAAAATCAAAGAAATTTTGAATTTTGTACCTGGCTCAGGCCATCAGTACGTCTATATTACTCGCATTGTTTTTGTGCGTGATGCATGGATGTTTAAATTTTGAGTCATTGCATTGCAAAATACGGGTGGGCATGGGTAAGTGTGTTTAAAAAAAAATAGAATTAGAAACCCTAAACATGGTAGGTATGTTTTTTAATAACTTGTAGGTAAACATTTGGGCGCTACACCCCGAATTTTCTTTTACCGACTTAAAATTCTGGCACTACCATGTTGTATTGATACGAGCCGCCGCTGTTACCTATTACCTTAGCCATGGGCGCACCCAGGGGGGCCTCAGGGCCCGGCCTCCCCCCCAATCCTTAGATTTTTGTACATATTTTCCACATATTTCATGAAAAAATACAAAAAATAGTCTAAAATTCGACATCATGAGGCTTAGGGCCCCCCAAGAGGCCTCGCCCCCCCCCCCAAGACATATTCCTGGGTGCGCCACTGCCTTAGCTAATATCGGTTTAAGAACCTACTTTTTAATTCTAATTAAATTAATTTAACTGCTTTTGGTTCTGGATAATCGCTGGTATTTTTTTTGGTAATTATCTTAAAAAAATTAAATAAATTTAAAGAATAATTTTTCAAAAACAGGTACGTGGGCGCGCAATAACGTAGCGCCAGCGACCCAATGGGGAGGGGGGTGTTATATGTCCAAATTTATATACCAAACATTTTATACAGGGATTCTACTCTATAAACAATGTACAAAATTATTTGGAACGGGGAAAGGGTTACCTTCAACCCCCCCCTACTCAGTAGCGTATCGTGGATAAAAGGGTGGGGGGGCGAAGACCTTAAGGGGCGCAAATATAGGTATGGGAGTCAAATAAATTACAAACCTTTTTTTAAAATAATAACACTATTAATTCTATTTTTTTCTTAAAGGACGCCAGGGGCGCCAAGAACAGAGGGGCGGAGGGCCATCTCCCCCCTGGCACCCTATATGACATGCCACTGCCCCTACTCAGCGCTACGCGCCTCTAGATATGCCGACCTCTTTCGGCATATTTCTTTACTCTGCACGTCAAAATCGAAAAAACCTTAAATAAAGCTCGGACAAATTTACAGGCATGCCCAGAGGGACTTTCATCTGGACTTAGGGACAATTAACAGTTTTATTGCCCTGCGTAACCGGACAATTATCGGGGAGTGACCATTCAGTTGCCCCTGTGTGAGAAAAGGGTTGAAAGCTTTTGGGGGAATTCTGTGATAAAAGACACCGCAAAGTTGGTTGTCATGCAAATTTTTTAAATTTGCAAGCGGGTCTTCTCAATAAACCAGGTATGTTAACATTTGAAAGCAACAATACCGTTATACAAATTAGAAAAGAAGTTAACAATGATAAGGATAAGGTAAATTCGGTTTCAAAAATAGTGTCACATCTCTAGCGACATAAATATATAAATTTTAAAGAAAAAGGAGAGTCATGCAATTTTAATATTTTAAATGTTAACGGGTTTATTGGCAAATTGAGGTCTAACAAAATATAAAAGGCAACTTTAAAGTGGTAAAGTCAACCACGGACAGCGGTGTTTCGGAAAAAGGCATTTCTTTTTTTTGCCTGACTACATACAGTAGGTAATCAAACTGACTACAAAAATAATTAAAAAATAGGTCTTAAGGAATCTTAACAATAATATACTCTTTATTCTTTATATGGCACAAAGGTAGATATAAAATAAACAAATTATTTCTTAGTTAAATAATAACCTAATAATAACCAGTAAAATAATGCCAATAATGCTTATTATTAAAAAAGACACAGAGACTTAACGAAAACAAAAAATCGTTCGTAAAAAGGCGGCATCTAAAAAAACACAAAATTAATTAGTTTTCATCAGTCATTTTAGCTATTTTATTAATTTCCCGTTTTACCTCAATATCATATAAAATATTTAAACTAATCCTACTTTATAATTCTTTCTCATTTAGCCAAAAACAACATCTTTGATGGTAGTCAAGACTATAAACTTTACAAATATCAACGTTAAATCAATTCAGTAGTCAATGCTTACAGCATTTAAATAATAATAAGGGCCTATGTCGATCGTAATGAACAAATCTAGGGATACAGTGCAACGTTGCCACCTTTAGTCTGGTCAGGAGTGCCGGTATCCCATTTTACCTTACTATCCCATTTTAAGTACACTTCCCCTACTTTAACCGTAAGAATTCGGTTGGTTGCGTGAATAAAAATAAATTAAATAGCATTTAGGCCTAAAAGCTTCGGTAGCATCATTAGCGCTTATAATTAATTACTTACTGTGTGATTGTAACAAAACCAACGAGCGGCTTGTCGCACGGCTTGTAATTTCTTATGCCGAGTAATTCGCCGCGTCTACAAAATTAATATCTTTTTTATTATGAGCTATTAGCACAAACCATTTGTTGGTCGTTTAAATGAGATTTGTTTCTGTTTTCGGTTTCGTAAATAATTGAATGCTTACTTAGTTTTGTAAAAAAAAGATTTTGTTTAATGTAATTTGTAATTTAAATCAAGCACCAAACCAAGGGCGACTATGGAACAATAAGTATATGTCTATTTTTTGCCACATTTTCATTATCTTCAGAGATGTTTTGCCTATAGGCACTATTCAATTGGCACCTAATATCAGTGTTGCCTAGCATAGAAAATTCTATGTGGTTATTTAAATAAGTAGTACTTACTTTGTGTCTTTAACTTTTCATTAAAGTAGTTGATATCACACATTCCCTTTGCCACCCACGCAGGATCACTTCGTGGATTTTTCATAATAAGACAAATAAAGCGAAAAAAAGTATTTCGTTTTTCACAACCGCACAACCAGTTTTCAGCATCCTACAATTTTTTATGACTTGCACTAAAATTTTGGTTAATTTTTAGGATTTTTAGGTTTGGTCTATGTGGCCCTAAAGATTAAATTTGCACAGTTAATTATATAATCGATGGTATTTATTTCCATTTTGAAAACAAACAATGGACAGACGACCGGCAAGGCTTTTAACTACTGACCCTGACGTACCCCAAATCAAAATACACATATATGTCTTTACTAAGGATAGAACCGGCAACATGTAGGAAGAGCAACGAACAGAATATGACCGACGTCAGCCACCCATACATCGCTGAAAAACGTGTGAAATTGAAATCTTGTCCCGCGCGGTGCTGCTGGCTTGTAATTATTTGCACTAAAAAAATTTACTCAGTTAACCACAGACTAAAATAAAAACTAGAGATGTCGTAAGGAAAGATTTAACTTTTTTTTAAATAAATCAATTAAAAATACTGGTTGTTGTCTAGTATTGGGAGGGCACTGTCCCATTGCCCTCCCTGTAGCAGCCGCCACTGACGGGTAATGTTGAACCGATGCCTGTAAATAAACGGACGAAAAGGAAATATTCGCATAGGAACATACTCTGCCAATATATGGGCACCTAAGATCACACTAGGTTCTATAGATGTAGAGTACGGGTGAGCTTATATAACTAAAAACTGAAATATATTTTATTCAACTCCAAACTCAATTACCTATCGTTTGATACCACACAATCCATGTTTTAAGTTAAACTCGAATTTTTGAAATCTACCTTCACCCTTTGTTAAAAAAACTAAAATATGTTTTGTTTAACTCTAGACCCAATTACCTTTCGTTTGATATCACACACGCCATATTTTCACTTAATCTCTAATTTTTTTAATCTACCACCACCCTTTTTTTTAAACTAAAATTAATTTTGTTTAACTCCCGACTCAATTACCTTTCGTTTGATATCACACACGCAATACTTTCACATAAAATCTACCCCCGCCCTCTTATTTTGCTTGTGCTCGGTGGATTTTGTTCATTTTTAAATGGGACCATCTCGATGCAAGATCCAGCCAAGGTACCAAATTTTATTAAAATCGGACAAGCGGTTTTTGAGTTATGCGCGTTGGTCGTTACAGACAGACATACAGACAGACAGACAGACAGACAGACAGACGGCGCAACAAAAAAGTTTCAAAATCATCTGAAACGCAAAGATATATAAAAATACTCTGCCAATATATGGGCCCCTAAGCTCACACTAGGTACTATAGTTATAGTGTACGTGTGAGCTAATATAACTAAAAACTGAAATATATTTTATTTAACTCCAGACTAAATTACCTTTTGTTTGATACCACACAAGCCATGTTTTGACTTAAACTCAAATTTTTGAAATCTACCCCCACCCTTAAAAAAAACAAAAAACTAAAATGTATTTTGTTAAACTCCGGACTCAATTACCTTTCGTTTGATATCACACACGCCATATTTTCACTTAAACTCTAATTTTTAAAATATACCCCCACCCTTTTTTTTAAATAAATTAAAATGTATTTTGTTTAACTGCAGACTCAATTACCTTTCGTTTGATATCACACACGCCATATTTTCACATAAACTCTAATTTTTGAAATCTACCCCCACCCTTTTATTTGGTTTCTGTTTGGTGGATTTTGTTCATTTTTAAATGGGACCATCTCGACCCAAGACCCAGCCTAGGTACCAAATTTCATTAAAATCGGCCAAGCGGTTTTTGAGTTATGCGCGTTGGTCGTTACAGACATACAGACAGACAGACAGACAGACAGACAGACAGACAGACAGACAGACAGACAGACAGACAGACAGACAGACAGACAGACATACAGACAGACAGACAGACAGACGGCGCAACAAAAAAGTTTCAAAATCATTTGAAACGCAAAGATATATAAAAAATTTTGAAATCGGAGCAACTTTTTTTTTCTCGAAAAAATTAGGATCACCATAGCTCACACTACTATAGTATAGTATATGTGTGAGCTAAAAAACGCACGTGTAGTAAACCGTAGGGTAAAAACACGCACCAAGAAAAAGGCTCACAATAGTAAAACAGCGCACAGGGAAATCAAACAAAGAAAAGCTTTAACGTATGGAAAAATCATAATGAAATAAATTTAAGTCTTTAGATTTAAAATGGTACCTTCTGTTACAGGTTACTTGATCATCTTAATTTTGCTCACGAAAATAGAGTAGTATACACGGTGTGGATCTTTTGGGGAAATAGAAGGCAACTTCCTCAAGATCCAGAGCATCAAAGTTGGTGATTTAACAATTTTTGAGAATAACTATTTTAATAGTCGTGTATAAATATAATAATAAAATAATAAAATATTTTTTTAAAAAATTATGTAAAAAACTATATTTTTGGAACAAACTTTTATAATGTCATATTAAACGCAATGTTTTTCTTGATATTTTTCGTTAATCAAAAACAGTCTCTACGGAGACAAATTAATAAAAAAGCATTGATAATTTTTAAACAAATAAATAAGCTCAAATTTTTTATTTATTTTTTATATATTTGTGGAGTTTATTTTGATAGCCTATATCTCCTTAACTTGTAATTTTATCAAAGAACGAAATAATAAATTTTTGGATTACAATTATAGTTAGGTATTCACTTCACTGTGGCAAATTCTCTTTTTTCTGAAAAACCTTTGTTCTTAAAAACAGATGAGTATTAATCGACCCCAATGTTCAATAATTTTTTTATCAGAAATAACCTTCTCTATTACCTGCTGCACTATGGCTCCTATGCTTTACAGGACACCCTGTATATATCTAAATTTTTTTATAATTTTGAAATTATTTGAAATTTTTTTAGAATTTTGAAAATATTTAAAGTTTTATTAAATTTTTTTTATTGAAATTTATACTTTATCAAAATATTTAAACCTTGAAGATCTTTTATTAATTGTGAACTATTTTAATATGTTTGAAAACTTTTGGATATTTTCGTAACCATAAATTAATTTTCAAAAAAGTTTCGTGGCTAATCGCGTAAAAAGGAGTTTTTGTTTCTTTCAAATTTTAACCTAATAAGTATTGACAATTAACTGTTTCGTCCTTATGGGACTCCTCAGAACACTGCTTGGTCAATGTGAGATTCTTGCGAAGGTAATTAGACGGTCTTGTCTTCTAATCCTATGTAAATAGTGAGAAAACTGTCGCAAGAAGCGCCATCTACCAAGAAACGAGAGAAACCAAAACAAGAGCAGGCGAAAATAAACTGCTATACATATCGATCAATGAAGAGATCGATTACAAATAAAAAAAGAGAAACTAATCCGGGACCTACGACAGCTCTTCTGCCTTTCAGGCCAGATCAACGCTTATTGCGTTTTTATCCGCCATCAGACACGTGAGCGTCTATCAGCGGAATTTTTAAGCCAAATAATACTAACAAACGTGAAATTTAGTATCCGTGAATTTAAAAATCTAACAAGTTTCATGGCTAATCGGGTAAAAAGCATTAATTTTGTTTAAAACCCCTTGTGATTCCAGTCTAGGTTCATAATTATCCTAAGAATATAATTATTGGTAGGTCGTAGGCCTAGAGTAAGATAGTTTTTATTACCGTTAGGTCCTAGGTAATATTTACACCGGCACATAAAATAAAGGAGTAATCTGTATATTTCATCAAACCTACTTGTCCGAGATCCTTATATAATAAAAATGCTGCAACTTTTCGCGGAGACACAAAAAAATGTGCAAACCGCTAAAAAAAATGTAGAAAATTTATTTGAGGACTTTGAAAATGTACCATTTTCGCAACTTCACCGTATCATATTGCAATACTTAGGGCAAGTTTTTTGCAATTTATTTGAAATTTTGGGGATGTACGGGCAAAACAAACCCCGCATTTGGATTTGGTGCATCCAGATGTAGATACTACTTTTTTGTTTTATTTGCCGGAGTTATTATTGTTTAAGTTAAGTTTTTCCTCTGTGCGCTTTTATCCGTCTGCACTTTTTTCCACAGGCGATTTCTTCCTTGTGTGCTTTTCTGATAAAGCAAGTCAATGAAAATATATTTTTTTTTAGCCTCTACCTGTACTAGCTACCCGCCCTTATATTTTACATATTTTTTCGGGTTCTGGGGGGGATGATTGCCCCCCCCCCTTTAACCCCCCCCCCATCTAAGTAGAACCGCCAATGCACCAAACTTTAAGGGTTGGTAGGGCAGGTCAAAAGAAGAATTTTTTACCAATCACATTTTGCATCAAATCTCTTTATTTTTTTGCTACCTACAGGATGTCAACAGATAATTGAAATTTTAAGGAATCGCGTATTATAATAAAGGTGATGATTGAGTGTTACATAAAATACTCTAAATTATTATCTGTTTTTTCCAAAAAATTTTGTTTTATTACGTGGTGCTATCTTTTATAATTATTAAAAGACATCTAAACGTCTTTGTACAAGATTTTTTAAATAAATTTAGTACCAACCTCTTATAAAATTATTTCCGAAAAAAAATTGGCAAAATAACTATAGCAAAGGGTTTTTGGCAACACTGCATCTCCTTGACCTATAATTTTTTGAAAAAAAGTAACAGAACAAAATTATTTAACGTTCTCAAATTTGTAAAATTCACAGTTTTCCCTCATCCTTTAAACTTGACAACAAAAAACTTAAACAAAAATAAAAATACTCATTATGATTAATAAACTATTTTTTTCCAAAAATTTTTCTTTTATAAAATGCGGTGTTAATATTACTATTTTCTACATAAAAAAATAATTCCTAAAAAAATTTACACATTTTGCAAAGGTTATTAGACCACACTGTATCTCCTTAACTTATCATTTTTTAAGTCAATTACAAATTGCACCCTCAAAACGAAAACGAACTATCTATCATAAGAAGGTGTGGTAATTTAAAACTTAAAATTTATGTAATTTGAAATTTTGACTTCAAACAAACCACATAATCTTATTCTAAAAAGTAAAAATCGTAAAATTCTGAGGGTGCGAAACATGCTCTAATCTGTCGGTGATACCCCACACAGCACAATCACGTGTTTAACACGTAAAAAAGGCGTAAGAAAAAAAAACGTTGATTTTAAGAGCTGCTAGAAAAAAACGTTTATTTCATTTATGAAAACAAGCTTAATAGGTCATTCATTAACGTTATAAAAAATAACATTGCTAAAAACTGCGTTGTAATAACTCCATTATCAAATTAAAACAGCACTGTTTTTACGTTAGTTTCAAGTGATTTTTATCAACGTTAAAATCACATTAGATTCACGCCTTTTCTACACGAATTTTAAAACGTGACTTGCATGGTTTTTCTACGGAATAATTATTTTGAGATTTTACTAGCAGCAGCGCCACCTATTGTCGGCATTGTTTACTTTGACGAAATCTATCAGGCAGTGCTTTGGCCTCTACCAAAACCTGTTAAGAAACTGATCCCTGATCCCTTACGATCACGACGCATCAGTCATTTAACCTGATAAAGACACATTAATACTCTGTGAAAGTGTTTACTGTTAAAAAATCTTGTTTAGTTTAAAAAAAAAAACATAATGTATAGAGATAGATACATAGATATTTTGTCTTGCCTTGAGTGCCATCTTTAAAATTGTCTTGAAGTGTTGTAGTCCTAAACTAGTGAACTTTTGTAACTTAATTTCGCGTCTCTTTTAAGTTAAAAAAATGTTATTAAAAAAACGTGACCAAAAAAGACGCAGAAAGTTAGTAGGTCTTAATCTAGTGGCGTTTTAGAACATGTTGTGGAGGACTTTTCAAGTGTGAATTTGGTACATGAAAATAACGAGGAAGAAGTAGATTTTTATAGCTTGATTTTCCCTTGTTTTTATGTGTGTTATCTTTAAGCATGTAGATTTAACAAAATAAATATTACATGGTATGAGGTTGTTTTCAAGTAAAAAAAACTTTGTTATTTTTGTTCACGTTAATTTAATGTTGATATGATTTTTTCTGCTATATGGGACAATTCAGCAAATAGATCATACATTAATTATTAATATATTCAAATTATTTGATTTAAATACTTGAGCACTTCAATATATGTATTGGTCAAACATGTGATAAATATGCGAAAATCGTTTATTCAAGTCAAACTTAATTAGCTTAATCACACAGGTACTTAGATCAATTAAACATTTTTTTTTCAGGATAAAAGCCCTCCATCAGCAGCTACTACTTACAACAAAACAGTCAACAAATAATCCCACGTAAGCTGTGCTGATTACCCGACGAAAATTCGACTTGATTAACTGAATGACCCTTTCTCCCGTTTTTCGGACCGGACCGGACTGCAGATTACAACACCGGGGTGAATTTTCCCCCCAACATGACGATAGCTGCAGATTGGCTGCCAATCAGTCTAGAGACTCTCTTGGGGGAAAGATTGCTTGACCATTGATATATAGTATGGCATTCAAGTAACAATAAATGAATAAAATACAGATTATTGCCATCTTCCAGTTGTTGGTCTTTATCCGCCTTTTTATCATACATGTCATTTTCTTCTAGATCACGAGGTGAAATATCTTCTTTTGCTGTTTCACTCCATGATTTCCTAGGCTTATCTTTTTTTGTTTTTCGTTCTGATCATTTACGATCAGTAATAGGTACGTGTAAAGCCATTTCACCAACGTTTAACACAGTATTTTCTTTGTTTTTCTGGAGAAATCCACCTAAAAAATATCACTGATTTGAAAATTCCTTTCTTCCTAGTCCAGTCTTTATTACTGTGACTGTCTTTGATTAACACTTCGAGGCTTGCATCTGAACTAGAAATATATTATGTATTTGTTTTTTTTACCTGACTTGCAAAGCTGAATTTTTTTGAGAATGAATTCCTGATTATAGGAGTCTCTAGTTAAAACCTATTGATCATCGACAACATTCAGGTTCAAATTATTAGCATTCAATCCTTACCATACTACTATATCGAAAAAGTTTATTATATGACCAAATCATTTTAAATAAATAATTATAACAATAAAATAAATTAATAACATTGAATAAAAATCAAATACCAGAAATAAAAAATTTAAAAATATAGAAATAGCTAAATATAAATAAACAAACAATCAAGCCAAACTAAAAAGCGACAGTCTCTTCCAGACCAGTATCGGCCAAATTACGAAGGGTTCCCAACACAGAAATGGCATTTCCTCTCTGGATTGCCAAGCTGATCCTTTGAATGAAGAAGGCTTTAAAGTTTCTGGATTTAACTCTCAAACTTAATTCATCCAAAAACTTTTTGGCCTCTCCACCCCAAGGACCATGAGTTTCCACACTAAAAGGAAGAAAAATATAGCGATCCTCGAGCTCCCCATACTTTCTATGTTTCTTTATACTTTAGATGTTTTTGCAACGTAGCTATCAGCTAAGGTGTGTGTGCACGTGGCGTCCCAGACTAAACCTCTCCCTGTCTTCTATGTCGGTTTACAACGTTTTTCTACGGTGTCCGACGCCTATTCTCCACCTCCTTTAATCCTGACAATCATCTTCTGTCAAGTTTATTTAAATCATTGATCTTTGGATTAATTGTTGCCAATCCAGTTTAGGACGCTCTTTTTCTGCGCCTTATTGGTTGTCATTCTAGGACCTGCTTTACTAATCTTTCGTCGTTCATCCGTTGTACACGGCCGTACCATATCAGTTGTCTTTTAGTAATGTTATAAGATCCGTTCTAGATATTCTCATTGATCTTCTTATTGCATCCATTTCGACACTTTCCATTTTTGTTTTGTATGTTTCTTTTATGCGACAAATCTCTATTACTTACAGCAGCGTGCTTTTCACCATTGTTTATATTATGTTAAATTTTACATTCTTTTTAATTTATTATTTTATCTTCTTTTCAGTTCTTTACAGTGTGTTCCTGTTCTATTAAATGTGACACTCAAGTATACACACTCATTGCATGGAGATATTGTTTGTCCACCGTCCAGTTCTAACTCACTTGATTCGTTTTCAATACACAAAAACTGTGTCTTATCCACGTTCACTGTTAACTCCTATTTTTGGTATTCTTTCGTTAACTTTCTCATAATATATTCCATGTCTTTATCATTAGCTACAATTACTAGGTCGTCAGCAGACTGTAGTGTGCATATGGTATATCGATCGTTAAGTTGTATACCCATGCCGTGTGTCTTACGTTTCCAGTTTTTTAGAGCTACTGCGATATAAATTTTAAAATGAGTTGGAGAGATAAAATATACCTGTCTTAAGCCTTTCGTTACAAGGAATTCGTTTAAAAGTCGATTTTCAATTTTAGATTTGGACTCTTTGTATAGTTCTTTTATCGCTTTTATAAATGTATCATTGATAGTTTGCTCTAACACTATCCATAATTTTTCTGCTGGAATGGTATTATATGCTTTTTGTAGGTCCACAAAAGTAACATGAGTTTCAATTTTTCTGGCACTAATCTTCTCAATTACTTGTTGGAGACAAAAAACATTATCACTACAAGATCTGCGTGAACGAAACTCACTTTGCTCTTCTTCTTCTTGTTCATGAAAATCATTCTTTATTAGATCTCTAAGAGTCCTACCGTACAATCTACTTAGAGTACTGGTTACTGAAATTCCTCTGTAATTGTTACAATCCAGCTTGTTTCCTTTTTTATGTATTGAGGATATGAATGCAATCATCAGGTACTAGATGTCCGTTTATGCATAGATTGATAATATATGTGAGATTTTCTCAATCCTAAATATCAGTGGTAAAAATAGTATTGGAATCCATTCGCTGAATTCCAATATTTTTGGAACAAAGGAAGGGATGGATCTTTTCTATCTGGAAATGACTGTTCTTGAAAAATGTTTTATTTATTTGGACCCTTATGGAATAACTTGAGCTGGATAAACCATGTTGAATTTTGTTTATGAAAAATAAAGCTGACTTTATTAATATCGCCCTTTAGTCAAGAATATAATTAATAAATTCTACTAGACTTTATCTAAGAAATGTTCGGTATAACAAAAAGCTTTGCTAATTTATGTTAGCATTATCAAGAGTTAGTAATTATAAATTGTTATCGGGTAGTATTAAAAAGAACTCTAGACCGTTCATATCCTGATCAACACCCAGCATCATTGTCTCAGCACACAATTTTTTAAGAATTGGAGAGGAAAAACTAAAAATGATAAAACTAGTTTCCATTTGTGTCCTCCAAATAAAAATAAATGGATCCATGATGTACCTGATACATTCCTAGCCCATTAGCACACATCCAGTGAATCCCTCAGCCTTAAAAAGAGTTGTTGTAAATATCTCAAAATATTGATGCAATGCACTATGGGATAGATTAGAGATATTTTGACCATGAACAAGAAAAAAACCGATAGGCATCCAGTCCTGTGTTTTTATCAATCAAAATGAAAGGGTATGTTTTTAAAACAAAAATTAAGCAAATTTGGGTAAAAAACTCTTGTCACCTTATTGAATTTTTGTGAAAAATTAAAAGAAACCCATTTGTCTTTTTAGCTCCACCAGAAGCTGGACAATATTTTCTTTTTCCTCCGATGAGAGGAGGATGTTTCACCACGTTATTTTTTTTATTTCTAGAGATTATTCTTTTAATTGCTGACAACTCATTCCACCGGTGCAAAGGCAAGCGAGTGTTCTCGCAAAAATTATCAAAGGATCTTATGGGATTTCTGTAATCCGTCAAACTTCATGAAATTTTGATATGTTATAGACTGAACAGACAATTTTTGAAATACAGGGTGTTGAAAGTGATAATGTCCAAGAAGCATAATAGCTCTTTAGACGGGTTTTCCAAACAAATAGTAAGTGTTATGTATATTACCGATTTATTTATTTTTTTTAATCTGTTCCTTTAAAACCTTATCTACAGGGTGTTTAAGTAAATATTAGTCGAATTTTTTAATGAGAAACAAGCTTTAATATGTTGTAGATTATACCTTGCTCATCAAAAGTTCTTATGGGCCCAACTTAAATGAGTGACCAGTTTTTAAAATACAGGGTCTTGAAAGTGATAATGTCCAAGAAGCACAATAGCTCTTTAGACGGGCTTTCCAAACATATACGCACTGTTAGTTTTACGTATATTACCGATTTATTTATTATTTTTAATCTGTACCTTTAAGGCATTATCTACAAGGTATTTAAGTAAATATTAGCCGAAAGTGTTAATGTGAAGCAAGCGTTAGTGTGTTTTAGACTGAACCTTTCTTATCAAAAGTTCTTAGGGGCCCTATTTAAATTAATGACCAGTTTTTGACATACAGGGTGTTGAAAGTGATAACGTCCAAGAAGCATTATAGCGGGTTATCCAAACAAGAAATGATTAAAAAGTAATTTTATTACGTTATTTAATATTTTTCATCCGTTATTTTGGTAGAGAATTTTAAGAAAAAATTCCGTTTTCTTTACAATTAGTCCCTTTTCACTTTTTTTGCAGCACAATTTAGCTAAAAGCCCTGTGTTAATATAAGATGCTCAAGTATACAGTGTGTCCACGTAAGTTGGCGGCATATGGGAAACTTTTTTATTGTTAGCTTTACGAAAAAAAGTTATTCTTCATAAAAAGTTCTGCATGGTCCAAAAGCTAAAATGCAACCATCAGATGTTAAATTTTTTCAGTCATATTACGAGGTTTGTCAAAAAATGTGATTTTTGCTCTAGAGTAAGGTACCTTTCTTTTTGACAATATCGAAAATTGTTATAAAGAAAAGATGTTTAGAATTACAAATAGCTGCAATTAGGTTGAAAATTTAAGTTTGCATCGTTAGAACGTTACAAACTAGTGATTAAGCAACTTAAAGGTTATAGTGTTTGATAAAAATTAAGAGATAATTGTTTTTAAAAGTTTATTTATAATTGTTTAATTAAATTTATAATTAATAAATGCAATGCATTAATGTGCAAACTTAAATTTCCAACATAATCGCAGAGAAAATGTAGAAAAAAATATGTTTTTATTGTAAATAAACAATGTTGAATATTTGAAAGCTATTTTTAATTCTAAACATCTTTTCTTTATAACAATTTTCGATATTGTCAAAAAGAAAGGTACTTTACTCTAGAGCAAAAATCACATTTTTTGACAAACCTCGTAATATGACTGAAAAAATTTTACATCTGATGATTGCATTTTAGGTTTTGGACCATGCAGAACTTTTTATGAAGAATAACTTTTTTTCGTAAAGCTAATAATAAAAAAGTTTCCCATATGCCGCCAACTTACGTGGACACACTGTATATACAATACATAGACCTTTAATTAGTATTTAAAAAATTATATTTGTCGAAACTCCTTGTATTACTTACGAAATGTTACTATTATATATAAACTAATAAATACTTTATATATAATAGTAACATTTCGTATATGTCGTCTAAAGAGCTATTATACTTCTTGAACATTATCACCTTCAACACTCAGTATTTCAAAAACTGGAAATTAATTTAAGTTGGGCCCATGAGAACTTCTGATGAGCAAGGTTTATTCTGCAGCACACTGAAGCTTGATTCTCATTAAAACATTCGACTGATATTTACTTAAACACCCTGTAGATAATGTTTTAAAGGTACAGATTTAAAAAAATAAATAAATCGTAAATATATGTAATAAAAACATTGCGTTTATGTTTGGAAAGCCCGTCAAGAGAGCTATTATGCTTCTTAGACATTATCACTTTCAACACCCTGTATTTCAAAAACTGGTCATTAATTTGAGTTGAGCCTATAAGAACTTTTGATAAGAAAGGTTCAGTCTACAACATACCAAAATTTCATGAAGTTTGACGGATTACAGAAATCCCATAAGAGGTGTGCCTGATCCTTTACTTAAATTTTGTATTTTAATTTTTCTTGTTTCTTTGCAAACATATAAATTACTACTATCTTGATATATTGAGGTATTAAACTAAGCAAGAGTCTTGTCAAATTTTAGAATTTCAAAAAAAATAATTTTACAGTCAAAACATGCCCTTTAAGATTATCAGAAATTTTGGTGGAAAGGGGCCGAAGATGTAGCAAGAAAAAATGTCTTACAATTTTCTGAAAAAAGGTCAATTACCTAGAAACCTAATTTTTGCAAATACTTTCTGTTACCTTTGCCCCGTATCTATTTCCATTTAAGACTATTATACGTTATTAGTGCTACTAAACTATATTTTGAAATTTTAAGCATTTGCAAAATTGTTAGAGTCACGTTACTTCTCTGGTGTGTGAGCTTAAATTCTTTTAGCTTTAAGTTCACTTATTGTAGATGAAAAAAAGTCCGTTCCTTCATTCGTTGGTCGATTGTCGGCAGTGGCGAATCCAGAAATGTTCGTGGAAAGGGGCCGAAGATGCACCAATGAAAAATGTCTTGTAATTTTTTGAAAAAAGATCAAGTACCTACAAACTTAATTTTTGTAAGTACTTTCTGTTACCTTTACACGGTATCTATTCCCCTTTAAAATTATTAGACGTTATTAGTTCCATTAAATTAAATTTTGAAATTTTAAGAATTTGCAGAGCTGTTAGAGCCACGTTCTTCCTTTGTGATGGTAGCTTAAATTCTTTTAGCTTTAAGCTCACTTATTTTAGTTAAAAAAAAGTCCGTTCCTTCATTCGTTGCTCGATTGTCGACAGTGGCGTATCCAGAAATTTTGGTGGAAAGGGACCAAAAATGCAACAAGGAAAAGTGTAATTTTCTGAAAAAAATCATGCAATTCCTATTTTTTCACTAAAACCAAAAAATATATTTTGTGTCAAGGCGAGGGGGGCGAACCCCCTGTCCCCTCCTATGGATCTACCACTGTTCGTCGGCGTCGGTCGGTTCGTTCGGCTAAAACACATCATATAAGGCGGCCTCGGGAACTTCACCGGCTGCTCCAGCCCTTGATTAATGATTGCTTGTCAGCCCGCTCCTAACCGTAGAGCTTTAGACATGTCTCTGGGACTCTCTTTTGGAGCCCCTCGATCTTCAGTGGCGCACAATAAAAAATATTTTCCCTAGTACATCAATCAATTTTATTAGGAAGAAACATAGGTATTGCAAAAGTATACGAATAATGTAAAAAGCATGAACATTAGGCTAGTTTAAATAAATTATCTTCTTAGGGATATCAACAGCCATAATTAGGGAACAAGAGTTGGATGCAACTCTAGGAATTATATTCGACTTGCCTAACACGGTATAAAGTAGACAGCTATTCAAAATTAGCCTCCCGGAGAAGAAGGACTGATTAAAGAGCAACATTTTATTTGATTTTAAATGTTCGTAGATGAAATGAGGCGTTCAGCGTAACAATGGACTAACCCCAAAAAGTAATTTAGCGTATATAAACGGAAAAGAAAATCATATTTTTGAGTATTTATTTTTAAAACTAAAAAACGGTTTAAGTGCTGCTATATCACAGTGTATACAACTGTGGCAATATATTTAATATTAAGTTAAATTGTCTTAGATCGATTTTGTATTATGCAGTAGTGTTTATGCTCTGAACTGGAAAAATTGTGGTAGTCCATTGTTGCGCTGAACTCCTCAAATATAGGTATTGCAAAGTTTGCGAATAAAGTAAAAAGAATGTGGTAATCAAGCTTGTGAACATTAGGGTAAATAAATCATCCTCATAGAGGCGGAGGCACGAATAGCAAGTGATATCAATAGCCCTAATTAGGGAACACGAGTTGGATGCAACTCTAACAATGATATCCGACAATGGAAAGCTATACAAGAATATCCTCCCGGAGAGGGAGGACTGATTAAATGTTTGTAGATGAAATATAGGTATTCCAAATGTTGCAAATAATGTAAAAAGCATGTGGTAATCAAGCTTACGAACATTATAGGCTAGTCTAAATAAATCATCTTATAGAGGCGGAGGCACGAAGAGCAACAAAAGGAATAAGGTCCAACCACCAGGATAACAGGGCAAACAAAGTGATATCAACAGCTCTAATTAGGGAACAAGAGTTGCACGCAACTCTAGAAGTGATATCCAACGTCATTTCCAACACGGTGTTGGGAGGACCGATTAAAGAACAGGACGAATTTTTCAAATATCGATAGCTTCTGGTATACCGACCGATTCAAAATCCATCCATCAGGCGTTGGATCTCGAGTTGTTAGTATCCAAGAAAAAGTCGAGATCAAATATAGTCTCGGCCAATTGGCTACTATATTTCAGGCTGATAACAGGACAACAAAAATTTTCTCCGACAGTCAAGCAGCCTTAAGAGCACTTGATTCCTATACAGTCCATCAAGAATCGTGAGGAGCTGCAGAGATTAGCTGAGTGCGGTTGGTAGTACTAACAATATGTCAATAGTTTGGATACCAGGGCATCTGAGCTCGAGGGAAATGAGGCCGCAAACCAAGCAGCGAGGGAAGCGGCAACTGCTAAATTTTCCGGTCCCGAACCAGCCCTGGGGATGTCATACAATGCTGCTTAAACAACCATATTAACATGGATGCAGAATAGTTTCCATTATAAATATGCCAGAACTGGCACAATTCAAAGAGTTCATTTAAAGGACCTTGTAGAAACAAAGCCAGGAGATACGTAGGTATAGTGACTGGTCTTTTTAGGGGTCACAGAATGAGACTAACAGAAGAGACCGAATGTAGACTCTGTATGGAGGATGATTAAACAGTCAGACATGTACTGCGCGAACGTCCGGCTATTGCACGTTTTCGTTAGAACACTTTCGGTAAATCTCAGATTGAATCAGAAGATCTGAACAGTGTCTCACCCAAACTGATAGCCGGCCTTTCTGGAGGACTAGGCATACAGAGGTGAGAAACCACCCAAAACTGAGTCATAAGGACCTTGTAGAAGTTGTAGAAAGAGAGCCAGAAACATCATTGGACTGACCAGATAAGTCAGAAATTGTTCAGATCTTCTGAATCAATCTGAGATGTGCAATAGCCGGACATTCGCACAGTAGATGTCTGACTGTTTTATCATCCTTCATACAGAGTCTACATTCGGTCACTTCTGTTAGTCCAATTTTATGCATGGGTATACGCTCAGTCGACAATGACCCGTAAAAAGGCGAGTCACTATACGTATCTCACTAGCAAGGTATGTTTAATGTTTTAAAGTTAACTGAAAAATCTTTTCTGTATTTATAAAATAAAACAACCTAGGTATTAAGAGAAATCCTAAAAATGTAGGAATTGTTAAAATGTCTTAAAAGTCCTTTAGGCAATACTAAGCTATTACGGCAAAAAAGCGAAGCTATTTTAGCTAGTAAACTAATAAAATTAAAGAAATTAAAATAATATATATACATGTTATCAAGTTTTTGGACACGTTTCGGAATACATTTTTCCTTTTTCAAGCCTCAAACTATTGTCTCCAGAGTCCGTTCAAATTGGATTGAGGCACGTCCCTTCATAACTAGGGATAATTTTTTGATTTTTTTCAAGTTTTTTGTCTTTTGTTGTTTATTTTTGACCCACTGTCAATCCATTTTGAATAGACTTTGAAGACACTAGTTCATGAAAAAGGGAAAATAAATTCCGAAACGTTGCCAAAAACTTAATAGTTTCTTTTTTGGTACTGTCCTCTAACCCACGAATAGTCAAATAGGAAAAAATTACATTATGCATTAATCGTGTGAACTTAAGGGCCTATAAATTGGAAGAGTATTTTTTTGATCATATCCAATTATTTTATTTTCCCTCGGGATACTAAATATGTATAGAGGAAAGGCTCCTATTATCGCATAGGCTACTGGCCCGATCTACTTGCATATGCATGTACCGATGCTACACCAAGCTGTACTGCAAGTTTTTATTTGCTGTTCAGATGTTTACATGAAATCATAGTGCACGAAAATTTGACCGCTGCTGATTATAGACAATCTATTCTTACAAGGTAAAACAAATTATGAATTTGATATACATCATTTGATTAAGCATATTGTAAAATTTCATTTGATGTATGATTTATTAGGTTTAGTGCAGTTTTGTATTTTCGAAAAGGTTGATAACCTGACATATAATGTATGCCCTAATATCGGACACTATGGGTTTCCCAACTTTGTTTTTAGTTTTAAGCGTTGACAAATTATTTTTGTATTGCAAAAATATTATGCTAGTGTATGGCTTTAACTGATTAAAAAGTACATATACTAAAAAAGCAGTAAATTTAATATGGGTTTAAAATATCGGACATTTGCGATATTGGGACTACCTCCTATCTGATATTAGGACACCATTTTTAAAATGGTGATTTTTGTATTCCAAAATATATTTTTATCTGTCTCAGAAAAGAATTAAGTTTGACATTTGGCATTTCAGAATTATGAAAAATATAGGTTACGTAATTGTTTGCCAACACGTACTTCTGATATATAGCTGAAAAAAGTTTTTTTATAGGCCAAAAGCAAAAAGTATCCGATAATAGGCACCTTTCCTCTACTGATTCAGTTAAATCAAAAGTACTATTAGTCAATGTGTTTAATTATATGATAAATTAAAAAATAATAATTTTTCTTTTTGTACAGCGTGTCCCATTTTCGATGGGATTAAATGGGAAACTCGGTTATTATTAAAGATATTGATTTTCTGATTGCACCTTACCGTGCTCTTTTTTTAAGCCCTTAAAAATGGCGTAATCAGATTTTTGCTATACCCCGTAGTTTCGCTAATACGAGGAGTTTTTGAAAAAATTGTATTTTTAATAATTCCTTGTATCTCGCTTATTTTGCGAGTTATTTTTATTCTGTAAAAACCTATTCATGGCAACTTTTTTACAAGAAAATAATGACGTTGTCAACTTTTTAAAATATTGTTTAGTTTTTGAGATATGGTATTTATCATAAAAAAATTAAATACGGACCTAGATTTTTTTTATTACTATTTTGATTGGTTTCATGCTAGTATTATCATAAAATAATAAAAATTTAAAAATTTTTTGTTTTAAGGTAAAAAAAATATTTAATATTAAAAAAAAGAATTAGTCCAAACCTGGATATTTTCAACATAAATATAAATTAAAAATTGCTAGATAAACAATTTTTAGTTTAACTGTTTTAATACTTAGCATATTAAAATGGTTTTACGTTAATTTACAGATTTATTTGAAACAAAGTCTACGAAAAATACAAAAAAAAACAAATTATAAAAAATAACTAATTTTTCTGATTACCATTATGTGTAAGACATTGTTGGCATTTTTGAGTAATTTTTCTTAACGCATTTTGCATAAAAATATTTCTGCCATTTAAATATTGGGATTTTGTTGCTTAAATAAAGCAGTCAAACATATCACATTTTTTAAAATCTGGATATGGTCGATTTCTAGCCAGTTTAAAATAATTGTAAACCATTCACAAAAATGACAAGTAAAATGACAATGTCAATTCCACGCTTTTGTTTTGTAAATTTCACGACCTGCTGTGCTACCATCAAATAATTAGTATGATATTATTTTTGTAACTTTTTAACGTTTTTTACTTTATTTATAAATCTTTTAATTATCATTTCAAAACAGATAAACTAAAAATCATTCAACTAGTGTGTCTTGCAATTTTTAATTTATAATTACGTTGGAAATTTCCAGGTTCGGACTTAATTTTTTTTTCAAATATTAAATAGTTTTTTTAACCTTAAATCAAAAAAATATTTAAGTTTTATTATTTTAAGGTAATAATAGCATGGAACCAATCAAAGTAGTAATAAAAAAAACCAGGTCCGTATTTAATTTTTTTATGATAAATACCATATCTCAATAACTAAACAATATTTTAAAAAATTGACAACGTCATTATTTTGCTCTAAAAAAGTTGCCATAAAAAGGTTTTTACAGAATAAAAATATCTTGCAAAATAAGCGAGATACAAAGAATTAATTAACATGCAATTTTTTCAAAAACTCCCTGTATTAGCGAAACCACGGGGTATAGCAAAAATCTGATTACACCATTTTTAAGGGCTCCAAAAAAGAGCACGGTAAGGTGCAATCAGAAAATCAATATCTTTAATAATAACCGAGTTTCCCATTTAATCCCATCGAAAATGGGACACGCTGTACATTAGGAGAAGATTTACAAAATTTGAAACAGATTGTTTCCTTAGTTCTCGATAACGAGCCGCCCATGTTTAATTTCTCCCCTTTCCCTCTTCAGCCAGGCCCACCGTGCC
This sequence comes from Aspidapion aeneum, assembly GCA_963576565.1. Classification (NCBI taxonomy): domain Eukaryota; kingdom Metazoa; phylum Arthropoda; class Insecta; order Coleoptera; family Brentidae; genus Aspidapion; species Aspidapion aeneum. Next base: position 119,260,454 of record OY755040.1, read on the forward strand.
TGCTATTGTGCCCCCACTGCACACGATATGTAAATTCGTACATAAAAGACTCGCAGTGTTTTTGATTATCGCCGTTTCGAGCCCCAAGGAGTTCGAATAAAGGCTACGCGCGAGCCCCATACTGGTTGGCTGTAGGTAGATAGCCTTTAAAAAGGTTTCGTTTAAAAAAAAACGGTTTTGACCTAAATCTTAAATTAAACGGTTTTATTTACAAATTGAAAGAGCTTTTTTCGGGAAACTAGTTAAAAAACAACAAAAAACGGAAAAAGTAAGAAAGTCATTTTGTAGAAATGGAGCCAAACCATGTTAGCAAACTGAATCAAACGTGAGGCCTTGATATAACTGCTTTATTTGGTCAGCTTAGTTTATATTTCATCCAAATATGGTAGAGCATAAATATGGGGAATACCCATGCATTCTCACAAGCGATGCGATGCGAAAATTTATCAAAATTATTAAAATTATAGTTTTTCTAAAAATAATTGTGCAGATTTATTGTGGACACCATAAAGAGTGTGTAATGGCATCTATAAACCAGTCTTAGCTTTATTAACAAATTATAAAGAAAAATACACGTAGTTATAGTTGTCATTTCAAAAAACCGCACAATAAACTGGCGCGTGTCACCCTAATCATAATAACCATTTTGGTATTTGCAGGAGTCTGTGCAAAAATTGAAAATCTATTTTCAAATTTTGGTTCGGTGTTTTAAGCACGGTTAGGTATACATCATTCTTTAGTTAAGTTAAAGTTTCGAACATACCTTATACCATTCTATAAGTGCCTAATTCCTTCTCGAAATATAACAAAAGGGTCTCGAAAGGTACCACCTGCATTCTTTAATACAGGGTCAAACTCATTTTAAAATTTTTAGCGGTTGTGTTTATATTACGGATTTGAATTCATGTCATTATTATTGTGACATTTTCATTATTAATGTACTATATTTTAGTTTGTTTTTATAAGTGTGGACCTAGCAAGTGATATTAATGATGGTGTTTTGGCGGCCATTTGAAATACCACAAACAAATTTTTGGAGACCATTTGAGGACCAAGGAGGAGAAGAAGTGGTGGTACCATTAGAGTCTGCGGTTTTACAGAAACCAAACCTTAACCCTAAAAAATAAATTAGTCCATGACGGAACTGACACCTTCCTGGCTAGCCTATTATCAAACTTCAAATGAAGCCATGATAATATATTAGCCTTGAAAACAGTTTTTTAAATATCTCAGAAACTAAAGCTTCTACGAAGTTTTTGGTAATAACACGAATTATTGAGGAAAATATAGTCTACTACATTTTCAAAACAGATATTAAGGCGATGCTCCATAAAAAAGTTAGCATTTTTTAAAGTTCTTAATTGTCAAAAAACTGTCATTCGCATTAATGGATTTTGACCAAAATCTAATAAGCTCGTAAGAGTATCGAACACTATTTTACCCATATATATATATATATGGATGATTCTCAAAATTTGGGACAATTTGATGTAACCATCCAATATTATTAAAACAAGAATACTCTTTATTAATCTATAATTTTTAGGTAATAATATAAAATGCCTTTTGTTAGGATCTTTTATTAAATTATTTGTTTTCAGTTTAAAAATATTTTTAAAAACAGCCCAAAGGCATCAAAATTCCGCTCCATGGACTGTAACCATCACGTTTTGCCTAAAATATTGCTTCATTTAAAAAAAACTATTTTTTTTCGGGTCATAACAGCCATTTACATCAAAAGATTAAATGTCAATAAGTATTATACTATAGCCAAAAACAAATATTTACTAAAAATAGTTATTAAAAATTATTAAGAAAAGTGTGTACCTACATTTGAATTCTACTACGTGGACCTGGGAGAATTTTGCCGCCAAGGGTTGGTACTAGATTATTAAGCGCGCCTGGACTATTTGACACTTGCGTTTTAGTTTGGTTTTGTCGTTCGATATGATAGCATTGCTCAATTTTGTGCGGATTGGTCGTCATGATTGTCGAAGTGCTCGTTGGCAGGTACGTATTTTTATTGTTTGCTACTCCATGGACGCGTTTAAAATTTTTTAGCAAAGTTAATTTTTTTTAAAAAATATGCCTTTAGTTGACCATTTGTTGGCATTTTAATCTTATGCGCCAATTAGTACAGCTTTTTTTGTTTCGCGAACATATAACTATATTTTTCCAAAAAAATTCTACTCCATGGACTTCTGCTCCATGGACATTTATAAGTCCATGGAGTAGATTGGTGTCTATGGAGTAGAAATAATAAGTGTTTTTTAACCTTAGAAGACGCTTTAAATTAAATTAATTGCTAGTATTTGTTAAGTACTTGTACTGGGGTTGAATAGTCATCTCCTAGGGTGGGTTAATATTTAGCTATATGACTTTGTATTTATTTAAAAGAACAGCAAAAATAAATTTTAAAATACTTATACATTTTTGCATTAAATACAGGTTTTCTGTTCTTGTTTTCGTGCTTGTGAGAAAATCAACAAATAATTTACTCATGCTGCATTCTGATTTTAGACTATAATAGTAAACCGGTCATAAAAATTAATTATTTTTACATAGATTTTTGTTTAAGCAAAAATATGGCGAAACCAAAGCGAAGACAGCAAAAAAAAGATTGTCAGCGATATGAAATGGCAAAGATATTACAAGCGGCAAAAACAAGGCAAAATTAGGCTTATTGGGACAAAAAATTAACGCAGCGGTACAAAACAAGACTATATAGAATAATAATAATTATAATAGAAAAATTCTCCATTAACAAACACCAAAAATTTGTTAAAAGATCCAACCGTTTCTTCGGAAGCCAGAAGTTTTAAGAAAACAACTATTTACCAATTTTATGTCTATGAACAAAAGCTATAAGGCTAAAAGACAGTTTATAAAATGCACATCCAGGTAAAAACGATATAATTACCTCCAAAAAAAGTAAGAAACAAAAGTGATACTTAACAGACATAGACTAAATCTCGAAAAACTGATAAGCAACAACATAAAGAAGATAACTCAAAATATGATATAGTACTTAGCCACCAACAGCAAATCTAAACATAATACTAATCTTGAATGGATTCAATGCCTAAATTGTCTTAAATGGATCTGTAGCAAGTTCAATAAGAGGAGCTAGAACGCGTTTTTTACTTGTTCTGTATGCGACGACGGTTATGCATGCAAAATTATTAAAATAAATTATTCTCTGTTTAGCGTTTTTTTATGTATTTCATACATTTTTAAACTAAGTTATTTAAAACCTGTTTTTTTTTTAAATACGAGTTTATTGTTTCTTTGTTTATATACTAAAACAGAAAATATTTCTTTTCTTTAAAAAAGTAAGCTTACCATCCATGTTTTATTTTCTCTCTCCTTAATACAGCATTTTTAGTAACATATACCATGCGAAAATTTTAGTTTTAGAATTTTTTAAATATTAAATTAATTCTAAACTACATGAAATTTCAACTCCGTGGAGACACCATTCCACTCCGTGGACACAAATTTTTATTTTTTATCAATAATATTTCAAATTTTGACATAGATTTTTGGCCACACACCTAAACATTATCAGAAAGCGATATCCCATGCAAGTAAATTAAAAAGAGTGTTAATATTCATAACTTTGGTAGATTACACTTTTACCCCTCATATTGTCCCAAATTTTTAGAATGACCCATATATATATATATATATATATATATATATACACACGCAGACAGACATCACGACGATATTGCTAGGATAGGTCAAAATACATCCAAATAACACATTTTTGGCGTTATCTCAAATCGTCGAAAATAATAACTTCTCTCTAGAGGAAAACTCAAGATATTATTTTTGATATGTATGCGCAACTCTCAGTACAAAATTACGGAAATCGTTCGTACAGGGGCAAGCTACATAGTATATAGTACCTATCTATTAATGATTATTATACGCATTAAGCAGCAATTTTTTTATTAAACGTATTATTTTCCTTGACTATATACTATAAACCAAAGAAATTCAAGGAACCCTAGAAGACGCATCCCCATTATATAATAGGCAAATTCATTCATCATGCATGAAATCTCAGAAAATTTCGCCGAATCCTCGCAGGCAACACTGTAATAGGTATAAAAGAGAAATCCATGAAAAAACCATGGGCGTGCAGATGTTGTTGAAAATAAAATAAAATATATTATAGACATTTTCGTATAAAATTTTTGCACCCAAAATTATAAAATTTAAATTAGTGTAAAATATTACCGGTACAGCTTTGTCGGCCATTCTATTTAAATGACTCTTTTTACAGAATTAATTCTTTTATCGATTTATAATATTAGAAATCAATAACTTATTTACAGCTGGTAATATCCGTAGTTTTGATTTTTATTATTTTTCCCTAAAGATAAGAAATCTAATTTATATTATTTTTTTCTGGATATAGAAAAGTGTTACTTTAATCCCTAAAATTTAAAACACAGGTAAGGGTTTCCTTTTATTTCAAATTATCAAAGGTGTTTTTTTAGCTTTTTACTCTTTCACCTTGGTAATACATTGCTCTTAGTAAATTTTTTACAGTAAGTAGATTACTCAGACCTTGAGATATTTATCAAAATTTTTGCATCAGGATTTAAAGAGTCTATTTGATCCCCTAGTGTACAGGGTGCATTTTCGACACTTTTGGGTGTTTCCGGTTTCTATGTTTATAATATTGATATGCGATGTTTACCATCATTATTCTCTTCAAATTAAAGCACACTAAGGTGTAGTCGTTTTTTCTTCAATCTTCTCTAGAAGTTCCTGAAACCACCCAAATGATAAAAATAGGAAAGCCTATACTTATAATATAGATTTTTTTGTTATATTTTATCAGCAAAACTCTTGCCTCGAAATAAAAAGCACTCATTGGTTTATGTTTTTTATTAAAATTATTTTAATATAACTTTTTAAAGCAATTAACTTTTCATTGTTTTTAGTATTTAAAAATAATAGGTACATAAAGTTTAATAAAGACTTAACTTATTAATACATAAAAATAATCAATATGCAACTACCTAGGATCTAGATTAACTTACTTCACATCCATCAGCACATAAGAAACCTGACCTTCCCTTTATATTTATTTATATTTTGTAGTGAGCTTTAAGACTTTTTATTTTACCTTTCACATAATAGGTACCAACAAACAGTACTGACCAAAAGTAGAGAATCCCCCTAAAATTGTATATAAAACTGATCCTGTACCAACTATCAAAGCACAAGTAATGCATTTGAAAACTTCAATCAATCCAGTTCCAGAGTTTTGGGTATTTTCCGCACAAAATCATGTAGTCTGCTTTTGTCATATTAAAAAAAGCACGTTTTTTTTTATGTAATTTTAGGAAAAAATGGCAAGTTCTATTTAAAATAGACATAAAAGTTATGTATCTCCCAAAAATGTCCCGAGAATTGTAGAAAGAATAGTCTATAAATAAGAAATTTTAAAAATACCATATTTCAAAAATTTTGCCCATATTATTCACTTTTATGACATATACCATAACTTTTACACCTCCTGCTGTATGCTAATGTTAAACTTACCAAGTTTGCATTGTATTATCTTTTAAGCTGTTAGGGAATTCAATCAAATCATCAAATTGGATATCAGGCCGGAAATTTGCAGATTTGGGAGTCTCAACGGCTGACGATAATAAAGTGGAACTAAAAAAATAATTTAGACAAAAATTTTAAATAATCAAGATGATTAATTGCATTTACCAAAAAAAGTCAAATGTACCTGTAAAGATTTTTTGTAGATATTAAAATTAATTTTAGAGAAAAAAACTAAATAACGCAAATTATCCACAAATCCCGAAATTCAGAGCATTTTACCAAAATCCATTCATTACTTTATTAAACTCTAGCAATTAGTTTTTTTAGAAAATATTTGGTATGAGTCTGTGTTTTTTACATTTGCAAATGTTAAAAAATATGACTTATTCAGTTTTATCAACAAAATACTTTTGATTTCCATAAAAAAATCTATTTAAATTTTATTTACCAAATAAAAAAAAATAAAATATATTATTTATAATTAAGTGATTATTATACAGGGTGTCCCATAACTTAGGGGCCATAGTGCAGCAGGTGATAGAGGAGATTATAAAAAAGTTTATATAACATGGGGTCAACATATATCTGTTTTTAAGATATAGGATTTTTAAAGAGGAGTGGGTGAAAACGGGTTATACAAAAAAAAATCTGTCACAGCCAGCTGAATACTCAGCTAATTGTGATTAAAAAATGTGGTACTCCTTTTTTTTGATAATATTACAAGTGGAGGAGGTACAGGCTGTCAAAATAACCTCGAAAATGTATAAAAAATAGTATTTTTTTTTAATTAATTTTTTTTTATTATGTCTCGCTAGAGACTTGTTTTTATTAACAAAAAATATTTAAAAAACATTGCATTTAATATGGCATTCATAAAAGTGTATTCCAAAAAAAGAGTATTTTCTAAAAAAATTGACTAACTTTTTTCAAATTAATTTTTTTAAATTAATTTCAATTTATTGCTTTTGTTCTAATACAAGACTACCCAATTTCATATTTTTACTGTGTTTTTTTAAAAAGTTTGTTTAATTACAAAATTAAACAGATTTTCTTTTTTTACCAATTTTCATAAATCTTCATTTTTAATTAAATTTATTATTTAAACATAGGTGATCTTGAGAAATTAGGTTTTAATAACATAAACTAACCTTCTCAAGTTTACCTATTTAAATTATATAAATTATTTAGTTTATAAAACAACACATTATATGGAATTTTATATTTTACAATTTATCACGAACCATAACAATTTTTGAATATAAAATGAGAGGATTCATTTCAATAAAGCAGATTCAACATTTGATAGTTGTTCTCACTATACCTACTTAGTTTACTGTACCATAAGCCTTCTTGGTCATTGCAGGGAGTGAGGCTGCTCCCTGGCAGTAAACTTTTACTTTAGTCCCGCTGCTTAACCAAGCCGAGTTAAGCAAGTGTAATTGTCAAGCACAGCTTGCACATTGGTCCTTCGAGCCGGATTGGTCCTTCGAGCACATTGGTCCTTCGAAGAAAGAAACCACCGCCGACGCCCGTAAGAAGAACACCACTACAGCCCAACCGTCCACTAGAGCGACCTTCCACCTACGAGAAAGTCCGTCCACCTGCCCGTACGACTCTCCGTACACTTGTCCTGTCCGAAGCCACTACGCAAGAGAGCTTCAACTAGAGCGACCTTCCACCTACGAGAAAGTCCGTCCACCGGCCCGTACGACTGTCCGTACACTTGTCCTGTCCGAAGCCACTACGCAAGAGAGCTTCAACCAGAGCGACCTTCCACGAGAAAGTCCGTCCACCTGCTTGTACGACTGTCCGTACACTTGTCCTGTCCGAAGCCACTACGCAAGAGAGCTTCAACCAGAGCGACATTCCACGAGAAAGTCCGTCCACCTGCCCGTACACTTGTCCTGTCCGAAGCCACTACGCAAGAGAGTATCAACCAGAGCGACCTTCCACGAGAAAGTCCGTCCACCTGCCTGTACGACTGTCCGTACACTTGTCCTGTCCGAAGCCACTACGAAAGAGAGCTTCAACCAGAGCGACCTTCCCCGAGAAAGTCCATCCATTCTACAAGCGTCGAAAAACCGTCCACCTGCCCGTACGACTATCCGTACACTTGTCCTGTCCGAAGCCACTACTCAAGAGAGCTTCAACCAGAGCGACCTTCCACGAGAAAGTCCGTCCATTTTACAAGCTGCAAAAAGCTGTCCACCTAACAGTACGACTACCCGTACACTTGTCCGAAGCCACTATTCAAGAGAGCTTCAACCAGAGCGACCTTCCACGAGAAAGTCCGTCCATTTTACAAGCTGCAAAACGCCGTCCACCTGACAGTACAACCAGCCGTACACTTGTCCGAAGCCACTATTCAAGAGAGCTTCAACCAGAACGACTTTCCACGAGAAAGTCCGTCCATTCTACAAGCTGCAAAAAGCCGTCCACCTGACAGTACTACTATCCGTACACTTGTCCGAAGTCCCTATTCAAGAGAGCTTCAACCAGAGCGACCTTCCACGAGAAAGTCCGTCCATTGTACAAGCGTCAAAAAGCCGTCCACAGCCCGTACACCTGTCCTGTCCGAAGCTACTACGCAGGAGAGCTTCAACCAGAGCGACCTTCCACGAGAAAGTCCGTCGATTCTACAAGCATTAAAAAGCCGTCCACCTGCCCGTACGATTGTCCGTATACTTGTCCTGTCCGAAGCCGCTACGCAACCTTCATAATTAACAGGCCAACACCAACATAAACAAAAAAAAATCATTAAGAAGAAACCAGTACAAGCGCCAACCAACCACAATGATAGGAAAAAATCTAGAAAGAATATTGCTAGAAAGACAGCTAAGAAGATACAAAATGGGCTCACACCTTCTAGATGGCCTTCTAGACATACATATAATGGAGTATGCGTCAGCACAAGAACTAAAAAAGCTCCTACTGCATGCCGAAGATGTACTTGAATTTTCACAAGCGATTAAAGTCAATTGGGAGCCAATAATCATAAACATAATTTACCAGAAATGGGATGTCGAGACGCACATTTTACACCATGAATGGGTAAACTACGAACTAGGCAGATTGCCCACATTGAACGAAGTCCTTCAGTACGTAATTAAAAGAATCGAAGAGTTGAGCAAGAGCCCATCAGCTGATTTTAAGTACAGTGAAATTTTTCAGATTCCAAACGTCATTATGGATCATTTAGATGATATCCGAGACATACCAAGTATGGATGAAGAAACAGTTAAAGAATTACAACAGCTTTATGAGATGAGCCGTCAGTGCCTTAGAGACATTCAAACCTCTGGGCAAAATACAGAAACTTGGGACCTACCATTGATGAAAGTATTGTCAAAGAAACTGACGCTTAAACTAGAAAAATCGTACCATAGTTGGTTCGAAGGGTTTCAAAACAAAATTCCCACAATAGAAGACTTTTTTAATTTTTTGAAAAAAGAAATGTATACACTCAATTCAAGAATCAAAGGCTCAATTCCAGAATCGAAGGCTCAAACTCAACAAACTGAAAAAGAACAGAACTTAGAATGTTACCCAGATCATGTATATCAGAACAAAAAATATGCTCAGATAACTCCAGTCATCTTGGTTATACAAGACGAAACCTTTGTAAGAGACACGAAAATTGTTAAGTTAAAAAAATTGCCAACTTTGATGCTCTGTATCTCGACAAAGAAAGTTTTGACTCATGCATTATAAGTTTTTTATCAGACATGACCTCCTCTATCACTTGTTGGCCTATGGCCCCTAAGTTATGGGACACCCTCTATATACAAACATTAATAAATTTGGCAAATATAAAAATTAAGAACAATATTTTAATCCATTTGACTCAAGGCTCTCTTTTAATTAATCACCAGGGACTATGCAGTAAGTGAAAAGAAAGTAAAAAAAAAAATTTTCTGTGTAAAAGTAGGTACTACCTTTTTCCTTCTTATAGTTATATTTGTTAATTCTAACTACTTTTTTACATCATTACATGATGATCAAACATGAAAAACAACCAGTGAAAATATATTATGTATACTTTATAATAAAAAGAGATAGTTGAATATTTAACTACTAACCACTAGTAGTAAGTAGTTTTCTTAATTTGAACTAGTCTTTAACACCTGACCTTCCTTACCTAGAAGACAAAAACTCAAAGTTTTCACTCTTGGGCAAGGCATTTGGTACAAGATAGTGCCTACCAGTAGGTGCTAAACGAACATACTGAGGATCAAAGTGGTCAGAACAAAGACATGCCCATTTTGAAAGAATTTTTTCCTTATTAAGGTCAATAATCTCCCTCCAAAGCTCTCTCTTGTTTGGATCAGTGGGGAACCTAAAAAACTCATAAATTTGAATATTTTTAAAATGTTTAATAACTGTACAGTAGCATGACATAACATAACATTACATATTGAAAATAGTTGTTTACATAAGAAATATATTTTTTAGAGTTATATATTATTGCCAGAATAAATTAAGAAACTTTTCCAAAAAAACCCAAACACTAGAGGTGGGAAAATAAGGGAATTTGTAACAATAAATAATGTTTCTTAAAACTTCTTTGTAAAATAAATCACTAATATTTTGTAAAAAAAGTTATAAACCACACCACTGTCTTACCAAAACGTAAACAATATGACGGTTTTTTGAAAGAGATTTAAACTTACCGGTGAAATGATAAATCCAGCCACTTCTCGTCACTTTTATCACACAGAATGCACTTCTTAGGCATTTTTAAAGTTATTTAATAAAAAAAAATCTTTATTTTGTGATAAATATCCCAAAAAAAACAACTAAAACACACGTTTATTCGGATAACCTCTCAAAGGCAACGAGAAATGATGCAAGGGTGACGTTTGGTCTACATGGTTGCCGCTATTAATTTTTTTTCTGAATAATAGCGAACGAAAATCAGTTTTTTGTATTTTACGCGAGAGCGTAAACCGTAGGGCAAAATTTAATGTATGAGAAATATTACCCATAGGATTCCCTACAATCGGTCTCCATTGTCTAAAGGTCTACAACCACACGTTTAGAAGAAAATTTCCAAAAATTATGTTTTTTGCAATTTACGCAAAAACGGTAAGTCATAAAAAAAACTTTATTGACATAAAATGATCAAGACACAATTCTCTACAATGCGACAATGACAATTTACAGCTCTACAACCACATGTGTTGAAGACAGAGGGTGCCGAAAATGCCCATTATATACTTTTTTGCGTTTTACGCAAAAACCATAAATCATAGAGCTGTAACTCACATAGGTGAATTGTAGAGAATGGCGTCCTGGAGATTTCTTGTCAAAAATGTTTTTTTCTAGGACCTACCGTTTTTGCATAAAATAAAAAAATTATTTTTGCAAATTTGGCGCCCTATATGTTCTACACTTAGTTGTAAACCTGTGGCCCAAAAGGAAAGAATGTAGAAAATTGTGTCCTTTAACATTTTATGTTTATAAAGTTTCTTTCTACGACTTACCGTTTTTGCGTAAAATAAAAAAAACACAATTTTTGACAACTTAGCCGCCATCTACCTTCTAAACATGTCGTTGTAGACCTATAGACTATGGAGATTGATTGTAAAGACTCGTATGGGTAATATTTCTCTTAAATAAAATTCTTCCCTACGACTTACCGTTTTTGCGTAAAATGCAAAAAACTGATTTTTGTCAATTTTGGTGCCCTCTATTTTCTATACATGTAAGTCTAGAGCTATAACCTTTAAAGAAAAATTGTAAAGGAATTTTTGAAGTGTAAACTTCTTTAGGCGCGTTTAGCAGTTTTTGTGAGTACTTAATTGAACTGAGCCGTTAGGCTCGGCTATTCAACGCTCATTCGGGTGAAGTCGGCTCGAGTCGACTAACTGTGAGAGGAACATTCAGCGAGCAATATGATGATGCAGATGAAGGCCAGTATTATTAATTTCGCCTTGTTAAAGTTTACAGTTCTGCCATGTGGTCTATAGCACACACAATTTTTTTTGTCAACAAAGATTTTCTCTGCGACGTTCCATTTTCGCGTAAAATCAAATCAAAAAGCTTTTTGAGTTTTCCAGAGTTGCCCAGGGGAGGGTTGTAGACTAATTTTTTTAAGCTATATATATATTATATAAAAAAAAAGGTTTTTTTAACTTTTGTGATCACAACATTTAACTTAAATTTATTTGGACTAAAAGCAAGTGTTATTTTTATACCGAAAACATTTGTAGTGAGAACAATAATTAATAGTTAAAAGTGCAGTTTAGTCTTCTGGTTTTAATAACTTTTTAAAAACCACCTAGGAAGACAAAATTAATAAACTATTTATGAACTCTAACCTCACACCAAAGAAATTTAATTAAACTTACTTTTAGTTGAATGTTTTTCACACTTACATGGAGTCCCGTTTTTTTTCAGAAAACCGAAAACCAAATCAATATTTTAAACTGCGCATTCGCTACCGTACTTTTTCTTCTTACATAAAATTATCTCCCTCTCAGCTGTGGTCGAGCATGTGTCAAGTTAGTAAGAGGAAGATAATTTTATGTGATAAGAAAGAGATAGGTGCGCATGTGCAGTTAAAAAAAATGGTTTGCATTACGGGATATAGCCGCTAGTTATTTTGTGTTCCTGCAAAAAACAAACTCAAGTTGGTTGACTGCACAAAAATTGCAATTTTGTGCTAATCGTTGTACGTTCTATAAAAATCGACAAACAACAATCTTCGAAAAAAACCAATTTTAGCTGATTATTTCTAATTTATACTTTCCTTTTAATTCCAAATAGGTAAGGATTTAAACCGCCACGCAGATCTATACAAACAGGGACTTAAAAACCAAATGTTTTATGATTTTTATTAAGTTTAGGTACCTATGTAAACAAAAATTTACCGATTGATTATTGGATAACATATTCTAACTTTAAAAAAAACTTTTTTTCAAACAGTTATATACATATGTGCATATAGGCAAACAGACAGACATGCATACATACATATCTAGAGGTTATACTTACAACCTAGAATCAAATTGTATAGAAAAACATTATTAATGATAAAATCTCAAAAAAAAAATTAATGAAAACAATACCTTTTCTCACATAAACATAAACATGGTAAACATAATCTATTACAGGTACATGTATAGCAATCCAAAACGTAAGCCGAACTCAAAAACAAAATATTCTTTTGATTTTTATTAGTTACCATTTTACTTATGTACCTACTTCAAAATTACAAGTTATAAAAGTACTGGCAACATTGTTGCGAATTTGAAAGAAACCTTCAGTATAATACTTTTTATGTCTGATGAAGTTTAGGATTTCTATACGGGGTCTACCTTTAGTTGAATGTTTTTGCTATAAACAGTTCCCAGTCCGGCCCATATTCTTTTTTATTTGTTTAGGATTCCTTAATGGGTTTCATACTTCAAATTTTATTATGATTTTTTTTGGCGGCTTTACGTATGATATGGCACTCCCTTACTTCTTCCGGACATTTTTCCACAAACCACACATGTTTTACATGAATTATTTCCCATTTCTCACAGATTAAAACATAATTTTAAACGACAAACGCAAAACACCGCAAAATGTCAATATGGCCTCAACTCACAGCAGCTGTGTGTCTACATGACAAAACACACGCATGCGCACTTGAAAATTAGCATCCGTAGATTTAAATTTGCCATTGTTTCCAAAGCCAGCTATGAGCGCTTCACTTTTCGATTTTTTGAACATGTATTTATGCTACCAATAACGTATTTGATTTCACCAGTAAACTTTAAAAATTATTAGGGACTTATTGGAATAAAGCCATGCAATAGTACCGTCAGGCAGTATTTTGACAGATTTACATTGCAAGCTGACAGTTGATCTTTCAAGATTGACATATCAAAGTCGAATTTAAAACTAAGTCGTTTATTTATCTATAAATAAAGTCGACAGTATTTATATCGGTTCTTATAGTAAACAAAATCCTTATGTTGAAAGATTAGCTGTCATATTCCAATGAAAAACTGTCAAAATACGGTCTGACACTATTATTGCATGGCTTTATTTCAATAAGTATATCTTACAATCATTTTACGAGACAAAAGTTCTCAATTTAAGAAATGAATTTTAAAAAAATCATTCTAAAGCCGCACTTTGAGTTGATAGAGGCCTACAAATACCAAACAGTAACTATGAGCTTAACCTGTATCAAAGATCTCTATTTGCCTGTATAAATAGGCCCTAATATGAATCGCTAATAATATTTGTACAGCTCAATCTCAAAGAGATATGAAAAGCTGTTTTTCAGATTATCAAAATTAGCTTATTTTCTTAACAATTGGTTTAGACAAGACGATGGACAAAACGTTTTTTACACCATTTTAAAAAATGCTCAAAATCGTAATTTTCGCCGTTTTCCGCACGCTGAATTATTTGAGTTAAAACACATCAGTAACTTTAAAACAAATTTTTTTATTTATGCTGGAAATTCCTATCCATGTATGGTTATTCAATTGAAAACCACACGAGTCATTGCTCGTATATATTTTAAATATTGTTAAGTTAATTGTGGATTTTTATACAAGCGATTAAATATTTCGATTTCACTTTTTTTACCAAAAACATTAATTTACAATTTTTTTATAGTTATCTGGTTTTAATACAAGTTTTATTATTTCGTTAGTAACTGGTAACGGGCTAGAACTAAGAATGAGTAAAATATTTTTGGATCTCCAAGTTTTTCATAGATGTGACATATATATCTTAATAGCGAAATTTTGAGAACAATCTGGTTTTAATTTTTTTTCTGAGGAAAGGAAATGTTTCCTACTAAATTTTTCTACAACAATTGGTTCCTAAGTTTATCCGCTGATGAACTTAGTTCAAAAAAATCTTCAGTTGCTTTTGATTTCTATACAGGAAATTTTGCATAAAAGGCCTATTTCAAACAGCGTCTAAAGTATTTTTCAAAAAAATGTTATTAGATAGTTGTGCAAAACTTCCTTTATTTGTCACATAAAAATTATTCTTGAGGCTGCTCATAACACAGTTATGCAGGTTTTTACCCATACATGATTTTACTGGTAGTATTAAAATGCCATATGAAATCAAAAATTTATGGCATTTGACCATCTCTAGTCTCCTAGCTTAGTTACTAAGCTATCGCTATGTACATATTTTACTGGAAAAAAGAGGTAAAGCATCAGGGGAGCCGCCACTGATGGGCTATTGGGGGAAGAATGGGGAGGATTGAGTGTTTTAAAAGAATTAAAACTTGAAAACCAATAATATAATAAATATTGAATGGTGCTTGCCGACTAACTGATCTCTCCATTTCAGGAGCTAAAAAGTGCAGCCCCAGTGGCGAAATCCAATTAAAGTCAAAGTCCAAAATGGGGAAGAATCCAGCCGCCGGAAATCAACGGCTCAATCGACGCTGGCTTCAATTTCCGGGATTTAATGTTTCTTTCTCCCTGACTGTCTTTCTGTATGTAATGCACAAACTAATGGATTAAGATTTTGACATGACAACTAGTTAGCTACCACCAAAAAGAAACATTAAAAAAAAACTAGTTTTTTCGTGGCCTCCCTCTTGGTCTCCTTCCTCCAGATCTCCAATACATTAATTTTTTTAGTGTTCTTAAACGAATATTTGGGTCAAAAAGAACCACAATAACTCAAGAAAAGTTTTAATTTATACTGGAACTTTTCATTTATCGATGTGGTCAAGTTTAACGACTTGTGACCATTATTGATTATTTAGTACCTACCTGTGTATAGATTTTATAGATTGTGAGGAGTTATTCCTAAGGGTAGGAGGTTTGTAACAGGGAAGATAGGAGTTGAACTACAGGAACCAGCCAGGAGATGAGCTGGTACAGGAACCAGAGTTGAGGTGAGCTGAATGGGGAGGATTCGGTGTATTAAAAAAAATAGAATATCATCCTAGGTTTGGAACACGTCCCGACAGGCTGCAGGCACAGTTGTCAATGCCAATTCACGACCGGTTTGAGCCTTATTGGGCTATCCTTAGGTGGATACAGGCGAAACTCCGTCTAGAACATAAGCTATGTGAAACCAACAGAATCAATTCCTCCAAGCGAAAATACCTCTACCAATATTGAATTATATTGATTTTTTCGTTGGGAGAGAGGCGTAGCTAGAAGTCATGGGACCCCGGGGCAAACAATTTTTTGGAGCCCTTCATAAGTCAATAAGTATATAAAATGCTTGACACGCAAAATTTGTCTTTCGTCATAATAACAAAATAAAATCTCTTTTTCTTACTTTTTAATTTGCAAAATCATTAATTTCATCAACGTTTTACTACATATTTTAAAGCTAGCTGTTTTATTTTATATCTAGCTTAATATACCGAATGCTGCCTAGGTCAATCTTACTCGTCTCTTAATTTCAGCTCTTTGGTTTTCCTCTACTTGTCCTATTTTTTCTTGGTTTATTCTGATCGTGATATATTCATCTGTGTTTGTTATGATTTTAGTTTTAGTGTAGTTCATACTCAAGCCTATATTTTTAGCTGCTGTGTCCAGTTCATCCAGGATTTTTATTAGTTCTTCTTTAATATGTGTTATTAAGGCAATATCATCAGCAGTTCTTAGGTGGTTCAACTATTATCAGCTCACTTTTATGCCTGTTTCTTCCCAATCTAAGTTTCTAAAAACATCTTCTAGGGCCTGGTTAAATAGTATAAGAGATATTGCGTCACTCTGTCTAACACCTCTTCTTATGAGGATTGACTTGGTTCCTTCGTAGATTTGAACCGAACCGAACCGAACCGAAGTCTTTGTATCTGTATCCTATTCAGCCATTAATTAAAGATGCTTTAAGGCCCAGTGCTCAATGGTATCGAAAACTTTTTCAAAGTCTACAAACGCAATATATAGTGGAATGTTGTGTTCGTTGACTCGTTCTATTAAGATTTTCATGGCTAATAGGTGGTCAACTGTACTAAAATATTTTCTGAGGCCTTCTTGTTCTTTTTATTAGTATCCGTTAAATTTTGATGGTAATCTATCTGTTAATATTTTCATGAAAGGCTTAGAAATTACATTGAGACGATATTCAGTCTATTAAAAGCACGGATCACCTAGGCGATCCGTGTTAAAAAATTCTTGTCGCATTTAATCGAATGTATCTCTTTCACCCTCAGATCGAGAGGGCTCAACAGAGATGCAAGCTGTCGCAATGTTCGCTTTAGTGTGTGCCATTTGTGTCCTCTCTCCATCTTTATTGTTGGTTCAAAGGGATGCAACTTCTTCTTTCTCATTCCATAGATACACATCAATGATTATTTTTAAGGAGTTCCGTTGATTTTCCCACCACTAAATGAGTATAATACATAAGTACGCGTCCAATATTTTCCTGATTTGTTTGATGTTTGCCGACAAATCGTGCTGGTCAATTAATTACAAAAACTCAATTTTTTTATTAGCCATAAAGAAATATGTTGAACGTTGTCCGATACCGACGCTTTATAAATTAATGGTCGTAATTGCCGCATTTATAAATTGTGATTCGGTTCAATCATTAATCAACGTTTTCAGTTTAGATTTCTTCTGGTGTGTTAAAGGTATGTGGTCGGCAGGATTTTTTTTTTATTTGACAAATACACTGTTTTAATTTACTATAAAAGTTAAACCTAAACTTAGGATTCTCTCTTCACTGAAACAAATCCTTGAACTCTGCTTAGCTTAAACGGTTTTTTTATTATTTAGATAACAACATGGCAGAGCGCTGCTGCGCTAGCGCACATTAAAGCTAAGGTTGACAGATTTACAAAAAACCTGACCAAAAGCACTGTATTTAAATGTTAAAAAATCCTAATTTGAGACCACATACGATTATTTTTGTTAAATTAAGACTGCATAACATAGAAATGTATATAGTCTCTTTACAGTGAAATCCCATACGGGAAATTTCTGTACTTCAGTTATTTACGAATATGTAGATGGCGCTGAAAATTTAGTGGCCTTAATCTCCAATACTCTAGAAAAACGTATCGCCATCTATTCGTAAATTACCGAACTACTACTAATAGCATGGCAGAACGCTGATACGCCTGCGCAGAATAAAGGTCAGGGTAACAGACTGGAAAAAAGCCACGTTGGATAGAATAGACCGGTGTTCGGATCTTATATGTAGAATATTCACGACACTGGTGGTCCAGCTGATTTTTGTAAACAAAAGTTAGATATGAACAACTAATATTTTTTTGAATTTTTTGAAAACTAAGGCAATTTTTCTACTATTTTTTAGTATATTCTTATAAAACAATACTTTTTAGATATACCAGTCATTATTTTTTTAGCCCGCTTCTTTTCTCTTTACACAAAAATTAAAATTCGAAGAAAATAATGTGTGCGTTTCAGCTTCAAAAATAATCCGCTGACTTACATCTTTGTTTACTTCCCAAGTCCTCAGTTCACCTTTCATACTAAACGATCACATTCAGTTTGACTTGTAGTTGAAGTTTTGTGTAATAAGAAATTAAGCCGTCTAAAAGAAAATAACGATAAAACGTCTAGAAAATTATATTTTATAAGAATATACTAGAAAACAGTAGGAAAATTGCCTTAGTTTTCAACCAATTTAAAAAATGTTAGTTGCTCCGTTGTTCATATCATATCTAACTTTTGTTTACAGAAATCAGCTGGACCACCAGTGACGTGAAAAACTCGACATATATATATAAGATCCGAACACCGGTCTATTCTATCCACCGTGGAAAAAAGCCTGACCAAAAGCACCCTATTGTCCAAAATCAAAGAAAAATAGAAGCACAGTTGAGACATGTGACAAACATGGATGTAACAAAAATACCAAGAAAAATAATAAACTGGAGATCAGCAAGAAAAGAGTAAGACGGAGGCGACGAAAAATGTGGATAAACGATGTCGAAGATGACATCAAGAATATGGGAAAAAGAACGCAGCGAAGAATCGTACCAGAGAAGGCAGAATGGAAGGCTCTGGACAATCAGGCTGAAACGCATCAGAAGTTGTAATGCAACTTGAAGAAGAAGAAGAATAAAGTACATTTTCTCAGTTATTTATGGATATGGCAAGTCTCGTAGGGACTGGCTACTCC
The DNA here is from genome assembly GCA_963576565.1 of Aspidapion aeneum. Lineage (NCBI taxonomy): Eukaryota > Metazoa > Arthropoda > Insecta > Coleoptera > Brentidae > Aspidapion > Aspidapion aeneum. The sequence continues at coordinate 119,279,108 of OY755040.1, forward strand.
GTAGAAAACGAAGGGAGTTGCCAATGTGCGTGTCCTGACCGAACACTGCGTCCTACAATCATGTGAAGCATACAAAGAGGCAAGAAAAGAGGGATTCAAAGAGGAAGCCCTTGAGACTTAGGTCCTTATGAATTTCAGGTGGCCCGATATTCTGGTCTTTGTACAGAACACGGGCAGATTTCTCAGCGAAGAAAGGACACAATAGCGGGGATGCCTGGGGGTTTATTCTTTAAATGTTCCCTAGGAAGTAAATTTTCTCTTAAATTCACGGTTACCATTGGTCAATATCTGTTATATGACATAAATTTGATAGTATTGATATTTTTGGTGAATATTTTCAATAATAAATCTCACTTCAAAGTTCTCATATTGCAAAGCAGGAGAGCAGGTTATGTCAAATGTTCTCTTGAAAATAATCCCTTCCGCGTCAGTTTAAAGTCATACGTTATAAACTGACCAATGGTAACGGTGAATTAAAGAGAAAATTTACTCCCAGGGGAGCATTTACAGAATAAACCCCCTGGGGTTTGGCGAGAAGAGCGGTTCATGTGCCTAGTCGCCAGTCCTAGAGCCTACTTCACACTACTAAGTACTACTTTACTTAACGATAAATGCTACTATACACTTGTAGAAAATTAATCATATTCTCCAAAAATAACAAAAAGAAGAAAGAAAGAAGAATAGCACTTCAGCAACATCTCGTGTCAATTAGACCTGATACGATCAGAGATCTGAAGATCTTTTCAAAGTCGGAAGATGAATAATTTCTCGGTACGGGCCGACAAGACAACCGTCTCCCGTAACATGTAGCACCAGATAAGCAGTCTTCGCGTTTTGGTCTTGTAAAAAATGACCCGGCTGATGTCCTGCTAGAGCTGGGCCAATTCATTCATTCCCCTTTTGGTACTTCTATCTTCCAGTACCGATATAATATCATGTATGCTCTACGCATACCTTGGAAGACATTAACAAATGCAATAAACAACGAGATTCGGCATCGCTTCACATGTTACAGCGCAATATTCGGACGACTTCAGGGGAGCATCTTCAACAACCACGACGTCAATGATGAGACCACACTGCTCGTCTATAATACCGTCATAATATCCACTCTCACATATAGGTGTAAAACATGGACCTGTATCACCAGCGCTGCCTAAGAAGGATCTTAAGATTCAAATGGTAGGATCGACCTACAAATATCAGCATATTGGAAGAGGCAGGAACAACTAGTATAGAAGCCCTATTTTCAAGCATCAACTAAGATGGAGCCACGTTATTCACATGCCCGAGTCAGGTCTTCCAAGGCAGATTGTAAAGACAACTGATCTTGACGAAATTAGGACAATAGAAAAGATTCAAGGGCGTTCTCAAGAGCAAAATGATAAAATCTCAGATAAACACTAACAACTTGGAGACAGTGGCATATAATAGAGTTGTCTAGTGCCACCTGGTACATGAAGGATCACAAAAATTTTAACAGGAGCAGCGCAGGCTAAACAAGCAGAAGAGAGGTCCAGAAAGAAACGAGAAATATCGAAAGAGGAACGGTCAAGCTTTTGCAGGAAATTGGGTGTACCGGGACTGCGGAAGAGTGTGTGACAATAGTCTACGACAGAGAAGAATAGATGATATTTATACTCGATACCGAGTGATTGTCAATGAAGATCATGATATAATTGCTGCAATTGTATGATAACTCATTGATTTATTTTTCTTGCTGGAGAGTCGTTTATTCCACGGTCACTAATTTCTGTAGTTGATTGAGCCAAAATTTCTTATTTATTTTCTTTCACAACAAATCAACTAAGCCGAACTGACCAATATACAGCTTAATGCTATCTAAGCGTTGCGTTGGTGCTCCTCTCTAGATTTTCATAAACAATATATTTTTCCAGATCATCAGCGTCCAGATCTGCCTCACAATTCCGTTTCAGTATTTCGTCTTGTTTTCCTTTCTATCGATGTCCATTCGTTATCAGGAAAAGCGGACTTTATTTTTGATTTTCCTTTATAAATGTGGTTTACGTCTGTAAACTCTTTCACTTGCTGGAAACTATAACCAAATACCTTAACATAGCTCTTGTTGTTTTTTGAGGAAGTTATTATTATATAATTTATTTTTAGTCCTCGGTTTTCGGCTTCTATATCAAGCACTGTTATAGCTTCGTTCAAAGATCTTTCATCCCGACTATAAACATCAATATCATCTGCGTATCCAGCTATCTGTATTGATTTGGTCCCAATATATTTGCTTGTATCAATCATCCCAACAGAAGCTTTACGGATTAGTTTAACAACAATGAAAATAACGTATCACCTACCTTTACTCCTGAAGTTACACAAAATGTCTCTGAAAACTGATCTTTTATTCGAATACAGCTTTGGAACGCTGAATAGAAGAGTTGATTAGCTTAATGTAATTTCAGGGAATCCCAAAGTAGCTAAATACTGCATTATTCTCTCCCGATTTATGCTGTCAAAAGCCTATTTAAAATCTACATAAATACTGTATATATACATATTTAAGTTCTGGTCATAAGCTTTTTGTAGAGTTTGCCTCGTAACAGATATTTGATCTGAGGTAAATCTGCATCGATATTAAGATCCAGATATTAATATTTTTTGGGCAGAATCATACAGGTTTTTCACCATGATACCCAGATCATTGAGATCTGGAGCGAAGCCTCCTTGATCATCGTCAAAATTCAGAGTATAGAGAGCCTTCTATTCATGAATGGGTACTATACTTCGAGGTGATTTTAAACCCACAGATCTTATTCTCTTATGAATTAGGATGCTTCAACTTACGGGCTAAAGTCCGTGTTGTAAACTAAAGCAGAAAAATTAAGAAGAAAGGCCCATTTCTACTAACTATTGACCAAACGATTTTTTTTCAATCTCGTGTGCATGTCGCTGCCACGGCATATCTACCGAGTGTTGTTGTGGTTGTATCAGAGAATATGAATACCGTACGGCTAGTATTTGTAAGGGGTTCGGTTGGCGTACACCAAGACCTGTCTTACAAGCCAGACAGGAGCATATTTAACAGAAGATCTCGTCTGCAGGACCACCTGAGTAGCGTTAGTGATAGTGACATATTACTAGAAACTAGAAACGAAAAGTTTTGTATTAGAGATCATATGATATATGATACATGGAGCTTTATCCGGATTTCAAAAACGTTAAGATCAAATACCTTAAAGCATAAATACATGGCATATCCATGCATTTTTCACGCGATGCTTGAAGCCATGACCCCATTTAATTCTTCGTGTTCCTTTTTAGGGTAGACAGGATTTCGGTAACTGCGCATGCATCAGTTATGTACACTGTTACGTCACTACATTATTTGACAATTGTCAAAATTTTAAGGTTATATCTTTTTTTTTTCTAAAAACTAGTTGATCGGGTGAAAATGTATCAAATGCGGATACTTGTAGCTTTTCTAAAATTAATTGTGCAGATTTAATGTGGGCACCATGAAGAGTGTTTAATGGCATCTATAAACCACTATTTCATTAACAAATCATAAAAAAACATACAAGTACTTACCAGTGGCGGCTGCTACAGGAGGGCAACGGGGCAGTGCCTTCCCAAAACTAGACAACACCAGTATTTTTAATTCATTTATTTTTAAAAATTTTAATCCTTCCTTACGACATGTCTAGTTCTTTTTTTTTAGTCTGTGGTTAACTGAGTAAACTTTTTTAGCGTAAATAATTACAAGCCGGCAGCACAGCGCGGGGCAACATTTCAATTTTACCCGTTTTTCAGCGGTGTATGGGTGCCTCTTCTCGCGCGGGGTTCGGGAGAATGTTTGTTTTAGTTGACGTCGTTCGTATTTATCATGCTAAACCGTTCGTTGCCCTTCCTGCGTGTTGCCGGTTCTATCCTTAGAGAAGACGTATGAGTTTGTTTTGATTTAACGTACGTCAGGGTCAGAAGTTAAAACCTTGCCCGTCGCGTGTTCATTGTTTGTTTTTGTTTGTTTTCAAAATGGAAGTAAATACCGTCGATTATATAATTAACTGTACAAATTTAAATAAGTTGACATATGAACTTCGATTACAAATATACTCTTTAGGACCACATCTACCGGTCCTAAAAATCCTAGAAATTAACCAAAATTTTAGTGCAAGTAATAAAAAATTATACGATGCTGATAACTGGTTGTGCGGTTGTGAAAAACGAAATGCTTTTTTTGCTTTATTTGTATGATTATGAACAATCCACGAAGTGATCCTCCGTAGGTGGCAAAGGGAATGTGTGATATCAAGCACTTTAGTGAAAAGTTAAAGACACAAAGTAAGTGCTACTTATTTAAATAACCACATAGATTTTTCTATGCTAGGCAAGACTAATATTAGGTGCCAATTGAATAGTGCCTATAGGTAAAACATTTTCGACCATAATGAAAATGTGGCAAAAATAGACAAAAGCCGCGTCCAGATCAATAAATTTGTGTGTTGAATTCGACAAAAATATTTGCGGCGCAAATATTTTAAATATTTGCGCCGCAATTTGCGTGTTTTTTTGTGCGGCGCACTGTCCACATCTATAAATATTTTGACGAACACGAACAAATTTGCGTCAAATACCACGCACAACACACAAATTTATTGATCTGGACGCGGCTATATAATTAGTAGGTTAATAGACAGTTTAAAATTTTGTGGGATTTTTGAGGTTGCCCTACAGGGCCATGATTAGTCTGAAACTGGTGCTAATCCGAGCACTTTGCGCATGTCAAAGAAGGGCGAATAAACTTTATCTATAAACAAGTAAACTAAAAACTACACCAAGTAGCTGCTTGGATTACTTCACTTTTCGATTTTTTGAACCAGTATTTATGCTTGTGACAGCCAAAAGAAAGTGCTTTTTTAAATTACGTACATGGTTTATAACCAAGAAAAAAATTATTCCCTTTACCATTTATCATAGAAACAGTCATAGTTAATTCATATTTTTTGTATTAATCCGAAAAAAAACGTAAACATAAAGATTTAAGTTTTTTGGCTCGTTGGGTAAATTCAATAAAGTCGTTTCATTATTTCAGCTGTGGTGGGCACGCGACTTAGCTATTTGATTAATGACTTCGCAGCGTTTTTTTGTCAATTCATTCAATTATCTTCCAAAATTGATTTCCCCAGGACCGTAAACTTTATCTTCTTCATTAAGAAACCTTAGAAAAAAACAAAAACCATCGCAGCAGGTTTTTAATATTTAAGTTTCTATAAGTTTTGGAGTTTTTCACCAAGGCAGTCGTGTGTTGTTGTGTTTGTTAAACTAGAAAGGTTAAAAGACCTCCAAACAATACGTGGTGGCTCTAGTATGCACACTAGTATTTTTTTTAAGTTTGAATAAAATGAATGTTTTTTTTCAGTGTTTTATTAGTTTTCTTTGTTTGTTTTTTTTTAAGATATGATCCAAATATGACCAAACTTACTACAAGTTTTATTTTTTGGTATAGTTCATTCAAATTACCGAAAATATTTTAAAAAATATGCCTATATTATAGTATTATACATATACAGTAAAACCTCATGTAAGCGGACACTTACGGTTTAGTCGATTTTGTCCGCTTGTTGGACGTGTCCGCTTATGAGAGAAAACTGCGAAATTTTAATGTATATTTATTAACAATTTCCGCTACTTGAGTTTTTCCGATAATACATTTTTCAGCGATCCTTCGTGCTGATAGATGTTCCTTCTCCGAAACGTTAACAACTTCCATTTTTTCATATAAACTAAGAAATTTTTTACTATGCGCCAACTGAACAATAAAAATAAAACACAGCATTCCCGCCGAATAAAATATGTTGTAAATACGACAAAAGTATTTAGTATCCGCAATAAAACGGAAAAAGGTAATTCCCCGGCTGCAGACTGCGTTGTTGCCAACATACTATATAATATTTATGCCCATGTCGTGCACCGCTTTGTCCCGTTGTCAGAGGGTCGCGTCCGGTTAAGCGAGGTTTCAGTATTTTTTAACCTAAAAAATTGTCCGCGTCAGGTTATTAGAGTGTCCGGTTATAGGAGTGAATTTTACATATAAAGAGATAGGGAAAAGCTTGGTTCCAACAAATTTGGCCGCCTAAAGGGAGTGTCCGCTTAATAGAGGTGTTCGCAAGGAGAGGCTTCACTGTAGATAAAATTTTAGCATTTTTACAATTACTAGGTTCAATGTTTTTCAAAATAAAAAATACATTTTATTAAGCTAGCCTTAGTCGGGCCAGTTGTCGAAGCGCGGATCTGGGCCTAAATCTAGGGGGGGTGGTAATGGTCGACGGAAAAAATATTTGTGGATTTATTTTTTTTCTAGGGGCGGTAATTATCCGGTAAGCCCTTTAAGATTCATTAACTAAAAGTGCATACATATTTTTCTACGGGGGGGCGGGGAAACCAATTTTAAAGTAGAATATTTTAGGGACCTTTTGGATGCCTCATTTTCCCTTATCTTTTATTTGAAGCATGCGCAACTTGTGTAAACCTTATCCGTTACTAAAGGATATTGTTTTACCTTACCTGTGTTTGAATAATGCAGTCTACTAGTTCCTTTATTTAGAGAGAGTGTCTTGCCGCGTATATAAATGTAATGTAATTTTAAAATATTTTTGATACCAGACAATTATATTAAGAGCTACCAATGCAGGGTAATCCGCAGATTTGATTTTATGCCAGTTATTGAAAATTATTTGTTATAAAAACTGGTATGTATGTGTTGTTTGGCAACAGTGTTCACCAAGTAACCATCAATGTTCTGTGAAGTGCGTAAGAATATAATAAGTACACAGTAAACACAGACCTAATCCAATATTTTTCTAGCAGTTTTCACTGGTATTTTTCAGTTTTTCCCTAGTTGTTTTCGGAATTTTTTAATTAATTTTGCCTACAGAACACAAAACAGGCTTTTGAGAGATAAATAAAGGATAAAGGATAAAAAATTGTGTCTGCGAAAGGTCTAAATTGAGCTTCTAAATATCATGTGACATCTGTCATTTAATGTCGCTTTTATAGAGGATAAAGTTAGCTAAAGGAGGCCGTGCGAAAGGTCCCTATTACTACTTATTAAGTACTTAAGCTCTTTCTAACAAACCTGCAAAGTTCGACGCGATCTAGAATCTAGCCTAACACAGCAAACAGAAGATCAGCTTCTTTCTGCGCTTTATATGAATTTTCATAATAAAATAGTTGAACAGAAAACACGAAAAAGCTTTTTAAGTCTCTCTACTCTAGCTCTTTTAGTTCTGTAATGGGTTTATCGATGAAATAATCAGAGACAAAAAATTAAGCACTTATTTAATGTTCGTTTAAAATCTGAAATCAACTAATTATTGCAAAATATTAGGGGAATCATTAACAATTAAGTGGTGTGAATAGTAAAAATATTAAACAAAAATAAAATAATAAAAAATATTTTAAAAAGCGAAAGAGTCCAAAAAATAGTACACTAAAAACATTCTAGTAAAATATATCCTAGAGTAGTACATTTACTATATAACAATGAGAAACATCCTTAGAGCACTCATTATCAGCGACTCTTAGAAGGATTTAACTTGTATCTTGTAGTCAGTTTGTTCTACATTGTGTCAGGCAAGCCACGCTGAGGACGGAAATGCTTTTTTCCGAAACACCGGTGTCCGTGGTTGACTATACCCCTTACCTTTTATACTTTGTTAACTCATTGTTTTCGGTTCCAAACCGACACCGTGCAGACGGTGATAGCATGGTCTGGTTGAACTGTGACGAAATGTCTTTCTTCCATATATACCGGTGGACATTCTCGTCCCGCCATGGACTTAGTTTCCTTGGTTCGCTCTCGTTTCACTCGTAGAATGAAAAATAGGTTTTACCTATCTTTTCATTCTTTTTAAGTTACCTTGACTCTTAGAAGAGTCACTGATAATAATGCTCAGACATGCAAATGCAAAAAAAGTACTCGCAACAATTAGGTTTCGAAATATATATTTTTGGACCTTAAATGTTTTTTATGATTTCTGTTTAAGTTTTGACAAGGCTTTTCTTTATTTTTTATGAGAAAGTCAAATTAGATTTGACGTTTGACAACATTTTTCCTTAATTTTTGATAAAAAAAGTCAAATTAGATTTGACGTTTGACAATTGGATTTATTCTTCAACTAAATAGAGCATAAAAGGAACGGAAAGTGTGAATTTATTTAAAAAATAGTTCTTCACTTATGTAGTTGGCTATGAAACAAATGCCGTAGTTGTGTTTGTTTTCATACCTACTTAACTACCTTTCAAAACTTTTCCATTTATTTGATTTGTATCCAAATCTTTAAGGCCCTTATTTTTTAATTTTTCTCTGGCTAAAAAATTATACAATTTCTTAAAATCTATCATTTATTTCTGAAACAAAAGTTTGCATTTATTAAATAAGCAAATGTTCGAAAATTCCACCGTTGTTATTCATGCAAGTCCTGCATCGATGAATTCGAGACCATTTGTTCAGGAATTTCTTCTATGGCTTGAAAAACGGCTGCCTCAAGTTCTTCTATCGTATTACGAGTAGTAGAATAAACTTAATCCTTTAAGTATCCCCAAATACAAAAATGAAGAGGCGTAAGGTCCGGCGAATGTGCAGGCCAGGTAACTGGACCTCGATTTCCGATCCAGTTATTTCCATGTTGCTGATTCAAATAGTCGGTTATGATTCTTGCATTATGTGGAGGTGCCCCATCTTGCTGGAACCACATGTTTGCTACATCTTGAAGAAAATTTATAATATTTGGTCAACGTAATTTTGTAGAATTTCTAGATATCAAGGTGCCGTCAAATTATTATGAAATGTGTCCGTTTATGACTCCTAGACATACATTTAAACCCCACCTAACTTGATCGCGATTTGAGAACGGATTTTCATCGGCCCAGTACACGTAGTTTTGTCTATTAAACACCCCGCAGTTTTTAAACCTGCTTTTATCGGACCACAGAACCTTAAGCGGAAATTGAGGGTTTTCTTGCAATGTGTTGTATATGGATTGGGATAACCTATATTTTCTGTGATATGGATGATACTTAAATTTTTGAAGAATTCTTTGTGCAGTTGATTTGGGTTCTTTAACATGATGTTCCAGTTCACAAAGGGAAATGCGTGGATTGTCAACGACACTTTGTAAAACCAGAGCTTCAATATCTCATTACTATCAGGTTGTCGATTACGATTTTGTTTTTTACAGGAACCATATTTAATTAAATTATTTTTAAGTATTCTGAAGATTGACAAACCTGGTTGTCGTCTGTCTGGATATCTCTGAAAGGACATATCTCGAGCTCTTCCAGCATTCTTATTACACAAAATATATAATTCATACATATCTACTTTCTCCCAATTTGGAAACCTTTCCATGTTACATTTGATTGATAATGTGACTTTATAAAAATCTTAAGTAATTTAGAAACTTTAAAACTCTAACAGATAAATCAAATAAATGACAAAGTTTTGACAGATAGTTACGTAGGTACGAGAACAAACGCATTTACGGCCTTTGTTTCACAGCCAACCAAGTGAAAAACAGTTTTTTAAATAAATTTACATTTTCCGTCATTCAAAGATAGGCTTATTGAAGATGGTTAAGAACCTCTTTTAATGCTCTATTTATTGACGTGTAAATTCAATATGGCGGTCATAAGAAATAAAAAAGTTGGCTATGGTTTCAAAAAACTAGAAGGCCTAGAAAAAATTTGTTAACGTCATTCGATTGGCCGTAGCTGCTTATACAAAACTACCAAATTTCATTAAATTTGTTTGCAAGATGGCGGCGATATTTAAATTTTTCAAAAAACACAATTTTTAGTTTTTGCGCGATATTTTAGTAACCCCTGTAGATATTTTTTATTTTGATACGGCATCTGATTGAGCTTAGAATAGCGCAACTTTTTACTCATTTAAACAAACTCGTATCTCTTACCGTTTCCGAAATCCCCATTTAGTTTGTTTTATTTGGGACACCCATAGTAGAAGAGTTTTTCTCAATAATTTATGTTATTACTAAAAACTAAGTAGAGGAGATATTTACACAACACTTTTTTCAAGTCTGATATAGCGTGGAGTTCACTTGGAGTGTGCTAAGGGGCTTTTTTTATTTTCAAAATTTTGCAAATTTGAGATGTATTATTCTTGAATTGTAGCCTCCTCGTACGTCCGGCACCTCATCCGGAATTTATGTATTTTTTAAAGAAATATATTTTTTAACATGTCATTTATTTTGCACGGCGTATTTACCTTGATAGTAAAGAACCTAAGAACGTCGCATTTGTACAATCTGAAAGAGAAAAATTTCCTTTTGAGAATCCTGTCCAAAAATATTATTATTAATGGATAATTTTTCTTAGTCGCAGTGTCATTTCCGACATACCTGTAGCATCTGTAAGGCCTCATTCTCGGGCCGAGCCTGTCTCCTTTTTAGACCCGGAAAGATCATTTTTCATTTTGAGCATTATTCCAGAAGTCTGCTTGACTCCATAGGTATATAATATTAAACTGGATAGACTCAAGTATAGGTATTCGGAAATTTACCGAAGACTGTAAAATATTTACAAATTAATGTTTGCAAAAAATTATAATCATTTTCATTTTGGGTCGGGCAGTGGTACACCCAGTATATATGGATGGGGGCCAACATAGAAGTGTGTCGTTTTAAAAATTTGCACGTCTGGGGGCACGGCAGTGCCCCGTCAAGTTCGCGCGGAAACTGCTGTACCCTCTTTTCTTGAAACATTTCAGCCCATATTTCACCTATCTAAAACTCTACTTCGAAAAGAGCTACAAACCTCAAACTTTGCACAGTCGTAGATGTTTATAGAGTTAACAATCCCTCCAAGTTTCATGGACTTCCATAAAGTAATAACGTAGTAACGAAATTTCAAAAACGTCAAAATTGCCACTTACTTACTTATTTACTCACTCATGTATAGATCATCAAAATTCTACTGTAGTTCCAGACATGCCACAAAGCTGAAATTTGGCACACTGATTGAATTTGTGAGCAAACCCTAGGAAAAAATCAAAAAACCCCAAAATTCTAATTCACTCCCCTCCCCCATGCATGTAAAGTTATAGTTAACATTGCCCACTTCCAGAAACGCTAGAGAGCTGAGCTTTGGAAAGCCAATAGCATAAACTAGTTTATGCCAATAGGAACTATGATAAAACTAAAAAAGAAAATTAAAAAAACAAATTCTAATTAACTTAAATTTATTCTTCACTTCCAGAAACGCTAGAGAGCTGAGCTTTGGAAGACTGATAGGAACTATGATAAAACTATAGGAGAAAATTTAAAAACACCAACATTTTAATTTACTTCCCTACCACATAAATGTAAGGTTATATAAACTTCCATGAGAGCTGAGCTTTAAAAGGCTGATAGGAACTATGATAAAACCATAGGAAAAAATTAAAAAACATCAAGCATATTTTAATACTTAAATATTATCCAAATCCTTTAAAAAATAAGTGAAATCATAACAAAAACATTTCATGTAAAAAAAAGCCAAGTACGCAAAAATGTTATTCCGCAAAAAGATTTGATATAAAAGTAAAGCCAAGTTCTCCAATACAAATTTTAAAATGAAATCTTAATTGTTTGGAAATGTTTTTCTAAACTTGGCTATTACGGCTGCAAATGACTCTTAGGCACAGTGCTAACTAACAGTTGATCATAAAGTAGTTTGGCTGTAATAGCAAAGTTAAAAAAAACATTTCCAAACTATTAAGAACCTTTCATTTTAAAATTTGTACTGGAGAACTTGACTTTACTTTTATATCAATTCTTTCGACGGAATAACATTTTCGCGTACTTGGCTTTTTTTTACATAAAATGTTTTTGTTATCCCAGACACTAAACGAAAAGTGAGACCACAAAAATTTTAAAACATCAATTTACACAAAAAAGGACAGTTTTTTTATCTTGTTTCTGTTTCTATAATTTTATCACGGATCACCATTTTTACTACAGGTTTTTTCCCACATATCACGCCATTTTATATTTTGTAACGCGCGTTCCGCAAAAACTAATTTGCAAACAATCTCTTTGCTCAACCATTTTAAATAAGCAGGAAAGCATCCCGCTGTTTGAGTTATTGCATACATGCATTTAAATGCATATTTTGTTAGTTGTTATAAACAATAATAAAGAAGAAAAAAGACAATGATTAAATGGGGTTTTACCATTTATTTTTGTTAATAGGAAATACAGGATGTAGTACCTACACAAAAATATTTGTTTGTTTTTTATTTTGTTTCGTTAAATACGTTTTTGTAAAAAGTGAAATGAATTAAACAATTAAACATATTTTTTTATATTTAGTTGTCGTGGTTTTTGTTAGTTTTTTTAAATATTTGTTTAAAGCAATAAAAATTAATGACCTAATTATAAACATTTGTTTATTTATCTAACTTTTTGATTTAATTTTTTTTTACTTAACTAAATAGGAGCACCACGAACTAAATGAACGAAACTAAACGGTTTTTCTAGTAAAACACACACTGCATCGTAGACAGGGAACACTATGCAAAATAATTAAAATAAAAACCTAACCAGAACCGTATGTAAACAATATGTCGACACACAGATTACCAAGAAACCCAGGCAACCTAACGCAGCGAGCCGTTTACTGTGACCGGACACTATTTCAATAATGGACGCAGGTTCAACACCTGAGTCTTTGCCTTGCAAAAGCATGCGACAATATCATTACAAGCAACGGACCGCTCCCCCCCCCACCGGTATATCGAATAGACACAGGCGAACGAAAAACAAAAATCGCTTCAACATGCTTGTTTGTACGCTGGGTCCGCATTCTCTTGATATGTTTTGTTGGCTGCTAATTGCATTGGTTTTTTATCGGTTAATAGGTGATAAGGTGACCAGCCGCTCGTTCGGTTTTGCTGACGCGGCGCAGCTCCGATTTTTAATTTTTTTCTTGTCTTAGATTCTTAAATTATTATATTTAGAAATCAAACAAGTTTTTGTGGCTAATCGTGTGAAAAAGAAGTTTTTGTTTCTTTCATATTTTTCCGTGGGTAGCTCGAAAGCTTAACCTCACAGGGGTCCAAGATCTAATGGACACCTAATAAATGTTGACAGTTAACTGTTTCGTTATGGGACTCCTCAGAACACTGCTTGGTCAATGTGATACCCTTGCGAAGTTAATCGGACCGCTTTGTCTCTCATTCTACGTCTATAGAGAGAAAACACTCACACGAAGCGCCATCTACCGAGATACGAGAGAAACTATAATAAGACCAGGCGAGAATAAACTGCTACATATATCAATCGATGAAAACTAACATTGTTAGTATTATTTGGCTTGAAAATTTCGCTGATCGACGCTCGCGTCTGATGGTGGGTAAAAACGCTAATCTGGCCTGAAAGTCAAAGGAGCTGTCATACTTCACGGATGGTTTCTTTTTCTTTGCAATCGATTTTTGATCGATCGATATATATATATATATATATATATATATATATATATATATACCAGTTTATTCTCGCCAGCTCTTATTAAGTTTTCTCTCGTGTCTCGGTAGATGGCGCTTCTTGTCAGCGTTTTCTCACTATAGACATAGGATTAAAGACAAAACCGTCTAATTAACTTCGCAAGGGTGTCACATTAACGAAGCAGTGTTCTGAGGAGCCCCATAAGGACAAAACAGTTAACTGTCAACACTTATTAAGTGTCTATTAGATCTTGGACCCCCGTGAGGTTAAGCTTTCGAGCTACACACGGAAAAATGTCAAAGAAACATAAACTTATTTTTTACCTGATTAGCCACGAAAAATTGTTTGATTTTTAAATTCACGGGTACTAAAATTCACAATTATTATATTTATACTAAATAAATTAATTTACATACATTTTCAGTACGGCACAACCACAATGGATGAAAACGCGATGAAATGAAGGTGATGCAATCTGAAAAGGAAAAATGAAATGTGGATACCCACAATGGAAAACCAACGGCCAATTTGACAATCAGCTAAGGTAGCCTCGGGTCTGGGGCAAAAATCTAACATTACTATGGAGAGAGCTAAAGTGAATCTCAGTAGGTATCCTAAGCCCAGGTTCAATATTAAATTTGAAAGGAATTTTTTGAGGTTTGGTAATAGACTAAAAAATTAATTTACGGGCTGCTTTTCAGAACAAGGTAGTGGTAGCCGTATACATCGATGTTACAGTTTACAGTCTCCTTAGACATTTTCAGTACGGCACAACACCATGGATGGAAAGGCGATAAAATGAAGTTGATAAAATCTGAAAAGAAAAAATGACATTCCTTTGTGTTGTGTAATTTTCGGTCATTTGAAATTTTCATAATATAAATGAACAGTAAAACAGGATATCTATTACTGACGCAGCTTTACGTAAATTCACAAAGTATAGCAGAGCTATATCGCTGCTTTGCTTTGATAGTGGCACAACTAAAAAAATGCGTTTTTGCGTTTTCGGTAAAAACTAACTTCTCATCGTATTGTATACAGGGTGTTCGGCACATGAACCGTCAAAATTTTTTGGGATATTGTTAGGGTCATTTGCTACCTTTTCAACCTTGGCACTTGGATCCTTAGAGTCACGGCTAAAGAAATATGAATTTTTTATTTTTTTTTCTCAAATTACCCAAAATCCCACCTTTAAACCCTCATAAGCTTTTTATTAATGTCTGGAAAAGCACCATTTTTTAAAAATAATTCTGTAATCTTATGCTACTTCGACTAATTAATAGATTTGTTAAAATTTATGTACCAAAGGGATATACGAGGTTTTTTATTAAATAACATTAGTGATTTTGTGAAAGAAAATCAAATTCAAAATTAAAAATTAAAAAAAGTATCGACACTTGAGATCTTCATTTTCTTTTAAAAACTTCTCTAGTTGATTACCTTTCTAACGGTATGCTACACATTGATTAAAAAAAACAATTCTGCTTTAAAATACGGATATTCCGTAAGACGGGCAATAATCGTTCGGACTTCATAAGAAAAACAATTTGATGTTTATGATCGTTTCGAACAAAATTTATAAATAAGGAACACAATACATTATTGTTAAAAATTTAACTTTTGTTTAAGTAGGTAAACAATCATAAACATCAAATTGTTTTTTTTACCAATTCCGAACGAGTCTCGCCCTTCTAACGGAAATTGATTTTCTTTCACAAAATCACTAATGTTCTTCAATAAAAAACCTAGTATGTCCCTTTGGTACATCAATTTTAACAAATCTATTAATTAGTTAAAGAAGCGTAAGATTACAGAATTATAAAAAAAAATGGTGCTTTTCCAGACATTAATAAAAATCTTACAAGGGTTTAAAGGTGGGATCTTCGATAATTTGAGAAAAAAAATTAAAAATTAATATCTCTTTAGCCGTGACTCTTAGGACTCTTAGTTCCAAGCTTGAAAAGGTAGCAAATGACCCCAACAATATCCCAAAAAATTTTGACGGTTCATGTGCCGAACACCCTGGATATTTTTACCACAAAATTTTCCTTATTGTCTATTTCAAGCATGGGTAAGTTTTGATTGATTTAATTAAAGCAAAAAAAATATATAAATATTTGCCATTATTTTTAAAAAGCGTTTCCTAAATTATCATATTTTCAGTTATGCCACTATCAAAGCAAGGCAGCGATATAGTTTGTAGTAAAATATCGCTGTGAATCTGTGTCAGAGCGTTTTTTCGTGAAAACTGTTCGGTTGCAAAAATTTGATGTCTTGAAACTACCTAAATATAAAAAGAACAGACGTAGCGACACACAAAGGTAAACCATAGCTATCAAAGCTTTATAATTAGCTCCTCGTCTCATTCGATATGCATTACTTTTCACGCGGACAGGCGGGTGTCAGTCTTATCCCCCCAACATTAATCACCCATTTGAAACAGTGGAGGAGGTTTTGACTTTCATTTAGATAACTTCATGTTGCCTAACTCCACTTCTTGAATCCTTTAAGAGATTTTTACAAAATTTTTGCAATTAGCTTAATATTATTTGTGAAATTTAAGTAAAAATAACGCAAGTTTTACTATATTTTAAATAGTAAAATTTGGGGGCATGGCAGTGCCCCGTCAAGTTCGCGTAAACTGCTGTACCATGCTTTAGGAGACTCATAGGGAATATGATAAAACTATAGAAAACAAATTAAGAAACCCCAAAGATTTAATGAACTTCCCTCCCTTATAAATATAAAGTTATGCAAAAGTAACATTGCCCACTTCCAGAAAAGCTAGAGAGCTGAGCTTTGGAAGACTGATAGGAACTATGATAAAACTAGAAAAACACTTAAAAACACCAAAATTTCAATTTACTTCCCTCCCCTATAAACGTAAATTTATGTAAAAGTAACATTGCCCACTTTCAGGAATGCTAGAGAGCTGAGCTTTAGAAGACTGATAGGATCTATGATAAAACCGTAGAAAAAAAATTAGAAACCTCAAAATTTTTAATAAAAAGCATTGCAAAAGTTTTAAACAATATTCTGCATATTTTACTACTTTAAAACTTAAATATTATCCAAATTCTTTAGAAAAGCAGTGATATCATAACAAAAACATTTCATGTAAAAAAAAAGCCAAGTACGCGAAAGATTTATTCTTTATCAAATGCCTTTGATATTTTTTTAAAACGAATAGAGTAGGCAAATTTTAATAAATATAAAATCTGAAAAGCTGTTTACTACGCGCGAAATCCAGAGTTAAAAACCACCACCAAACTCCTCTTTAAAAAAGAATTTGGGGTATAATCGCCCACGTACCTGGTAAAACTAAAAAGTATTAATAAATTATTAAGTCAAAACATAGTTATTATAAATATATCATAATTTATAAATTTTCTATAAATTACTGTTAATTTTAAACTTAAAAAAATACTTTACAAACAAAAACCTAATAAGGGACAGATAGTACACATAAGTTGAAATATCTTCTACATATTTTAAACAAAACTTTTTTATATGGGACATATTTCTTTATTGACTGCTTTGAGAGAAAAAGCTCAAGCTGGAAAGTTTTATGTATAACTATTTTTGTAAGCTTTAGATTTAATTTTATTTGTCCTTTTATCTTAAGTATTTGGCAGATTTGTATCAAAAATCTATATTAGGGCATCGATTTAGGATATATGAAATAACTGAACCCATCTATCAATAACAAAAAATGGTCCAACTCCCCTCAAAAGTTACGGAAAGATGGAACAGTAAATAGAAGCTACAAAAATTTACAACAATGCAGTTGAAAATACATAAAAAATGCATTTTCTATTTGTAAGTTGTCGCCTAGTTTTTAAGTATGTAAAATAAAATCACATCATTAACTTACAACTTAAAAATAGTAGTTTACCTAACTAGTGCGGAAAGTGCCTCTTTTCCGCACGCGATTGCAGATGAGTTTGGTCAGCAATCAAGTGCGGAAAAGACACTTTACGCACGAGTTAGGTACACTATTTTTTCTATAAGCGTGAGGAAAAAACTAAAAATTAATCAGAAAATTATTTATATTCAAAACGTTTTAATTAAATCAATTATTATTATTCACATTCTAGCGGCTTCTAGAACTGACTGGGGTAGATCTTCGTCCGAAGAATCCATTGAAAATCTGATTTTTTTGTTTGAAAAATTCAAAAGACGCTTGTATGTGCAAAATTGGCTTTGTTTTGACAGTTTGTTTGTACTTTGTTGCTATGGTGATTTAAGATGCCAAATCTAAAACCACTAGTGTTCATTGTTGTTTGACATTGACAATGACGATATTTATACCGGGGAGGTTTAACACTTATAATTTGAACCTATTTTACTGAAAACTTTATTTTATCGAAAATATTGAAAATATAGCAGAATTTTAGTCAATTTGAATATTTTTCGGATATTTCGTGTGCTAGGAAAGATACAAATGTATTTTGAACGGTCTAAATGTTATAGAACACCTCAAAATCGTAACAAATTTACTTTTCCGCACTAGTGCGGAAAAGTGGCACTTTCCACACTAAAATGCGTGCGGAAAAGTGGACTTTTCCGCACGCTTATAGAAAAAATTCTTATAGGTATAATTAAGGACACTCATCGTAAAGGCAAGCTTTATCTTGCCTGACGATGAGTGACCTTAGATATAATATAGTTGGTATATTTAATGTGCGATCACATTTAAACAACTGTGATGCGTAAATGATAATAATAACCAAGGTTACCCTGCATAAATTTGGCATTACCACAATTTTATAGATAGATTACTTTTTTTAAATTTTAGTTTTTTCAGTGGCGGTAGTGCTAAGTTAAAACTCAACTTAGCATTACCACCCCTTCCTAGGAAAACGGGTGACGCGACAAATTTTTTGTTTCCACAACAATTTTACAACAATTCTTGCATAGATTACATTTTTAAAATTTTAGTTTTTCAATACGGGTAGTGCTAAGTTGAGACTCAACTTAACATTACCACCCCTTTCTAAGAAAATGGATGACGCTGCAAATTTTTTCTTTTACAACAAATTTACGACAAATTTACGAAAATTAATGCATATGTTGCGAATTATCCAATTCTTAAGTGGTAATGCTAAGTTTAAGAAGATAAAGTTAATTGTTACTCTTTGCGTTGCAAAAATGTTGAGAAAAGTTAAGTGCACCACCTCCTTCTGTACCTACCATATTTCCTTGAATTACCCAAAAATTAGATTTAGCATCATGCAAAAATAGACAAAAAGAACATTGTTTTATTAACTACATTGCATGTTTATGACTTTTTTTGGCATTTCATTTTGATTTAGGATGGACGTGAATGTAACCCGTCTCATTATCCCAAAGTTCGTATGCACACAGCCATCTGATCTCGCGGATAAAATATTAGGGCCATTTTTCATTTTTCCACGCCGGAACTCAGCCTTTTAAAGTTCCTGTACCTACTCCTACATGAAACACAAGACCACGTCTCTCAAGAGGAAGTGACAGTTTAAAGAGACATTTATGTTTCTTATTTTATGAAATCTTGGCCTGTAGCGGACAAACTAGCAAGTATGAAAAATTTTCTTCAAACCAAGAATCATAAATTTTTCCATGCTACGTTAATAAGACAAAGCATTAACAGATGGCGCCACATAACTGGGAGGTTTTATATGTTTCTAGGGAGAAAAACTGACCACCGCACTTCTAAGGAGTTTTTGAAAAGTCTGCGTTTTAAGACTATAATATTTTTATTCATGAAAATTATATTTTGGTGTAAACTGCTTAAAAGTAAAAAATTTATCAAAAATACGGAGGTAACTAAAAAATTCAATTATACAAAACAACAGGTATAGTTTTTGCAAAGTCAGTTGAACAAAGATAAAAGCCGACCATCGGCATATCCTTTATAGAAAGTGACATGAGCGGCGGTAGACATACTCATGAAAATAATTTTATTTAATTATGGCGTAAACTAAACAAATAAAAATAGATAATAAAACTTTCTATTCCTACACCTACAGGAATGACACTGATTTATTTTCTAACTCTGGATACTGCCGACTAAAGGGGTTCCGAAAAGCACACCTTCAGGCAATTAGAAGCGCATCTCAAAAAAATCTGCCAATCAGGTGCCGTCCTTCCACCTGGGCTCGGTCGGTCGGCAAACAAAAACTTTGTGGTCGGACCGCAAAGAGCTGCGCCTCTTCTCTGTCGGTAGGGATGAAATTATACCAGGAAGATTTTATATTCAATATTTTAGTAAGACATGTTTTATTTATTAAAATACTTATCAAGATATAAAGAAATAAAAATACTTATTTAAAAAATAAAAAAGTTGTAATTTAAAATACATTTATAATAACTAAATTTAGTATTTACAAAATTTATATACTTACATCGCTGTCGACTCTCCTACACGAATTTTGCGCCCATTTTTCGCAAAGACAACATAAAATACAACTTTAAGTGACAGTACCAAAAATAAAATAAAATTTGGGGCAAAATGCGGTATAAGTTAAGTAAATCTTTAATCCACTGGCGTAAGTGTATAATAATAATACTAATAATAATAATAATAATAATAATAATAATAATAATAATAATAATAATAATAATAATAATAATAATAATAATAATAATAATAATAATAATAATAATAATAATAATAATAATAATAATAATAATAATAATAATAATAATAATAATAATAATAATAATAATAATAATAATAATAATAATAATAATAATAATAATAATAATAATAATAATAATAATAATAATAATAATAATAATAATAATAATAATAATAATAATAATAATAATAATAATAATAATAATAATAATAATAATAATAATAATAATAATAATAATAATAATAATAATAATAATAATAATAATAATAATAATAATAATAATAATAATAATAATAATAATAATAATAATAATAATAATAATAATAATAATAATAATAATAATAATAATAATAGGGTCAAATCGGATCGGCAACCTGCAAAACAGGTGACCCGCGAGGACGAAAATCTACTTCTCCTAAATGTCGACCGGGGGCTGGCCAGGGTAACCTCCTGCCAGTCCCTAAGACTCGGTTCAGGACGCGGAGGATCGAGAGGGCCCCCACGACCGACCCCGTCGGATGAGGGGTCAAAGGCAAGGTGGAGGGGCCCAGCCGGATGGATTGCCCGATGACGACCGCGATGACCAAGGACGCTTTGAGTGGACCAATGATCTGAGAGATGACTTGCTGGAATGCTATGAGAGCAGTAGCCCAGGTCGAAGGGGATATATGGCTCGTATGCGTGAGCAGTGGAATGTTATGCATCCTGAGCATAATACATTTACTGCTCAGAGCCTGCGAGACTATGTATCCTACCTTCGGCGAAGGGGATATGTAAGAAGACCTCAACAGCCGGCAGTACCTGGGGTACAGGAATTGCAGGTACATGTGGCTGAAGAGGTACTTCCCATTGCACCAGAAGAGAGTCTTCAAAACCGCAGGGCGCTACACAAGATAAAGCGCCCGAAGCCACAAGACCTAGCTAGAGCGGACGCAGAGCTATTGAATACTCTAACAGAAGAAGCTGACATCTGGCGCATTAATTGCCTCGTCTACGAGGCAGCTTGCTCCGTGTCGCCCAGGGCGCCCAATAGGGACCCCTGCGGCGACAGGGCGCAACGCCGAGTGAAGAAGATGGAAGCAAAAATCCTCTCAGCAAGGCAGCACGCATCCCGTATACAGTGTGTGGTGGAATACAAATTGGCAGGCAGGCCTTTTACGCCAAAAGTGCGCCGCATAGCGGCCAACCTGCGACGCACCCACCACACACTGAACGAAGCACTGTTGCAGACCATCAAGCAGCAGTGCTGCGAAAGGATACGGATGTTAGTGACTGCCAAACAAAATCTAATTCGGCGGGCGAGGGGTATTTCGGAAAATAAATTATTTTTCGAAAACCCCAGTCGCCTATTTCAGGCGCCGCCGAGGATTATTAACGATCCTCCGACCGCTGAGAGGGTGGAAAACTTCTGGAGGGGTATTTACGAGGTAACTCGGCCGCTCAACGTAAACACACCAGCCCTGGCACAGTTTGAAACCTTTGTGAGGGGGTTTCCACCACCTGAGCAACTGTGCCCACCAATAACCGTGGAGGAAGTTCGAAGTGCTCTTACGGGTGCTAAGAACTTTGCTGCCCCTGGGCCTGATGGAATTAACACCTACTGGTGGAAAAAATTTCCATCAACCCATGAGGCCCTTGCCCGAATTTTTAACTCCTGGGTTAATGAGGGGCAGCCAATCCCTCCCTGGTTTATTGAGGGGCGAACCGTCCTTCTCCCCAAAAACGGAGACTTGTCCGACCCAAAGAACTATCGCCCGATAACATGTTTAAACGCCTGTTACAAGATTTTTCGCGACTCTTGTACCAGCGGATACTCCAAGCCATGGGTCCCGTGTTTAGTGGAGTATACGAGCAGCGAGGGACAAAGAAAGGCGTAGCCGGCTGCAAGGAGAACCTTCTAATAGACCGATGTGTCACACAGGACTCCTTCCAGTACAAGCGAAACCTTTTGATGACCTGGATTGATTACCGTAAGGCCTTTGACACAACTTCTCATGAACTTATTATTCACCTTTTGAGAGGCCTTGCGGTGCCAGATCCCATAGCGAGATGCATTTCAGGAATGATGCCATTTTGGAAGACCCGATTTACCATATGTACGGGTAACGCAAAGGTGTCGACTGAATTGGTGTCATTCCGACGGGGAGTGTTTCAGGGTGATTCCCTCAGCCCACTCCTCTTTTGCGTCTCGCTACTTCCGTTATCCGTTGCTTTGCGGAACACAAAGGGATACATGTGCGGTGCTCCTGGCCGTAGAACCCATAAGGTTACTCACCTCTTTTATATGGATGACCTTAAGTTCTACGCGTCGACGAAGAGAGACCTCGACCAAGCTCTTCGGGTAGTACAGGAGTATACTCATGCGATCGGGATGGAGTTTGGGTTGGATAAGTGTGCGACGGTTCAACTTAAGAAAGGACGCCATGCGGATCACGCCGAGGACGCGCAACTTGTAGATGGGAGCATCCTACGACATCTGGATGCCGGAGAGACCTATACCTATCTGGGTGTTCCCCAGGGACACATCCATGATAGTGTAGCAATAAAAGGGTCTCTTCGCGACAAGTATCAGCAACGACTAAGACAAATCTGGAATTCAGAGTTGTCTGGAAAGAACAAAGTCGCTGCTACAAATATGCTTGCCGTCCCTATAATCACTTACTCCTTTGGAGTCATTAAGTGGAACGTGAACGAGTTGCGTGAAATTGACGTGAAAACCCGCAAGATGATGACTCGATACCGAAGCCATCATCCTAAGGCGTCTGTCCAACGGCTTTACTTCCCACGTTATCAGGGAGGCCGTGGACTCTTAAGTTTGGAGTGTTTACACAGACGAATAGTCCTAAGTACCGCGTGCGAAGTAATCAGAGACGAGGATCCCCTGCTATGCATGGTGCGTAACCATGAAACATTTGGGGTGGGGGCATTTCTTTTTAAAGCAGCACAAAGAGCAGCAGATGAGCTCCAAATAGTTTTCGACATAAGTCGGCGGCAGGAAAACTCCATTACACAGTTGACCTGCCAAAGACTTAAAACCACCTTAAAGAATGCAGAGGTAGACTATTTATTACGTCTACATATGGATAAGCCATTGCACAGTGTTTTCTATAAAACCATTGAAAACACTGGCTTATCCAAAAAGCTAAGCTTTGCATTCTTAAGGTCAGGTGCATTAAAGTCGGAAACTGAGGGGTTTATCATTGCTTGCCAAGACGGAGTCATCAACACCTTGGAACACCGAAGTCGCGTGATGGGTATACAGGTTCCTGATACAAGTTGTAGGGCCTGCCATAGGGCGCCGGAGACCTTATATCATTTGCTGTCCGCTTGCGGGCGCTATGCGGTCTCGGCGTATATCCATCGACACAACGCAGCGTTACGGGTGCTGTATTACCATCTAAGGCACTCGTACGGTGTTGATGATGCTCCAGTGCTGCCATATGTCCCCTCTGATATTCCGTCCGTCGTGGAGAATGACAGAACCAGAATATACTGGAATTTCGCATTCCCCACACTCCGGCTTGTAAACGCTAACAAGCCGGATATAGTACTCCTTGACAAAAATGACAAAATTATGTATGTCATTGAGTTCTCGGCTCCTGCCGAGACGAACATCATTGCCAAGGAAGAAGAGAAACGGACGAAATATCAGGATCTTCTCTTTGACCTTCGCCGAGTGTACCGGGGCTATACAGTCAAGCTAGTGGTTTTGGTAATTGGAGCTCTCGGAGGCGCACAACAGACACTGCTCTCAGCTCTCAAGACCTTGCCGGCCTGCCGTGACAGGGCAGAGCAACTTGCAGGCAACATGCAGAAAGCAGTCATCCTCGGATCATTGCGTCTACTCAGGGCACACGATGCGGAACACCGTTTCTACTAACCCCGCGGTTGGTGGGGAGTAGAAACGGTAACGGACCATCTGGCCTACTTGCACCCGTGTGAGTCGGAGCCGCGGGACCGCAAGTAAGGCCACCACAAAAAAAAAAAAAAAAAAAAAAAAAAAATAATAATAATAATAATAATAATAATAATAATAATAATAATAATAATAATAATAATAATAATAATAATAATAATAATAATAATAATAATAATAATAATAATAATAATAATACTAAGCGGAGTCATTTGCAATAAAATTTACGAACACCTAAGAACTAATGACCTTCTCGCAGAAGAACAGAAAGGATGCCGAAAACGATCACAGGGATGTAGGGAACAACTATCAATTGACAACGTTATCACCAAACATGCAATTAACAATAAAAAAGATCTATACACAGCCTACATAGATTATCAAAAGGCATTTGACAGTGTACCTCATTCTTGGCTGATTCAGAGTTTATCCATGTATAAAGTAAACCCTAATATTATTAACCTACTAAAGCAACTAATGGGAAATTGGAAAACAGAACTAGTCAACAGTGGGCAAACAGTGTCAAGCGAGCCAATAGAAATCAAAATACAGAGAGGCATATTCCAAGGTGACGCTCTAAGTGCGTTATGGTTCTGCAACACTTTAAATCCACTCTCTACTGCACTAAACCAAACTAAAAGCGGATACCAATTAACAGAAACCGAATCAATATCCCACTTAATGTATATGGATGACATAAAATTATTTTCAAGTACCGAAACCGGACTTAAGCGACTCTTAAGATGCGTAGAATACTTCTCGAACGACATACGCATGACATTCGGATTGGATAAATGCCGGAAAAATAGCATCAAAAAGGGCAAATGGCACGATACTGAAGGACACACCCTCACGCAGGCTTCTGGAGGTGGCATAATAACAAATCTGGAAAAAGGCGAAACGTATAAATATCTTGGATTTGCCCAGGCTCAAGGAATAGATGTAGTGGCAATGAAAACACAACTTATCAAAAAAGTAGAGAATAGAATACAAACAATTCTTAAGACTAAACTGACAGCACAAAACACGATCACAGTTATTAATTCTTATGCTCTACCTGTCATTACATACAGTTTTGGAGTGGTAAAGTAGTCAACGACAGAACTAGATAGCCTTAACCGATCCATAAGAGTAAATTTCACAAAACATCGAAAAAACCATCCGAAAGCTTGTATGGAGAGATTTCACCTACCTCGAGGACTAGGGGGAAGAGGTGTAGCGGATATGCGTCTACAACATAAGAAGCAAATTGAACTTCTTCGAAAGTATTTTTATGAAAAGGAAAACCAATCTCTAGTTCACAAAGCCGTCATTCAACTTGACAAAAAGATATCACCATTAAATCTTGTTGACAGAGAATACCAATGCGACTTAAACTATACAGTTGCAAAGCTGCAAGAAACCTGGTACAGCAAGGAACTACATGGCAGACACCCACATGTCCTAAACAATGAATACATTGACAAAGAGGCTTCCAACGCATGGCTTAAGGGAGGAAACCTGTTTCCTGAGACAGAAGGATTCCTTTGCGCTATTCAGGATCAAGTCGTTGCCACTAAGTCATACCTTAAGTACATAGTACACGACAACACAATAACAAACACCAAATGCCGAATGTGTGGTGATGGACATGAAAACATAGAACACCTAATTAGTGGATGTAAAACTATGGCGCCAAGAGAATACACAACAAGACACAATAATGTTGCCAAAGTTATTCATAATGAAATTTGCTATAAACTACAGCTGTCTGAGACAAGAACTCCTTATTATAAATACACACCACAGACCATAATAGAGAATAATGAGCACAAGGTATACTGGGATAGAGAGATACAAACCGATAAGCATGTAAAACATAACAGGCCGGACATCGTAATCCATAACAAAAAAACAGACGAAATACTACTTATAGATATTGCGGTTCCAGCACCAGCCAACATACAAAAGAAACACAAGGAAAAAAGTGAAAAATACTTACCGCTAGCTGAGGACATGAAACAAACCTGGAATGCAAAGTCGGTTAAAGTTATACCCATAATAATAGGAGCAACAGGCGAAATACCAAAGAATCTAAAAAAGCAACTACAAATTTTAGACTTACCTTTAAATACTTACCAAACCCTCCAAAAATCTGTTATACTTTCAACGTGCAACATCATGCGAAAAATATTAAACCAAAAAAACTAAAACCAACTGAATAATACTTACCTACGAGTTTTGTAACATGCCGTTACCGGCTCTTAGGAAAATCCCGTACCTGTACGTGAACCTAAAAAAAAAAAAAAATAATAATAATAATAATAATAATAATAATAATAATAATAATAATAATAATAATAATAATAATAATAATAATAATAATAATAATAAGAACCAGGGAAACCGAAGGTCTAATGTTAGCGATCCAAGATCAAGTGATGGGAACACGGTCATACAGAAAACATATACTAAAAGAAAACATCCAAAATGAAACATGCAGAGTATGTGGTCAAAAACAAGAGACAATACAACATATAATCAGCGGATGCAGTGTTATCGCTCCCAAGGAGTACCTTAATAGACACAACGACGTCGCGAAGATTATACACAGTAACCTTTGTAGCAAGTATAAGCTAAAGAACACTAACCAGCCCTATTACAAATATAATCCAGAACCAGTGGCAGAGAATCAAAATGTTAAAATCTATTGGGATACATCAATAGTTACTGATAGAACTGTGCTTCATAACAAACCTGATATAATTGTCATTGATAAAGCTGCTAAAACTGCCCAAGTAATCGACGTCGCCATTCCTCTTGACGAAAATATTAGCAAATCATACACCGAAAAAGTGATTAAATACCAAGACCTTCGTCACGAGCTGAAACATCTTTATAATCTGAAAAATGTGGATATCCTGCCATTTATAATTTCTGCCAACGGATTAGTGGAAAAAAACTTTCTTAAAAACCTTAAAAGCCTTACCATAGATGTAAATGTAAGAAACATCACAGCTTCCGCACAAAAAGCTGTCATACTGGGGACGTGCCATATCGTCCGAAGATACTTGTTGCGGGATTTGTAACCTTGACTATAGGTCCGGTGACAAATTCCTTAGAAAAACCTTACCGCTCAGGCGTGAAAAAAAAAAAAAAAAATAAAAATAATAATAATAATAATAATAATAATAATAATAATAAATGTTTTTATTGCCATATAAGAAAAAAAATACATAATACTTCTATCTACACTGAGAAAAAAAATGGGTTTTATACGGCAAAGGTCAGGATTCGCACTGCATACTAGTTTCCTAGTAGGAAGCGCTCTCTTCCATCCAGGCCTGACGAACTTAAAAAATATAAATAATAATTCTTCCTTACAGTTAATATACAACACAGCAAAAACTATTTTTGTAACAACAAATTATTTTAGAATTTAACAAAACTTAATAAAAAAAACTATTTTGTCAATACTAAAATGGGTATCTACTTAATCAGTATTTAATAAAATAATAAACAAAGTAGGTATTTAGCTAATAAATAACTATTAAGTATAAAAAGAAGTGTGGTGCTTTAAATTGTAATTACATCGTTTAACAAATCATTAATTGCCCTGTACTATTGAGACATTTATATGAAAAGGGAATTCGGTTGTAAATTTTTGCTATTGAGGTAGAGAAGGCTTTACGATATGACAAGGTTTTGTGTCGTGATATTGAAATAAGCTTTTTCTGTCGTGTATTCCGATCATGGATATTGAACCTGAATAAAATTTTCTTGTACAAATACTTTGGTAATTTGAAGTAAATTATTTTGTGAAAAAATACTGCGGAATAAAGAATGGGTCTCTGTTTCATGTTTAGCCAGCCCAAGTCATTAAGTGGTTCAGAGATGTGATCCCTTCTTTTAAGACCACACATCATTCTTACACAAGAATTTTGAAGGAGGTTGAGCCTTCTTGCTGTCGGATGTTTCGGTCATATATGACATCTCCGTAGTTCAGGTGTGACAGAACCAAGGAGTTGAGGATGATTTTAGTACGCTTATTTAAAAGCCCCTTTTACTATAGATAAGTTTTAAATTTGAAAATACCCGCCGAATTAACATAGATACATGTTGTTCATAGTTTAGCTGGCTGTCCAGTATACATCCTGGATTGTTAGCTCTATTGGTTAGTTCAAGCCTTTGATTGTTAACAAAAATTTTAATTTTATACGCAACAACATAACTTGAGACTTGCGAGGATTAATGTTCAGACAATATTTTAATGAAGTGCTTACCAGACTATTAAGATCATAGTTTATCTGCTCGCAGCTCTCATCCAGGTCACTCTCTGTAATAGATTTGTAGAGCTGACCATGATCAGCAAAATTGTCTAAATTTGTGAATTTTGGACATTTTAGAAACTGAGAGGTGTATAAAGTAAAAAAGAGGGATCCCAGGACGGATCCTTAAGCTACGCCAGATGTAAGATTTTTATTATTATCGGCATAAAAAATCCCTTTTGATATGGCCATGGGTTAAATCGCTAGCAATGGATGTATGGTAGGTACTCTAGCGTATTAACAGCCATTTTTCATTACGTATCCAGTCTCCTTCAGCAGCCCTTCGGTGGCTGTCAGATAGAGGCTGCCGATCATCGCGGGCGAGCATTAAAAGAGGGCCAATGATTACGCACTTTTTGATATTTTTCTGTGTAGTCGCGGTTTCATATAAAAACCACTGAGTTTTGTTCAATGGAAAACCTTTACAATTTTTGCTATCTTCTCGATTCCAGTCACTAGCTCCAGATAAATCTTAGCATGGTTACTTATAGGATATAAAAGACCTGGCTTTTGGGAAGCCTTCTTCGAAAATTAAAAACTAATTTCGTAGGTGTTTGAATTAGACAAGAAACATGAGGGTTTTACCCCAATATCAGCAAATCGCGGCCCAGAGGGGCCATACCGGAGGAGATAACAGCAGATTTGCCGGGAGAACAAACGAACTCGTTACAATATCGACAGAATTTTCTTTTATATCTGCGTAGCCAGTTTCCTACACCTTAATCCCAGAAATATGTGCACAGGAAATACTCGCAAAGAAAAAGTGCCCACATGAAAAATGCTGACACAAAAATAGCGCCCAAAAAACTTTTAAAAATTTTCATAGGTAAAATATTTTTTTAAGCTAATTGATATGTTTAAAATTTCCAAAATTGAAAGAAAATTAAATATATCCACAGTGAAACCTCTCATTGCGGACACCTCTATTAAGCGGACACTCCCATCCCAACTAACATTTATAGTAGCGGCTACATGTTCTAAAGGCTTTGCTACTTTCTTATAGTAGAAATGTGGTGATCCCAACCAAAATTTGTTACTTTTTAGTTCTAACAACTATTTAGTATCAGGAAATAGTAGATGTTTCGTAAAAACGACCCTCTAAACTACTTCATAGGATTGTTTCTTGATAGTCGATTCTGATAGTCTTCTCTACCACAATAGGACGTTGCTAAAGTTTTACTTTCTTTTTAGTCGTTATTTCGTAGTCGCCCTGACTTTTATATCCTACTTAATTACCACTAGAAGGTTAAGCTTCATTGGAGTCCCAAACAAGTGTATCCGACAACTAAATTATAACTTTTTTTTTACCACAAAAGTTTGTGTCATCATAGTAACATCTGATGTAACAATGTAGACAAAATA
The DNA here is from genome assembly GCA_963576565.1 of Aspidapion aeneum. Classification (NCBI taxonomy): domain Eukaryota; kingdom Metazoa; phylum Arthropoda; class Insecta; order Coleoptera; family Brentidae; genus Aspidapion; species Aspidapion aeneum. The sequence continues at coordinate 119,308,785 of OY755040.1, forward strand.
ACTTTTTGGATCAACTTTAAAGCCGCAACTACTTTCAAGTAACTTTTTCGACTATCAGGGAATATAGTTTGGGACGCCATGTTTTTATGTAAGAAAGAAAATTTAACATTTTTGTTGTCGTTTTATGAGCTCATATTAAAGAGCCATACTATTTTATAAACAAATTAGTTGAAGCTTACCAAAAATGCTCTTCTTAAGCACCATTTGTTGGAGTTAACTGTCGATTATGAAAACATAACCTCCAAAATCACAACACAAAAATTCCATCAGCTACCAGAAAACGGCTCAATTTTACGGGCGCACCGGTTTTTTGCAATATATATAATGCATGTTATACAAAAAACTTTGCGTCGCACTCGAATTTTGATCCTCTGCTCGTAAATTCTCACACTTTTGGATAACATAGTTCATATTATAACCATAACCAAACAAAAAAACTAAGCGAGTCTGTTTACTGTTGTGTCCACCATATTGTGTAACAATTCTACCAAAAAGAAACGATTATATTATTTGCAACTACATCGCAACTTTTATGCCATTACGGAAAAAAAACAGCCTCTACGACGTAGTTGATACCTGACTACGACGTAGTAGTGTAGTTGTTACTACAGTGACTTTAAACACTTGGCCAAGTAGTTATAACCAGAAATTGGTTCCCCACTTAGGGACTTATAACGTCGCTGTATGGTATACTGAGACGTAGCGGGAGTACGTTGCGGTTACTTTTAAGAAATTCTTTCTAGTTGGGGTTTCGTCGTTACAACTTTAATTGTTTGTTGGGATTAGGCGGACAATATTGTTGGAACCAAGCTTTTACCTATGTCTTTACATGTAAAATTCCCTCCTTTAACCGGACACTCTAATAACCGAACCGAACAATTTTTTTTGGTTAAAAAATTCTGAAACCTCCCTTAACCGGACGCGAACCTCTGAAAACGGGACGGAGCGCTGCACGACATGGGCATACATATTACGTAGTATGTTGGCAACAAGGCACTCTGCAGCCGGGGAATTACCTCTTTCCGTTTTAGTGCGGAGACGAAATACATCTGTCGTATTTACAACATTATTTGATTTAGCGGGACTGCTGTGGTTATTGTTCAGTTGGGTAATAATAGATCTACTACTACTACTAGATTATGTGGAAATATGGGAATTGTTAACGTTTCATGGAAGGAACATCTACCAACACGAAAGATCGCCGAAAATTTTAATGTCGGAAAATCTCAGGCAGCGGAAATTGTTCATAAATATATATCAAAATTTCGAAGTTACCTCTCTTAAGCGGACACCTCCAATAAGCGGACAAAATCGACGGAACCGTGAGTGTCCGCTTATGGGAGGTTTCACTGTATTTAATATTAAAAAAAAATCGAATTAAAAGTATAGCCTCTTAGCAAATGTCAATATATTTTTCAACAAAATTACCTTACCTTAACTTTAACTATATGCTTTCACAAATGTAAAATTAGTATAAGTTATGTAAAAAAGTACGGTTTATGTAAATTTACAGGTTCTTTAAGCTTTTCTTTTAAATTTGGCAAAATCATATAAATCCTGTTGTCTATGAACTTGGTTAGTAAAAAATTTATAGAATTATTGTGAATAATCTATTTTAAAAATATTTGTTTCTTACGTAAAATAACGATTTATTAGTTTCGAGTTTAAATTTTATCAAAAAATTTTTTAAAAAGTGCTTGTTTGGTAAATCTTACTTGCAATGTTTTGGTAAATGGTACCGGTACGATTTATGCAACTAGTACTTCTGTTGGAGAAAAAACTTACTTAACATTAGTGATAAGAGTACCAAGATAAATTTAATGGTCTCTATTAAAGAAATTTGCCTATATACCAAAGAAAAAATGTAACAGGACAAAAGCAAGACTGGCTGCTTTTACAGACAGATTTAAGTTAGCTCTATAGTTGCAAACCCATAGAAGTACTGACTGGTACTGCTTTCTATGCCAAGAAAGTATTATTAAAAATATAGTAGTACCAAAAATGTAAAATGAATGTGCAGAAAGTAAAAGACAAGTTAGGAAATATCTATATGTAGGCAATGAGTATTGGTATGGGTCATATACTCATTGATGTAGGTAAATAGATAGGAGGTACGATTTAAAAACCGGTGTTAGGATTTAGTCAACGGGTTGGTTAAATCGTGCAGAGGTTTTAATTTTAAGTGTTTTAATGCTTAGATACTTTTAAATATATATATAAGCGTTTGTTATTAATGTTGCCAAAAAATGTTATTGTTCTTACCTAATAACCAATATTGTTAATAAAAGTATTTTATTTCGAATTACAGCGTCTAAAAATTCAAAAATCAGTATGATATACCCGACTTCTTGCTATAGGTTAACCTCTTAGACTTTTTATGTAAATTTAATTCAATGCTCATGATATGAAAATTTGGGATCGGCTCCAATTCTCCCCCGAACTTTAATTACCTGCTTGGAGATTTTTATGAAAAGCATAGAACCCACGTGACGTAAAGGCAATTAGGGTTATTGGGATGACAGTTTTTTTGCTTGGTTTTTAATCGCATTAAAAGGAAAATGATGACTAAAGGTTTTCGATATTAGGGAGGTAAGTATAAAAAATTTAAATAAAAAATTAATTTGGCAATTAGGGTCTTAGGACCTACTGGTAGGCACACAGGTCCTTTTGTAATTTTAATGCCGAAATCGAGGTTGTTTCATGATTGCAGTTATTAGCTTTTATGGGAGCAAATACTAACTACCTAATTGTGCATATATTTTTATTAAGGGGGTGTAATTACCCCGTTACCCCATCGTCAAGCCAGGGCTGTACCCAGAAAAAATTTTAGGGGTGTTTGAAAATGTCAATAGGGGAAACGGGGGCAGTATGGGGTACCTAATTTTATAGGTTTATTTCTCCTATTAAATGATCACCATTGCATTCGTCATTTGGAATTAAATTGGCTAGATATGGTATCTTTATGTTTTAATATTCAGTATAAGCAATTAAGAACTCCATCATATTAATAATTTTTATTTGTGTAAAAAATTGACGTGGCCCCATTTTGCCACTCATACGCATACGGGGTAAATGGGGTACCTATATGCGGTTGCGTAGTTTAGAATCAATATTTTTGTAAGACTAGTTTTATTTATTAAAATACTAACCAAGATTAAAATACCCATTTAAAAAATAAAAAGTTGAAAGAGGGATTAGGTAATCCCCTTTGATCCCCCACTGGGTACAGCCTTTCTTCAAATGGTAGCGCATGCAAAAATTTATCATGAAGCTTCAGCTCAGACTGATACATTTTAATCTATAGATTTTTCAGAAAAATTAAATTTTTAGGGGTCAATATTCAGTGCCTTTAGGGGGGGCTTAAGCGGGAGCGGATCTAGGAACCTTATTTGGGGGGAGGGGATTCTTTGTGTTAAAACTAAATATAGTTTGAAATTTGGGGGGGATTTCCCCTTTTTCCCCTCCCGTAGATTCGCGCCTGGCTTAAGTCCTCCACTGCATCCCTACTACCTTAAATCTATATTTTTTTAACTACTTTTTGGTTAATTAGAGACCCTTGTAAGTAATTTTTTGTCTACAAAAAAGTGTCTTAATCTAATCTACCTATGCCGATCTTAATTCAAATATAGATTATGGAAGCAAATGACGACGGAATCCAGTGGCGTATATAAGAAGGGGGCCTGGGGGGCCCGGGCCCCCCCCGAAGCTAAGATTTTTTTAGATATTTTCCACATATTTCCTGAATACAAACATAAAATAGCATAAAATATGGCCTCATGGGGTCTCGGGGCCCCCCCCAAACTGCCTCGGGCCCACCCCGAAACTGTTTTCTATATACGCCACTGACGGAATCCACTTCTTTCCAATTAAAATGGATCATGTCAGTGATGCCATCTAGACGATAGAGTCGGAAATGCTCGTGCGGATATGGCCAAAAAGACACTATCATGGGCGTTAATGCTTTTGCCAGCGCACTCGCCAAGATTTAAAAAGTACAGGGTTAGGCAAAGAGTATAAACTCATTGGCATAGGCTTAGTAAGCACGGCAAGGGATTGTCTAAGTTAGACAATCCCTTGCCTAAGGGTATAGGCATATGAACAAGGTAAGTTCATTCTGGTCTGGTATAGGGATATGGAAAATGGAAGACCCCTAAGGGTAAACAAAATAGATCCAAGGTATATAGGAAAGTCAATATCGTACCGATTTTCGAACTTTTAGACGTTATAATTCGAAATGAATATTTACTATAATAGTAATATTGGTTACTGAGTAAGAACAAATATTTGGCTACATTAATAACAAGAGCTTATATATGTTTAAAAATATCTAAAGCATTCAAAAAATTAAAGTTAAAATCCCTGCAAAGTAGTAGTAAGTAAATTCTTTATTTAATATAAATTTTTAAATTATGGAAAAAATTTTGAAATATTGCTCATTTTTAGTACTACACTTAAAATTTCAGATCAACTATCAACTATCTTTTTTACAATTGATGTGAAATGTCTTCTCTAAATGGTACTTGCCATTTTTGCCTAAATATACTCAGAATACATTTGGGAAAGTATAGCATACAAAAAAATAAGGTAGGGTAATTTTGTTAAAAAAGATATTAACTTTTGCTTTGCTTTGCTTTAAGATCATATTCTCTTTAAAAATAGTAGTGGTACGATTTTTCAGGCGTTACGATATAGGGGAAAGGGGATACCGCAGTTTTAGCCAAACTGCGCAAGAATCAAACCTTACTGTGAGATATTTTATCACCATGACTGGTTCAACTCTCTGCAATATGATTGGTGCCGGTCGGCTGAGATTACGTTGCTTTTTGGTCAACATGTGATGTTGTGGGCTGTTTATTGTAAAAATAGCTTGCGCATTTTGTAACGGTAAGTACATTTTTTACAGAATTTTTAAAATTTTGTTTACATTAAACAGTGATTGAATAATTAGTGGGTTTATGTATTATTCAAAATTAAAACGCGTTGCCCGTAAAATTAGCCTTTTACTGTGTATGATTTTTGTTGGAATTTAACTGATGGTTTGGGACAAAACGGGATTTTTTTCATGGGGACAAATCGGTACTTATTTATACCTAGTAACCTATACCCCATTTTGCCCCAATTTTTTTTTAAAGATCACTGAAAATTGTATGTTGTCTTTGTAAGAAATGGGCGCAAAATTCCTGTAGGAGAGTCGACAGCAATGACTAGAGGTCGCTGTAATTCTTTATAAATTTTGTAAATACTAAATTTAATTATTATAAATGTATTTTTTATTACAACTTTTTATTTTTTAAATAAGTATTTTAAACTTGGTTAGTATTTTAATAAATAAAACTTGTCTTACAAAAATATTGATTCTAAATAACACAACCGCACCGCCCGTTTTGCCACATATAGGTATCACATTTTACCCCGTATGCGGGGCAAAATGGGGCAGTCAACAGCGGCGTAGCGTGGGAGGGGCGCGGGGGATTCGTCGCCCCCCACCCCCCGAGGGTAGTGGCCCCCATTGGTGGCCGAAGCGCCCTCAGCTTTATTAAATCGGGCCGGCAACGGCCAAAGGAAACTAACGACCTTTTTTTTTTTGGTCGCAAAATTTGTGAGAGGCGCCCTTGTGACCTAGCGGCCGCCCCTTCACACATGATGACCTTTTTTTTTTGTTTTTTTGGTCGCAAGATTTTTCATCAGTTTTCAGAGGCGCCCGTTTTAGCTGTCGCCCCCCCCCCCCCCCCGCCCTTTCGGGCACGCTACGCCGCTGGCAGTCAACTTTTTCTTTAATTATTTTCTAAATCGTTTAAACTAAAAATTAAAACATAAAAATAACATATATAGCCAACTTAATTCCAAATGACGAACCAATGGTGATCATTTAATAAGAAAACTTAAATATCAGAAATAAGAATCCAACCAAAAGGAAATACCTACGGTATAATACCTAGTATTTCCTGGTATTTCCCAGTATTTCCTCAAATTTCAGTGGTATTTCCTAGTATTTCCCAAGAACTTCCCGGTATTTCCTAGTATATTTCCCAGTACTTCCCAAGTATTTCCTGGTATTTTCCCTAACCTGTACACCAAATACCGAGCCACCCCTTGGAAATAAGCCTATTAAATTAAAAATCCCAATTTGCGTCCCTTTTACCTAGTTTGTGGTGTATAAATCTCATTTTTTTAAAAAGGGTTTTTTTACAAATTTAAATCATTTTTAGCTTTTTCAGGCATTTTGAATTTAAAAATAATTTATAATACTTATTATTTACTGTCTTGAGTTTGTCTCACTACTTTCTGTCTTCGTTATCAACTATTTCAGAGTTCTAGAAACTGAAATAATTTTTTATAGCAAAGGAAAACTAGGTATTTTTTTACGCTTGTTTGTACATATTTATAAAACTTAACTACTTATTGAGGGTTTTTGCCAAAAATATGGAAATATTAAAAAACAAAAAATACAATTAATTTAAACGAATTTTTTTATTGTAGGTACTTTTTACAATTCCAAGACTGGACAGATATAAGAGCTTACACTCAAACCAAGATATGTGTTTTGTCTACGAGCGTGAGGAAAATACGATTCTGCGCATTGTTAAAATATAAAAAAAAAATTACGCGCTGTGAGATGGTTTATTATAAGATACCGGGTTTTATACATAATATATTTATTTTCAGAACGAAACATTATTTGATTTCTTATTTTCCTCACTCCCTTAGAAAAAGCAAGTGTTCCTTAGTCTTGCGGAAAGTTTATTTCCCTCAGTTATTTGCTGGCCGAATTTCGCAACGGGTCGATGTGCCAACTGCAGTCACGTGCGGAAAAATTACACTTTCCGCACTCGGACGACAAAACGGTATGTTATATATTGTAAAAGCAGTTTTAAAGAATGGCAGTAGATATACAGGCTGTGTAAAACATTAGTAAAAAATTTAGGGAGTTATTTCTTGCGGACTTTGAAGATATTTTTGTCCCCTAACAATTAAAAGAAAAACGCTTTGTTACTGAGCTACAGGGGTTTAAAATTTTTATGTGTTTTTTTAATATTTTATACTAAAACCTTTTGCTTCCCATGAGTTTTTTCGTATATCTAAAAACTTTTGCTTCTCACGTTTTTTTTCGTATATCTAAAAAATAAAGATGCATTTATTTAAAATAAAATTACAAATTATAAATTTAAGAAAAAAAATTGCATAACAGTAACAGATGGAAAAAATACATGAAATCAACAAGTTTCTTTACAAAACAGGATTATTTTTTTGGATTTTAGAATCCGTCGGCGGCGCACCGCAAGGAACGTAAAAGCAGGAAAAAAATTAACACTCTGTAGCTTGGTAACGAAGCGCTAAAGAGCACAAAAACTGGTAGATGAATCACCCCGTGTGAATTTTTTACCATTGTTTAGGAAACACCCTGTGTACAATAATTTATTTATTCCTTTAATTGAGTAATATCCATAGCTACCTGCACATACGTATTATATCTAAATACATACGGTACTAATTATAGTTGTAGGATATAATTTTATAATTATGTCTAACAAATACGACAATAAATGTCTAGCCCATTAGCACACGCCAAGTAAACTTCACGCTAAATCAGCCTTGAAAACAGTTTTTGTAAATATCTCAGAAACACAGAAACAGACAAACAGAAAAATTTTGAGATTTTGAACAAAATTTAATCAGCTCATTACAGTGTCACTATTTTACGTGAACATTTCTTGAAAATCGGTTCATCGGTTTAGGAGTTATTGTGTTACGGACTGACACACACACACACACACACAGATACCCGTCACAACGAAACATTTTACTAAAATATGTCAAAATACATATTACATTTTTGGTACTGCCTCATATTTTTAGTAATATTTTCTTGGCATAGAAAGAATTATAAATTGCTCCCAAATAACATATTATCTCAAAAACAAATTTTTCATCAAAAATAATACCTTTTTCTAGCAATTGCTGCGCGGGTAGTAGGGTAAAATTTAGGTACATATCTTCACTTAAAAATAAAAACTAATTACTACATTTAAAATTAAAAAAAACTTAGGTTAAAAATCAAAATTCTACAGCTATCAATTAAGTTAATTTAAAAGTTTTAATTTTTAAATTATTTTGATGCTCAGTAATCTTCAGTATATCTTCTTAAAATTGCATTAACTTGTCTGTAAAATGTTATTGATTTTTATAAACAAGATTAACTCTTATATAAATAAAGAAATTGAAATTGAAAAAACAAAACGACGACATAAATAACTTTATGAGACAAAAGTAAATTTAAATATTTAAAAATTACAATTTTAATTAAGTTTTTTTCTCCTTTTAGATCTGGCACACTCCCATCCGTAAGATACCTGTAGAGACGAGCTTCTGACTTTATAATCTACAAAAGCCCGGATCTACAGGGTAGATCACGAATGTGCTAGTAGATTACATCTAAACACAAATTATGCAGAAGTCAAAGTACCTAATAAGTTCCTACTAAAATTACCTTGAGATCAGCCATTTGAATTAAAATTAAATTAAAATACATTTAATTTTAGACTTCTAAATCTAATGAAGCAAAAATATAAATAAAAGTTTTACCCAGTTAAGTAAAAAAATTATTGTGTGTGTTTAAGATCACACGGCAGAAGTGTAAACTTCAACAGGGCGAAATTAATAATAGTGGCCTTCATCTGCATCATTATATCGCTCGCTGAATGTTTCTCACAGTTAGTCGACTCGAGCCGATTTTACCCGAATAAGCGTTACATAGCCGAGCTTGACGGCTCAGTTGAATTCACTACTCACAAAAACTGCTAAACTCGCCTAAATAAGTTTACATCAAAAATCTGGGATTTGTTTTCATGGACATGAGATCTATCATCGTGCTGGGCAAGAAGATGGATTAACAGATGAAAATCTGAAAAATAATATAATAATAATAAAGATTTTTAAATTGAAATATTAACATTTTAACTGGTATATTTTTTCAAGTGTTTAATTATTTTCTAAAAAAATCTAAATTAAATTTAGATCGTTTTATACATAGACATTTTTGTAAAAACCCTTTTTATTACTCCTGCAGGATTGCTCTTTCCAGGCATTAAAACTTCATACTCTGCGATTCGTAGGCGTTTGTGTAGGTTATGGTAATAATTTTAACTTTCAACAAAGTGAAACAACTTTTAACATACGATCTTATGCAAAATCATTAGAGTTGCGCATGTCGCTAATATAACGTTCATCATCCGCCACGTACTATCTAAAACATAAATGTATAAATAGTACAGGGTGTCTCAGAAGTCCGAGTCCACCAAAATATCTTCTGAAGTATTAAAGATAACTGAACCATATTTGGCAGTAATCGATAACATCAAGAGATCTCAGGATAGGGTGAATGTGCCGGCCTACATTAGGTGGCGGCATAGGGAGGGTCAGCTTAAATTTTTTATAAAATTGCCCACTTTTTTATTGTGTTCTTACTGGACTCATCTGGAAAGCTTGAAATTTCAGGGTGCCTTTCAAATCACGCAGGAATTCTTTGGATTCTTCAAATCTGGAAAAAAAGTGGGCTTATTAATGGCAGTACCTTCTAGCTAGTTATTTAAACTAAGGCTGAAATAAAACTTAAACAATCTGTTCTTTCTTAACGGAACTGATGAACTCCAAAAACGCAAAAAAATTAAAACCACCAAGAAAGCACTAAATTATTAATATTTTTCTACTTTTTAATTGTCCAAAAACTGCCATTAGCATTAATAAATTTCGCATAAAATCTAAGCAGCTCGCGCAGCGGGGAACACTATTTTTAATTAAAATCTTATGAAAATTGGTCCAGTGGTTTCGGAGTTATAGTGGGCCGGACAAACATACAGACATACACACACACACTGAGAGACCTCACGACGAGATTGCTAAGATAAGTCTAAATACACACAAATAACACATTGGGAAGAAATAGGCATCAAAGTAGGCAAACAATACTTGAACCACCGAAGATATAAATCTCAACGAATTTTATACTTCACACAAAGGTATGTGTGCCTAACTTGCGAGTGTCAGAAGGAGAGGGAAGAGTTGATTTTGGTAGTTTTCCTACTTACACAAGGTTGCATCTCTAGACGTACGTTTCTGTGTGTTTCACGTCATCAGTAGAGAACAGCAAACCCAGGTAAGCCAATTTTAACCAAAATCAACTCCTATATATGAATTACTCGCGGCAGTGCAATGCGAGTGAATTACAAGTTGTTGCGCCATCTAGCGGACTGGCTCGAGCACTCGAAAGTTTAAACACATTGGCATCGTCTTGTCTGAGACGCCGAAGCGCCATCTATGACAAGTTTCGTCCATTAATGTGGTATTAAAACCACGTAATCACGTAGCAACTCAAAGGCCGTACTGCCCGAAGCATATGCAAAGAAGAAAGATGGAAAACGTGCTGTGTGTGGATCGATAAAAATCAAAACGAATTTTATACTTCACACAAAGGTATGTGTGCCTAACTTGCGAGTGTCAGAAGGAGAGGGAAGAGTTGATTTTGGTAGTTTTCCTACTTACACAAGGTTGCATCTCTAGACGTACGTTTCTGTGTGTTTCACGTCATCAGTAGAGAACAGCAAACCCAGGTAAGCCAATTTTAACCAAAATCAACTCCTATATATGAATTACTCGCGGCAGTGCAATGCGAGTGAATTACAAGTTGTTGCGCCATCTAGCGGACTGGCTCGAGCACTCGAAAGTTTAAACACATTGGCATCGTCTTGTCTGAGACGCCGAAGCGCCATCTATGACAAGTTTCGTCCATTAATGTGGTATTAAAACCACGTAATCACGTAGCAACTCAAAGGCCGTACTGCCCGAAGCATATGCAAAGAAGAAAGATGGAAAACGTGCTGTGTGTGGATCGATAAAAATCAAAACGAATTTTATACTTCACACAAAGGTATGTGTGCCTAACTTGCGAGTGTCAGAAGGAGAGGGAAGAGTTGATTTTGGTAGTTTTCCTACTTACACAAGGTTGCATCTCTAGACGTACGTTTCTGTGTGTTTCACGTCATCAGTAGAGAACAGCAAACCCAGGTAAGCCAATTTTAACCAAAATCAACTCCTATATATGAATTACTCGCGGCAGTGCAATGCGAGTGAATTACAAGTTGTTGCGCCATCTAGCGGACTGGCTCGAGCACTCGAAAGTTTAAACACATTGGCATCGTCTTGTCTGAGACGCCGAAGCGCCATCTATGACAAGTTTCGTCCATTAATGTGGTATTAAAACCACGTAATCACGTAACAACTCAAAGGCCGTACTGCCCGAAGCATATGCAAAGAAGAAAGATGGAAAACGTGCTGTGTGTGGATCGATAAAAATCAAAACGAATTTTATACTTCACACAAAGGTATGTGTGCCTAACTTGCGAGTGTCAGAAGGAGAGGGAAGAGTTGATTTTGGTAGTTTTCCTACTTACACAAGGTTGCATCTCTAGACGTACGTTTCTGTGTGTTTCACGTCATCAGTAGAGAACAGCAAACCCAGGTAAGCCAATTTTAACCAAAATCAACTCCTATATATGAATTACTCGCGGCAGTGCAATGCGAGTGAATTACAAGTTGTTGCGCCATCTAGCGGACTGGCTCGAGCACTCGGCTTACCTGGGTTTGCTGTTCTCTACTGATGACGTGAAACACACAGAAACGTACGTCTAGAGATGCAACCTTGTGTAAGTAGGAAAACTACCAAAATCAACTCTTCCCTCTCCTTCTGACACTCGCAAGTTAGGCACACATACCTTTGTGTGAAGTATAAAATTCGTTTTGATTTTTATCGATCCACACACAGCACGTTTTCCATCTTTCTTCTTTGCATATGCTTCGGGCAGTACGGCCTTTGAGTTGCTACGTGATTACGTGGTTTTAATACCACATTAATGGACGAAACTTGTCATAGATGGCGCTTCGGCGTCTCAGACAAGACGATGCCAATGTGTTTAAACTTTCGAGTGCTCGAGCCAGTCCGCTAGATGGCGCAACAACTTGTAATTCACTCGCATTGCACTGCCGCGAGTAATTCATATATAGGAGTTGATTTTGGTTAAAATTGGCTTACCTGGGTTTGCTGTTCTCTACTGATGACGTGAAACACACAGAAACGTACGTCTAGAGATGCAACCTTGTGTAAGTAGGAAAACTACCAAAATCAACTCTTCCCTCTCCTTCTGACACTCGCAAGTTAGGCACACATACCTTTGTGTGAAGTATAAAATTCGTTTTGATTTTTATCGATCCACACACAGCACGTTTTCCATCTTTCTTCTTTGCATATGCTTCGGGCAGTACGGCCTTTGAGTTGCTACGTGATTACGTGGTTTTAATACCACATTAATGGACGAAACTTGTCATAGATGGCGCTTCGGCGTCTCAGACAAGACGATGCCAATGTGTTTAAACTTTCGAGTGCTCGAGCCAGTCCGCTAGATGGCGCAACAACTTGTAATTCACTCGCATTGCACTGCCGCGAGTAATTCATATATAGGAGTTGATTTTGGTTAAAATTGGCTTACCTGGGTTTGCTGTTCTCTACTGATGACGTGAAACACACAGAAACGTACGTCTAGAGATGCAACCTTGTGTAAGTAGGAAAACTACCAAAATCAACTCTTCCCTCTCCTTCTGACACTCGCAAGTTAGGCACACATACCTTTGTGTGAAGTATAAAATTCGTTTTGATTTTTATCGATCCACACACAGCACGTTTTCCATCTTTCTTCTTTGCATATGCTTCGGGCAGTACGGCCTTTGAGTTGCTACGTGATTACGTGGTTTTAATACCACATTAATGGACGAAACTTGTCATAGATGGCGCTTCGGCGTCTCAGACAAGACGATGCCAATGTGTTTAAACTTTCGAGTGCTCGAGCCAGTCCGCTAGATGGCGCAACAACTTGTAATTCACTCGCATTGCACTGCCGCGAGTAATTCATATATAGGAGTTGATTTTGGTTAAAATTGGCTTACCTGGGTTTGCTGTTCTCTACTGATGACGTGAAACACACAGAAACGTACGTCTAGAGATGCAACCTTGTGTAAGTAGGAAAACTACCAAAATCAACTCTTCCCTCTCCTTCTGACACTCGCAAGTTAGGCACACATACCTTTGTGTGAAGTATAAAATTCGTTTTGATTTTTATCGATCCACACACAGCACGTTTTCCATCTTTCTTCTTTGCATATGCTTCGGGCAGTACGGCCTTTGAGTTGCTACGTGATTACGTGGTTTTAATACCACATTAATGGACGAAACTTGTCATAGATGGCGCTTCGGCGTCTCAGACAAGACGATGCCAATGTGTTTAAACTTTCGAGTGCTCGAGCCAGTCCGCTAGATGGCGCAACAACTTGTAATTCACTCGCATTGCACTGCCGCGAGTAATTCATATATAGGAGTTGATTTTGGTTAAAATTGGCTTACCTGGGTTTGCTGTTCTCTACTGATGACGTGAAACACACAGAAACGTACGTCTAGAGATGCAACCTTGTGTAAGTAGGAAAACTACCAAAATCAACTCTTCCCTCTCCTTCTGACACTCGCAAGTTAGGCACACATACCTTTGTGTGAAGTATAAAATTCGTTTTGATTTTTATCGATCCACACACAGCACGTTTTCCATCTTTCTTCTTTGCATATGCTTCGGGCAGTACGGCCTTTGAGTTGCTACGTGATTACGTGGTTTTAATACCACATTAATGGACGAAACTTGTCATAGATGGCGCTTCGGCGTCTCAGACAAGACGATGCCAATGTGTTTAAACTTTCGAGTGCTCGAGCCAGTCCGCTAGATGGCGCAACAACTTGTAATTCACTCGCATTGCACTGCCGCGAGTAATTCATATATAGGAGTTGATTTTGGTTAAAATTGGCTTACCTGGGTTTACTGTTCTCTACTGATGACGTGAAACACACAGAAACGTACGTCTAGAGATGCAACCTTGTGTAAGTAGGAAAACTACCAAAATCAACTCTTCCCTCTCCTTCTGACACTCGCAAGTTAGGCACACATACCTTTGTGTGAAGTATAAAATTCGTTTTGATTTTTATCGATCCACACACAGCACGTTTTCCATCTTTCTTCTTTGCATATGCTTCGGGCAGTACGGCCTTTGAGTTGCTACGTGATTACGTGGTTTTAATACCACATTAATGGACGAAACTTGTCATAGATGGCGCTTCGGCGTCTCAGACAAGACGATGCCAATGTGTTTAAACTTTCGAGTGCTCGAGCCAGTCCGCTAGATGGCGCAACAACTTGTAATTCACTCGCATTGCACTGCCGCGAGTAATTCATATATAGGAGTTGATTTTGGTTAAAATTGGCTTACCTGGGTTTGCTGTTCTCTACTGATGACGTGAAACACACAGAAACGTACGTCTAGAGATGCAACCTTGTGTAAGTAGGAAAACTACCAAAATCAACTCTTCCCTCTCCTTCTGACACTCGCAAGTTAGGCACACATACCTTTGTGTGAAGTATAAAATTCGTTTTGATTTTTATCGATCCACACACAGCACGTTTTCCATCTTTCTTCTTTGCATATGCTTCGGGCAGTACGGCCTTTGAGTTGCTACGTGATTACGTGGTTTTAATACCACATTAATGGACGAAACTTGTCATAGATGGCGCTTCGGCGTCTCAGACAAGACGATGCCAATGTGTTTAAACTTTCGAGTGCTCGAGCCAGTCCGCTAGATGGCGCAACAACTTGTAATTCACTCGCATTGCACTGCCGCGAGTAATTCATATATAGGAGTTGATTTTGGTTAAAATTGGCTTACCTGGGTTTGCTGTTCTCTACTGATGACGTGAAACACACAGAAACGTACGTCTAGAGATGCAACCTTGTGTAAGTAGGAAAACTACCAAAATCAACTCTTCCCTCTCCTTCTGACACTCGCAAGTTAGGCACACATACCTTTGTGTGAAGTATAAAATTCGTTTTGATTTTTATCGATCCACACACAGCACGTTTTCCATCTTTCTTCTTTGCATATGCTTCGGGCAGTACGGCCTTTGAGTTGCTACGTGATTACGTGGTTTTAATACCACATTAATGGACGAAACTTGTCATAGATGGCGCTTCGGCGTCTCAGACAAGACGATGCCAATGTGTTTAAACTTTCGAGTGCTCGAGCCAGTCCGCTAGATGGCGCAACAACTTGTAATTCACTCGCATTGCACTGCCGCGAGTAATTCATATATAGGAGTTGATTTTGGTTAAAATTGGCTTACCTGGGTTTGCTGTTCTCTACTGATGACGTGAAACACACAGAAACGTACGTCTAGAGATGCAACCTTGTGTAAGTAGGAAAACTACCAAAATCAACTCTTCCCTCTCCTTCTGACACTCGCAAGTTAGGCACACATACCTTTGTGTGAAGTATAAAATTCGTTTTGATTTTTATCGATCCACACACAGCACGTTTTCCATCTTTCTTCTTTGCATATGCTTCGGGCAGTACGGCCTTTGAGTTGCTACGTGATTACGTGGTTTTAATACCACATTAATGGACGAAACTTGTCATAGATGGCGCTTCGGCGTCTCAGACAAGACGATGCCAATGTGTTTAAACTTTCGAGTGCTCGAGCCAGTCCGCTAGATGGCGCAACAACTTGTAATTCACTCGCATTGCACTGCCGCGAGTAATTCATATATAGGAGTTGATTTTGGTTAAAATTGGCTTACCTGGGTTTGCTGTTCTCTACTGATGACGTGAAACACACAGAAACGTACGTCTAGAGATGCAACCTTGTGTAAGTAGGAAAACTACCAAAATCAACTCTTCCCTCTCCTTCTGACACTCGCAAGTTAGGCACACATACCTTTGTGTGAAGTATAAAATTCGTTTTGATTTTTATCGATCCACACACAGCACGTTTTCCATCTTTCTTCTTTGCACCGAAGATATGCTGTCGATATCACCTTAATAACAGATAAGAAAGAAAAACTGATAAAAATTCTGTAAGAACTAGATACAGCAGCTAAAAATATCGGCTTGAGTATGAACTAAAATAAAATTAAAATCATAAAAAACACAGATGAAGATATCACGATAAGAATAAACCCAGAAAAAGAGGAATATATATATATATATATATATATATATATATATATCTGTGACAAATTATTATTAAACTAAAAAAAAACGAAACGGCTGAAATCAAGAGACGAGTAAGATTGGCTGGGCAGCATTCAGTAAATTAAGCTACATATTAAAAAATAAAAAATGTCCTCGTTACCTCAGAACGAAAGTGTATAACCAAGGTATCCTTCCTGTACTCACATACGGATCCCAGACCTGGACACAGGTAACAAAAGCCCAAAGAATGAAAAGACAAATGTTGCATGTAAAACTAAGAAATAGAAAAAGTAATGAATGGATAAGAAATAAAACAAAATCAAGGGATGTCAGAGCAGAGGTAGCAAAATTAAAATGGAAATTTGCCGATCCTAATATCAGACAGAAACTGGAAACTGGAAACCTTGGGAAAATAAAAGAAATAGGGGAAGTTCCCAAATGAGATGGGGGACGATTTAAAGAAACATGCGGGGACAAGATGGATAAACACTGCGACAGACAGAGAAGAGTGGAAGATATTGGGGGAGGCCTATGTCCAAAGATGGATCGAAGAAAGCTAAATAGATAGATAGAACACATTTTTGGACGTTAACTAATTATTTTTCATCGAAAACAATACCTTGTTATTGCAGCGCGGGCTAGGAAGGTAAAAATGAAATTTAGACTGTTAGCACAGATATGTAGCGTCATATATAACCTAGTTACCAGTTGGCTATAGTTACCTAGTTGTAATACATTTTCTGTTTAAGAAGTACGTGGTGCAGTGACTCGCGAAACTTCATTTTATAATTCATAATTAATTCGGAAGTGTAACAACGTCGACATGAAAATTTAATTTAAGCCGGGACAATGGAAAACGCTGGAAACTCCTTGGAGAATTTTATCTAATGCGTCGCGGAAAACTTTCTACCTTCGTTTTTGACACTTTAAAAATCGTAAATTTGATATACCTAAGTACCTAACAACAAGAATCCTTTTATACCAGAAACTTTAAATCATTCAGTGCTGCCCAATGGAATATGTCTTATAGGGGTGGGGCCTAGACTCCATGATGTTGTATTTTGTAATATTTAATTTTTTTATTCATGTAATAAATGGAAAAACAAAAAAAAATATTAGGCTTAAAGGGGTGGCCGCCCCCCCCCTAAGTGCGCTCATAATTTATTTGTCAAGTGTCTTTGCAAACACAAAAAAATTCTTGCTATATGGTTCGTCTTCTTTCGTTGTAACAAAGACATTATTTCCACACAAAGGTTAGAAATAAATAAAAAAATTATTTAAACCTCCAAACGTCACTAGGAGATATCCAATAAAAACGGTCATTGAGTAAATAACCCATATAGAGGAGCCACCGGCGAGCTTTCCCATATTGAGGGGCAGATGGCGCTGAAATAAATTCGTCTGGTACCCAATATTCAGGGACTGCTAGTACGATTTAGTTACATGTGCGAGTTCCGAGGATCATGCCTATCATACAAATCCATTAGATCATAGTAGTTTTCCCTGAATATTGCGTAACAGACGAATTTATTTTAGCGCCATCTGCCCCTCAATATGATAAAGTTTGCCGCTGGCTCCTCTATATGGGTTATTTACTTAATAAGTGTAAGTCAGTGTCAGCTGTCCGCTACATTTTACATGTTAATTTTTTAGATAAGTTCGCGACGAATAAACCGATTTTCAATTGT